>CM039675.1:385627111-386227111 GCA_022496015.1 Hordeum marinum
TCCTGATAGTATCATTTCCAGAGGCTCAATTGTCCGTAATCGGGGACACGGCTAATCGATTAGGTTTAACACTCTACAGAGGTTTACGCACTTTTCTCGCAAGAATTGGTACCTCCGTTTATGTCCTCGCACTTCAGGGTGTTTGAGAACCAGATGCCCAAAACATGGTCTCTCAAAGAGTTTCCCTAACCCCCAGTTAAGAGTTCAGGTTAGAGTTACCGCTAAGATCAACCAAGCTAGAGCCCATAATGACTTGCGGTTGGACAGGTAAGCTTTCGGTCCTGACGTATACATCTGTCTCTTTGAGTCTGGGTGGAGTTGTCCGTTGGTATCTCTCCAACAGGGTTAGCTTCACTCCTTTGAGGTATTCCAGGGGCGCCTATCAATGGTTCACAAACACTGGGAATTCCAGCGGCCTATCAAGGTGCACACCCACTAGTTACTCCAAGGAGCCTATTTCCAAATCCACCCAGTAGGTGTATTAAAGTTTGTCTTGGATCATGAAGTCTTCATCTCGTCGAAGTAGCCTTGATCACATCAAGTGGTATTCATCATCTTAAATTGGTCCTCATCCAAAATACTCACAACACCCATGTAACACTCAACCAAAACCTCGTCTACTTAAGCATAGCATCAAATAAAAATAGCGTCCCGGGCCAGGTTAACAGTGGATTTGTGGGGTGTCCTACTTCATGATACTACTCAACAAGTTTAATACTCCTACTACATGCATGGTGGAAAATTTCATCTAATGCAAATAAAACTTGGGTAAAACATGATCAAATGACTTGCCTTGATGACGGTCTTGAAATTCTAAAGCTTCGTAATAACAAGCTCCGCACTCTGGATAATCTAACGAAACAAACAATTCACACAATAAGCAAACACATTCCCAAATAATAAATAACATTGAGTGAAATTAATATAAGACCATCAAGGAAAACAATAATGAAATCAAAGGAAACCAAAAAAATGCAACGAAAACTTTAAACAAAACTAGAGAGAAACCAATTTACACAAATTCTATCATAGCAACATTAAATGATTCTAAACACTCAATAACATAAAATTAACTAATTAAACAACTATTTAATAGCAACCAATTTAATAAACAATTAACTAGAAAAAAGGAAATGCTTTAATAGCTAAAATTACTATCTAGTTATCACCAAACAACTACAACAACAATAAAAACACCAATACCATAACAAAATATTATAAAAACTAATATGTTTCTAATTAATAGAAACAACCATAAAAATAATTTGATGTGACAAAAGAATTAATTTTGTGACGATAAAACTATTCTATTTACTCTAGTTAAATAACTACACAACAATACAACAAAACAATAGATAAAATAGTAATAAATTATTATAATATCTATCCACTGTAGTCTAAAAGAACCCTATAACCACATGTGAAAATCTACAAAAAGAACTAACTAAAAATAATTAAAAACAATAATTAAATGACTAAAACAACTATATAAACAAAACATTATAGTTTTAGTGAAAATCCTAATTTAAATAAATCAAAAAATCAATAACTCAATGCTATTGGACAGACCAATCAATAACAAAACAATGGCAAAAATAATCAATCAAAAATATATTATAAATCTCAAGATATAGGCAAATTAGTGATTTGAACAAAATTAAGGAAACTCAACATTACGTTACTCATATTCGAAATCCAAGTGCACCATCAGAAACTACATAAAATTTTGAAACTATAGCAAAAAGAATCACTCAATTTGGAGTTGTATACTAATTGATATGAATTTTCTAAGATTGCTACTTTTCTGAAAAAAACTGCAATACGGGATTTCGTGGATCACGGGGAGGGGAGGAAGGAAAGGGGGCACCAGGGCGCGAGGATCACGGAGGTGGTGTTGCAGCAGCGATCTGGGAGCAGTTGAACGAGATGTGGAAGACGACCTCGTGAGGGAGGCCCAGCCTCCCCTGGGCTGTGCAGTTTTTTTTATTCAAATAGTGAGAAAGAAAAAATGGACGAATAAATAAAAGTTTTATATAGACATATTATATATCAAAATGATTAGAAAAATATTTCCTACAACATGAACATATGTTGAGAGCCGAAACAAAATCTCACAAAATCAGAAAATTCAAACTGTGTTGTTGTTGCAAATAAAATGCAAAGAAAACATTTTGAAAATATCAACATATTTTCAAATTCATCTTCCTCAATTTTTATGTTGAAGGGAATCATTTTACCCTATTTTCCATATATTTTATTTTGGATAAAATAGTTTTTTAAAACCAATTCAAAAAATGGCATTGAAACCTAATATGGAATATTTCAGAAATAGTTTTCCGAGTTTTATAAATTCAAATAAGATTCAAATGGCCCCTGGTTTGGAGTGTCATGTTACTCCTCTCCAAATTTTTTTCAAGGGAATTAGAATTCTTTCGAACCTTAAAATGGAACCAAATATGGAATGAACTCCGTAACAGAAAGATTTCAAATAGTTTTCAAATTCACCTTTCAAATGTTTTATTATGAAGAAGTCATGTCATCTTCTCTTGCTGATTTGGAATTGGATGAATTTGAATTCAAAAACAAAGGGGAAAGTCATTTTATTCCCTCTCATTCAAAAGATTCAGAAAGTTTCAAATTTTCACTCAAATTCAATTACTCAATCAAACAATCAATCATTCATCTATTTATTATAACATTCCAAAATTTGGGATGTTACAAACCTACCACACTTAAAATGAATCTCGTTCTCGAGATTCGAAGAGGCTAGAAGTAGGTTGGGGTTGGGGTATCATTGCAAATCCATTGATCATTATGTCCGGCGTGCTACCGCACTTAGAAACGAAGTTATGGTTCCAACAAAATTAATGTAATCCATCCTGATAATTGACGGTGTCAACCTTCTCATAATCTCTCGGATAACTCTTCCACGGGGCTCTTCCGGTGAGGGCATAACCTTTTCCTCAAATCTTGAGTCCTTTCATCCTGGTAAGGTTCTTTCAAGACTGGATCTTCTGATAGGCGTGTCTCCAATACTAAATACTTACCGAAATCTCATGGTAGTCAATCAATTAATGGTTTCTCCTGTAGGAAATGGGTCTGGGTTAAATCTCACCGTATAATTCCTACGGTTGGCAACCGTGTACAAGGGTTCATCATCATACCATTCTAAGGCTTAAACAAAAGCTTTCAAAGAACGTCATCTATTTACTATGCATAAGTCACTCAGATTTACCACTCCGAATATCAAAAGAAATGATAAGAGTAAGTCATCATGGTGGCCAAGCCATGTCGCACCCAAATCATTACCTTGTATAAGGTTTAGCAAATCTCGTATTCTAACACTTGGGCTTCCTCACAAGCGTTGCAGTGATTTCTCTTATCCACGAACTGGGTTTGGGTAAATCCATGGGTTCTGCAAGCCAAAAAAAATCAACTAACGTTTCTTCCCAACTCCAGGGTTTTACGTATCCTCCTATGAAATTATTATGACTTCGTTGGTAGATGTTCCATAGATTATTCCAGATATCTTCCTTCAATAGGATTGCTTGTACCTTGGTCAAATCCTGGGTCAGTGGTGAAGCTGGTCTAAAGTGGTCTATCACGGGTCTAGGTGGGTAAACCATACTTTTTTCAAAATCACCCTTGATATGAATGAGTGCAATGCACTAGAATCAAAGGTACCAATACAGTTGGTGTGTTTAACAAGAACTTACCAGTAACCGTATCCGGCTTTCCATTAACTCCCTCCCAAGTAGTGTGATTCACCTGAGCTCGAGGAAAATGATGGGACTCCTTGTTGGGACCTTCATTGCCATCGCTGGTCTTTTTTTTCGGACAGTCAGTGGAGTAGTGGCCATTCTTCCTGCAATTGTAGCAGGTGATGTGCTTCAAATTCTTCTGGGACGGAGCCGAATGGTGTTGATTGCCATTCCCTCCATTGCCATTCTTATGACTACTGTAGTTGTTTCCTCCATGGTGAACATGTCCTCCATAGTTATGGTGGTTATGACCATCGAACTTCCCGGATGTTGAATATGGTGCTACACGGGTTTTCTGATTACCTCCAGAATAAAGCTTTTCATACTTCTCCTCTTACGGTTCTCTATCTACTTCTGCTTTCCCTCCAGAATAAGTGCCTTGTCTAACAGCTCCTGGTAATTGTTGAAAGTAGCCACCATCAGCTGCATGCTCAACACATCGTTGAGTCCTTCCAGGAACTTCTCCTCCTTGGCTGCATCATTAGCCACATCTCCTGGT
Source organism: Hordeum marinum (assembly GCA_022496015.1). NCBI lineage: Eukaryota > Viridiplantae > Streptophyta > Magnoliopsida > Poales > Poaceae > Hordeum > Hordeum marinum. Next base: position 385,631,372 of record CM039675.1, read on the forward strand.
GCATAACGGGCCAACATGTTGAATTCATCCACATACTGGGCCACTGAGCGATTCCCCTGGCGCAAGATCTGAAACTCACGCTTCTTCAGACTCATGGCTCCAGCTGAGACATGAGCAGTACGGAAGGTCTACTTGAACTGATCCCAAGTCACACTGGCAATGGGATACGTGGCCGTGTAGTTCTCCCACCAAGAAGCTGTTGGTCCTTCCAGTTGGTGTGCGGCAAAACGCACCTTCTCTGCTTCCATGCAACCAGCAGTAATCAACTCCCTTTCCATCTTGCGGAGCCAATCATCAGCCACAATGGGCTTGGTTTTGCTGGAAAAGGTGGGTGGATTCAGTCTTAAGAAGCGGGTGAGGCTGTCGGCCTGGGGTGGTGGGTTGTTGTTGTTGTTGTTGGCCTGGTTCTGGATCAATAGCTGCATCAAGGCATTCTGTTGCTGGAGGAGTTGTGTGATTTCCGGTGGGAAGGTGAAGTCGGGGTCATGTCTCGAAGGCATCTTGTGTTTTAGAGTGGAAGAGAATTAGCATAGAACAAGGGTCTAAAGGGAAAATAACACTACTCATATGCATGCAACAATCAATTAACACACCAATCACTTCAATCAAGACTCACACATCGATCGAACTAATCGAGAATCCAATCGACTAACGAATTTCTCTTGGTTACATGCTGGTCTGAATCTAGTTCTCATCTGTGAAGGACTTCATCATGTCAACGTTAGCTCCAGCTTCTTCTTCGTTAGTGTCGTCTTCGTAGGGCATGGTCTCGCCGGGTTGAGCAGACTCGGTGATGGGGCAACAACTATTTCAATGAATTAGAGAAGGGATAGAAATGAATAGAGAAGGGCATGGACCAATAGATAAATAGGAAAATTTCCAAATTAAGTTTTTTTCCTATGGCCTTTCCAGTCCTAGTGGTTACGTCCTACGGTCAGCTTGTGCTCTAATACCATATCTGTAGCGACCCGACCTAAAATGGTCAAGTCTCTGGTGTTTCCGTACCATCCGAAGATCATGTTGGTACACACGCAGTACATCAATGTATATAACAGAGTTCAATCACACATGCTTTATTAATCGAAATCTCATATAGAGTCATTATTACAAAAGTAACTTGGCTAAAAGCCAACTCATGAGATAGCGCTATCAAAATCCCGCGGAAGCCTGAAGGTAGCTGAGTCCATCTAACTCCAAAGGGCAACACCGAGGATAGGATGTAGACCTCACACTTCGTCGGAGAAAACTTCTGCAACATGAGACGTTGCAGCCGTGTAGGTAAGCATATGGAATATGCAAGCAAATCACCAAAAAATAATAAAAATAATAATGCTATCACAACTATATGCATTTGGTTGATGGTGGCAAAGGTCTGAGTTTTTCATAAAAGCAAATTTTTCCCTACAACAAAGGGTCATCATGAAATTACTACAAAATGTCGGTTGTTTAATGAGACGGTTCCGCAAAACACATCTCATAACCCAATTATTATCTTTTACCCTCATCAATTATGATCAAGTGTGGTGTTGAGAGTTCCTGATAGTATCATTTCTAGAGGCTCAATTGTCCGTAACCGGGGACACGACTAATCGATTAGGTTTAACACTCTGTAGAGGTTTGCGCACTTTTCCCGCAAGATTTGGTCCCTCCGTTTATGTCCTTGCACTTCAGGGTGTTTGAGAACCAGATGAGCAAAACATGGCATTTCAAAGAGTTTCCCTAACCCCCGGTTAAGAGTTCAGGTTAGAGTTACCACTAAGATCAACTAAGCTAGAGCCCATAATGACTTGCGGTTGCACAGGTAAGCTTTCGGTCGTGACGTATAAATCCGTCTCTTTGAGTCTGGGTGGAGTTGTCCGTTGGTATCTCTCCAACAGGGTTAGCTTCACTCCTTTGAGGTATTCCAGGGGCGCCTATCAATGGTTCACAAACACTGGGAATTCTAGCGGCCTATCAAGGTGCACACCCACTGGTTACTCCAGGGAGCCTATTTCCAAATCCACCCAGTAGGTGTATTAAAGTTTGTCTTGAGTCATGAAGTCTTCATCTCGTCGAAGTAGCCTTGATCACATCAAGTGGTATTCATCATCTTAAATTGGTCCTCATCCAAAATACTCACAACTCCCATGTAACACTCAACCAAAACCTCGTCTACTTAAGCATAGCATCAAATAAAAATAGCGTCCCGGGCCAGGTTAACAGTGGATTTGTGGGGTGTCCTACTTCATGATACTACTCAACAAGTTTAATACTCCTACTACATGCATTGTGGAAAATATCGTCAAATGCAAATAAAACTTGGGTAAAACATGATCAAATGACTTGCCTTGATGACGGTCTTGAAATTCTAAAGCTTCGTAATAACAAGCTTCACACTCCGGATAATCTAACGAAACAAACAATTCACACAATAAGCAAACACATTCCCAAACAATAAATAACATCGAGTGAAAGTAATATAAGACCATCAAGGAAAACAATAATGAAATCAAAGGAAACCAAAAATATATGCAACGAAAACTTTAAAGAAAACTAGAGAGAAACCAAATTACACAAATTCTATCATAGCAACATTAAATTATTCTAAACACTCAATAACAGAATATTATAAAAACTAATATGTTTCTAATTAACAGAAACAACCATAAGAATAATTTGATGTGGCAAAAGAATTACTTTTGTGACGATAAAACTATTCTATTTACTCTAGTTAAATAACTACACAACAATACAACAAAACAATAGCTAAAATAGTAATAAATTATTATAAAATCTATCTACTGTAGTCTAACAGAACCATATAACCACATGTGAAAATCTACAAAAAGAACTAACTAAAAATAATTAAAAACAATAATTAAATGACTAAAACAACTATATAAACAAAACAATACAGTTTTAGTTAAAATCCTAATTTAAATAAATCAAAAAAATCAATAACTCAATGCTAATGGACAAACCAATCGATAACAAAACAATGGCAAAAAGACTCAATCAAAAACATATTATAAATCTCAAGATATAGGCAAATTAGTTATTTGAACAAAATTAAGAAAACTCAAAATTACATTACTCAAATTTGAAATCCAAGTGCACCATCAGAAACTGCATAAATTTTTTAAATTATATCAAAAATAATAACTCAATTTGGAGTTGTATACTAATTGATATGAATTTTCTAAGGTTGCTACTTTTCTGAAAAAAACTGCAATACGGGATTTCGTGGATCTCACCAGAGTAGTCACCGGAGTTGGGGAAGAAGGGTTAGATGAGCTCGGATCCGGTGATGTAGTTACTCCCAGTGGAAGACAAGCTCGGGACGATGAAGGGGTCGTCACGGCAACCTCGGGAGAGGCCCTAGTAGGGCCAACCGTGCATCAAACGACGGTGGAGAAGCCGCCGGAGTTGACGAACTCCGATGAGAAATTGCTCTGGATGGGGAGGATGGTCTAGGCTCTCAAGGGTAAAAATCGGTCAAGTGAAATTAGAGGGACCTCTAGGGGGGTTTATATAGGTTCGAGGATGGCCGAGTGCACGATTGCAAGGCGAGCAATTCCGGCCATGGCCGGATTTTTTTTTGCAGCGGCGATCTCGGCCATCAATGGTCATCAATACGAACGGAGGCGGGGAAAGGAAGGTTGGGGGTGGCAGGAAGCTTCCTCGGGGAGGGGAGGAAGGAAAGGGGGCACCGGGGCGTGAGGATCACGGAGGTGGTGTTGCAGCAGCGATGTGGGAGCAGTTGAACGAGAGGTGGAAGATGACCTCGTGAGGGAGGCCCAGCCTCCCCTGGGCTGTGTAGTTCTTTTTTTATTCAAATAGTGAGAAAGAAAAAAATGGACGAATAAATAAAAGTTTTATATAGACATATTATATATAAAAATGACCGGAAACATATTTCCTAAAACATGAACATATGTTTAGAGCCGAAACAAAATCTCACAAAATCAGAAAATTCAAACAGTGTTGCTGTTGCAAACAAAATGCAAAGAAAACATTTTGAAAATACCAACATATTTTCAAATTCATCTTCCTCAATTTTTATGTTAAAGGGAATCATGTTACCCTATTTTCCATATATTTTATTTTTGGATAAAATATTTTTTTAAACCAATTTCGAAAATGGCATTGAAACCTAATATGAAATATTTCAGAAATAATTTTTCGAGTTTTATAAATTCAAATAAGATTCAAATGGCCCCTGGTTTGGAGTGTCATGTTACTCCTCTCAAAATTTTGTCAAGGGAATTTGAATTCTTTCGAACCTTAAAATGGAACCAAGTATGGAATGAACTCCATAACAGAAAGATTTCAAATTGTTTTCAAATTCACCTTTCAATTGTTTTATTATGAAGAAGTCATGTCATCTTCTCTCGCTGATTTGGAATTGGATGAATTTGAATTCAAAAACAAAGGGGAAAGTCATTTTATTCCCTCTCATTCAAGAGTTTCAAATTTTCACTCAAATTCAATCACTCAATCAAACAATCAATCATTCATCTTTTTATTATAACATTCCAAAATTTGGGATGTTACAGTGATGGTGTGTGAGCATTTTTATTCCTCATTGAAATCCTAGTATTGTTTCGAGTCGAGGGCACGCGAGGGTTAACTCCTACCAACCTCCTCCCTTGGGGCATGCGAGGAGTACTTTGATTTGTGTTAAAACTAGTAAAACTTTGCAATTAGTATGTGAGTTCCTTATGAATAATGTGACACAATGGACATACGCATCTTCACCTTCTCATATTTTCTAGCCTCTTCGGTACCGTGCATAGCCCATTCTCACCTCGAGGATCCGTGCAACTTTCGCCGGTGCATACAAACCCCATGAAATGATACACTATGTTGCACATAAGCCTGATTGTATCTAAGGGAGTCTAGGAATAGGGGCTCCTCGGATAGTTGACCTATTGTTTATGTGCCGGACTATATGGGCCGCAAGGTGAGCATCAGATGATCGGAGACTTCCTACGCCAGATGGAAACTTCGAGGAGCCATGGCGTACTCTCCAAGTTATTAGTTGTAGTTAAACATGTTTATCTCTTCGGCATGTAACCGACCATGTGTAAAATCCAGGCACCCTCGGCGTCTATATAAGCCGGAGGGTTTAGGGTATAGGGACAGAACAATAAATCTAGGGTTAGCTATTCGATCTCGAGGTAGATCAACTTTGTAACCCCCTATATCATTAATACAACCAAGCAGGACGTAGGGTATTACCTCCATAAGACGGCCCGAACCTAGGTAAATTTGTGTCCTCTTCGTCTCCTGTTGCCATCGATTCCACTCTCATAGTTTGGGACCCCCTATCCGAGATCCGACATTGGTGCTTTCATTGAGAGTTCCTCTGTGAGCACCAAAGGAATCGATAGCTCACCTCGTTGCTAGAAGTGAGATCTGCATCTAGGGGACTCTGTCCCCCGATGAGAGTCTCACTGGCTATGACATCTCGTTGCATGTCAGCCCGATCAGCCGTCATGGCCAGACCGGAAGCTTTCCCCCCAATAAGAGTATCAAGTTCGGAACTTTAGAGTTCATGGCTGATTCACGGGTAATACTGGTTCTAATGGAACCTTCGACCCTTGAAGAGAAACCTGTAAGTCCCGACGCCTTAACGCCAAAGACATCACGTCTCATGGTTGGACGGAACACAGATCCACTTCGGCGTGGCTTAGAACTGTCATGCCGCTCGATGAGTCCACTCGTCTCAGTGACACGCATCCTACCATCGCCTCATTCCTAAATGAGTTGTTCGATCGGACCGAAGCTATGTGTATGTCGAATGACTAGGTTACGATCTATGATTGGCTCGGGATTAGACCCAATGATAGGGAGATTCATGTCTCCCCAGTCACGCACCTTGTCTCTACTATCGAGTGTCCGGCTGCGGATTTGTCCCGACAGCCGGAATTGAAAACAGTATATACCCTAGTCCTCGACCACCGAGATTCTGTCGGCGATCTAGAGGCACGGAATCACTCTAAATATGGACCGTCACCGGTCCGAGATCCATCACATGATCCTGAAATTGTAATTCCGGACACTCAATGCGGCATGGAATAGAATTTTTTCCCACCCACCACCCAAGGCGATCATCCTAGTATCGCACCTAAGACCATGTCTTCGAACTTTCGGGATATTAAGAAACTACACGGAGAATTAGTCCATCCCATTTGGGCCAGATTCCTACTCGCTAGAAGCAGAGTAAAAGGTCTTAGTGACCAAGAGATGACGACAATTTTCATTCACAATTGCCATGTTGAAGGGATTCTTAATGCCCTAGCCCGCCGACACATCAAGGAGTTCTCGGAGTTATCTGATTTGGTACAAAAGTACTGTGCCATGGAGAGCGTTTGGCAGTCCGAATAGTTGTTCTCGGAACCAATTTTTCCCAAGCACCCTAGAGGAGCTCGGAAAAAGAGGATACCTCCAAAACGGCCAGCCAGGTACGAACCTATCGAAAAAAGAAACAAGGCCCTTTCAGGGACCGGCACTGTCCTCGATGGACTATTGGACAGATCTTGCCCTATACATTCCGTGTTGTTAAACACAAACCCAACTCACAGCCTTAGAGCTTGCTGGGTCATCTGGCAAGTCGCAAAAAGCGATGAGGCCATCCTGGAAACACCTCCATTGAGTAGGCGCTTCCCTTCGCCGCCCGGATACAATGCCGAAGTCCTAACGGTCTACGAGACCTTCCCCTCAAGGAACAGGCATAAAAGAGCTCTTAGGGAGCTCTAATAGGTCTACCATGTGGCAGCCACTAGCCCATGGGGCAGACACACCGATTACTTTCGGGGACACTGACAAGCTGGCCAGTCTTGAACTCCATCATTGATGGATACATGCTACATAAAGTGCTAATGGATGGCGGCAGTGGTCTCAACCTTATATATAAAGACACCGTTCAAAAAATGCAGTTCGACCGATATCACATCGAACATAGCAATATGACCTTCTGGGGAATTATCCCAGGGAAAGAGGCATGTTGTTCCAGATGTATCGTCCTGGACGTTGTGTTCGGCACACCCGAAAACTACCGATCCGAAGAACTTCTCTTCCACATTGTCCCCTTCCTGAGTGGCTATCACGCCCTACTGAGACACGATAGCTTTACAAAGTTCTAGGCTATACCCTATTACGGGTACATGAAACTCAAAATTATAGGACGAAATGGAGTGATCACGATTGCTAGTGATCTGAACATAGCCCTTCGGGCCGAAACTAAAATGGCAGCGCTCGCCCTCGTGGCCTTAGAGGAGACTTTCGCTACCGAAGAATTGACTGCATTACGTTCAACAGTTAATAAGGACGACGTGATCCTTAGCAAAAGGCCCAAGTCCATGTCCTTCAAACCCGCAGAGGAGATCGTCAAATTTCAGGTACATCCGACGGACCCCAATAAAAGAATATCCATCGGAGCCCAGCTTAATCCCCTCGTGGATGAAGCACTATGGAATTTCCTTCGCGAATATTGGGACATTTTTTTCCTGGCATCCTTCTAATATGCCCAGGATCCCGCGACGGCCAGCCGAACACAGTCTAAACATTATCCCACGATTTAAGCCCGTGAACAGACTCTGTGCCACTTCTCCGAGCCCAAACGGCAAGCCATGGGTAAAGAATTAGCTAAACTTCTCGAGGTTGGATTTATTCGGGATATTAAACACCCTGCAAACCTGGTAATGGTACCCAAGAAAGACAAGTCCTGGCAGCTATGTGTTGATTTTAAAGACCTTAACAAAGCATGCCCCAATGACCATTCCCCCTTACCACGCATAAACGAGATCATTGATGCCATAGCCGGACATGATTGGTTGTGTTTCCTCGATGCTTACTCAAGATACCATCAAATTAAAATGAAGGAATCCAATCAAGCAGCCACCGCATTCATCAGCCCCTACGGGCCATTCTGCTTCCGCATGATGCCTTTCGGGCTTAAAAATGCTGGGGCCACATACCAGCGCATGATCGAGACCTGTCTCATGACACAAGTCGATAAGACTATCGAGGCAAACGTGGATGATGTGGTAATCAAAACCAAACACGTAAGCCAGTTGATCGACGACCTATGACAAACCTTTGCCAGTCTACGTGAATATGATATACGACTCAATCCAAAAAAATGTGTATTCGGTGTTCCCTCTGGTAAGCTGCTTGGATTCGTCGTCTCCCATAGAGGAATAGAGGCAAATCCAGCTAAAATCCATGCTCTACCGGAACTTGCAATTCCCACAGATCTGAAGCACGTCCAGAGGCTAGCTGGGTGCGTAGCGGAGTTAAGCCGCTTTATCTCCCGCATGGAAGAGAAGGCTTTGCCGCTCTATAAGCTAATGAAGCAGACCAACAAGTTCGAATGGACTGATGAGGCAGCGAATGCATTACAAGAATTCAAAATTCTACTAGCAAGCAATCCCATACTCACGGCACCACGCACCGAGGAGCCCATGTTATTATACATATCGGCCACCAACAAAGTTGTCAGTGTGGTGCTCGTCGTTGTGGGGGTGTGGCGGTATATTATGTGTCAGAGGTGCTAATGCAGTGCAAGTTCAGATACCCGCATTACCAAAGGATAGCCTGAAAGTGCGATATATCGACTAGAGGGGGGTGAATAGGCGATTTTTACAACTTCATCACTTGAGGAATTTGAAATGTGATGAATAACTAGCAGCGCAATAAGTACTCAAGTGCACGAGGAACATAGCAACATCATAGTCATGATGATGAAATGAACATGCACATATTACAGGTAGCGTGATATAGGATAAGCAGGTGAGGAACAAGGTAACTTGAAGAATTTGAGGTGAGGAAATTGTGGAAGTCTTGAGTCAAATTCTTCAAACAGTAACAATCAATTTCGTCAACAAGTATACGAGGAATAGAGCGGTTGAGGAAATAGAACCACGTAGCTCGATGAAGATAATGGTTTGATGACCCATTTCCAACTGCCGTGATAGTCGTACATCTGGTTTGGAGCGTCCTGGTATTTAAACCAGAGGACACACAGTCCTAGGACACACAGTCCTTACCGTATTCTCCTTGTGCTAAGGTCACAAAGTCCTCGCCCAACACCCATGGTAAGTCTTCCGGGTAGACTTCCAAAACCCTCAAAAACTGGTCACCCGGCGATCCACAATTTATTGCTGGATGCTCTAGACCAAGGTCACTTCGTGCTCCCCAATTGACTGCAGGATGCACTAGACCATGACGCCTAACCGTTTGGAGGATACACAGTCCTCAGAGGTAACAAGCGTCGGTTACACACAGGAACAATCTCTTCAGTGATGCTCAATCACTTTGGGTTTGGTGGTTGGATTTGGGTTTCTCCTCACTGATGATTTTCTCTCAAAGTCCTCCGAGGATGGGTTGCTCTCAAATGACAAGTGTCAGTTCTCTCTCGGAGCAGCCAACCAACTAGTGGTTGTGGGGGTGTGGCAATTTATAGCCAGGGTGCAACCAGACATGATAAGACATAAATGCCCCCAATGATATGACCGCTATGTGGATATTATGATTGCGGACAGCTGGCGCTAAGCACAACAACGGTCGGAATTTCGAACTATGAAAGTCCTCACGCATATCATGTTCCTCACTTGTAGGCAATTCACACTGGCGAAATCCTAACTCCTCAGTCAGATCAATTTCATCAGAGACCAGAAGAACATCGTCTCTGTCACTGAAGAACTTGACTGAACTGCAAGAGAATTCCAAAGGCTTCACTCAAAGGATTGGATAGGTTGAGGATTTTGAGTTGAGCGTCAGTTGGAAATTTTCCTTAGTATTACCTCGGACCCCTTTAGCAGTACGGTGTTTCCTATGACTCAAAGAAAGGAAATGAAACTATAAAAACAAAAGTCTTCATGCTTCATAGTCCTCATTCATATCTTCAAGGTCACACCAAATTCTTCAATCTCAAAGTCTTCAGGGAATACCAAAGTCTTCTGCAAAGTCTTCACAAAGTCTTCAGTTGAAGACATACATTTTTAGGGGTCGATAATCTCTGAATATATCAAACTCCTCATCGACTTATAGAGCATGTGTACACTCACAAACACATTAGTTCCTTAACCTATATGTCTTCAATACACCAAAATCACTAAGGGGCACTACATGCACATACAATCCCCCCCTTTTTGGTGATTGATGACAAATAGGTTAAGTTTTCGATGGGTATAATACTATGAAGTGTAAATACTGAGTTTGAGGAATTTGATTGCAAGAAATAGAAGAACTCCCCCTAAAGATGTGCATATTTGAGGAATTTTCTTTGGACTGCAAATGCACATGGCAGGTTAAAAACATGGAGAACTCCCCCTATATCTTGTAATTCATACACACATTTGAACATATGATATGAAGAATTTGAAATGCATGATGAAAATGGTGTCTGGCGGAATTCAGCATGCATGCATTAAGGTACTTGAGGAAATAAGCATGCGGAAAGCAGATCAAAAAAGTCAGAGCACCATCGAACTTAAGTTTACAACTCAACCAACAAAAGCTTCAGAAGAGTGAGAGTTATAACTTAAACAAAAATAGCCCATATATAGAGACCCATTTGAAGACTAACTCGAATTTTCTCCCCTTTTGTCATCGAAGACCAAAAGGGATGAAAAAGTGAGGACTAACGCCCCTTGAAGAATTTCATTGTGTTGCTGAGGAAGGGGCGCCAGCATTATCGGGGTCGTTTGTCAATGCAGGGCCTGCCGCAGTGTCGTCAACGTCCTCAGCTTCATCCGTCTCAAGTGAGGAAGAATATGAACTTGTAACCATCTGAGGAACTTGAACCTTCTTGAATATCTTCCAAGGAGGATTAGACCAGTCAAAGCTTTGCTAAAAGTCCATGTCCTTGAGTTCCTCAGGAGTCTTGAGGTGTGCAAGAATGGCCCATGCGCGATCGAAGATTTCATGCACATAGTAGTGATTTTTCCTCATAGAGTTTTGCGTCACAGTCATGTTCTGGAAAATGGAAGCCAACTATCGCTTTACCCACTTTTGATTGTGATCCCTTATGATGAAGACTTATGAGAAGCTGACGATCAGTCATCACACGGGGGGCAGACTCTTGAGGTTTTTGTGTTGAGGCTTTTGCAGCAGAGTCCTAAGTTGTAGAGTCATCATTGGTGGAGTAAGATGCAGCTTTGCAAAACTGACCATCCAATGGACGAGTGCCTTCATCAATGACAACCTTGCCTTTTGCTTCAACTGAGGCAATTGTGCTCTTGAGGACTTCAATCGGGGGCAAGAAGCCAAAGTGATTCTGGAAGTCCGCCTTGAAGGGAACTGAAGACCTTGATCTAATGAATTTCATGATCCAGGGAGCATAAGGCTTCAGATCAAATGGGGCTAGTGCTACATTCACCAAAGTCCTCATGAAGAAATCATGGAAGTTGATGGTAATCCCATGAATGATGTTGAATAGCATGTTCTTCATGACTCCCTCCACTTCTTCTTCTACGGAGTTGTGGCCCTTCTAAGGACATAGGGTGTTGGTGAGAATGGGATAGACCGTCCTGGGAACATAGAGCAAATCCTTCACAAGGAAGATTGTTCGTTGAGGTTTTCTAGGGGCCAACGCTTTCATCAGCACTTGCATCAATTGGTTGGGTAGAGCAGGTTCATCAAACAGGCAGCGAGCTTCTTCTGAAGGAATTCGAACTGGGACTGACCGAAGCAATTTAGAGGCTGGAGCAGTGAGGTGAGTAGATCCAGTCATCCAGTCCAAGATCCAGGAGTTGATGTCAGAGGCATCACCTGTGATGTGCGGAGTGGCATAAAATTGAAGAATTAGTTCTTCATTCTAGTCATAGACATCCACACAGAATCGAAGAATTCCTGCATCGTGAAGAACTGAGAGCACCGACGTGAAGGATGGAATTGTTTCCATATCCGCATGAGGAATTTGATGATGCTCGAAGACTTTCTTCTTGTCAAACAGTATCGATGCATAATAATTCATCTGTGTTGGGTCCAGAATCTGGTGCGACCGGCCCTTGCTGAGTCATATGGATTGGGTCCAGTGAAGAAAATGTGCTCGTTGAAGAAATTTGACTTGAGGAATTTGGGGCACTTTGAGCCTTTGAATAGCATCCTTGGCTTTGGCTGAAGGTTTGGCTTGAAGCGGCCCTTAATCACCTTAGGAATAGGAGGAATTTCTTCAGACCAAGGAATTTGTGGAGCAGTTTCCTCAGTGGCAGTTGGAGCAACAATGTCTTCAGCTGATGGAGCTAGAATTTCTTTAGTGGCTTTAGCGGCCAAGTCATCAGATACTTCGTGAATTTCTTCAGTTTGTGCTGGGGACTGAGGAATCTGTGATAGAGGAGTGGTCATTGGGAATTTGGGTGAGCAGCTTCCCAATATTCATCATTGATGATAGGTGTTGTGTTGCCAATGTCCACGTCCTCATCAATTTCTTCAACGCTGGCTTCTTCAGCGGTCAACTGAGGCTGGGGCGATGATACCTGTGGAGTTGAAGTATTTGCTTCCACTTCAATTTTTTCATCAATCTGCTCTGTTAAAGAAGCAAAATGATCTTCTTCATCTTTATCATCTGGGATGACATAGTCAATGCTAAATAGAATTATCTCATAGGTTGGTGCTGAGGAGATTGGGGTGGCATCTATGGGTTCAGTTGATGATCTTGGCAAGGTCTTCAACTTCTTCACGGCCGAGGAATCTGAAGTTGAAGCTTTTCTCTGCAGTGCCTTCTTCCCAATAGCCTTAGTTTTCTTCACTTCTGATGCAGAAGGAATGTTGATTGTCTTCGGAGAACTTGCTGATGCCCTTGAAGCAATTGAGAATCCCTCTCTCCTCTAACATGATGCAAGGTGCACAGGAGTTGAGGACTTTGCAGCACCAGCGGAGGACTGAGCAGCTACTGAAGCAGCGGCTGAGGCCTTGGAAGGCTGAGCTCGAGGAATCTGCTGTGATGATTTTGACGTTGAAGAATTTGACTTCACTGCAGATTTCTTCACCACAGTTTTCTTCGGAGAACTTGAAGAGGCTCCGACAGTGGCAGCAGTAGCAGAGTCTTCATTGAATTTCTTCATAGCCTCTTTTGCTCACTTCGCCAGCTTGGCTTGCGGTTTCTCCCATTCATGAGGAAAGTCATTACCAGTCTTGAGAGTAGTGGGTTCAGCAATTTGATTGGGAGCCAAGGGTGGCCTGCTGCAAGGGGGTTTCACAGCGAATTTCATCATATACTTAGGAGTGAAATAGCGATATTCTTTCCACTCCTTTGCCCATCTTCTCTCAATTTTCTGTAAGCAGATTTTTCTCTACTTAGTTGTTTCATTGCCATGAATTTCTTCATCTGGCGTGTAGTATTCCTCATACAAGTCATCAGGTATCTCAAAAGCTGTCTGCACATCAGGTTTCTTTCCACCTTTCTGTGGCTTCTTCCCATCAATCATTTTCTTCAGCTGAAGATTCTGAATTCTTGAAGATTCTGAAGTTCATTAGTCCAGATCTCCCACGCCCTAGCTTGGTAGAGGGAAACAGCTACAACGGCGACGGGGTGAAGACTTCCATGGCCTATGCGAGTACGACGACGGCGAGGTTGAGGCAGTGAAGCTCGTCCACATTGGCGGCGATGATTTTAGCGGCGGCGCTAGGTTTGAGCTCGGGAAAGAGGAGGAGTGAGGAGTAACCGAGCATAGTGAAAGGGAAGGGGTATTTATAGCGAAGGTGAAAACCAATATGTCCAAAGATTTTGGACCAGATTGCCCCTGACCCTTGCTCTCCACGCGACATGTGTCACCCACATTCTGAGTAGTGGCGATATTCGGGGATCGTGGGTTATCCAGTCGTGGGAATCAGAACGGTTTGAGGGGGAAACACCGAAAATTTTAAAGTTTTCGTTCGCAAATTCTTCAGCTGTCAAGGACACACTGAACACTTTGAACAAGTTTCAAAACAGACTGGGTTGAGTTTAGCTTAGAGGGGAAAAGGGTCCGATCACATTCACTTAGATGAAAATCAACTTGAAAAATTAGCGGTAAGTGAATGCTATTGAGGACATTGAAAACTCAAATATATATATATATATAGTCAATGAAGAACATGAGTTTAATAGTGTGAAGAATTTGAAAAGTTGATGAATTTGAAAAGTTGAGCAATATGCAAATTTTGAGGAATTCGAAAATTTGAAGAATTTGCAAAATGACGAAAAACTCAACTTTGAAGAATTTTAGCTATGGTTGGTGGCATGACCCACCGTATAAGAATGATGACTTCAGACACCGCATACAACTCTCGTAGGGTTCTGAGAATCAAATTCTTCATTAACTTCTTCACACTTAGAGGGTTATTCTTCATTGCTTGAAGAAAAAGTTACTTCGTGTGTTGCACATTTAAGTCATCAATTTTGCATAAGTGTTAGGATGTGTGTCCTTTTTCAAAGAACATTCGAAGATTCTAAGATATTTAGCTCACACCGCAACTTGCAAAATCTCTTTTCATCCAAGGGCTTTGTGAAGATGTCAGCTAGTTGTTCTTCAGTAGGGATGTGGTCGATGGTGATGTCGCCCTTGAGTACATGATCTCGAAGGAAGTGATGATGAATCTGGATGTGCTTGGTCTTGGAATGCTGAACTGGGTTGTAAGCAATCTTGATGGCACTCTCGTTGTCACAATAGAGAGGCACATTCTTCAACCAGATGCCATAGTCCTTGAGGGTTTGCTTCATCCACAGCAACTAAGCACAACATGAACCAGCAGCAATGTACTTAGCTTCAGCAGTAGATAGTGACACACAGTTCTGCTTCTTCGAGGACCAACAGACTTAGGATCGTCTGAGGAAATGACATGTGCCTCAGGTTGACTTGCGATCCACATGATCTCTAGCATAGTCAGCATCAGAGTATCCGACGAGGTGAAGATTTGAGCCCTTGGTATACCATAATCCATGTGTTGGTGTTTGCGCTAAGTATCGAAGAATATGTTTCACAGCCTTATGGTGTGATTCCTTCGATGTTTCTTGGAATCGGGCACACATGCAAACACTTAGCATAATATCAGGCCTAGATGCACATAGATACAATAATGAACCAATCAAGGAGCGATATACCTTTTGATCGAAATCTTTACCATTTTCGTCAGTGCAGAGGTGGCCTTCTGAAGGCATTGGAGTTTTGACGCCTTTGCAATCTTGCATGTCGAATTTCCTCAGAACATCCTTGAGGTATTTCTCTTGAGAAATGAAGATGCCATTGTCTTGTTGACGAAGTTGAAGACCTAAGAAGAATTTCAACTCTCCCATCATAGACATTTGATATTCTTCACTCATCATATAAGCAAATTCATCACTGTAACATTTGTCAGTACAGCCAAAGATAATATTGTCTGCGTATATTTGGCATATGAACAGTTCATTGTCATAGGATTTTGTGAAAAGAGTTGGGTCAAGTGAACCGGGTTTGAAGCCTTTCTTCATAAGGAACTCCTTCAGAGTGTCGTACCATGCCTGAGGGGCCTGCTTGAGGCCATAGAGCGCCTTGTCGAGTCTGAAGACTTTGTCAGAATGCTTAGGGTCTTCAAAACCTAGGGGTTGAGCAACATATACATCTTCCTCAAGCTTACCACTGAGGAATGCACTTTTCACATCCATTTGATATAAGATGATATTATGATCTTTAGCATAAGCAAGCAATATGCAAATAGCTTCAAGTCTAGCAACAGGTGCAAAAGTTTCATCAAAGTTGATTCCTTCAACCTGTGTGTAGCCTTGAGCTACAAGACAAGCCTTATTCCTTACCACAAGTCCATTCTCATCTTCTTGTTGCGGTAGATCCACTTGGTACCTATGATGTTATACTTGCGAGGATCTGGCCGCTTGACAAGATCCCATACATTGTTGAGCTTGAATTGATGCAGTTCCTCTTGCATAACTTGAATCCACTCAGGCTCCTTGAATGCTTCATCAACTTTCGTGGGCTCTATGATAGATACAAAAGCAAAGTGCCCACAAGAGCTAGGCAAATGTTAAGCTCTTGAGCGAGTGAGGGGACCTGGTGCATTGATGTCATCGATGATTTTGTCGATATGCACTTCATTTGCAACTCTTGGGTGAGCAAATTGACGTGGCTGAGGATTTTCTTCAGCACACCATTTTCTTTAGGTGTACTAGTATGAATGTCTTCATTCATTGGAATGAGTTCCTTAGTGGGTATAACATTTTCAGTAGCCTTCAGCTTAATGGATTCCTCACGAGACTATTCCTCTGGCACAGAAGGCAGGTGCTCTCTTTGCGAGCCGTTAGTTTCATCAAACGCACATCTATAGTTTCAATAACCTTGTGGTGGTAGGTGTTGAAGACTCTGTAGGTGTGCGAGTCCTTTCCATAACCAAGCATAAAACCTTCATGTGCTTTCGGTGCAAATTTAGAACTCTGGTGAGCATATTTAATCCATCATTTTGCACCGAAGACTTTGAGATAACTTACCTTGGGTTTCTTGCGAGTCATAAGTTCATACGAAGTTTTCTTGAAGAATTTGTGAAGATATACCCTATTGATGATGTGGCATGCAGTATCAATATCCTCAGGCCAGAAGCGACAAGGAGTCTTGTAGTCATGAAGCATGGTTGAGCCATCTTAACAAGAGTCCTGTTCTTGCGCTCCATGACGCCGTTCTGCTGAGGAGTATAAGGGGAAGATAACTCATGAGTAATACCAAGTTCATCAAGATATTCATAAAGATTGGTGTTCTTGAACTCAATCCCATTATCACTCTTGATATGCTTGATTTTGATGCGGAAGTTCGTGGAGGCCCTTGAAGCAAATCGTCTAAAGACATCCTGCAATTCAGACTTGTAGAGCATAATATGCACTCAAGTGTAACGAGAGTAATCATCAACAATGACAAAGCCATACAAACTTGAAGAATTTGTTAGTGTGGAGTAATGAGTGGGGCCAAAGAGATCCATGTAAAGACATTCAAAGGGTCGAGTCGTGGTCATGATCGTCTTCGAGGGATGCTTGAATCTGGTCATCTTCCCAGACTCACATGCACCACAAAGGTGATCCTTGAGGAATTTGACACCTTCAATGCCAATGACGTGCTTTTTCTTCATGAGTGTGTGCAAGTTCCTCATACTAGCATGTCCAAGTCATCGATGCCACAGCCAGCCTTCTAAGGACTTTGCAAGTAGGCATGTGGCAGGCTGAGGACCTATAGAGAAATCAACAATATACAAGTCTCCTCTCCTAAAGCCTTCGAAGACTTTGGAAATTTCAGATTCCATGATGACAAAACAACGATATTTTACAAATACAACAACCATATGAAGATCACAAAGCATTGAGACAGACATAAGGTTGAACCCGAGGGATTCGACTAACATCACCTTATCCATGGTTTGGTCCTTTGAGATTGCAACCTTACCTAGAACCAATACCTTGCTTTTTCCTTTGTGAGCGTAGGTGATATGCTTCAGATGAGATGGAACAAGTGGCAAATTCATCAGTAGATTCTTGTCACCGGTCATGTGGTTTGTCCATCCACTATCGAGGACCCACTCAGTAGCTTTTGGAAGTTCATCCTGCAGATGAATTAGTACAACTTACGAACTCATATGCTTCAGAGTGAAGAATATGACATCAATTTCATCAGACATAATTTCATCACACAAGATAGTAAGCAAGAAGTGTAGGACGTGAGAATTGAGGAATTCATTTCTACATGGTTAGCTTGCGTCCTTTCAAGCATTTCCTCAGGTCTCCAGCAAATTCATCAGACGTTCATGTTCATCTGGAGACCTGACCCTGCATAAGAAATTAGTTCACTTTCTTCACCACCCACGTCTGAAGGGTGGCAAAGAGTTCATCATTCTGCGAGCACCATATGAGAAGGGAGGCATTGAAGCAAGTGCGCTTCATTTCACAGGACGCGGGTTAGAGTACTCATATGAATAAGCAGAGAAATTCTTCGAGGAATTATGAACATAATGATTTGAAGAATAATGCACATATTCACAACTCTTAGATTTTCCCTGCGAAACAGAGGCATTAGCACGAGAATGATATTTTTGACCATTTGAGGAACTTGGTCCAAGTGAACACTTTGGTCCATATGATGAATTTGATCTGCGGTTCCTGTTCTTCATGAGTGGTGTCGTGAGGACATTCACTTGAAGATTTTCTAGGTAGCTCTTGGGAACCCATATTTTCTTCATAGGAGAACCGTTCCTGTAGTTAGTTCCAACAAATCTAGCAAATACTTCACCATTCTCATTTTTGAAGAATTTGTAGTTGGAGTCAAGTGACTCATCAGAGGAATATGAAGTTTCACAAGTAAAGCCAGATAAAGTGGATGGATCTATAGGAGGTCCTATCGCAGCAACCCACGAGGTTTTGGGGTACTGCTCAGGAGTCCAGTAGGATCCACCAGCGTTGAGTTTCCTCTCAAAGGCAATACCCTCCTTCTAAGGGTTCCTATTCAGAATCTACTTTTTGAAGACATCGCAAAGGGTTTGACGCCCTTTGATTCTTTTGTACATGCCTGTCACATACAATTCCTTCAACCCTGCATTGTTGTCAGTGATACTTGTGGTATCCTCAGCTGAGGAATTTGTGACCACTGGAATAATTGAAAAATTTGCAGCAATAGAAGCATTTGAACATTCAGGTGAAGAATTAGCAATTTCACGTTTGATGCATTTCAAACAAGGTGGAACAAATTCTTCCTAAGCGGTACTGATCTGTTGAGCTAGTAAGCAATTGTTTTCCCTTTGGAGATCCTCATGTGACACCCTTAGTTTATCAAGATCTTGCTTTCTTTTAAGATATTCATAAGAAAGCTTCTCATGATCGGCTAAGATAGCATTATGATGACTCTGAAGGTTATCAAACTTTGTCTCGAGACTTTTGCGATCGTCAGACAGAGTTTGAGTCCGATCCACTTCCTGATTCAAGAGATCATCACTTTTGTCTAGCATTTTCTGAAGCTTTTCAAGTGCACTTTGTTGCTTAGTGGCAATATTAGCAAGTTTGGCATAGCTTGGTTTCACATATTTATCAGATTCACAATCACTTGATTCAGAGGAGGAGTGATGCTTATGTACCTTGGAACCTTTTGCAATAAGACAAAGTGAGGAAGATGAATCAGGATCTGATTCCTAGGTTTTGAGGATTTTCTTGAGTTCGATGAACGTGGGGTCTTGACGAGTGTGATAGCCTTCATTGATGTCCAAGATCCTATCCTAGATGAGCTTGGCATTTTGAAGATGACAGATGCCTTTGAACATGACGCTTGATAGGCTTGAGCAGATGATGTTCATCGCCTGAGCATAAAGTTGAGTGTACTTATGAATTTCCTAAGCATTTGCCATCTTGCAAAGTTCAATTAGTCAATAGTCCATAGCTCGCTGTTCATGGCCATCAAATGCTTCTTCATCAGAACCTTCCACCTAGGATATTCAATGTCATCAGGATTGGGACATTTTGTGACTGACTTGATGCGTTTTGCCATGAAATAGTAAGTAGGAGCATAATCATCATTGCTGACGTCAGAGTCGTAGGAGTAGTCATTTTCTTCATCATTGAAGATGGACTTGCTGACGAAAGTTGTAGCAAGAGCGAGGCTACCGACACCAGATTCAAATTCCACCTCAGATTCTTCCTCTTCTTCGTATTCTTCAGATTCTTCTTCTGAGTCCATTTCCTTGCTAATGAAAGCCCGAGCCTTTCTAGAACCATTCTTCTTGTGCATTGAGGACTTTGAAGATGAGGACTTTGCAGATGAGGACTTTGTAGATTTCTTCTTTTTCTTTGAGTCATCAGAACTGTCGTCCTTGTACTTCTTCTTCTTCTTCTTCTTTGATTCTTTTTCCCAAAGAGCATAGTCGGAGATGAAGTGACCAGATTTCTTGCATTTGTGAGAACTTATTTTCTTGTAGTCATCTGAGGAATCTGATTTCCTCACGCCATCTTTTGATGACTTTCCGAATCCACCTTTCCTTGAGAACTTCTGGATTTTCCTCACGAGCATTGCTAGCTCCTAACTTAGTTCGTCAGGATCACCAAGGCTACTATCAGAATCTTCACCTTTAGATGAGGAAATTGCTTTTGCCTTCAGAGCATGAGATCTTTCATAGGTTGGCCCATAGGGGTCTCTCTTCTCAGCTTGTTGGAAATCATAAGTATTGAATCTCTCAAGAATATAAGCATGATCAAGTGACTTGTAGTCTCCACATTCTTGAATCATCAATGCTAGAGTATCGAATGAGGAATCAAGAGATCTTAGCAGTTTCTTCACCACCTCATGATCGGTGATATCAATAGCACCCAGGGCTTGAAGCTCATTGGAGATATCAGTAAGACGATCAAAAGTTTGCTGAACATTTTCATTGTCAAGTCTCTCGAAGCGGTTGAAGAGATTGCGAAGAACATCAACATGAGAGTCACATTGAGTGGAAACACCTTCGTTGACTTTGGACAGCCTATCCCATATAAGCTTAGGAGACTCCAAAGCACTCACTCTACCATACTGACCTTTGCTCAGATGGCCACAAATGATATTCTTCGCTTGAGAATCGAGTTGCTTGAATCTCTTCACATCAGCAGCGTTTTTTACAAATTCATCACTTGAGGAATTTCAACTTGAGGAATTTAAAATGTGATGAATAACTAGAAGCAGAATAAGTACTCAAGTGCACGAGGAACATAGCAACAGCATAGTCATGATGATGAAATGAACATGCACAGATTACAGGTAGTGTGATATAGGATAAGCAGGTGAGGAACAAGGTAACTTGAAGAATTTGAGGTGAGGAAATTGTGAAAGTCTTCAGTCAAATTCTTCAAAGAGTAACAATCAATTTGATCAACAAGTATATGCAGAATAGAGGGGTTGAGGAAATAGAACCAGGTAGCTCGATGAAGACAATGGTTTGATGACCCAGTTCCAACTGTTGTGACAGTCGTACGTTTGTTTTGGAGCGGCCTGGTATTTAAGCCAGAGGACACACAGTCCCAGGACACACAATCCTTACCATATTCTCCTTGAGCTAAGGTCACAAAGTCCTCGCCCAACACTTGTGGTAAGTCTTCAGGGTAGACTCCCAAAACCCTCACAAACTGGTCACCCGGCGATCCACAATTTACTGCTGGATGCTCTAGACTAAGGTCACTCCATGCTCACTAATTGACTGCAGGATGCACTAGACCATGACGCCTAACCGTCTGGAGGATACACGCTCCTCAAAGGTAACAAGCATCGGTTCCACACAGGAACAATCTCTTCAGTGATGCTCAATCACTTTGGGTTTGGTGGTTTGGATTTGGTTTTTTCCTCAATGATGATTTTCTCTCAAAGTCCTCGGAGGATGGGTTGCTCTCAAATGAAAAGTGTCAGTTCTCTCTTAGAGTAGCCAACTAACTCGTGGTTGTGGTGGGTGGCTACTTATAGCCAGGGTGCAACCTGACATGATAAGACATAAATGTCCCCAATGATATGACCGTTATGTGAATATTATGATTGGGGACAGCTGACACTAAGCACAACAATAGTCGGAATTTCGAACTATGAAAGTCCTCAGACATATCATGTTCCTCACTTCTAGGAAATTCGCACTGGCGAAGTCCTAGCTCCTCAGTCAGATCAATTTCATAAGAGACCAGAAGAACATCGTCTCTTTCACTGAAGAACTTGACCGAACTACAAGAGATTTCCAAAGGCTTCACTTGAAGGATTGGATAGGTTGAGGATTTCGAGTTGAGCGTGAGTTGGAAATTTTCCTTAGTATTACCTCGGCGACCTTTAGCAGTACGGTGTTTCCTATGACTCAAAGAAAGGAAATGAAACTATAAAAACAAAAGTCTTCATGCTCGATAGTCCTTGTTCATATCTTCAAGGTCACACCAACTTCTTCAATCTCAAAGTGTTCAGGGAATACCAAAGTCTTCAGCAAAGTCTTCACAAAGTCTTCACCAAAGTCTTCAGTTAAAGATATACATGTTAGGGGTCGATAATATCTGAATATATCAAACTCCTCATCGACTTATAGAGCCTGTGTACACTCACAAACACATTAGTTCCTTAACCTATAAGTTTTCAATACACCAAAATCACTAAGGGGCACTAGATGCACTTACATAGCCTATACAGTATTTATGGCGTCAAGGAAAGTCAGACACTACTTTCAGGAGTGTGCGGTAATAGTGGCATCTGAGGTCCCCCTGAATGATATAATCAACAATAGGACGCCATTGGATGCATAGCCAAGTGGTCCATTGAGCTCCTTCCCTTTGAAATAACCTACGAGCCATGCCGTGCCATTAAATATCAGGTATTGGCAGACTTCCTGGCTGAATGGACAGAGGCCAAGCTCCCCAAAGAATACAATGCATATTCCCATTGGACAATGTACTTTGAGGAATCCAAGACCTTAGCTGGACTGGGGGCTGGAGTTATCCTCACATCCCCCACATGCGGCAACGTGTGATACGTGTTGCAAATCATGTATACCGACTCCAACAATGCAGCCGAATACAAAGCTCTCCTTCATGGTCTCAAATGGCGGTATCAATGGGCAATCGATGGCTCCAGGCACGAGGAGGCTCAAACCTGGCCATATCCTAGATCAATGGAGAATTCAACGCCAAAAATCCGAAGATGGCGGCATATAGGAATGTCGTCCTTAAGATATCTGCTTGGTTCGAGGGGTTCGAATTTCACCACGTCGCTCGCGACAACAACCAAGCCGCCGACATACTGGCTTGTATGGGAGCCAAGCACGATCCTGTCCCGAGAAACACTTTCCTAGAACAGCTCTTTAAGCCATTCGTAGGGTGGAAGGACGATGACAATCGTGCCGGTCCGAATACAGTGGATGAGGTTTTCCCCCCCCATAAACGAACCAGATGATGGCACTATCAGTGGCTCCGTAATGAATGAAACGCCTTCGGCTCATGAGGTAATGGCAGTAATAGCGCCATGGACAGAGCCCTTCCTCTCTTAGCTTCTTCGCAAGGAACTCCCCGACGATCAAACCGAGGCACGACGCATAGTTTGGTGATCCAAGGCCTACAAAGTACACAAGGGTGAGTTATACAAGAAAACCACAACGGATATATTACAGCGGTGTATATCTGAGGAAGAAGGATGGGAGCTCCTCACCGAAATCCACGCAGGCATGGGCGGTCATCACGCCGTGGCAAGAGCCCTTGTCAGCAAGGCCTTCCGAGCTAGTTTCTTTTGGCCTACAGCTCGGACAGACACCCAGTCACTTTTCTAACATTGTATAGGGTGTCAACTCTTTGCAAATCAAAGTCACATGCCCCCAACAGCTCTTCGGACTATTCCAATCACTTGGCCTTGCACGGTCTGGGGGCTGGACATGGTCGAACCCCTTTAAGGGGGGGCCAAGAAATATAAATACCTACTCGTCATGGTTGACAAGTTGACCAAATGGATGGGAGCAAAGCCCCTCAAGTCCACTAAATCCGGACCAGTGATCGACTTCATATCGAGTGTGGTACACCGTTACGGTGTCTCGCATAGTATAGTAACAGATAATGGATCCAACTTCACGTCCCAAGAGGTCAAGGACTCGTGCCCAAAAATGGCCATAAAGCTCGACTACGCATCAGTATATCATCCGCAGACCAATGGATAGGTCGAACGAGCAAATGGTCTCATGCATCATGAGCGGAATTAAGCCACGTTTGGTCTGATATCTACAAGAGTCCGGCTATCATTAGGTGGAGGAACTCGACTCCGTTTTATGGGGCCTGCGCACCACCCCAAACAGATCAACAGGTTACAAACTGTTATGTATGGTCTATGGGGCAGAGGCAGTCCTCCCTTGCAACATTATTCACGACGCACCAAGGGTGCGCATGTACATGGAAAAGGAGACCGAGTTGGATCGGTAGGATGACTTAAACGCCTTGGAGGGAGAGCAGGACATAGCTCGGGCTTGCTCCACTTTTTACCAATAGCAAGCTCGACATTACCAAAGTAGGGAGGTCAGGGCAAAAGCATACAACATAGGCAAACTCGTCCTATGACTCTCGGAGAAATAGAAGCATAAACTCAATCCCAAATGGGAGGGTCCTTTCATCATGGACGAAGTAGTCGCGCGAGGTTCCTATCATCTTCGGAGTCCATCCGAGAACTACCTTGAACGAAACCCATGGAACGCAGCTCGTCTTCGGTGCTCCTACGAATAAACCGATGTCGTCTAACTCCCCCATATTTTTTTCTATTTCCTCTTGTTTCTTTTTGCCTTTTTCTATTCCCTTCCCATTTTGCTGTTTGATAGGGTCAATTTTTTTTTTACCAATGTTCCGTTGAACCGATCATGTACTAAAGATTATCGGCATACACCATAAAGTGTTAAATCCGAACACAGCACGTGGGGGATTTTTCTAGAAGCCAACGTTTTTATATTACAAGTATTTCCTCGCACTTATCATGCACACACATTTCTTTTTTCACGTCCAAGCCATCATATGCATCAATTCGAACTAAGACTTTGCCAAGCTGGGTTGCCTCGCTCCTGTGCTTCCCTTCTACGTTCCTGATTGTTTGTCTAGAGTGTAAAGGGAGCACCTCTGCGATTGTTATGACCAGGTCATTCGGACACATACCTCAGACGGGTGAAGCCAAAAGCTAGCTATCTTACATAGACAATTGATCGGCTGTGACGGAAACATCTTATGCGGCTCGGGTTTTATCATCGTTATTTGGGTCTTTTCTTCCCAAAGCACAATTAGCCGCATACTAAAAGTATGCGGACTTCAATCTACGACCTTCATAGAGACTCGATGAAAGGTATCGATGGAGGTACTATTTTCCTCAGAAGATTTTTCTTACGCTAAGTAGTATGTGTGCTTTTTGTTTGTTCGCACCGCATGGCTGGATTGCCTGGTTCCCCGAATATAGTTCGCTCTTTTGGAGTGGTGAAATAAGGAGGAACACTTCCGATCTCTTCGCACGGGAGGGAGAAGTCGATGGCCGGTTAAGACAAAGTTCACAACATAGATTGTTTCTACAAACAAGTACATATAAATTACATGTTCGGCCGCTAATCGAGATTATCAGTTATGGTGTCTAGGGGGCAGTCCTCTTGTGAAATATGGGTAGCAGGCATCACCTGGACATATACCAGGTGGAGTGGCACTTCTTTTCCATTCGGTCCTACGTGACCAACCCGCGCCATATGCTTGGGATTAAGTCCGGTGTAACGGATCTTGACCATGGCCCATGCTTCCCGTGCTCCCTCACGGCAAGCCGAAGTCTTCCACAACTCGAACCTATTCTAAGCCTCCTTGAATCGATCCACGAGTTCGGCTAACCCTTGAGGTGGCTGTTCGGTAGGCCATAGTGCCTTAACCATGCTTTTTATCACTTTCCACACACGCACATGGAGAGCGGTCAGCTTTTTTAGCAGGTTCCCCTGGTATGATCCTACCTCCTCTTCAAGATGCCCGGACAGGAGACTTGTACATGAGGCACTAGCGTACTTACTTTTACTTCCTACATAGGAAATATTTGTTGATAATATAATCACACTTACCGAACATGCCCCTCTGAAACTTTTGCTTTTCTTCTTGAGCTTGGGCCAACTAAATCTTGAAATTCTTAATTTCTTCAGCCTACTTTTGCATAACAAGGCAGGCAGCCTCGTGCTGGGACTCAGCGTACCACTGAGTCTCTCCAGCTTCCTCCAACTTCCTTTGCATGTGCCCCATTGATTCGGCTGCTACATGGAATTCGTGCATCGGGCATGATAGTACATCAAGATTAGCAGTAAAAGTACACTCACCATGGGCCTCCCAGGTGAAGCTCTTCACTTGCACCAGTTCGGCCTTCACAGATTTTACTTGTGTGTGGCTATCCTTCAGCTCCTTGGCCAATTGCTCGGCATGTTGCTTTGAAGCATGCATCAGTAGTCAAACATTGCAGAGATACTTAATTCGTTTGTTCCAAATAGTTATGGCTCGGGGGCTACTAGGTTTACATGAGTATTCAGACTCTATAAAAGACAACCACTTACCTACATGTGGGTTGATATCAACTTCATAGCCTTGCCGAACCCGTCTGGGGCAGCTCCAATGTGTGCATCCGTTGAGTGTAGGGCACGGAACTCTTGTTCGGAGATTTGGATGCCGCATGGCCTCCCACCGTCGCCGGTGATTCATGGAGCTCCCCACCTCCAAGTTGGTAACGGATACACCATCGCCAGAATCAGCAGGTGCGGGATTGACCGTGGGGGCTTCCACAACAAGAGCTACGTGAGCTATAACTTGGGAATTTTGGACGTCTCTGGACACCCTGGTAGCCTTTTCGACAGGAGAGGACTGGGCATTTCACCTAAATATTTCAATAAAATTAAACTTCCATAAGACACTATCTATTGTGATAATGAGTGGATAGTCGGACAATGTACCTTCGGGATGAGCGTGCAGGAGGATTCGTCCCTGTGGCCGTCTCTTTAGCAGGATCCTTGTTGGCCTCCGACTCGACTGCGGCTTTGGCTGCCGGTTTATGGCGCATGGATCGATGATGTTTGGGAGTCGGGGTCGACACGCCCGGGGTGCTGTTGGTAGCTGGCCTCTTATGGGACGAGCTTTTGTTCTTGCTCGTTGCAGGGATGGAGAATGACCTGGGGTAATCAACTATGATAGCCACCGGGGATTGGTCGACACTGTCCTGGAAATAGACTCCGTCTTCGAAGTCAAGTAGAAGATCCGGGGCCTCGTTGAAACACGGATCGTTGTCGCATGAATGGTTCTCGGGCTGAGGAGACGGATAGTTGACTGTCTCGATAAAACTCCTCCATTCCTGTTCATGCAAGGCTTCGGTTAAACAAAGTGTGGAATGGAAACCGCGAACTATGTTCATGTTAGAAGGAGGAAGGCTTACCCATTCGATAGGATTATGGGCCGAATATCCTTCCTTGTTTGCTCACCGAACAAAGTCCTCTTGCTCTCCTTTGTACAGGTCGGCAAGTGCGACGAACAACACCATTAGTTTGGCGGGCCCTAGTTTTCGGGAGCGCGTGGTGTCACTCGTCTTGTTGTATTTCCACAAAGGGTGTACCCTCTGTTGGAGGGGATGCATACACCGGGAGATGGTAGCAGCCGTGACATCGATCATGGTCAGTTGGTGGTTGGTGAGCATCCGCATTTGAGATGCTAGGCACCACACGTCGTCGATTTCCTCCTAGGACGCACATCTCGGCCGCCAGTTGTATCTCTTCTTTGGGAGGGCATCGGAGTATTCAGGAAGGCTTGTTCGAGTTAGCTCGAACAGGGAACATCTTCCATATAGAACCATTCCGAAGTCCACTCTTCGGATTTCTTCGGTGTGCCCGACGGATACCCCATCCCTGCTATGCAGCACACTGCGGCTCTGCCAACCTCCAAAATTGTCTTGTCCCGAGTTTGGGGGACGAGACATAAGTACTTTCTCCACAAATCAAAGTGCGCCTCACACCCCAGGAACATCTCACAGAGAGCGACGAAGCCCGAGATGTGGAAGACGGACCCTACAGTAAGGTGGTGGAGTTGGATCCTGTAGAACTCGAGCAACCCCCTCAGGAATGGATGGATTGGGAACCCAAGGCCCCGGAGGAGAAAGGGGACGAAGCATACGCATTTCCCCTTGTTAGGATTGGGGAAACACTCGATGAAAACCTCGTCGTTGTAAGAAAGCAGACCTGCGCAGGTCACTGTCGGATCTGAAGAAGGGAGATACCCCTGGGTCTCCATATTGCGGAGCCGCAGGAGTGTAATGGAGCAGCTGGTCCAGTCCCCTGGGCATGAGCGGTAGGGACGCACGGAGGAGCTAGGGGCATTAGCCATGTTTTTCGTGGATCTTCTGCTAGGGGTGTCTTTCGATGAGGAAGAAGAGGATGTGGTCTGAGCCGTGATTTTTTTAATTAAATGGTTGGTGCTTCCGTTACAGAGGGGTAAGATTGTAAAAATCACTAACCACTCGCCTCCTGATGACGCGCCAAAATCGAGGAACTCGCGCGGCTATTATAGTGGACCTGCGCCCTTGATGCTTGGGATCTTATCGAAGACTGGTCGGTTGCCGAACAAAGAGGGGTGAGGGACACAAGGTGAGCATCGGATACTGAGGGAGTCCTGGAATAGGGGGTCCTCGAATAGTTGACCTATCGTTTATGGGCTGGACTGTATGGGCCGCAAGGTGAGCATCGGATGATCGGAGACCACCTACGCGAGATGGAAACTTCGAGGATCCACGACGTACTCTCCAAGTTTATTTCTAGTTAGGCGTGTTTATCTCTTAGGCATGTAACCGACCATGTGTAAACTCCAAGCACCCTCGGCGTCTATATGAGCCGGAGGGTTTTAGGGTATAGGGACAGAACAACTCATCTAGGTTAGCTATTCGATCTCAAGGTAGATCAACTCTGTAACCCGCCATATGATTAATACAACCAAGAAGGACGTAGGGTATTACCTTCATAAGAGGGACTGAACCTGGATAAATCTGTGTCCCCTTCGTCTCCTGTTACCATCGATTCTAGTCTCATAGTTCGGGACCCCCTACACGAGATCCGCCGGTTTTGACACCGACAGTATCTTCCTCAAAACAGCCACCATACCTACCTATTATGGCATTTCCATAGCTATTACAAGATATGCTGGCCTGCAAATTCCATCATCACTTCACATGACTAGTTCGTTCATCATCATAATGCTTTGCATGGTCATATAGACTGACACAGTATTTGTGGCAAAGCCACTGATCATCTTGTGCTCAATATATGTCGCGTTAGATCATTGCACATCCTAGTACACTACCAGAGGCACTCACATAGTCATATGTTCCTCTCAGTTCTTCATATTGAGTTGTAAGTAAATAAAAGTGTGATGATAATCATTATTAGAGCATTCTCCCAGTGAGGAAAGAATGATGGAGACTATGATTCCCACACAAGTTGGGATGAGACTCCGGACGAAAAATAATATAAAAATGGGGGAGGACAAATTAGCCCACCATATAAAAATATGAATGAGGGAGGCAAAAAGAAAAAAAGGAAGAAAAGCCCACCATGAAAAAAATAAAAATAACATGAGAGAAAAAGATAGAAGGGAGTTTTCTACTTTCCTTTACCACACTTGTGCCTCAAAGTGGAACCACGTTCTTCATATAGAGAGTATCTGATGTTGTCACTTCCATATGCTAGTGATAATTACCTTTTCGTAATAAACTTGGCTTGTATATTCCGATGACGGGCTTCCTCAAATGCCCGAGGTTTTCATGAGAAAGCAAGTTGGATGCACACCCACTTAGCTTTAGTTTAGCTTTCATAATCTTATAGCTCTAGTGCATCATTTGCATGGCAATCCCTACTCCTTGCATTGACATCTATCGATGAGCATCTCCATAGCTCCTTGGTACGCCTAGTTGATGTGATGTTGTCTTCTCCACTATTTATCTCTTTGATATCTACCATCATCTTCTATTCCACCTATATGCAATGTCCAATGGTTCACGCTCATGTATTGCGTGAAGAATAAAAAGTTGATGTATATTGAAAAAGTATGATCCAATTGGCTCACTAGGATAGTGTGGTGCTTAACATTTGTATTGATGTGGTGAAGACGGAGTCATGCCTTGCTAATATGATAAGATGAGTAGGGGTAAACATTCTTTTAGGATCGTATACTTTGAAAATCAATTATTATGTTTCTTATACTTATAAATATTAGTAGCTTGTTGTTTGTTAATTAATCATTTCTCAATGAGCATACATACAAAAGATTACATAATGGGTAGCATGTCAAATCAAAAATTCTGTTTTTATCATTTATCCACTCGAGGACGAGCAGGAATTAAGCTTGGGGATGATAATATGTCTCCAACGTATCTATAATTTTTGATTGTTCCATGCTAATATATTATCATTCCAGGATACTTTTTAGGCATTTATTACCAATTTATAATATTTTGAGCACTAACCTATTGACCTAGTGCCCAGTGCCACTTGTTTTTTGCGTGATTTTGACTTTTTAGGTTTACAGTATTAAATGAAGTCCAATTGCCTTGAACTTTTTGATGATTTTTTGGACCAAAAGAAGACCTGGAAGCTTCGGGAGGAGGCCGGGAGAGCCACGAGGGGTCCACAAGACAACAGGGAGCGCCACCAAGGCAACGCACCCTAATGGCTTGTGCCTCCCTCGGGCGCCTCCCGATGCCCCTCTTTGGCCTATAAATTCACATATATTCCAAAAACCCTAGAAGCGCTCCCGAAACACATTTTACACCACCGCAAGTCTCTGTTCCGACGGGAAGCCATCTACACCTCCGTTCCGGCACCTTGCTGGAGGGGAGATCGATCACCGAGGGCCTCTTCGTCAACTTTGTTGCCCTCAACATGATGTGTGAGTAGTTCACCATAGAAATACGGGTCCGTAGGTATTACCAAGATGGTAATCTCTCTCTCTCTCTAATGTTCATGGCATCTTTGCCTTGATATATCCGATGTAATCTCTTTGTATGGTGTGTTTCTTGGGATCCGATGAATTGTGAGTTTATGTTCAGATTATTCATGAAAATTATTTGAGTCAAACCTGAATATTAATATTATTATTTGCATGATCATCATAGCTTCGTAATGTTCTCTATTGAGATAGTTTGGCCAGCTAGATTGATATTTCTTCGGTGGGAGCTGTGCGTTGTAGTATGTTCAACCTGACGAGTTTGTATATCCCAGTGATAGAAGGTGACAAGTTCCGTCTTGGTGTTGCTGCTACCAAGGATAAAACGATGGGGTTTATTCATATTGATTGAGTTTACTTTGTCTACATCATGTCAATGTTCTCCAAGCATTACTCTGTTTTACTTAATACTCTAGATGCATGCTGGATAGCGATCAATGGGTGGAGTAATAATAATAGGTGTAGGCAGGATTCCACCTATTTGCTTATGGACGTGGTGCTTATATACACATGATCATTTTCGTAAAAATTGCATAATTATTCGCTTTTCTATCAATTGCCGAACAGTAATTTGTTTACCCACCTTATGCTATTTCTATGAGAGATGCGACTAGAGAAGTCTACAGCCTCTGGGTCTAATCACTTATATATTCACAAATGCTTTCATTACCTTGTTGTTATTTATTTTCTTTTATTTTCTTTTTCAATTTACAATTATCTCCACAACTCACTTCCTTGCAAATAACGAGATCAAGGGGATTAACAACTCTCTTGCCGGCGTTGGGTGCAAGTTGATTGTTCTTTTGTGTGGAGCCGCTGAAGAAGGTTGAGGATTGGTATTACTATTGGTTCGATAAACCTTGGTTTCATAACTTAGCGAGATACTTACCCACTTTGTGCTGCGATACCCCGTTCCTCTTGAAAACCCAATGCACATCACGAGTATCACTAACTGTAACATCCCAAACTTTGGAATGTTATAATAATTATTAGAATGATTGTTTGTTTGCTTGAGTGATTGAAAGTGAGTGAAATTTGAAACTTTTTGAAAGTTTGATGAGAGGGAATGAAATGACCTTCCCAAAACTTTCAATCTGCATTTTGATCACCAGGAATTCAAATTCATTTTATCAGAAAACCCTAGAGTGAAGATGACATGACTTCTTCCATTTAAAGAAATGAAAAGGGATTTGAAAATGATTTGAATTTCCATTTTGAAAATATTTCAAATTCAGAAAACTTTAAGCAACTCAATGATTTTCATGAGAGAAGATAAAATGACTTCTTCAAATTATATGAAATATGAGTTGGAAGTTTAAAATAAATCTTTGAATGGTGAATGTGAAAAATCTCTGGATTTTCTTTTGGAATCATTTCATATTTGGTTCCTATTCCAATTTTCAAAGTATTCAAACCCCTGACAAAAAATTTGAGAGGAGTAACATGACACTCCACACCAGGGACTTCTTGGTGATTTATTTGAATAATAAAAACCAGGGGTTATTCTGAAAAATATTTGCAAAGGGATTTAAAAGCGAAAGGGCAATTTCTGAAAATAATATTTTTTCCAAATATTCAAATGCCAGAATAAAAATGTCCATTAAATGTAATTTATTATTCTGTTAATTCTGATATAAAATTTGACTATATTTGGAATTTATTCGAATGCTTTAAATAGGTTTTATGGCTCTCGAAAAATCATAAATAGAAAAACGGTAACGGTTTTATAATAAAACGGCCAGCCCACCAGCCTTAAATGCTGATACCGTTACGAGCCGGTCAACTAACGCATACCCCATCCTCTCCTATCACTAACATGTGGGACCATCGCCCGCTCCCTTCTCCCGCGTGGTCGCCTTCCTTCTCCCACGCGCCCGACGCCGTCGCCGGTTCCCCTCGCCGCGGACCCCCTCCCTCCTTTACACCCCTACCCCGCACCTTGTCCTACAAATAGCCCTCACCCTCCTCTCTCCATTCCTCCTATTTTCCCCTTCTCCCGTGCATCACCCTCACCGGAATCTCTCGCCGGAGATACCGGTAGCCGCCGCGCCATTTTCGACGTGCTGCTTCCCCTGCCTTCCCCGCACCCTCCCAGAGCCCACCAACCTCCCTCTCTCGCTCGCCCGCATCTCCCCATCTCCTCGCCTTCTCCGAAGACCCACCGGAGCCCCTTCTCTGTCGGCACCCGAAACACCACCGCCGCCTCTGAGCTCGCCGTCGTCGCCACCTTCGTCCCTGAGTCCCTCCGACACCACCATCCTCATCGCCGTCTTCGCCTGCGTCAAACGGAGCCTTCTCCGTCGCCAGAGGACCACCGGAGGCGTGTCCCCGATGACCTCGCCGTCCCTGCCGTCGATGTCGACCTCGCCGGAGCTCTTTCCACCACGGTGAGCACTCTCCCCCATCCGATCTCGTCTCAACGGCGTAGATTAGAATCCCCGTACCCCTTCGTTCTTTTAGAAAGAACCGGCCGGTTTTTCTTTTGAAATTATAGACCGAACCGTTTTCTGTTATGTCTCGGTCGTCCGACCGAAAACTCCCTAGCACACGCACACCAGACCAATCAGGAAGCACCACGTGTACCCCCTGACCGTTAGAAGCACATTTTTTTCTTTTCTGTTTTAATTTCTGTTTCCAGAATAAGTTCTGATTTTATTTTCTTTATATCTTTTAAACTACTTAATGTTTTTAATTGATTTCTTTTGCATTAGATCAAAAATTTCATCTAGTTTCTGTGAATACCAAATTTGACTATGTTTGAACATTTAAATTTGAATTTAAACAGATTGGATTTAAATTTTGTTTTCTGAATATCTTGAGTTTTAAAATGTATTTTTGATTGATTCTTTTTCCTACTTGTCACTAGTGATATTAGTTATCATTAGGAAGAGTTTGAGAACTTTTTAGAATAACTTTGATTAGGATTTTAACTAGAAACAGAATCTGTTTAGTTTGTTAATATAGTTTAATTAGTTTTATTTTGTTAGTTTAAATCTGAGTTTGTTTTAATTTGATTTAGTAGGTCCTGTTAGTTAAACTTTAGGTGTTTTACTTACTGTTAATAAAAATATAAATTTGCTTAGTTTGTTTCTTTATCAATATAGGAATCACAACTCCTCTTCAAATAGGTTTAATTTTGTATAAAACAAACTAGTTAGTAATAGTTTATTCCAACAAAGTTTTATATAATTGAAATATGTTTTCTAAGAAAATTTTTTTAGTAATCTTTTATGTTAAGAAATGTTGTTAATAAAAATGGTTTAGTTTTACTCTATTATAGGAAACTATATTCTCTATCATTAGGTAATGTTTTATAAAACAACTTAGTTTTAGTAGAGATTATTCTCACAAAGTTTTAGATGATCTAATTCTGTTTTGTAACAAAGATATTTTATTAATTATTTTCTATTAACTTAGTTGTTTCATAATTTGTTTTCTCTTAGTTTATGGTTGTGCTTGTAGTTAAGTTCATTAGACAAACACTCTTGTTGTTTAGGATAATGTTTTCATAGTTTTACTTGTTCTTCAAAAGTAATTCTTTTTGCTAGTAAAATATTTACTAAAATAATTTTGTTGTATTTTACTTTGTTATTGTTTTGTTACTATTGAAAATAGTTGTTTGTAAGGGAAAACTACTTTAGTTGTGTTCTTGAAAGCTTTCTGGATTTTAACTTTTGTCTTAAGTATTTCCTTCGTCAACCTTGTTGTTTTTGTTCCTTGTGTTACCTTTTGATTGTTAGTATTGCTTGTTAGAAGTGTTTGCTTATGAATGCAATGTTTGTTATATAGATTTTCATCGGAGAGTGACGTATAGTCTATCAAGTTATTTCTGAGAGCGATCTTTCTCTTCATCAACAGTACAGGCAAGTTCACTTTGACCATCTATTTCATACCTATGTTTTTATTGCATGTAGTGACATCATTCAGCACATCCCTCCCGTAGTGTTATTGAAATTCTTGTAGTTGAGTAGAATGCATGAGGTAGGAACCCACCACTGGTTACTAAAGCCCCGAGAACGTTAGTTACTTTTATGCTATGCTAAAGTAGACGGGATTTGGTATGAGTGTTCGTGAGTGGTGTGAAGAAGGACTCTACGTCAAGACGACAACTTCATGAAGACATCTTCAAGTCCTGCATCTTCAAGACCTCATGTCTTCAAGACTCGAGAAGACAAGTTTTCAATACAAACTACTGGGTGAAGGATGGAATTGATGGGCACCCTGGAGAAACCAGTGAGTGGCCGGGATGCATGAAGAAGCGCCATGACATCTTGCGGAAAGCTTCACCCAGACTCAAAGAGAAGGATGAACACTTCATGCCCGGAAGCTTACCTGTGTAGCCACAAGTCATTATGGGCTCTGGCTTGGTTGATCTTTGTTGTGACTCTGCTGGGCAGTGCTACGAGATGTAGTCGATGTTAGGATTGGATGGGCACTGTCGGACAGTCAGGGAAACACTCTGAAAGACCATGTTTCTTTCATCCTGTTCTCAAACACCAGGTAGTGCGAGGACTTACCAGGAGGGAAAGAATCTTGTGGGTAAAGTACACAACACTCTGCAGAGTTAAACCTAATCGATTAGCCGTGTCCCCGGTTACGGACAATTTGAGCTTCTAGACTTGGATCTATTTCTAAACTCTCAACACTGGACTGATAACTAACTGTGGGCAACTTAATGATACTTGTGGGTATTGAGACATTGGTTGGCGGAACCATGTCATGATAGGTAACTCTATAGTGAAATTCCTGATATTCCTTTTGTTGTAGGAAAATAAAATCAGCTTTTACGCAAAAAACTCAGACACAGAGCCACAAAGCCTTTGCATATAGAATAGTCTTTATTCTTCTGTTCTACTATGGTGATCTTGCCAGTACATTCAATGTACTGACCTACACGGCTGCAACGTCTTATGTTGCAGATACTCTTCTACGACGGGTAAGAGTAGGATTCAGGGTTACGGTCCGCACTCAACTTGCCGTTGGTGTTATTGGGACTCCACTCCCGTTGACTGTATCCGCTGCTATTTTAAGGTATATATCAGTTTTACATTAATTACATGTGATTGCACTTTGATATATACATTGATGTACTGTGTGTGCCAGCATACTGATCCAGGGATGGCACAGAAAACACAGAGGCTTGACCCGTTTTGAGTCGGGTCGCTACACTAACCAACAACCATGCACTCACGCCCTTTCATATTACCACATCAATATAATTAACCCACAATTTATCTTTTATATGCTACACGAAGGTTTTGATTATGCACTCCTTGAATACCTATTAGTTTTGGACTAGTATTATAACCCATGCAGATTACCACCACCATTGGTTAACTCTCCAACAAATTTAAGTGAAGAACAAGAGTGGAATTATTTCTATAAAATCTATACGCCAGCATGCCCCAAAAGATATAAGTTAAGCACTAGAGCAACTTCTTAGCTCAAAAGATATAAGGGAAGCACAAAGAGTATTCTAAAAAATCATGGTGAACATGTGTGTCTCTAAAGTGGGTTTTTCCATGAAACAATGATTGTGGAAATCTAAAATAAGATAAACCTAAAATAAAAGACGCTCCAAGCAAAACTCATATCATGTGATGAATAAAAATGTAGCTCCAAGTGACATATCGATGGATTAAGACGAAAGAGGGAATGCCTTCCAAGGCATACCGAAGCTTAGACCCTCTTGTCTTACTATAATTTGACTTAGGGTGCCTTAGGCATCCCCAAGATTAGGATCTTTTCCGCTCCTTATTCTGTCATCCATCGCGATAACACCCAAAACTTAAAAGCATAAGCACACAAAACTCAATAGAAAACTCGTGAGATCCATTTGTAGCACAAGTGAACCATAAAATTTAGGTACTGTTATAAATTGATTCATCTTTTATTATTGCACAAGGTATTGTATTCTAACTACTCCATGAATTATATCTGCATGAATTATATCTGCCGATATAATCCATAGCATCATCAAAACAAACAAACTATGCAAGCAAAAAAATTGAATCTATCTAAAAAAATAGTCAGTAGTGATCAACACTTCCATGCTTCTGTAACTCCGATAATTTTGAAACATTAGGATAACCTGAGGAATTTTTATACGAATAATTTGTAAAACATTCAGATCAAAAAGACGTTCCAGTAATATCAGATAAATTCTACACTGGAAGTAAAAGTTTCTGTTTTTGCACCGTATCAATTCTACTTATCATTCAAAAAATCCCAAAGGCTTTACTTGGCACAAACACTAATTTAAACATAAAAACACGATCATTAAAATAGTAATAATCATGTTATCTCACAGTAGCAGAAAGTAGAACAAGAAAAATAAGATAACTATTGGGTTGCCTCCCAACAAGCGCTATCATTTTATGCCCCTAGCTAGGCATAATGCATAGTGGCAAGTGTTTTCATCTCTAGCACTCATTCCATAAATATCCCTCATTATATATTAATGAGGTAGTTTAATTATCTTCCTAGGGAAGTGTTCCATCCCTGTCTTTAGTGGGAATTGGAATCTTATATGTCTCTCTTTCATACTAGTAATAACACCTATAGTTCGTAAGATAGGTCTTCCATGTATAATTGGACAAGATGGATTGCATTCAATATTAGGCACAATAAAATATACATACATATAATATCTATTAGTAAGAATATGCACATCATTTATTCTACCCTAAGGTTTCTTAATGGTAGAATCCGAAAGATGCAAGTTAAGGGAACAATATTGTATATCGGTGAGACCAAGCACATCACAAAGAGATTTAGGTATAGGTGAAACACTAGAACCAAGGTCACATAAAGAATGGAATTCATATTCTTTAAACTTAATTTTGATAGTAGTTTCCCATTCATTATGCAAGTTTATGTATAGAAACTTCTAGCTCAAGTTACTCATCATAAGCTTTTATGAATTCTTCTACAATATGTGTACTAAAAGTTTTATTTTTTTCATAGGCATTGGGTGAGGTAATAATGAATTGCAAAAAGGAAATACATTCAACTTCAGAACAACTCTCATAATTAAAGTCCTTGTAATCCAAAATAGTGGGCACATCACTAGTTAAAGTTTTGGCATCTCCAAACTCACTTTTTTCATTATTGCCATTAAGATCATCACCCTCCGAACAAATGGGATGCCTTCTATATAAAGCTGACTCATCTCCAGTCCCTTTATCATATATTTTAAGATTAGTAAACAAACATTCAATAGGAAAAGTACGAATCACTTTCAGATATTCATCATGATTACGGTAAAAACTGGGTGGAAGAGCTTTTTCTAAGAATTCTCGTTTAACTCTCAACCTTGCAGTCTTCTCCTTACTCTCATTAATACATATTTGTATATATTTAATGGGATCATTGATACCATGCTTGTATGGCAAAAAAAATTTTAAGAGATTCCACATCAAGAGCAATTCTACCCATGTTCCTAGCCATATCATCGTCTTTATGCAACTTTTCTTCTACCATAGTATTGAAAATCTTTTGAGAATTAATAAGTTATTTAATGATGTTATAAAGATCACTAGGTATCCTATTATTATTAGCTGAATTTTCATAGGAATTACCATAAGAGTTGCCATTACTATTAGAGGAATTACCGGGATACGGCCTAGCATTGAAATTAGCTCTATAAGCATTATTGTTGAAATTATTTCGAGAGACAAAATTGTTCGAAATATGCCCTAGAGGAAATAAATAAAGTGTTTATTATTATATTTACTTGTTCATGATAATCATTTATTATCCATGCTATAATTGTATTGATTGGAAACACATTACATGTGTGGGTAAATAGACAACACTTTGTCCCTAGTATGCCTCTAGTGAACTAGCTCATTGATCAAAGATGGTCAAGGTTTCCTAGACATTGACATGTGATGTCATTTGATAACGGGATCACATCATTAGGAGAATGATGTCATGGACAAGAGCCAAACTACAAACGTAGCATATGATCGTGTCAGTTTATTGCTACAGTTTTCTGCATGTCAAGTATATGTTCCTATGACCATGAGATCATGTGACTCATGGACACCGGAAGAGTGCCTTGTGTGCATCAAATGTCGCAACGTAACTGGGTGACTATAAAGGTGCTCTACAGGTACCTCCAAAGGTGTCTATTGAGTTGCATTGATCAAGACTGGGATTTGTTACTCCGTGTGATGGAGAGGTATCTCAAGGCCCACTCGGTAATACAACATCACAATAAGCCTTGCAAGCAATGTGACTAAGTGTTAGTCACAGGATCTTGTATTACGAAACAAGTAAAGAGACTTGCCGATAACGAGGTTGAACTAGGTATGGAGATACCGACGATCGAATCTCGGGCAAGTAACATACCAAAGAACAAAGGGAACATCATATGAGATTAACTGAATCCTTGACATAGAGGTTCGAACGATAAAGATCTTCATAGAATATGTAGGAACCAATATGGACATCCATGTCCTGCTATTGGTTATTGACCCTAGAGGTGACTTAGTCATGTCTACATAGTTCTCGAACCTGCAGGGTCTGCATACTTAAGGTCTGGTGACGTTTCGGTAGTATAGAGTTATGTATGGTGGTGAACGAAGTTTGTTCGGAATCCCGGATGAGATCCCGGACGTTACAAGAAGCTCCGGAATGGTCCGGAGGTAAAGATTGATATATAGGAAGTCCTATTTTGGTCACCAGAAAAGTTTCGGGCTCATCGGTAGTGTACCGGGAGACCATCGGGAGGGGTATTTCGACCCAAGAGGCTACATGGGCTGTGGGAGGATGAATACCAGCCCTTAGTGGGATGGAGGAAGTTCCGCAAAGGGCCCATGTGGCTGGGAAGAAAGGGCCCAAGAGGAAAAAGGTGGAAAAAGGCAAAAGGGCTAAATTAGGAAGGAGTCCTGATCCTACTAGGAGTGGAGGAGGAGGACTCCTCCCTCCTGGTTCGGCCGACCCAAGGGCTGGATCCTTGGGAGCCAAGCCTCTTCCTCCTCTCCTCCTATATATACTAGAGGGTTTTAGGGTTTTGGCACAAGATTTTTAGCCACGTGCTACCCGTTCCTCCAATGCATAGTTTCTCCTCTACATCGGGTTCTACAGTGCTTAGGCGAAGCCCTGCCAGAATAGCTCCACCACCATCGCCGGAGCGCCGTCACGCTGCCGAAGAACTCTTCCACCTCTCTGCTCCCTCTTGCTGGATTAAGAAGGCGGAGATCGTCATCAAGCTGTACGTGTGCTGAACGCGGAGGTGCCATCAGTTCGGTGCTTGATCGGGACGGATCGTGATTGGATCGCGGGACGCTCGGCGATTTTGATCGTGAAGACATTCGACTGCACCAATTGCATTTCTTAATGCTTCCCGCTTAGCAATCTACAAGTGTATGTAGATTCACTCTCCCTATCGTAGATGCTCGTCACCATGGATAGGTCTTGCGTGAGCATAGGAAATTTTTGTTTCCCATGCGACGTTCCCCAACAGTGGCATCATGAGCTAGGTCTATGTGTAGATGAGATCTCGAGTAGAACACAAAGAGTTCATGGGCGTTGATTCTTAGATATCTTCCTCCCTTGGTCATGTTTTGGTTCAGCGGTATTGTGGGATGAAGCGGCCCGGACCAACCTTACTCGTATGCTTACTAGAGACCGGTTCCATCGACTGACGTGTAACTTCGTTGCACAAAGATGGCTGGCCGGTGTCTATTTCTCCTACTTTAGTAGGATCGGATTCGACAAAGGCGGTCATTGATAAGGTTGAAAAGCAACTTATGTATCACCATCTTGGTTTATGCGTAGGTGAGAATCGTTCTTGCTAGATACCCGTAGCAGCCATGTAAAACATGCAACAACAATTAGAGGACGTCTAACTTGTTTTTGCAGGGTATGTTGTGATGTGATATGGCCAATTACATGATGTGATATATGTGATGTATGAGATGCTCATGTGTTGTATAGAATATCACGACTTGCATGTCGATGAGTACGGCAACCGACAGGAGCCATAGGGTTGTTTTTTAATTATTGTATGACCTGCGTGTCAAACATTAAGAATTATGTAATGCTTTAATTTGTCGCTAAACGGTAGCAATAGTAGTACAAGCATGATGGGAGCGACAACCTCGATGGCGACACGTTGATGGAGATCAATATGATGGAGATCATGGTGTCGTGCCGGTGACGATGGAGATCATGTCGGTGCTTTCAATATGGAGATCAAAAGCACAAGTTCATGGCCATATCATGTCACTTATGATTTGCATGTGATGTTAATCCTTTTATGCACCTTGTTTGGCTTAGGATGACGGTAGCATTATAAGGTGATCCCTCACGTGATGATCGGGCATTTCAAGATAAATTGTGTTCTCCCCGAGTGTGCACCGTTGTGAAAGTTCGTCGTGTCAAGGCACCACGTGATGATCGGGTATGATAGAATCTACGTTCACGTACAACGGGTGCAAGCCAGTGTTGCACATGCAGAACACTCAGGTTAAACTTGACGTGCCTAGCAGGTACATACATGGCCTCGGAACACAAGAGACCGAAAGGTCGAACATGAGTCATATAGTATAGATGATCAACATGATGGTGTTCACCATTGAAACCACCTCAACTCACGTGATGATCGGACTTGAGTTGGTGAATTTGGATCATGTGACACTTAGATGACCTATGGGATGTCAATTTGAGTGGGAGCTTTAGTAATTTGATTAACTAAACTCATTGTCTTGAACAATAGTCTAAGTAACCTTTGCATATTTATGTTATAGATCAATGGCTCAGAGTAGCACCCCTGAATTTTAATGCGTTCCTAGAGAAAGCTAAGTTGAAAGATGATGGAACTAATTTATTTGACTGGGCCCATAATCTGAGGATTATCCTCACGGCTTCCCAGAAATCATATGTCCTTGATGCACCGCCTGGTGACCAACCAGAAGACATGTCATCCGAAGACGTTAAGAACGCTTGGGAGGCACGTTCTGGAGATTACTCAATAGTTCAGTGTGCAATATTGTATGGCTTAGAACCAGGACTTCAAAGACGTTTTGAACATCATGGAGCATATGAGATGTTCAGGAGTTGAAGTTTATATTTCAGAAGAATGCCCGAATCGAGAGGTATGAGACCTCCGATAAGTTTTATGCTTGCAAGATGGAGGAGAATGGGTCTATCAGTGAACATATACTCAGAATGTCTGGGTATTCGACTCGTCTAGCGGAGTTGGGAATTGCCCTTCTGCCAGAGGCGATCACTGACAGAGTTCTTCAATCACTGCCACCTAGTTACAAGAGCTTTGTGATGAACTATAACATGCATGGGATGAACAAGTCAGTCGCCGAGTTGTTTGCGATGCTAAAAGTCACTGAGTCTGAAATCCCGAAAGAACATCAAGTGTTGATGGTCAATAAAACCACTAGTTTCAAGAAGAATGGCAAGGGCAAGGGCAAGAAGGGTAAAACCAAGAAGGATGGCAAAGTAGTTGCTACTCCTGTAAAGAAACCCAAGCATGGACCCAAGCCAGAAACTGAGTGCTTTCATTGCAAGGGAACTGGTCACTGGAAGCGGAACTGCCCCAAGTACCTGGCTGAGAAGAAGGCGACCAACGACAAACAAGGTATGTATGATATACATGTTATTGATGTGTACCTTTCTAGCTCTCATTGTAGTGCCTGGGTATTTGATACCAGTTCGGTTGCTCACATTTGCAACTCAAAACAGGAACTACGGAATAGACGAAGGCTGGCAAAGGATGAAGTGACGATGCGCGTGGGAAATGGTTCCAAGGTTGATGTGATCACCGTCGGCACGCTCTCTCTTCGATTACCATCGGCATTAGTGATGAACTTGAATAATTGTTATTTAGTGCCTGTGTTAAGCATGAACATTATATTTGGATCTTGTTTATTGAGAGACAGTTATGCATTTAAATCAGAGAATAAAGGGTTGTTCTATTTATATGAGTAATATCTTTTATGGTCATGCATCCAATGTGAGGGGTTTATTCATATTGAATCTTGATAGTGATGATACACATGTTCATAACATTGATGCCAAAAGATGTCGAGTTGATAATGATAGTACCACTTTCTTGTGGCACTGTCGTTTAGGTCATATTGGTGTAAACGCATGACGAAGTTCCATGTTGATGGACTTTTGGAGTCACTTGATTTTGAATCACTTGATGCCTCATGGGCAATATGACTAAAACGCCGTTCTCTGGAACAATGGAACGGGCGAGTGACTTATTGCAAATCATACATACTGATATGTGCGGTCCAATGAATGTTACAGCGCATGGTGGATATCGTTATTTTCTCACCTTCACTGATGACTTAAGTAGATATGGGTATATTTACTTAATGAAACACAAGTGTGAAACGTTTGAAAGGTTCAAGCAATTTCAGAGTGAAGTTGAGAATCATCGTAACAAGAAGATTAAATTCCCGCGATCTGATTGAGGAGGTGAATATCTGAGTTATGAGTTTAGCAGTCACTTAAGATAGTGTGGAATTGTTTCACAGTTGACACCGCCTAGAACACCACAGCGTAATGGTGTGTCCGAACATCACAATCGAACCTTATTATATATGGTGCATTCTATGATGTCTCTTGCTTATTTGCCACTATCGTTTTGGGGTTATGCATTAGAGACAGCTACATTCACTCTAAATAGGGCACCATCGAAATCCGTTGAGAAGACGCCATATGAACTATGGTTTGGCAAGAGGCCAAAGTTGTCGTTTCTTAAAGTTTGGGGATGTGATGCTTATGTCAAAAAGCTTCAGCCTGAAAAGCTGAACCCAAAGCGGAGAAATGTGTCTTCATAGGATACCCGAAGGAGACAGTCGGGTATACCTTCTATCTCAGATCCGAAGGCAAAATGTTTGTCACTAAGAACGGAACGTTTCTTGAGAAAGAGTTTCTCTCGAAAGAATTGAGTGGGAGGAAAATACAGCTTGATGAGGTTACTGAACCTTCACTTCAACCAGAAAGTAGCACATCGCAGAAAGATGTTTCTATGGAACCTACGATGGTAGAAGAGGAAGTTAATGATGATGATCATGGAGCTTCGAATCAAGCTACTATAGAACCTCGTAGGTCAACAAGGGCGCATACTACTCTTGAGTGGTTCGGCAACCCTGTCTTGGAGGTCATGTTGTTGGACAACAATGAACCTACGAGCTATGGAGGAGCGGTAATGGGCCCGAGTTCCGAGAAATGATTAGAGTCCATGAAATCCGAGATGGGATCCATGTATGAAAACAAAGTATGGACTTTGGAAGTATTACCTAAAGCGCGAAAGGCCATTCAGAACAAATGGATCTTTAAGAAGAAGACGGACACGGGCGGTAATGTCACCGTCTATAAAGCTCGACTTGTGGCAAAGGGATTTTCACAAGTTCAAGGAGTTAACTATGATGAGACATTCTCACCCGTAGCGATGCTTAAGTCTGTCAGAATCATGTTGGCAATAGCTTCTTATTTCGATTATGAAATTTGGCAGATGGATGTCAAAACAACATTCCTCAACGGTTTCCCTGAGGAAGAGTTGTATATGATGCAACCAGAAGGTTTTGTCGATCCAGAGAATGCTGACAAATTTTGCAAACTCCAGCGATCCATTTATGGGCTGGTGCAAGCATCTCGGAGTTGGAATAAGCGCTTTGATGAGGTGATCAAAGCATTTGAGTTTATACAAGTTTATGGAGAATCTTGTATTTACAAGAAAGTGAGTGGGAGCTCTATAGCGTTTCTAATATTATATGTGGACGACATATTGCTGATTGGAAACAATATAGAAATGCTGGAAA
Organism: Hordeum marinum; assembly: GCA_022496015.1. NCBI lineage: Eukaryota > Viridiplantae > Streptophyta > Magnoliopsida > Poales > Poaceae > Hordeum > Hordeum marinum. The sequence goes on from CM039675.1 coordinate 385,675,592, forward strand.
GCGTGAAGGAATATTTGAACAAGAGTTTTTCCATGAAGGACCTAGGAGAAGCTGCTTTCATATGAGGCATTAAGATCTATAGAGAAAGATCGAGACGCTTAATAGCACTTTCACAGAGCACATACCTTGATAAAGTGTCGAAGAAGTTGAAAATGGATCAGTCCAAGAAGGGGTTCTTGCCTGTGTTACAAGGTGTGAAGTTGAGTAAGACTCTATGCCCAATGACTGCAGAAGATAGAGAAAATATGAGTGTCATCCCCTATGCTTCAGCCATAGGCTCTATCATGTATGTAATGCTGTGCACAAGACCCGATGTCAGCCTTGCCATAAGTATGGCCGGAATGTTTCAAAGTGATCCTGGAATGGAACACTGGGCAGCGATCAAGAATATCCTTAAGTACCTGAAAACGACTAAGGAAATTTTTCTTGTTTATGGAGGTGATGAAGAGCTCGTCGTAAAGGGTTACATCGATGCAAGCTTTGACACTGATCCGGATGACTCTAAGTCGCAAACCGGATACATATTTATTCTCAACGGGGGAGCGGTAAGCCGGTGCAGTTCCAAGCAAAGCGTGGTAGCCGTTTCTACGTGTGAAGCGGAGTACATCGCAGCCTCGGAGGCAGTGAAGGAAGGTTTCTGGATGAAGCAGTTCATGACAAATCTTGGAGTAGTGCCTAGTGCACTGAATCCAATGAACCTGTTCTGTGACAACACTGTTGCCATTGCTCTGGCCAAGGTACCAAGGTTTCACAAGAGGGCCAGACACATAAAGCGACGCTTCAACTCCATCCACGATTACATCGAGGAGAAGGACATAAATATTTGCAAAGTGCACACGGATCTGAATGTTGCAGACCCGTCGACTAAACCTCTTCCAAGGGCTAAACATGATCAACACCAGATTACGAAACACATTACATGTGTGGGTAAATAGACAACACTTTGTCCCTAGTATGCCTCTAGTGAACTAGCCATTGACATGTGATGTCATTTGATAACGGGATCACATGATTAGGAGAATGATGTGATGGACAATACCCAATCTACAAACGTAGAATATGATCATGTCAGTTTATTGCTACGGCTTTCTGCATGTCAAGTATATGTTCCTATGACCATGAGATCATGTGACTCACGGACACCAGAAGAGTGCCTTGTGTGCATCAAACGTCGCAACATAACTGGGTGACTATAAAGGTGCTCTACAGGTATCTCCGAAGGTGTCTATTGAGTTGGCATTGATCAAGACTGGGATTTGTTACTCTGTGTGACGGAGAGGTATCTCAGGGCCCACTCGGTAATAAAACATCACAATAAGCCTTGCAGGCACTGTGACTAAGTTTTAGTCACGGGATCTTGTATTACGGAACGAGTAAAGAAACTTGCCGAGAACGAGGTTGAACTAGGTATGGAGATACCGACGATCGAATCTCGGGCAAGTAACATACTGTCACGGATTTATCACGGCAGATGTCCGGGTGAACGGACTTGGATTCGAGGCCATCGCTAACGGGGTGGACTCAAAGGGCTTGATCGGGACAAAAGATACGGATTTACCCAGGTTCGGCCCCTCAAGTCGAGGTAATAGCCTACGTCCTGCTTGTGTTTGTATTGCTTGTGTATCGATTACAAGGAGCTAGAAGCTTGACCTAGTTCTCGATAACCTGTCCTCTAAGTCGCCCCGGGTCTGCCATTATATAGGAGGTCAGGACCATCGGGTCGTTACAATTGTTAACCGAGTCTTATTGTATGTCCGAGTCTCTCTCTATCTTCTTGTCCAAGCTGTCTTTGAGACGACTTACACGCCCGGGTCTTCTCCGTCCGGGCCGTCGTACGACCCACACCTTTAGCCACCTATCTTCCTGGGCCACCAGTCTTACGGCTCACCCTTGGGCCGGCTCACGAGTCAGCAACATGACCCGGAGCCTCCAGGGCGGGTCATACTGCGGGGTTATATCCCCAACATTAGGCCCCATGTTGAATTGAGCTTGATCACTTCATCCTTCTCTTCTGATTTTGGTGAGTCGCCCGGAAATGACCCGGCGTGACGTCATGAGATCTACTGACATACCACCGAATTTTTCATGAACTGTCCTCCCGAGAATCGAGGCATCCGCCTCAGTCAAACATTGTCGTCGCCTGGATTTTCGTGCCTTCCTCGTTCCTTCTATAAATATGACTTGTGCGGGTCGAAGCTTTTCATCCTCCCGCTCGTGCCTCCTCTTCTTCTTCCTGTCGCCGCCGCTCCAGCGTCCTTGTCGTCCGACGCCGTCTTCGTAGCTACACCGACCGGGCCGCTGCATCACCCTAATTCGTACCAGAGATCTTCCGCCTCCGCCGCGACATCTCCGGTGAGTTCTCCTTCTTCTTAGAACGCCCACCACCGTAGTACAGTTTCACCGGGGGCTCCGCCACCGCTGCTCGGGCTCCGCCACCGCCACCGCGAGTATATCTTGACGCTGTTGGCGCCTTTAGAGTGTGGTCTCGCCTCGCCACTGCGCGCGGGCCGGCCGCACGTAATGCGCGGACAGCGATGGCTCCGGTCCATTTTCTTTTCTAACGCTGTTCATCGCTAGGTCAGGATTAAAATCCTTTTCTCCGCTTTTGTAGATTCGTAGCCATAGTAGTAGTTTGTGGAATTTGTTTTTTAGGACTTAGCCAATTTTCAATCTTCCTTTCCTCTGTTGAGTTGCTAAGCTTCTCTGGCTCTCATCAACCGGGTCTTTCCACATTATCCGTAGAATCCTTAAACCTGTACGCCGTCATAAATATTTTCTTGCGCTTGACTCATCACGCCCTTTACCTTGCACAGTATTTAAACCGCCAATACGTCTCGTGCATCCAACTCATGCAACTGGGTTGGTTCTTGCGTTACGGAGGAGTACTTAGCGTATTATGTTGAAGCGGGTACTCTCCCTCCCAAAGAGGTCCTCAATTGGTGGGTTCCGAGTAAAGAGACCCGACCTTGTCCCCAAAAGGGAGAGATAGTAGTCTTCACTAATCACATCGAGTGAGGGTTCGTGCCGCCCGGCTCTAAGTTTTTCCGGGATGTTCTTCATTTTTACAAGCTGCATCCTCAAGACATGGCACCCTGAAATGAAGGGTGGTCCGAGTCTGCAGCTGGGCGGCATTTCTATTCAACGCCGCCGAGACATCATCTTTCCTGCCAGTCTAATGTCGAGTCACCCAAAGGACTGGAATAAGACGTGATTCTACTGCCAAGAGACCTCTACTGAGAAAGAGCACTCGTTGGCGGGTTACCACCCCTCCCGGCTTAGGACAGACATAGAGCTTCCCAGCCGGCTCTCAGCCTCAGAGCATGCCAGATACGAGCCGTTCCACGCCAAGATCAAAGCGCTCCTGGCCAACGGTTTAATAGGATTGGATTTGATCCGCTGCTGGATTTCCTGGCGGATCATGCCTTTAAGCCGGAGAGATCGGCTTATGTGCGAGTACGAAGGCAAATATGACAGCTCGTTGTGCTTCAGCAAGTCAACACTGTCAGAGGATGATATTACCACTACCATCCAGAGCCTTGTCCACGAAGCCTCCGGCTCATGTAGTGCCATCGGCCTGGCGCCTTTCTACATCAATAATCCGGCTCCCGATGTAAGTTAATCTCTTCCCATCTGTCTCTTAGATGTTGCTTGTACTTTGTTGATTTGCTATTCATTCTCCGGGTCATTCCTGTAGGCCGACTCAGACTTCTCGAAGAAGGAATATGTTGCCCCTCCAAAGAAATCCAGGAAGGAGGGCGCGACCAAGAGGGCTAAAAAACATGGCCCGCAAGAGAATTTGTTTGACCCGCCACCATCATCCAGCTCAGAGGTAATACTTTAATTCCTTTGCTTGATCGTTTTCCTTATTGCTTTATTAATGCTTGTTTTACTCACAGATGAAGTGGAAACCAGCCGCGCCAATGCTCCTGAGGTAAATTATGTTTCTTCCGGCTCAGAATGTTTTGTCCCCCGAAAGCCGCGGCAGGTTATCAGAAAAGTTCCTCTTTCTCACCCTCTTGCTCACTTGGCTCCCAATTGTCCCTTGAAAAAGCAACAGCAGGCCGAGCGTCGACAGACTCGAAGCACCGGCTCTACTGAGCCCGTGTCCGGGTTACCAAATTCTCCGGCTCCAAAGAAACGCCCCGCAGAGGTTTATGTCTCTACTTTTCCTTTGACTTTCCTTTGTAAACTTGACACTTTCTCATCTTTCTGTTTTATTCTTTTTAGAAATCCCCTTCCTCCGATGACTCTTCAACGTCAGTTCTACCACCGCCCAAGATCAATCCGCTGTATGCATTCCTTACTATGATATCCGGACATCCGGCTCTTAATATGATAGCAACATCTTCGACTGCTAATCCTTCTATTTTGCCGAGCTCAAGCCAAGCATCGCAAGACCAACAAGCCCTCCCCCGGCCCTGTTATCCAAGAGCTGGAGCTCGAACAACCGAAGGAGGCTAAAGGAGAAGAAAATCCACCAGCTGCCTCCACATAACCGGCTATTGTCGATGTCATCATGGAGAGCCTTCCAAGGGCTCCTTCAAAACCGGCGACTCCTGCCAAGACCCCTGCAACTCCAGATGTTGTTATCACCGGGTCTGGTCATCAAACTCCTCTGGCTCATGTGCTGACCAAGCATGCAGAGCCGACTGAGGCCTCGAAGAAGTTGAACTTTGACTCTTCGTATGAAAAGATGATAGCCGAGGAGCTCCACGCCAGGTATATAAACTGGGTTACCACCAGCCGGGATCTGGAACTTCGTCTGTCTCTTTAATAAAGACAAAATATGAGGTACTCTTCTTGTTGCCATACCGTTGCTTAGCCCCCAAGGGCCGGTTCAATGTACTCAATCGTTGAACCGGGTCTTTGTTTAACTTTCTGTTAGAAAAAATTCATAGCCATTGTCCCCTAGAGTCGGCTTAATTTGCCAAAATTGAGTCGGAACTTCCTTTAGATAACTTAAACCGCCAGTCATAGCCCCTAAGGGCCGGCTCAAGCTTGATAAAGTTGAGTCGGATCTTTAGTGTAGATATCTTGAAGAATCGCCTGCAGCCCCCAAGGGCCGACTCAAAACTTAACAAAGTTAGAGTCGGGGCTTCCATTAGAGGTAAAGTGAAGAGCCTTAGTGTAGCCCCCAAGTTCCGGATTAACTTTGAAGAACATGAACCGGAACTACATTGCATACTCAAAGATCAAACATACATTAGCTCCCAAGTGTCAAATATATTGCTTGCAATCTGTTTGAGACTTGCATAATCTTTGCTGTCAACACTCATCATTTGATATGACCTTTCCTTTGGCGGCTTATCCTGTATTTTGATGTTTTCTAGGAAACTTTAGGCGAAGCCGGGTCTCAATTGGCAGATCTGAAGGCTAACTTGGCGGCTCAGCAAGAAGCCCGGAGCAATGCTGACGAAAAGTGTCGGCTTCTCTCTCAGGAGCTGGCCAATGCCACTATTGAGCTTACTTGTTTGAAAGAAACGGCAGAATCTGAAAAGGCCGCTCTGATCAAACGGGCGGACGACGCCGACCAGCGGGTTATAGCTGTGGCGGAGGAACTCCAAGGCCTGAAGCGGCACATAGCGAAGATGCCAGCCGCCCTATTTGGTAAGCTTCTGTTTTACTTTGTATTTTAACATTGCTATTGAAAAACTGGCGACTCATTAGCTTTATCCGGCTTATCCAGGTCCCATGAGCCGACAGTTGGCTTCTGATAGCCTTCTGCCACTGAAGGCCATCTACACCTTTGCGGAACAACTATACTGCGGCACCATCTTCACAATCAAGAGTGTTCAATATAAGGAGAAGATCCCCACCACTCTAAAAGGGGTCTTGGAACTCTTCTCCACCATGCCAAAACAGATTGAAGAACTAAAGAAATCAGCTTTTCATCAAGGAGCAGTCGTCGGATTGAGCCGGGCTCTGGGCTTCACCCCTGAGCTGAAGTCGGCTGAAATGATGGATGGCTATCCATCGAAGAAAGACGACGGCTCAGAATTCACAGAGGCGGACTACATCCAGTGTGTCAAGGACTCCCGCTTCTTGGCGTCTATACTTGCAGATGAAGCCAACTTAAATGTCTACCAGGCGGCTTATGATGGCGAGCATAAGAGGATCCGCGGGGCTCTCTACGAGTGGAAATATCTAACACCCGCCCGCAGTAAGGAACTCTTTCCTAATGATCTCGACACGTCTCCCTTTTTTGAGGAAGGATCCTTCGCCACGCTGGCTGACTGCAACTGGGATTTGGAAACTCTCTAGATGAAGCCAGTAGAAGAGCCGGAGCAGGATGATCCGGCAGTCTAACTTTGCATTTTGTAACCTTCTGAGCGATGGCTCATGCAATGACCCGCCGTGGGCGGTTGAAACTTGGTAATGCCTTTGCTCCCTCTGAGAGCAATTTTTGTAATAGCTTAAGGATGACTCTGCCGTTCTAAAGATAGTGCCAGTTGTATATATTTCCATCTCTTTGTGTATACTTTCCGTCTCTCCGTGTTTCAATTTGATGTGTTGCCGGCTCTCCATTGATTGATCACTCCTTTGCATAAATATAGCTTGAGCTTTTCTGATGAGGGGTGTTTTGTCTTTGAAGACTTCATTCGTTCTCTAGAAGATTAGAGCCGGATAATATCTTTGTCAACTGGAGCAACATGGCTCCGGCTCTTGTCGGTTGAATCCATTAAGGAGCCGGTTGTCTTAGGATAATGTAAGCTATACCTAATGGTAAGAAGCCTCTATCGACAACTGCGGCTATTGATGAACCAGAAGCGGCCTAAAGCCGGCTGTATGAAGGGTAATGTAAGCTATACCTGACGGTAAGAAGCCTCCTTTTAACAACAAATCTTTTATGCGCGAACGCCGGCTGTCGATGGGAGATGTAAGCTATACCCCAAGGCAAGAAGCCTCCATCGACAACCGCAGCTAATAATTAGCCTGAGACGGCATAAAGCCAGCTATTTGAAAGGAGATTTAAGCTATACCCGAAGGCAAAAAGCCTCTTTCAACAGCTACAGTTGATAAGCAACTGAGTTTTGGCGTAAACGCCGGTTGTTAGGGTGAGATAAGCGAACCCGTCGGTAAGAAGACCCCTTCGACAACCGTGGTTAATAAGTAACCGCAAGTGGCATAAAGCCGGCCATTAGGGTGAGATAAGCGAACCCGTCGGTAAGAAGCCCCCTTCGATGGCCGCAGTTGATAAGCAACTAGAATTTGGTGTACACGCTGTTGTCTTAGGGTAATGTAAGCTATACCAAAGGTAAGAAGCCTCCATCAACAACAGCGCTTAATGTAACCAAACTAGGCATAAAGCCAACTGTGCAAGGGAGATGTAAACTATACCCGAAGGCAAGAAGCCTCCTTGTAACAGTTTAATAATAGTTGGCTGTGCAAAGGAGATGTAAGCTATACCCGAAGGCAAGAAGCCTCTTTGCAATAGTGCTTATTTGGGCATAACGCCAGCTATGCACGGGAGATGTAAGCTATACCCGAAGGCAAGAAGCCTCCTTGCAACGGCATAAAAGCAGACTGTGCAGGGGAGATGTAAGCTATACCCGAAGGCAAGAAGACTCCCTGCAACAGCGCTTGATGCATAAAGCCGGATGATAGATCAGCCGTTTTGACGGCGAACAAACCACTTCAGCTCAAATTTTTGAGCCGGAATTTTTTTATCTTGATTGCACAAAGACATACATAAGAGCAGAGGCCCTAGTGTTTGCGGGGATGCTAGCTTTACTCATGTAAACATGATATATACAATGATAGCGGCTTTCAACGCCTGCTAAGTAAAGTATGGTTGCAGATGTGCGATATTCCATGGCCGCAACTACTCTTGACCCGCGGTTTCCGACTCATCCCGGATATCAATGAGGTAATATGACCCATTGTTAAGGTTTCTACTGATCACAAAAGGTCCCTCCCATGGTGGAGATAACTTATGCATTCCAGATTGGTCTTGAATCACGCGGAGCACCAGGTCACCTTCCTGGAACGTTCGGGTCTTCACCCAGTGGCTATGATAGCGTCGCAGGTCTTGTTGATAAATTGCCGACCTAGCTGCTGCTAACTCTCGCGCTTCATCCAAGGCGTCCAACGCATCTTGGCATGCTACCTCATTGTCCGTCTCAACATAAGCCGCCACCCTTGGTGAGTCATGCCGGATATCGCTGTGTAGAACCGCCTCAGCACCATACACCATGAAGAAAGGCGTGAAACCTGTAGATCTGTTAGGGGTAGTTCTGATGCTCCATAAGATGGAAGGCAACTCCTCAACCCAACATCCGGGTGTCCGCTTCAAAGGAACCATGAGCCGTGGTTTGACTCCTCTTAAAATTTCCTGATTGGCTCGCTCCTCCTGACCATTAGACTATGGATGTGTCACGGCTGAAACATCAAGCCGGATATGCTCCTTCTCACAGAACGCTTTCATAGCTCCTTTGGATAGATTTGTTCCATTGTCCGTAATGATACTATGCGGGTAACCAAAGCGATAGATCAGCTTCTTAATAAATTGAACCGCTGTAGCCGCATCACATTTACTGACTGGCTCTCTTGAAAGGTCCTACCATATCAGGCCCCCAGACCGCAAATGGCCAACTGATTGCTATCGTCCTCAACACTTGAGCCGGAACGTGAGCACGCCGGCCAAACTTCTAACGGCCGTCACACTTATAGACTAAGTCTTCTACATCCTTGTGAGCCGTCAACCAGAAAAACCCATGTCGAAAAGCCTTGGCCACTAAAGATTTTGACCCGGCATGATATCCACAGTCGCCAGCATGAATTTCACTCAAGATCTGCTGGCACTCCTCCGGTGAAACGCAGCATTGAAAGACACCTATCACACTACACTTATGTAACTCACCATTGATAATCATCATAGACTTAGAATGCAGGGTGATCTTCCATGCCAGATCCTCCTCCTGAGGCAACTCGTCGCGTGTCAGATACGCCAAATAAGGAATAGTCTAGTCTGGGATAGCATGCAGAGCCACCACCAATTCCGCCTCCGGATCAGGAATAGCCAGATCCTCCTTAGAGGGTATCTTGATAGTCAGATGATGCAATACGTCCAGAAAAACATTAGGTGGTACCACCTTTCATTGAGAACCTAACCGTGATTAGGCATCAGCCGCCTCATTCCTGCGATGATCAATATGATCCACCCGGTACCCCTTGAAGTGACCGGCAATGATATCAACCGCCTGTCTATAACCCGCCATCTACGGGTCCTTGGAGTCCCAAGTACCTGAAACTTGCTGAGCCACAAGATCTGAGTCGCCTAAACATGTGACCCGGCTTAAGTTCATCTCTTTAGCGACTCTGAGACCATGGAGCAGTGCCTCATACTCAGTTGCATTATTAGTACAAGGAAACGTTAACCGGAGCACATCACAAAACTTGTCACCCTTGGGGGAGGTGAGAACAACCCCTGCACCGGACCCCTCTAGCTGCTTGGACCCATCAAAGTGTATAGTCCAATATGTTTTATCCAGCTTCTCTTCGGGAGCTTGACATTCTGTCCAATCATTTATGAAATCCACCAAAGCTTGAGACTTTATTGCTATACGAGGGAGATATTTGATGTTAAGAGGACCCAGCTCTAAGGCCCACTTGGCAATCCTCCCGGTGGCTTATCTGTTTTGAATGATATCTCCCAACGGGGCAGAACTGACCACGGTTATCTGGTGCCCCAAAAAGTAGTGTTTTAACTTGCGGTTAGTTATGAAAACTCTGTATACCAGCTTCTGCCAATGCGGATACCTCTGCTTAGACTCTGCCAAAACTTCACTGATGTAATAAACCGGCCTTTGCATAGAAATATTCCTTCCCTGCCTCCTTGCGCTCAACCACAACTGCTACACTGACGTCTCTGTTGTTAGCCCCCACATAAAGGAGCAACGACTCTTTCTCAGCCGGAGCGGCTAACACTGGCGGCTCAATCAACTGTTTTTTAAGAGCTTCAAGTGCTTCAGCCGCTGCCATGCTCCACTTAAACTTGTCTGTCTTCTTCATCATCTGGTATAAGGGAATGGCCTTCTCCCCAAGGCGGCTTATGAACCGGCTCAATGCAGCAATCTGTCCTGCAAGGCGTTGAACTTCATTAATGCACGTCGGCTCTCCTAAAGAAGTGATAGCCTTAATTTTATCTAGGTTAGCCTCGATGCCCCGCTCGGAGACTAAGAAATCCAAAAGCTTTCCTGCTGGAACACCAAAAACACACTTCGTCGGGTTAAGCTTCATTTTGTAGAATCGGAGATTGTCAAAAGTTTCCTTCAGATCCTCTAGGAGAGTTTCCTTGTTTCTGGATTTAACCACGATGTCGTCTACGTAAACATGAACATTTCGGCCAATTTGACTGTGAAGGCAGTTCTGCACACATCGTTGGTACGTCGCCTAGGCACTCTTGAGCCCGAAAGGCATGGAGACATAGCAGAACGCCCCAAAGGGTGTAATAAACGCCGTCTTCTCCTGATCTTTCAATGCCATCTTGATCTGATGATAACCTGAATATGCATCCAGGAAGCATAAACTTTCACGCCCGGCTGTAGCATCAATAATCTGATCGATACGAGGGAGTGCAAAAGGGTCAGCCGGGCAAGCCTTGTTAAGGTCTGTGTAATCTATACACATACGCCAGGTGACGTTATTTTTGAGCACTAGCACCAGGTTAGCCAACCACTCTGGGTGAACAACTTCCACTATAAAGCCTGCAGCCAAGGTCATTGAACCGTCGTAGAAACTGTTTAATCGGCTTAAACTTCGGATCTACATTAAGGTTTTGCTCAACGAACTCTCTCGGTACACCCGGCATGTCAGAAGGCTTCCATGCAAAGATGTCTCGATTCTCACGGATGAATTCGATGAGAGCGCTTTCCTATTTGGGATCCATGTGAGCCCCAATGATGAACTGCTTGGATGAGTCGCCCGGATTGAAATCTACTGCCTTGGTATCATCCGCTGAAAACTTGAGTGGCGGCTCAACTTCCGTAGTAGGCTTCTTCAGCGGGGTCATATCCTTCGGGTCAACGTTCTCCTTGTAGAACTTCAGGTCCTCCTAGGCACAACTAGACTCTGCATACACCGCATCTCCTTGCTCACACTCGAGAGCCGTTTTCCGATTATCGTGAATGGTAATTGTACCATTTAAACTGGGCATTTTGAGTTGTAAATAAACATAGCAAGGCCTAGCCATAAATTTGGCATAAGCCGGCCTCCCAAACAGTGCATTATAGGGACTTTTGATTTTAACCACCTCAAACCACAATGACTCCACCCTGTAATTATACTCATCGCCAAAAGCCACTTCCAAAGAAATCCGGCCCATCGGGTATGCCGACTTACCCGGGACCACACCATGAAAGACGGTGGAGGAAGGTTTAAGGTCTTTGTCCAGCAACTTCATCCATCGGAAAGTGTCATAATAAATGATGTTGATACTGCTGCGTCCATGAGCACCTTGTTCACCATATAGCCATTCACCTGAGGGGCCACAACTAACGCCAGCCAGCCCGGGTCATCCACCCATAGCGGGTGATCCTCCCGGCTCCACATTATATCATACTCAGACCATGGTATGTACCGCGGGAGAGCCAGAGCAACTACATTAACCGCTCGCCTCCGCAACTTCTCGTCTCGTTTACTGTGACCGGTCGTGAACACGTGATACTGTCAAGAACTGAGCTACTTCGGGTTACTCTGAAACCCGGATTAATTGCGCTGATGCTGATTGTTGTTATTTCTGTTGTTGCCAGGATGCTGCTGGTGCCCCCCCTTGGTTATTATGACCCAGATGCCCGGCTCCTGAACCGTCGACACGGAATCCAGCCCCTGATCCGCCGTGCCCTGAGCCGCCAGGCGGGCCACCGTCCTGGTTATTGCGTTGTTGGGGATGCTGGTTTTTGAATCTTTGCATGATAAAGCAATCACCCCACGCATGTAACGCTGGCCTATCAGGCGTCTTATGCTCCAGACAAGGCTTCTTAAGCACTTCTTCTAAATTGAAAGGACCTCTGTTCCTTTGGCGAAACGACCTGAATTTTCTGTTCCCCTTGGGATGGTTCTGTTCTGTGTTGGTGTTTGCCACTAGCTCTGACACGCCATCAGCGTTCTTCCGTTTATTTTGATTCCCATTGTTCACAAGGCCTTTGCCTTGATTGTTCTTCTTCCCTTGATTGGCTTTCTCATCATCCGAGCCTGGATCCTTGGTGTTATCTGAGTCGGCATACTTTGTCAGGGCCGTGATGAGCTCTCCCATATCCTGACACGTGCGCTTGAGCCAGCCGAGCTTCTGTTTAAATGGAACAAAATGACAGTTCTTTTCCATAATAAGCACCGCCTGAGCCGCCGTGATCTGCTCTGAAGAGTGAGTAATGGTCGACACCCGCCGGACCCAATGATGGGCCGACTCATTCTCCTGTTGAACACAATGGTCCAAGTCTACAATGGTCATAGGCTGCTTACAGGTCCCCTGAAAATTCTTAATAAACTTCGCTCTCAGCTCCGCCCATGAACTTATCGTGTTAGGCGGCAGACCTTTCAACCATGTGCGAGCCGGACTCTCAAGCATCATGATGAAATATTTTGCACATACCGCTTCACTGACGTCCAGCATCTCCATGGCCAGCTCATAACTCTCAACCCAAGCCTCAGGGGGTAGATCAGCTGTGTAATTCAGAACTTTTCGTGGCCCCTTAAAATCTTTCGGTAGTCGTTCACTTCTCAGAGCCGGAGTTAAACATGGCACCCCTACGGCTCTGGTACTAACTACTCCCATTGAGACGGAAAGCACCGGCTCTGGACGGGTTGCCGCTATATCCGCCTCTCGCCTGTTCCTCGCCCGGTCCACGAGGGTTTGTGCATCTAGAGCCGCCTGCTCATCCTCCGATGGTCCCTGATGTGGATGACTGCTGGAACACGCCGGCGACTCATAGCGCCGGCTGAAACTTCGGCTGGGGACGGGGGTAGAGTGAACCCGGCTCCGGCTGTAAGCATATCTCTCTTGCTGGGCCATGGCCATCTGTAAATATCCAATGGCGTTTCGCACGTCCTCCGTAAAGGGTGCTTCATCTGGGATGGGAATCGTCCCAAGCCGGGTGGCCGCCGCCACCATGTTCTCGATCGGGTTAGAGTAATTACCCGCCGGTGTCGGAAAAGCTCTAGGTGAAGTTTGGTTATGCTGGGGTGGATGAGTTGCCCGGCGTTCCATTGGGCGGCTTTCCGGCGTGCCCGCAACCCGCCCCGCACCAGGGGTGTTAAACAGGTTCCATGCTCCGTAACGTTCTGGCAGACGGGATTGATGTCTCCTCTGGTGCACCACGGCTGCTGACCTTTGTTCCACCTCCAGACGGAAAGCATCTGCCTTGATACGCTCTGCTTCTTCCTCCATCCGGATCTTCAGCTCAGCCATCCTTTGTCGTTCCTCTGCCATCCGCCCCTTGATCCGTGCCACCTCTAGATTCCGGGCTACTTGATTATCCGGTGTTACTTCCGTGGCCATGAGAGCTGTAAGCTCGTCCATCAATTCCACTAGAACTTGAGCCGGCGGCAGCGGGCTATCACCCGCTACGGCGGCTCCCGCAGCTGTGTCACCGGCGTCTGGAGCCGATCCCGCCATGAACACCGCCGCATGAACTGGGGGTATTGGAGCATCCGACACAAAGCCCTCTACCTCAGCGGGCTATCTTCTTGTACAAGTTGTCTTTGAGATGGCTTACACGCCCGGGTCTTCTCCGTCCGGGCCGTCGTGCGGCCCACACCTTGAGTCGCCTATCTTCCTGGGCCACCAGTCTTACGGCTCACCCTTGGGCCGGCTCACGAGCCAGCAACATGACCCGGAGCCTCCAGGGTGGGTCATATCGCGGGGTTGTATCCCCAACATTAGGCCCCAGGTTGAATTGAGGTTTCTCACCTCATCCTTCTCTTCTGATTTTGGCGAGTCGCCCGGAAATGACCCGGCGTGACGTCATGAGATCCGCTAACGTATCACCGAATCTTGCATTGAGCAGTCATCCCGAGAATCGAGGCATCCGCCTCGGTCAAACATTGTCGTCGCCTGGATTTTTGTGCCTTCCTCATTCCCTCTTTAAATACGACCCGTGCGGGTCGAAGCCTTTCACTCTTCCCGCTCACGCCTCTTCTTCTTCTTCCTATCGCCACCGCTCCAGCGTCCTTGTCATCCGGCGCCGTCTTCGCAGATACACCGACCGGGCCGCTGCATCACCCTAATTCGTACCAGAGACCTTCCGCCTCCGCCGCGACATCTCCGGTGAGTTCTCCTTCTTCTTAAATCGCCCACCACCGTAGTAGGGTTTCACCGGGGGACTCCGGCATCGCCACCGCGAGTGTATCTCGACACCGTTGGCGCCTTTAGATTGCGCCCTCGCCTCGCCGCCGCATGCGGGCCGGCCGCGCGTAATGCGCGGACCACGATGGCTCCGGTTCATTTTCTTTTCTTCCGCTGTTCATCGCTAGGTCAGGATTCAAATCCTTTTCTCCGCTTTTGTAGATCCGTAGCTATAGTAGTAGTTTGCGGAATCTGTTTTTTAGGACTTAGCCGATTTTCAATCTTCCTTTCCTCTGTTGAGTCGCTAAGCTTCTCTGGCTCTCATTAACCGGGTCTTTCCACATTATCCGTAGAACCCTTAAACCTATAAGCCGTCATAAATATTTTCTTGTGCTTTACTCATCACGCCCTTTACCTTGCACAATATTTAAGCCGCCAATATGTCTCGTGCGTCCAACTCATGCAACTGGGTTGGTTCTTGCGTTACGGAGGAGTACTTAGCAGGTTATGTTGAAGCGGGTACTCTCCCTCCCAAAGAGGTCCTCAACTGGCGGGTTCCAGGCAAAGAGACCCGGCCTTCTCCCCAAAAAGGAGAGATAGTAGTCTTCACTGATCACATCGAGCGAGGGTTCGTGCCGCCCGGCTCTAAGTTTTTCCGGGATGTTCTTCATTTCTACAAGCTGCATCCTCAAGACTTGGCAGCCCACTCCGTCTCAAACATCTGCAACTTCCAAGTTCTCTGCGAAGCTTATCTGCAAACTAAGCTGTCTGTGGGGTTATTTCGAGAGTTCTTCTATGCCAACCGCCAAACTGAAATGAAAGTTGGTCCTAGTCTAGAGCTGGGCGGCATTTCTATTCAACGCCGCCGAGACATCATCTTTCCTGCCACTCCAATTCCAAGTCACCCAAAGGATTGGAATAAGACGTGGTTCTACTACCAAGAGACCTCTCGTGAGAAAGAGCACTCGTTGGCGGGTTACCGCCCCTCCCGGCTTAGGACAGACACAGAGCTTCCCGACCGGCTCTCAGCCTCAGACCGTGCCAGATACAAGCCGTTCCACGCCAAGATCAAAGCACTCCTGGCCAACGGTTTAATAGGATTGGATTTGATCCGCTGCTGCATTTCCTGGCGGATCATGCCTTTAAGCCGTAGAGGTCGGCTTATGTGCGAGTATGAAGGCAAATATGACAGCTCGTTGTGCTTCAGCAAGTCAACACTATCAGAGGATGATATTACCACTACCATTCGGAGCCTTGTCCATGAAGCCTCCGGCTCATGCAATGCCATCGGCCTGGCGCCTTTCTGCGTCAACAATCCGGCTCCCGATGTAAGTTAATCTCTTCCCATCCATCTCTTTAATGTTTCTTGTACTCTGTTGATTTGCTATTCATTTTCCAGGTCATTCCTATAGGCCGACTTAGACTTCTGGAAGAAGGAATATGTTGCCCCTCCAAAGAAATCCAGGAAGAAGGGCGTGACCAAGAGGGCTAAAAAGATGCCCCACAAGAGAATTTGTTTGACCCGCCACCATCATCCAGCTCAGAGGTAATACTTTAATTGCTTTGCTTGATCTTTTACCTTCCTGCTTTATTAATGCTTGTTTTACTCGTAGGATGAAGTGGAAACCATTCGCGCCAATGCTCCTGAGGTAAATTATGTTTCTTCTGGCTCAGAATGTTTTGTCCCACGAAAGCCGCGGTGGGTTATCAGAAAAGTTCCTCTTTCTCATCCTCTAGCTTACCTGAATCCCGACTTTCTTTTGAAAAAGCAACAGCAGGCCGAGCGTCGACAGACCCGGAGTACCGGCTCTACTGAGCTCATGTCCGGGTTACCAAACTCTCCGGCTCCCAAGAAGCGCCCCGCGAAGGTTTACATCTCTACTTTTCTGTGTCTTTCCTTTGTAATCATGATGCTTTCTCATCTTTCCTATTTCATTCTTTTAGAAAACCCCATCCTCTGGCGACTCTTTGGCGTCGGTTCTACCACCTATTCATGCGGCGGTGTTCATGGCGGGATCGGCTCCAGCCGTCGGTGACACAGCTACGGGAGCTGCCGCAACGGGTGATAGCCCGCCGCCGCCGGCTCAGGTTCTAGTGGAATTGATGGACGAGCTTACATCTCTCATGGCCACGGAAGTAACACCGGATAATCAAGCAGCCCGGAATCTAGAGGTGGCACGGATCAAGAGCCGGATGGCAGAGGAACGACGAAGGATGGCTGAGCTGAAGATCTGGATGGAGGAAGAAGCGTAGAGTATCAAGGCAGATGCTTTCCATCTGGAGCTGGAACAAAGGTCAGCAGCCGCGGTGCACCGGAGGAGGGATCAACCCCGTCAGCTAAAACATTCCGAAGCAAGGAACCTGTTTAATACCCCTGGTGTGGGGCGGGTTGCGGGAGTGCCGGAAAGCCGCCCGATGGAACGCCCGGCAACTCATCCACCCCAGCATAACCAAACTTCACCTAGAGCTTTTCCGATGCCGGCGGGTCATTACTCTAACTCGGCCGAGAACATGGTGGCGGCGGCCACCCAGCTTGGGACGATTCCCATCCCAGATGAAGCACCCTTTGCGGAGGACGTGCGAAACGCCATTGGATATTTGTAGACAGCCATGGCCCAGCAAGAGAGATATGATCATAGACGGAACCGGGTTCACTCTACCCCCCTCCCCAGTCGAAGTTTCAGCCGGCGCTATGAGTCGCCGGCATGTTCCAGCAGTCATCCACGTCGGAGACCACCGGAGGACGAGCAGGCGGCTCTAGATGCAGAAGTCCTCGCGGACCGGGCGAGGAACAGGCAAGAGTCAGTGACAGCGTCAACCCGTCCAGAGCCGGCGCTTTCCGTCTCAATGGAAATAGTTAGTACCAGAGCCGTAGGGGTGCCATGTTTAACTCCGCCTCTGAGAAGTGAACGACTACCGAATGATTTTAAGGGGCCATGAAAAGTTCCGAATTACACAGCTGATCTACCCCCTGAGGCTTGGGTTGAGAGTTATGAGCTGGGCATGGAGATGTTGGACGTTAGTGAAGCGGTATATGCAAAATATTTCGTCATGATGCTTGAGGGTCTAGCTCACACATGGTTGAAAGGTCTGCCGCCTAACATGATAAGTTCATGGGCGGAGCTGAGAGCGAAGTTTATTAAGAATTTTTTGGGGACCTGTAAGCAGCCTATGACCATTGTAGGCTTGGACCATTGTGTTCAACAGGAGAATGAGTCGGCCCACCATTGGGTCCGACGGGTGTCGACCATTATTCACTCTTCAGAGCAGATCACGGCGGCTCAAGTTGTGCCTATTATGGAAAAGAACTGTCATTTTGTTCCACTGAAACAGAAGCTTGGCCGGCTCAAGCGCACGTGTCAGGATATGGGAGAGCTCATGACGGCCCTGACAAAGTATGCCGACTTAGATAACACCAAGGATCCAGGCTCGGATGATGAGAAAGCTAATCAAGGGAAGAAGAACAATCAAGGCAAAGGCTTTGTGAACAATGGGAATCAGAAGAAACGGAAGAACGCTGATGGCGGGTCAGAGCTAGTCGCAAACACCAACACAGAACAGAACCATCCCAAGGGGAATGGAAAATTCAGGTCATTTAGCCAAAGGAACAGAGGTCCTTTCAATTTAGAAGAAGTGCTTAACAAGACTTGTCCGAAGTACGGCACGCCTGATAGGTCGCATTACATGCGTGGGGTGATTGCTTTATCATGGACAGATTCAAAAACCAGCAGTCCCAACCATGCAATAACCAAGGAGGTGGCCCGCCTGGTGGCTCAAGGCACGGCGGATCAGGAGCCAGGGATCCGGGTCAGAATAACCAAGGGGGGCACCAACAGCATCCTGGCAACAACAATAACAACAATCAGCAGCAGCAGCGCAATCAATCCGGGTTTCAGAGTAACCCGAAGCAGCTCAATTCTGGACAGTATCACGTGTTCATGACTGGTCACAGTAAACGAGACGAGAAGTTGCAGAGGCGAGCGGTTAATGTGGTTGCTCCGGCTCTCCCGCGGTACTTACCATGGTGTGAGTATGACAGAATGTGGAGACAGGAGGATCGCCCGTCGTGGGTAGATGACCCGGGCCGGCTGGCTTTAGTTGTGGCCCTCAGGTGAATGGGTATATGGTGAACAAGGTGCTCATGGACGGAGGCAGCAGTATCAACATCCTTTATTATGACACTTTCCGGCGAATGAAGTTGCTGGACAAAGACCTTAAACCTTCCTCCACCATCTTTCATGGTGTGGTCCCGGGTAAGTCGGCATACCCGATGGGCCAGATTTCTTTGGAAGTGGCTTTTGGCGATGAGCATAATTACACGGTGGAGTCCTTGTGGTTTGAGGTGGTTAAAATCAAAAGTCCTTATAATGCACTGTTTGGGAGGCCGGCTTATGCCAAATTTAGGGCTAGGCCTTGCTATGTTTATTTACAACTCAAAATGCCCGACTTAAATGGTACAATTACCGTTCACGGTAATCGGAAAACGGCTCTTGAGGTTGAGGAAGGAGATGCGGCGTATGCAGAGTCCAGTTGTGCCTAGGAGGAGCTGAAGTTCTACAAGGAGAACGTTGACCCGGAGGATATGACCCCGCTGAAGAAGCCTACTATGGAAGTTGAGCCGCCACTCAAGTTTTCAGCGGATCAAACCAAGGCAGTTGATTTCAATCCGGGCGACTCATCCAAGCAGTTCACCATTGGGGCTCACATGGATCCCAAATAGGAAAGCGCGCTCATCGAATTCATCCGTGAGAATCGGGACATCTTTGCATGGAAACCTTATGACATGCCGGGTGTACCGAGAGAGTTCGCTGAGCACAACCTTAATGTGGATCCGAAGTTTAAGCCAATTAAACAGTTTCTACGACGGTTCAATGAAGAGAGACGTAAAGCTATTGGGGAGGAAGTTGCCCGGCTCTTGGCTGGAGGCTTTATAGTGGAAGTTTTTCACCCGGAGTGGCTGGCTAACCCAGTGCAAGTGCTCAAAAAGAACGACACCTAGCATATGTGTATAGATTACACGGACCTTAACAAGGCTTGCCCGGCTGACCCTTTTGCACTCCCTCGTATCGATGAGATTATTGATGCTACAGCCGGGTGTGAAAATTTATGCTTCCTGGATGCATATTCAGGTTATCAGCAGATCAAGATGGCAATGAAAGATCAGGAGAAGACAACATTTATTACACCCTTTGGGGCGTTCTGCTACGTCTCCATGCCTTTCGGGCTCAAGAGTGCCCAGGCGACTTACCAACGATGTGTGCAGAACTGCCTTCACAGTTAGATTGGCCAAAATGTTCATGCTTACGTAGACGACATCATGCTTAAATCCAGAAAGAAGGAAACTCTCCTAGAGGATCTGAAGGAAACTTTTGACAATCTCCGGGTCTACAAGATGATGCTTAAGCCGACGAAGTGTGTTTTTGGTGTTCTAGCAGGAAAGCTTTTGGGTTTCTTGGTCTCTGAGTGGGGCATCGAGGCTAACCCAGATAAAACTAAGGCTATCACTTCTTTAGGAGAGCCGACGTGCATTAATGATGTTCAGTGCCTTGCAGGACGGATTGCTGCGTTGAGCCAGTTCATAAGCCGGCTTGGGGAGAAGGCCATTCCCTTATACCAGATGATGAAGACGATAGACAAGTTTAAGTGGAGCAAGGCAGCGGCTGAAGCACTTGAAGCTCTTAAAAAATAGTTGACTGAGCCGCCAGTGTTAGCCGCTCCGGTTGAGAAAGAGTCGTTGCTCCTTTATGTGGCGGCTAACAACAGAGCGGTCAGTGTAGCAATTGTGGTTGAGCGCAAGGAGGCAGGGAAGGAGTATCCTGTGCAAAGGCCGGTTTATTACATCAGTGAAGTTTTGGCAGAGTCTAAGCAGAGGTATCCGCATTGGCAGAAGCTGGTATACGGAGTTTTCATGCCTACCGCAAGTTAAAACAATACTTTTTGGGGCACCAGATAACCGTGGTCAGTTCTGCCCCGTTGGGAGATATCATTCAAAATAGAGAAGCCACAGGGAGGATTGCCAAGTGGGCCTTAGATTTGGGTCCTCTTAACATCAAATATATTCCTCGTACAGCAATAAAGTCTCAAGCTTTGGTGGATTTCATAAATGATTGGACAGAATGTCAAGCTCCCGAAGAGAACGCGGATAACACATATTGGACTATACACTTTGATGGGTCCAAGCATCTAGAGGGGTCCGGTGCAGGGGTTGTTCTCACCTCTCCGAAGGGTGACAAGTTTTTATAATTTGCTCCGGTTAATGTTTCCTTGTACTAATAATGCAGCTGAGTATGAGGCACTGCTCTATGCTCTCAGAGTCGCTAAAGAGATGAACTTAAGCCGGGTCAGATGTTTAGGCGACTCAGGTCTTGTGGCTTAGCAAGTTTCAGGTACTTGGGACTCCAAGGATCCGCGGATGGCGGCTTATCGATAGGAAGTTGATATCATTGCCGGTCACTTCAAGGGGTACCAGGTGGATCATATTGATCATCGCAGGAATGAGGCAGTTGATGCCTTATCATGGTTAGGTTCTCAACGAAAGCCGGTACCACCTAATGTTTTTTTGGACGTATTGCATCACCGACTATCAAGATACCCTCTGAGGAGGATCTGGCTATTCCTGACCCGGAGGCGGAATTGGTGGTGGCTCTGCATGCTATCTCACACTAGACTATTCCTTATTTGGCGTATCTGACACGCGGCGAGTTGCTTCACGAGGAGGATCTGGCCAGGAAGATCACCCGACATTCTAAGTCTATGACGATTATCAACGGTGAGTTACATAAGTGTAGTGTGATGGGTGTCTTTCAGCGTTGCGTCTCACCGGAGGAGGGCCAGCAGATCTTGAGTGAAATTCATGCTGGCGACTATGGACATCATGCCGGGTCAAAATCTTTAGTGGCCAAGGCTTTTCGACATGGGTTTTTCTGGTTGACGGCTCGCAAGGATGCAGAAGACTTAGTCCGTAAGTGTGACGGCTGTCAGAAGTTTGGCTGGCGTGCTCACGTTCCGGCTCAAGAGTTGAGGATGATACCTATCACTTGGCCGTTTGCGGTCTGGGGGCTTGATATGGTAGGACCTTTCAAGATATCCAAGGATAAGAAAACACACCTTCTAGTGGCGATTGATAAATTTACTAAGTGCGTAGAGGCAGAGCCGGTCAACAAATGTGACGCGGCTACAGCGGTTCAATTTATTAAGAAGCTGATCTATCGCTTTGGTTACCCACACAGTATCATTATGGACAATGGAACAAATCTTTCCAAAGGAGCTATGAAAGCGTTTTGTGAGAAGGAGCATATCTGGCTTGATGTTTCAGCCGTGGCACATCCATAGTCTAATGGTCAGGCGGAGCGAGCCAATCAGGAAATTTTAAGAGGAGTCAGACCACGGCTCATGGTTTCTTTGAAGCGGACACCCGGATGTTGGGTTGAGGAGTTGCCTTCCGTCTTATGGAGCATCAGAACTAACCCTAAGAGATCTACATGTTTCACGCCTTTCTTCATGGTGTATGGTGCTGAGGCGGTTCTACCCAGCGATATCCGGCACGACTCACCATGGGTGGCGGCTGATGTTGAGACAGACAATGAGGTAGCATGCCAAGATGCGTTGGATGCCTTGGATGAAGCACGAGAGTTAGCAACAGCCAGGTCGGCAATTTATCAACAAGACCTGCGACGCTATCATAGCCACAGGGTGAAGACCTGGACGTTCCAGGAAGGTGACCTGGTGCTCCGGCTGATTCAAGACCAATCTGGAATGCATAAGTTATCTCCACCAAGGGAGGGGCCTTTTGTGATCACTAGAAACCTTAACAATGGGTCATATTACCTCATTGATATCCGAAATGAGTCAGAAACCGCGGGTCAAGAGACGTTGCGACCATGGAATATCGCACATCTGCGACCATATTTTACTTAGCAGGCGCTGAAGGCCACTATCATTGTATATATCATGTTTACACGAGTAAAAGCTAGCATCCCCGCAAAGTCTGGGGCCTCTGCTCTTATGTATGTCTTTGTGCAATCAAGATGAAAAAAATTCCGGCTCAAAAATTTGAGTTGAAGTGGTTTGTTCGCCGTCAAAATGGCTGATCTACCATCCGGCTTTATGCCCTATCAAGTGCTGTTGTAGGGAGGCTTCTTGCCTTCGGGTATAGCTTACATCTCCCCTACACAGTCTGATTTTAGGCGGTGGCAAGGAGGCTTCTTGCCTTCGGGTATATCTTATATCTCCCTTGCACAGCCGGCGTTATGCCCAATTAAGCACTGTCACAAAGAGGCTTCTTGCCTTCGAGTATAGATTACATCTCCTTTGCACAGCCAGCTATTATTAAACTGTTACAAGGAGGCTTCTTGCCTTCGGGTATAGCATACATCTCCCTTGCACAGTTGGCTTTATGCCTAGTTTGGTTACATTAAGCGCTGTTGTTGATGGAGGCTTCTTACCTTTTGTAAAGCTTACATTACCATAAGACAACAGCGTGTACACCAAATTCCAGTTGCTTATGAACTGTGGCCATCGAAGGGGGCTTCTTACCAACGGGTTCGCTTATCTCACCCGAATGGCCGGCGTTATGCCACTTCCGGTTACTTATTAACCACGGTTGTCGAAGGGGGCTTCTTACCGACGGGTTTGCTTATATCACCCTAACAACCAGCGTTTACGCCAAAACTTAGTTGCTTATCAAATGTAGCTGTTGAAAGAGGCTTCTTGCCTTCGGGTATAGCTTACATCTCCTTTCAAACAACCGACTTTATGCCATCTCAAGATAATTATTAGCCGCGGCTGTCGATGGAGGCTTCTTGCCTTGGGGTATAGCTTACATCTCCCATCGACAGCCGGCGTTCGCGCATACAACATTTCCTGTTAAAAGGAGGCTTCTTACCGTCAGGTATAGCTTACATTACCCTTCATACAGCCGGCTTTAGGCCGCTTCCGGTTCATCAATAGCTGCAGTTGTCGATAGAGGCTTCTTACCATCAGGTATAGCTTACATTATCCTAAGACAACCAGCTCCTTAATGGATTCAACCGACAAGAGCCGGAGCCATGTTGCTCTAGTTGACAAAGATATTATCCGGCTCTAATCTTCTGGAGAAGGAATGACGTCTGCAAAGACAAACACCCCTCATCGGAAAAGCTCAAGGTATATTAATGCAAAGGAGCGATCAATCAAGGGAGAGCCGGCAACGCATCAAATTGAAACACGAAGAGACAAAAAGTATACACAAAGACATGGAAATATATACAGCCGACACTATCTTTAGAACGGCAGAGTCATCCTTAAGCTATTACAAAAATTGCTCTCAGAAGGAGCAAAGGCATTACCAAGTTTCAAATGCCCACGACAGATCAGTGCTTCAGCCATCGCTCAGAAGGTTACAAAATGCAAAGTCAGACGGCCAGGTCATCCTGCTGCGGCTCTTCTACTGGCTTCATGTGGAGAGTTTCCAAATCCCAGTTGCAGTCAGCCAGCGCGGCGAAGGACCCTTCCTCAAAAAAGGGAGACGTGTCGAGATCATTAGGAAAGAGTTCCTTACTGTGGGCGGGTGATAGAGATTTCCACTCGTAGAGAGGCCTGCGGATCCTCTTATCCTCGCCATCATAAGCCTCCTGGTAGACATCTAAGTTGGCTTCATCTGCAAGTACAAACACCAAGAAGCGGGAGTCCTTGACACACTGGATGTAGTCCGCCTCTGTGAATTCTGAGCCGTTGTCTTTCTTCGATGGATAGCCATCCGTCATTTTAGTCGGCGTCAGCTCAGGGGCGAAGGCCAGAGCCCGGCTCAATCCGGCGACTGCTCCTTGACGAAAAGCTGATTTCTTCAGTTCTTCAATCTGTTTTGGCATGGTGGAGATGAGTTCCAAGACCCCTTTTAGAGCGGTGGGGATATTCTACTTATATTGAACACTCTTGATCGTGAAGATGGCGTCGCAGTATAGTTGTTCCGCAAAGGTGTAGATGGGCTTCAGTGGCAGAAGGCTATCAGAAGCCAACTGTCGGCTCCTGGGACCTGGATAAGCCATATAAAGCTAATGAGTTGCCAGTTTTTCAATAGCAATGTTAAAATACAAAGTAAAACAGAAGCTTACCAAATAGGGTGGCTGACATCTTCGCTATGCGCCGCTTCAGGCCTTGGAGTTCCTCCACCACAGCTATGAGCCGCTGGTCGGTGTCGTCCGCCCGTTTGGTCAGAGCGGCCTTTTCAGATTCTGCAGTTTCTTTCAAAGAGGTAAGCTCAATAGTGGCATTGGCCAACTGCTCAGAGAGAAGACGACACTTTTTGTTAGCAATACTTCGGGCTTCTTGCTGACCCGCCAAGTTGGCCTTCAGATCCACCAATTGAGACCCGACTTCGCTTAAAGTTTCCTGCAAAACATCAAAATACAGGATAAGCCGCTGAAGGAAAGGTCATATCAAATGATGAGGGTTGACTGCAAATATTATGCAAGTCTCAAACAGATTGCAAGCAATATATTTCACACTTGGGGGCTAATGTATGTTTGATCTTTGAGTATGCAATGTAGTTCCGGTTCATCTTCTTCAAAGCTAATCCGGAACTTGGGGGCTACACTATGGCTCTTCAATTTACTTCTAATGGAAGCCCCGACTCAAACTTTGTTAAGTTTTGAGTCGGCCCATGGGGGCTACACTATGGCTCTTAACTTTACTTCTAATGGAAGATTTGACTGAATTTTGGCAAATTAAGCCGACTCTAGGGGACAATG
The DNA here is from genome assembly GCA_022496015.1 of Hordeum marinum. Taxonomy (NCBI): domain Eukaryota; kingdom Viridiplantae; phylum Streptophyta; class Magnoliopsida; order Poales; family Poaceae; genus Hordeum; species Hordeum marinum. The sequence continues at coordinate 385,700,600 of CM039675.1, forward strand.
GCTATGAATTTTTCTAACAGAAAGTTAAACAAAGAGCTGGTTCAACGATTGAGTACATTGAACCGGCCCTTGGGGGCTAAGTAAGGGTATGGCAACAAGAAGAATACCTCGTATTTTGTCTTCATTAAAGAGACCAACCGAAGTTCCAGATCCCGGCTGGTGGTAACCCGGTTTATATACCCGGTGCGGAGTTCCTCGACTGTCATCTTCTCGTACGAAGAGTCAAAGTTCAGCTTCTTCGAGGCCTCGGTCGACTCTGTATGCTTGGTCAGCACATGAGCCAGAGGAGTTTGATGACCAGACCCGGTGATAACAACATCTAGAGTTGCAGGGGTCTTGGCAGGAGCCGCCGGTTTTGAAGGAGCCCTTGGAGGGCTCTCCATGACAACATCGACAGCAGCCGGTTCTGTGGAGGCAGCTGGTGGATTTTCTTCTGCTTCAGCCTCCTCCGGTTGTTCAAGCTCCGGCTCTTGGATAACAGGGCCGGGGGAGGGCTTGTTGGTCTTGCGACGCTTCGCTTGAGCACTGCAAAATGGAAAGAGCAGCATTTGAAGAGGTTACTATCATATTAAGAGCCGGAGATACGGATGCCATGATAAAGAATACTTATAGCGGATTGATCTTGGGCGGTGGTAGAACCGACGCCGAAGAGTCACCAGAGGATGGGGTTTTCTAAAAGAATGAAACAGGAAAGATGAGAAAGCATCAAGATTACAAAGGAAAGACAAAGAAAAGTAGAGATGTAAACCTCCGCGGGGCGCTTCTTGAGAGCCGGAGAGTTTGGTAACCCGGACATGAGCTCAGTAGAGCCGGTACTCCGGGTCTGTCGACACTCGGCCTAATGTAGCTTTTTCGAAAGAAAGTTGGGAGCAAGGTAAGCTAGAGGATGAGAAAGAGGAACTTTTCTGATAACCCGCCGCGGCTTTCGGGGGATGAAACATTCTGAGCCAGAAGAAACATAATTTACCTCAGGAGCATTGGCGCAGCTGGTTTCCACTTCATCCTACAAGTAAAACAAGCATTAATAAAGCAGGAAGGTAAAAGATCAAGCAAAGCAATTAAAGTATTACCTCTGAGCTGGATGATGGTGGCGGGTCAAACAAATTCTCTTGCGGGGCATCTTTTTTAGCCCTCTTGGTCGTGCCCTTCTTCCTGGATTTCTTTGAAGGGGCAACATATTCCTTCTTCCAGAAGTCTGAGTCGGTCTATAGGAATGACCCAGAGAATGAATTGCAAATCAACAAAGTACAAGCAACATCTAAGAGACGGATGGGAAGAGATTAACTTACATCGGGAGCCGGATTATTGACGCAGAAAGGCGCTAGGCTGATGGCACTGCATGAGCCCGAGGCTTCGAGGACAAGGCTCGGGATGGTAGTGGTAATATCATCCTCTGTCAGTGTTGACTTGCTGAAGCACAACGAGCTATCATATTTGCCTTCGTACTCGCACATAAGCCGACCTCTGCGGCTTAAAGACATGATCCGCCAGGAAATCCAGTAGTGGATCAAATCCACTCCTATTAAACCATTGGCCAGGAGCGCTTTGATCTTGGCGTGGAACGGCTCGTATCTGGCAAGCTCTAAGGCTGAGAGCCGGCCGGGAAGCTCTGTGTCTGTCCTAAGCCGGGAGGGGCGGTAACCCGCCAACGAGTGCTCTTTCTCAGGAGAGGTCTCTTGATAGTAGAACCACGTCTTATTCCAATCCTTTGGGTGACTTGGCATTGGAGTGGCAGGAAAGATGATGTCTCGGTGGCGTTGAATAGAAATGCCGCCCAGCTCCAGACTAGGAACACCCTTCATTTCAGTTTGGCGGTTGGCATAGAAGAACTCTCGAAATAACCCCACGGACGACTTAGTTTGTAGATAAGCTTCGCAGAGAACTTGGAAGTTGCAGATGTTTGAGACAGAATTGGGTGCCAAGTCTTGAGGATGCAGCTTGTAGAAATGAAGAACATCCCGGAAAAACTTAGAGCCGGGCGGCACGAACCCTCGCTCGATGTGATCAGTGAAGACTACTATCTCTCCTTTTGGGGGAGAAGGCCGGGTCTCTTTGCCCGAAACCCACCAGTTGAGGACCTCTTTGGGAGGGAGAGTACCCGCTTCAACATAACCTGCTAAGTACTCCTCTATACACAAGAACCAACCTAGTTGCATGAGTTGGACGCACGAGACATATTGGCGGCTTAAATACCGTGCAAGGTAAAGGGCATGATGAGTCAAGTGCAAGCAAATATTTATGACGGCTTACAGGTTTAAGGGTTCTACGGATAATGTGGAAATACCTGGTTGATGAGAGTCGGACAAGCTTAGCGACTCAACAGAGGAAAGGAAGATTGAAACTCAGCTAAGTCCTAAAATCAGATTCCACAGACTACTACTATGACTACGGATCTACAAAGCGGAGAAAAGGATTTTAATCTTGACCTAGCGATGAACAGCGGAAGAAAAGAAAATGGACCGGAGACATCGCGGTCCGTGCATTACGCGCGGCTGGGCCGCGCGCGGTGGCGAGGCGAGAGCGCAATCTAAAGGCGCCAACTACGTCAAGATATACTCGCGGTGGCGGTTCCGGAGCCCGAACGGCGGTGGTGGAGCCCTCGGTGAAACCCTACTACGATGGTGGGCAATTTAAGAAGAAGGAGAACTCACCGGAGATGTTGCGGCGGAGGCGGAAGGTCTCTGGTACGAATCAGGCTGATCCAGCGGCCCGGTCGGTGTATCTGCGAAGACGGCGCCGGACGACGAGGACGCTGGAGCGGTGGCGACAGGAAGAAGAAGAAGAGGCGTGAGCGGGAAGAGTGAAAGGCTTCAACCCGCACGGGTCGTATTTTAAGAGGGAATGAGGAAGGCGTGAAAATCCAGGCGACGACACCGTTTGACCGAGGCGAACGCCTCGATTCTCGGGATGACTGTTTAATGAAAGATTCGGTGATACGTTAGCGGATCTCATGACATCATGCCGGGTCATTTCCGGGCGCCTCGCCAAAATCAGAAGAGAAGGATGAAGTGAGCAAGCTCAATTCAACCTGGGGCCTAATGTTGGGGATATAACCCCGCGATATGACCCGCCCAGGAGGCTCCGGGTCATGTTGCTAGCTCCTGAGCCGGCCCAAGGGTGAGCCGTAAGACTGGTGGCCGAGGAAGATAGGTGGCTCAAGGTGTGGGTGGTACGACGGCCCGGACGGAGAAGACCCGGGCGTGTAAGCCGTCTCAAAGACAGCTTGGACAAGAAGATAGAGAGAGACTCGGACATACAATAAGACTCGGTTAACAATTGTAACGACCCGGTGGTCTTGACCTCCTATATAAAGGCAGACCCGGGGCGACGTAGAGGACAGGTTATCGAGAGCTAGGTCAAGCTTCTATCTCCTAGTAACCGATACACAAGCAATACAAACACAAGCACGACGTAGCCTATTACCTCGACTTGAGGGGCCGAACCTGGGTAAATCCGTGTCTTTCGTCCCGATCAACCCCTTTGAGTCCACCCTGTTAGCGATGGCCTCGAATCCAAGTCCGTTCACCCGGACATCTGCCGTGATAAATCGATGACAGTTGGCGCCCACCATCGGGCTAGCGCTTGGTGGTGTTGAGTTCTCAAATGGCTCTCTCCCAGGGCTCGAGGGATACGTGGTTGGAAGGATGAGCAAGAGTCGCCATGGCCGGCTCTACATCGACGACACCGGTTGGGGGCTTGATGCTGATTCTGTGGAGTATGGATTCCGGGTTCCGTTTGGCGGGATCCAGGTTTTCATTGGAAAGGTTGATGGATCTACACCCGGGCCGGTCATCTGCACCAACATCGTCGAGCCGGCTCGGCGTCTCCAATCTGCGAGTGGTGTGCGGCCTGCCCGTGCCCATCCAGGTGAAAGGCATGTTCTCGTGGGCATCACTCAAGGTATGCACCTGGAAGCGTCCGGGTCATAGGGAACTCTTGTTTGCTCGGAAGATGAGTCCTCCAGTGGGGAGACAGAAACAATGTATCGGCTCAGTAACGGTGGCCTTGGGGGCTACTACGACACCTATTCTGAGGTAGAGGGCTTTGAGTCGGATGCTCCAAGACCCCCGGTTCATGCGGCGGTGTTCATGGCGGGATCGGCTCCAGCCGCCGGTGACACAGCTACGGGAGCCGCCGTAGCAGGTGATAGCCCGCCGCCGCCGGCTCAGGTTCTAGTGGAATTGATGGACGAGCTTACAGCTCTCATGGCCACGAAAGTAACACCGGATAATCAACCAGCCCGGAATCTAGAGGTGGCACGGATCAAGGGCCGGATGGAAGAGGAACGACAAAGGATGGCTGAGCTGAAGATCCGAATGGAGGAAGAAGTGGAGCGTATCAAGGCAGATGCTTTCCGTCTGGAGCTGGAACAAAGGTCAGCAGCCGTGGTGCACCGGAGGAGGCATCAATCCCGTCTGCCAGAACGTTACGAAGCAAGGAACCTGTTTAATACCCCTAGTGTGGGGCGGGTTGCGGGTGCAACGGAAAGCCGCCAAATGGAACGCCCGGCAACTCATCCACCCCAGCATAACCAAACTTCACCTAGAGCTTTTCCGACACCGGCGGGTCATTACTCTAACCCGGCCGAGAACATGGTGGCGGTGGCCACCCGGCTTGGGAGAATTCCCATCCCAGCTGAAGCACCCTTTACGGAGGACGTGTGAAACGCCATTGGATATTTACAGACGGCCATGGCCCAGCAAGAGAGATATGCTCACAGCCGGAGCCGGGTTCACTCTACCCCCCTCCCCCGCCGAAGTTTTAGCCGGCACTATGAGTCGCCGGCGTGTTCCAACAGTCATCCACGTCGGGAACCACCGGAGGACGAGCAGGCGGATCTAGATGCACAAACCCTCACGGACCGAGCGAGGAACAGGCGAGAGGCGGAGATAACGGCAACCCGTCCAGAGCTGGCACTTTCCATCTCAATGGAAGTAGTTAGTACCAGAGCCGTAGGGGTACCATGTTTAACTCCGGCTCTGAGAAGTGAACGACTACCGAAAGATTTTAAGGGGCCATGAAAAGTTCCGAATTACACAGCTGATCTACCCCCTAAGGCTTGGGTTGAGAGTTATGAGCTAGCCATGGAGATGCTAGACGTCAGTGAATTGGTATGTGCAAAATATTTCATCATGATGCTTGAGGGTCCGACTCGCACATGGTTGAAAGGTCTGCCGCCTAACACGATAAGTTCATGGGTGGAGCTAAGAGCGAAGTTTATTAAGAATTTTTCAGGGGACCTGTAAGCAGCCTATGACCATTGTAGACTTGGACCATTGTGTTCAATAGGAGAATGAGTCGACCCATCATTGGGTCCGGCGGGTGTCGACCATTATTCACTCTTTAGAGCAGATCACGACGGCTCAAGCGGTGCTTATTATGGAAAAGAACTATCATTTTGTTCCATTGAAACAGAAGCTCGGCCGGCTCAAGCGCACGCGTCAGGATATGGGAGAGCTCATGACGCCCCTGACAAAGTATGCCGACTCAGATAACACCAAGGATCCAGGCTCGGAGTATGAGAAAGCCAATCAGGGGAAGAAGAAAAATCAAGGCAAAAGCTTTGTGAACAATGGGAATCAGAATAAACGGAAGAACGCTGATGGCGGGTCAGAGCTAGTCGCAAACACCAACACAGAACAGAACCATCCCAAGGGGAACGGAAAATTCAGGTCGTTTCGCCAAAGGAACAGAGGTCCTTTCAATTTAGAAGAAGTGCTTAAGAAGCCTTGTCCGGAGCATGGCACGCCTGATAGGCCGGCGTTACATGCGTGGGGTGATTGCTTTATCATGCAGAGATTCAAAAACCAGCATTCCCAACCACGCAATAACCAGGGCGGTGGCCCGCCTGGTGGCTCAGGGCACGGCGGATTAGGGGCTAGATTCGGCGCCGGTGGATCAGGAGCCGGGCATCTGGGTCAGAATTACCAAGGGGGGCACCAGCAGCATCCTGGCAACAACAGCAATAACAACAATCAGTAGCAGCACAATCAATCCGGGTTTTAGAGTAAACCGAAGCAGCTCAGTTCTGGACAGTATCACGTGTTCATGACCGGTCACAGTAAACAAGACGAGAAGTTGCGAAGGCGAGCAGTTAATGCAGTTGCTCCCACGGTACTTACCATGGTCTGGGTATGACATAATGTGGAGCCGGGAGGATCGCCCGTCACGGGTAGATGACCCGGGCCGGCTGGCGTTAGTTGTGGCCCTGCAAGTGAATGGCTATATGGTGAACAATGTGCTCATGGACGGAGGCAGCAGTATCAACATCCTTTATTACGACACTTTCCGACGGATGAAGTAGCTGGACAAAAGACCTGAAACCTTCCTCCACCGTCTTTCATGTTGTGGTCCCGGGTAAGTCGACATACCCGGTGGGCCAGATTTCTTTGGAATTGGCTTTTGGCGATGAGTATAATTATAGGGTGGAGTCCTTGTGGTTTGAGGTGGTTAAAATCAAAAGTCCCTGTAATGCACTCTTTCGGAGGCCGGCTTATGCCAAATTTATGGCTAGGCCTTGCTATGTTTATTTACAACTCAAAATGCTCGGTTTAAATGGTACAATTACCATTCACGGTAATCGGAAAACGGCTCTCGAGTGTGAGGAAGGAGATGCGACGTATGCAGAATCTAGTTGTGCCCAAGAGGAGCTGAAGTTCTACAAGGAGAACGTTGACCCGGAGGATATGACCCCGCTGAAGAAGCCTACTACGGAAGTTGAGCCGGAGGATAAGTGTAGTGTGACAGGTGTCTTTCAGTGTTGCGTCTCACCCGAGGAGTTCCGGCAGATCTTGAGTGAAATTCATGCTGGTGACTGTGGACATCATGCCGGGTCAAAATCTTTAGTGGCCAAGGCTTTTCGACATGGGTTTTTCTGGTTGACGGCTCACAAGGATACAGAAGACTTAGTCCGTGAGTGTGACGGCTGTCAGAAGTTTGGCCGGCGTGCTCACGTTCCGGCTCAAGAGTTGAGGATGATACCAATCACTTGGCCATTTGCGGTCTAGGGGCTTGATATGGTAGGACCTTTCAAGAGATCCAGGGATAAGAAAACACACCTTCTGGTGGTGACTGATAAATTTACTAAGTGGGTAGAGGCAGAGCCGGTCAGCAAATGTGATGCAGCTACAGCGGTTCAATTTATTAAGAAGTCGATCTATCGCTTTGGTTACCCGCACAGTATCATTACGGACAATGGAACAAATCTATCCAAAGGAGCTATGAAAGCTTTCTGTGAGAAGGAGCATATCCGGCTAGATGTTTCAGCCATGGCACATCCACAGTCTAATGGTCAGGCGGAGCAAGCCAATAAGGATATTTTAAGAGGAGTCAAACCACGGCTCATGGTTCCTTTGAAGCACACACCCGGATGTTGGATTGAGGAGTTTCCTTCCATCTTATGGAGCATCAGAACTACCCCTAAAAGATCAACAGGTTTCACGCCTTTCTTCATGGTGTATGGTGCTGAGGCAGTTCTACCTAGCGATATTCGGCACGACTCACCAAGGGTGGCGGCTTATGTTGAGACGGACAATGAGGTAGCACGCCAAGATGCGTTGGACGCCTTGGATGAAGAACGGGAGTTAGCAGCAGCCAGGTCGGCAATTTATCAACAAGACCTGCGACGCTATCATAGCCGCAGGGTGAAGACTCGGACGTTCCAGGAAGGTGACCTAGTGCTCCGGCTGATTCAAGACCAATCTGGAATGCATAAGTTATCTCCACCATTGGAGGGGCCTTTTGTGATTAGCAGAAACCTTAACAATGGGTCATATTACATCATTGATATCCGGGATGAGTCGGAAACCGCGGGTCAAGAGACGTTGCGGCCATGGAATATCGCACATTTGCGACCATACTTTACATAGCAGGCGTTGAAAGCCGCTATCATTGTATATATCATGTTTACATGAGTAAAGCAAGCATCCACACAAAGACTAGGGCCTCTACTCTTATGTATGTCTTTGTGCAATCAAGATAAGAAAAATTCCGGCGCAAAAATTTGAGCTGAAGTGGTTTGTTCGCCGTCAAAACGGCTGATCTATCATCCGGCTTTATGCCCTATCAAGCGCTGTTGCAGGGAGGCTTCTTGCCTTCGGGTATAGCTTACATCTCCCCTGCACAGTTTGCTTTTATGCTGTTGCAAGGAGGCTTCTTGAATTTGGGTATAGCTTACATCTCCCTTGCACAGCCGGCGTTATGCCCAATTAAGCACTGTCGCAAAGAGGCTTCTTGCCTTTGGGTATAGCTTACATCTCCCTTGCACAGCCGGCGTTATGCCCAATTAAGCACTGTCGCAAAGAGGCTTCTTGCCTTCGAGTATAGCTTACATCTCCTTTGCACAGCCAGCTATTATTAAACTGTTACAAGGAGGCTTCTTGCCTTCGAGTATAGCTTACATCTCCCTTGCACAGCTGGCTTTATGCCTAGTTTGGTTACATTAAGCGATGTTGTTGATGGAGGCTTCTTACCTTTTGTATATCTTACATTACCGTAAGACAACAGCGTGTACACCAAATTCCAGTTGCTTATCAACTGCGGCCATCGAAGGGGGCTTCTTACCGACGGGTTCGCTTATCTCACCCTAATGGCCGGCTTTATGCCACTTCCGGTTTCTTATTAACCACGGTTGTCGAAGGGGGTTTCTTACCGACGGGTTCGCTTATCTCACCCTAACAACCGGCGTTTACGCCAAAACTCAGTTGCTTATCAACTGTAGCTGTTGAAAGAGACTTCTTGCCTTCGGGTATAGCTTACATCTCCTTTCAAACAGCTGGCTTTATGCTGTCTCACGCTAATTATTAGCCGTAGCTGTCGATGGAGGCTTCTTGCCTTGGGGTATAGCTTACATCTCCCATCGATAGCCGGCGTTTGCGCATACAACATTTGCTGTTAAAAGGAGGCTTCTTACCGTCAGGTATAGCTTACATTACCCTTCATACAGCCAGCTTTAGGCCGCTTCCAGTTCATCAATAGCCGCAGTTGTCGATAGAGGCTTCTTACCATCAGGTATAGCTTACATTATCCTAAGACAACCGGCTCCTTAATGGATTCAACCGACAAGAGCTGGAGCCATGTTGCTCTAGTTGACAAAGATATTATCCGGCTCTAATCTCTGGAGAAGGAATGACGTCTTCAAAGATAAAACACCCCTCATCAGAAAAGCTCAAGGTATATTTATGCAAAGGAGCGATCAATCAATGGAGAGCTGACAACAGATCAAATTGAAACACGGAGAGACGAAAGTATACACAAAGAGATGGAAATATATACAACCGACACTATCTTTAGAACGGCAGAGTCATCCTTAAGCTATTACAAAAATTGGTCTCAGAAGGAGAAAAGGCATTACCAAGTTTCAACCGCCCATGGCGGGTCATTGCATGATCCATCGCTCAGAAGGTTACAAAATTTAAAGTCAGACGGCCAGATCATCCTGCTCCGGCTCTTCTACTGGCTTCATCTGGAGAGTTTCCAAATCCCAGTTGCATTCAGCCAGCGCGGCGAAGGACCCTTCCTCAAAAAAGGGAGACATGTCGAGATCATTAGGAAAGAGTTCCTTACTACGGGCGGGTGTTAGAGATTTCCACTCGTAGAGAGGCCCGCGGATCCTCTTATCCTCGCCATCATAAGCCGCCTGGTAGACATTTAAGTTGGCTTCATCTACAAGTACAGACGCCAAGAAGCGGGAGTCCTTGACACACTGGATGTAGTCCACCTCTGTGAATTCTGAGCCGTCGTCTTTCTTCGATGGATAGCCATCCATCATTTCAGCTGGCGTCAGCTCAGGGGCGAAGGCCAGAGCCTGGCTCAATCCGACGACTGCTCCTTGACATAAAGCTGATTTGTTTAGTTCTTCAATCTATTTTGGCATGGTGGAGAAGAGTTCCAAGACCCCTTTCAGAGCGGTGGGGATATTCTCCTTATATTGAACACTCTTGATCGCGAAGATGGCGCCGCAGTATAGTTGTTCCGCAAAGGTGTAGACGGGATTCAGTGGCAGAAGGCTATCAAAAGCCACCTGTCGGCTCCTGGGACCTGGATGAGCCGGATAAAGCCAATGAGTCGCCAGTTTTTCAATAGCAATGTTAAAATACAAAGTAAAACAGAAGCTTACCACATAGGGCGGCTGACATCTTCGCTATGTGCTGCTTCAGGCCTTGGAGTTCCTCCGCCACAGCTATAAGCCGCTGGTCGGCGTCGTCCGCCCGTTTGATCAGAGCGGCCTTTCAGATTCTACCGTGTCTTTCAAAGAAGTAAGCTCAGCAGTGGCATTGGCCAGCTCCTTACAGAGAAGCCAACACTTTTCGTCAGCAATGCTTCGGGCTTCTTGCTGAGCCGCTAAGTTCGCCTTCAGATCCGCCAATTGGGACCTGGCTTCGCTTAAAGTTTCCTGCAAAACATCAAAATACAGGATAAGCCGCTCAAGGAAAGATCATATCAAATGATGAGTGTTGACAGCTAAGATTATGCAAGTCTCAAACAGATTGGAAGCAATATATTTGACACTTGGGGGCTAATGTATGTTTGATCTTTGAGTATGCAATGTAGTTCCGGTTCATCTTCTTCAAAGTTAATCCAGAACTTGGGGGCTACACTATGGCTCTTCACTTTATTTCTAATGGAAGCCCCGACTCAAACTTTGTTAAGTTTTGAGTCGGCCCTTGGGGGCTGCAGGCGATTCTTCAAGATTTCTACACTAAAGATCCGACTCAACTTTATGAAGCTTGAGCCGGCCCTTGGGGGCTATGACTGGCAGTTTAAGTTATCTAAAGGAAGAACAAAGGGAACATCATACGGGATTAACTGAATCCTTGACATAGAGGTTCAACCGATAAAGATCTTCATAGAATATGTAGGAACCAGTATGGACATCCAGGTCCTGCTATTGGTTATTGACCGTAGAGGTGTCTCGGTCATGTCTACATAGTTCTCGAACCCGCAGGGTCTGCAAAGTTAAGGTTTGGTGACGTTTCGGTAGTATAGAGTTATGTATGGTGGTGACCGAAGGTTGTTCGGAGTCCCAGATGAGATCCCGGACGTCACGAGGAGCTCTTGAATGGTCCAGAGGTAAATATTGATATATAGAAAGTCCTATTTTGGTCGCCGAAAAAGTTTCGGGCTCATCGGTAGTGTACCGGGAGACCATCGGGAGGGGTATTTCGACCCAAAAGGCTACATGGGCTGTGGGATGATGAATACCAGCCCTTAGTGGTCTGTAGGAAGTCCCACAAAGGGCTCATGCGGCTGGGAAGAAAAAGCCCAAGAGGAAAAAGGTGGAAAAAGGCAAAAGGGCTAACTGGAGTCCTAATCCTACTAGGAGTGGAGGAGGAGGACACCTCCCTCCTGGTTCGGTCGACCCAAGGGCTGGCTCCTTGGGAGCCATGCCTCCTCCTCCTCTCCTCCTATATATACTAGAGGGTTTTAGGGTTTTGACACAAGATTTTCAGCCACGTGCTACCCGTTCCTCCAGTGCATAGTTTCTCCTCTAGATCGGATTTCTGCAGTGCTTAGACGACGCCCTGCCGGAATAGCTCCACCACCATCACCGGAACACCGTCATGCTGCCAGAGAACTCTTCCACCTCTCCGCTCCCTCTTGCTGGATCAAGAAGGTGGAGATCATCACCAAGCTGTACGTGTGCTGAACGCGGAGGTGCCGTCCGTTCGGTGCTTGATCGGGATGGATCGTGATTGGATCGCGGGACGCTCGGCGATTTGGATCGCGAAGATGTTCGACTACACCAACCGCGTTTCTTAACGCTTCCCGCTTAGCGATCTACTAGGGTATGTAGATTCACTCTCCCTCTCGTAGATTCTCGTCACCATGGATAGGTATTGCATGAGCTAAGGAAAATTTTGTTTCCCATGCGACGTTCCCCAACAAAAATTCACATAAATAGCATCATTATTTTTCTCAATCAAAGTAGATAGTGGCATATCACAGCGATCAACTTGATAATGTTTACTAGCAACCATATTCATAAGAGCATCCATCTTATCACTCAAAGTAGCGATTTCTCCACATAATTTACCTTCTTACCATTTGCATCTCTTTAGGTATTCCATTGAGGATAATTTTTCATGATATTGTCTGGAAGTTTAGTGTCCTCTCTTAATGTCCCCTCCATGAAGGTACCACCTGCAAAAGAATCTATAAGATTTCTAGACACAAAGTTTAGTCCTGCATAGAAATTTTGTATAACCATCCATGAACTTAAACCATCTGTGGGACAATTTCTAATCATCAATTTGATTCCCTTACATGCTTGTGCAACATGTTCTTGCTCATGTTGTTAAAATTTATAATTTGGTTACGAAGATAAATAATTTTAGCAAGATGGAAGTACATGGAAATGAAAGCATCCTTACACTTATGCCATGTTCCAGTACTATTAGGAGGCACTACTAGAAAAAAGGCTGCTAGTGGCGCACCTATTTTGACTACTAATGGCGCACTACAGGTGCGCCACTAGCACCACGCCATTAGAATTTTTTACTAATGGCGCACCACAGGTGCGCCATTAGTATCTGGTATACTAATGGCGCACCGTGCAGTGCGCCATTAGTATAGCTCACGGTGCGCCATTAGTATGCCTCCCAGGGGCCATATTTACCCATGTGCTCTAGCTTACTAATGGCGCACTAATGTAGGATGCGCCACTAGTGTGCTTTTTGCAGTGCGCCACTAATGTGCTGGGTGGTGCGCCACTAGTATGAATATTAGGTATTTTTTTTCTTTTCTGATATTTGCACAGGTTACAAAACATATTACTGCACAGAATATAGAGAGCACAACATATAAACTGTAGATTTATCGAATACAATAGAAGATTAGTCTCCGAATACAATTCATCATATTAGTCTCCGAATTTAAAATACCGAACAACGTTAGAACATTACAAGTCTCGACGTCGCGAGTAGCGAGTTTGTCTTCACATTACAAGTCGATATCGATCATCTAAACTACCATCACATAGAAGAGAGTTGCGGTCATCACGATGAGCATCATCGCGATGAAACTGGTCTTCATCCGGTTCCTCCAACGCTCCCTCCTCTCTCCCGCTAGATAGCACGCGTATCTAGCTTCCGCCTCCACCCTAGTGGTGTAACCTTTGTAACTGTTACCGCTGAAACGGTGAACCTGTCTCCGACACTCCTCCCAGTCATCGTACACTCCGAGAACCTTACCCTTTTACACGACATATGACGGCATCTCTATGCACTAGCCAAACAAAACGTTAGTAGCAATTCACAGACAATACATAAGCAATATATAAGTATGCAACAAAAGGATCGGAAGAAAAAAGCAACACATTAATAGCACGATTCATGGTCCTACTAATAAATAGCATTGATTACATATAAGTTGAACGACTGTCCAAACCAAAGAAACATACAAGTTCATTAAAGTTTAATATTACAACATGAGCCAATCGACATTTCAGAACTACATAGCATCACTACTTTCGACTCGACTCAGGGACCGGAGTGTGGATGAAGCCGCCGTATTTAGTGATGGTCATGAAATCGCGGGCGTTGTCAGCCTGCATTTGTAGCGTTGTTTCTATCTCACTGTTGGACGGTTGATATCTGAGGTAGAACTGCCCCAAGGTACGAAGGACATCTTGATGGATGATTTCCGCAAACTCCGACTGGATGCGATAGAATTCTTGTCTGATGTCCGCGTCCTGGATTGCCGACAAGCGTGTGGCCCAATCTTTGAGATTATTTGGTAGGAGAAGGTGATGCTAGTCCCGTACGATCGCCTGCATGTGATGGAGGGCGTAGTAGGCATCCTTCTGACTGTCAGGCGGCTGCTTGACGCAGGGGAACGTCGTATTGTGGGTGAACACGTGCTTGCCATACCTACGAATTGTCCTGCTGAAGGTGCCTCCAGATCTGGCGTAGCCGGGGAGAACATCATCAAGAACTTTCTTGATATTTGTGTAGTCTATCTTCGACTGACGGTCTGAGTCGAAATACGTGGCCATGGAATATTTTGGGCTTATGAGGATGAGTGTGCAATGTGTGTCACTGTGCACAAAACACGGAATGTTAGAAAAAAAAGAACGATCGAAATCTAAGAAATCATATGTTAAGGGGCGGTGAGGGGATGACTTACTCGGGAAAGTAAGGCACGAGGAAGTTATCCTTATCTGGGTTTGCCAGAATGACGCCTTCGAGGTGTGAACTCGCGGCTTGCCGGTCCCCAGCGTTGCCCAAGATCTTGGCACGCATGTAGAAGGGGTCGACTGTGACGATGTCCGAGGTCTTGTCTCTAATGATGCGCATCTCCATACTCAGCGAAAATAGCCGAACGAAGGTGTAGTGCAGCGGATGAAGGTTAAACATAGCGTAGATGTCATCAAACCGCATGACGATCGTACCCCCGATGGCGCTATCCACAAAGCCCTTGCCCTCTCGCACCATGGACACGAAAACCGGGTATGCCACATCATTCTCGAAGAGACGCCTCTTCTCCAAAGAAAGAACACTGTCATGCAGACTCTGCATAGCACCGGGTGCAGCATTGAGCAGATTAGTCGGTAGCATCGGCCTACCCGCCACATGCACCCTCCTCGAGATATCCTTAGGTGAAGGTGACCCGTCCTGAGAACGGATCGTACTCGGTGCTGGCTGGCTCGCACCGCCCTTGTTATTCTTTCTTTTCCGTCCCTTCTTCTTCTGCTGTAATGGGATCGAGTTTTGCTCACAGACCGCCTTCTTGAGTGTGTTGGGGCTGATAATATTTCGAACCTCGGCTATCTGAGGCTCGGTGAAGGCGGCAGCTGGAGGTGTCTCCTGAGAACTGAACGCCAGACGACGCCTGTTGCAATTGGGTTTCTCCGCGGTACCAGCTAGATCGCGGTCGTCTTTTGTAGGGTTGGGTTCTTGAGAAGGAGGCCCGAATAATTCGTCACCGTACGCATGTTCGGCAAAGTACTTATCGATGTTGGTAAATGTACCGCCGTCGTCGTTGTCGTCCGGATCTTGTGCCATATGCATGTCCGGTAGCGTTGCGGCGGTCTTGCCATGGCTTGGCACCGGCACGACTGGCGGTGTTGTCTTTGGGGTGGTGCCCCCCGCCCCCAAATGAATCTGGCTCTTTGGCCAAAGCAGGGGCCAGCTTACGCAGGCGTTGAGGGTCATCACATCACCTTCGTCGGCCCCAGCGGGTCGAATCGGAGGTAACAAGTCGTCGCAGCCTGGCAGCACCCAAACCAGTTCAACCCTATACACGGTGGGTGGCATCGGATTACCGTGGAACATGGGGTTGCCCGGTTGAACGATTCTGCCCTTGGCGACATCGATCAACTCGCCGTCCATGAAGTGCAGGAGAGTGCATGGAACGGCGGCGGCGCCCTGCGAAAACATGTAGGGCATCAGGGATGCCCAGTCAAAGGCAAGGAGATGAAGTCATCGGTCGATAGGCTTAGTTACCGTCATGGCGTCGAGCTCGGCTAATGTCGAGGCACCGCCAATGGCGGGCGTGCAACTGACGGAGCGGCCGCTTGCTGCCGAGGTGCCGGCCGGCGTACACCTGGGTGCATTAAGCTCCAATGCCTGTGCCGGCGCCGGAGACACCAATACCGCCTTCACCGGAGACACCAATGGCGCCGCCTGCACATTGTGCGAGTTGCTGGCCGTGAAGCTGGGAACCGGGGGCGGCCCCTGTTGGCCGCTCGCAATCCACCCCCACAGCCCCTCAACCAAGGTAGGCATAATGGCGGTGATCGTCGCTCCCAGTTGCTCTCGCACTTGCTCTAAGACTATTTCGGGAATCCGTGCCACTTGTTCCTTGAGTTCTTGAACCTCGCGCGCTTGGCTTTCCGAGCTGGTCTTTCTCTCCTTTCGCCCACCAGCGTTATAGTATGACGACCATTTTGTGGACAAGCCGTTGCCGGCCACATGACCAGCTGACGACGGCTTACTGAACTTATCCTTGTTTTTCATTATGTTCAACACCCTATTTAAAGTGTTGTCCCAAGGGGAGCTCTGAGACGACCCCGTGCTACTGCTTTCAGTCTCGTGCGGAAGGAATGTGAACCATTTAGAAATTTGGCTTCATTAATTATAATGCAACCATATGGAGCTAATTACGCGGGGGTGTATTCCTTACTAGAACACGCTCAAGCGCCTTGGTCTTCGCATCCGTGGTAAGCTCCTTTGTTACCGGGTCCACCTTGTACCGGGCCTTGACATAGTTCCTGGTCTGCTTATCACGGTATTTCTCGAAGCGTGGCGGTAGGCCTTGCTCGGCACGCTCCGCGTCCTCCTTGTCCCATATAGGTTCCGCCACTCTGTAACCGCCGGGACCGAGTTGGTGGACCCCTAAGTTCAAGTCCCGCATATCTTTCCCCCACTGACTTGATTCCAGGGTTGCGCTGCTCTTGCACTTGATCTTGAACTCCTTGTAGTTATCTTCGCTGATCGAATGATTTTTCGCCTTGATCTTCTCATAACTATCACCTTTGTCAATCATTTTCTTCACCGCGCTTCTCCAAGTAGACAGGGCCGTGCTCATCTTCGTGAGAGCGACACTGCTCACTTTATTCCCTGAGAGGCGTGTGTTTGCGACGTCACCGGGGAACTTGTATCGTTCGTGCAGCTTCGTGAAGAGGAGGCTGCGTAAATTCCCTCGGTCAGGATGCCTTAGGTTCTCGCTGTTGATTGAGACGGTGCTCCGGAGAATGCACCCGAGCTGAACCAAGTACCCCTTGACTAATTCTTTGGGCGCCGTTGGATGCCCCTCGGAGGACACTTCAGTAAATTCCTCCTTGACGGTGCCGAGCACGTTCAGGCGCCGGTCCTTCCGTTGCCTCTTTGATTGGCTGCCATCTGTGCATGCGCTGCCATCATCGGTGGTGGCATCCTCGGCGGCACCATCAGTGGTGTCATCCCCGACGCCACTAGGGGTTGTGTAGTCGGGATCGGTGTCTTCCGCGTCGTCCTCATAGCGGTGAGGTTCTTCCTCCATGTCCTGGGACAACTCCCAGAATGCCTTGCCAGAACCGCCGGCCTCGTCGTTGTGGGCCATGTTTCGCGCTAAATAGGAAAAAAGTTTGGTCAAAAAGTTGGTTATTGTCAAGGGCCTACAAAACTGGCCCATGCATTAGTCGCAAGTACCCCATATGTCCTGTTTTTAGCAAAGTCATGCTAAAATTCACGGAAAATTTCAGCATGACCTTTGCTGAAAATAGGACATATGGAGTACCCGAATTTGCCGGAACGGAAGTTAATCGACATTCCGGCAAACTCAAGGGCCTCTCGGGGTACCTGCAAAATCATCACGACACGATGGTCGCACACAAAACCCAGCAAACTTGCACCACAATGTGCCTCTACTTTCATATGGATGAAAAGGCCACAGACCATATGGTCCTCTGCTTTCATACTGTGGCAACAAGCATCATAAAACAGCTCTGTCTAGTGCCTACACAGTAGGTGTCCAATTCCTTCTCTCATGTTCTACAGTTACACGAGACAGCAAATCAAAAGATCGCTTTAACAGGGTATAGCCACACATATTTGAAGTAGAACATATATATACACATAAAAATAGTTTGTAAGACAGATATATAGACCAAGCAATAATAATCAACAGTAATATCAATACAGAGAAGATCAAAACAACAGGATTAATCTATTTTCATCTATTTTCATCTAAGATTGGGTTGATTTTTAGTCTTAGCAGTAAGATATATAATTCAGCACTATTTTCATCTATTTTCTCTAGCTGTCATAAGTTGCACTACTGAACTACCTTCTATCTGTTATTGCAGGCAATTACACAAGAGTCTCTTTCCACTGCACAGGTAACTAGTCACTACACTAGGCACTACTTGGAGTTCAGATTATGCATGTCTCCCAACTGTGATCAGATGAGTAATGTACAATATACAGATTTTTCTCCCTGGTGAAGAATAACATCCCAGGGATTATGCCATTTGGGCTAAACAAGGTATGATGATAACTATTAAGTTCTTCGAGAATGCTCATGAACATCGTTTCCCTTAATTTCTGTTTTAAATCATAATCCTTATTACTCTCTGAATGTTTTTTCTGATAGATAGTGTGGTTTATTTCTGTACAAAATAAATGAAGGATGACTATCTGAATTTTCAGATAGATAGTGTGGTTTGACTTACACTGAAGATTTAGGCCTACTTAATGACAGACAAAAAATGGTATCTTCGCTAAAGTTGGAGCTTATTTTTTCTGAACTTTCAAACATGTATCTATTGGATGCATTGATTCTGTACAGAGAAACAAACACATTTTTGTAACGCATCCATCAGATTTTGGATTTGAGATCATCCATATGTACTTCAGATAAAAGATGCATACTATGTTATAGTTAGTACATTGTCAGGCAGAGCAATCATCTTATTGGTATCACATTTGTCATGAATTCAACTCCAAAGTTACAAGATTCAAAGAGACCCGCAGGATGTTGACAAGTAAATGTTGACAGGGCAGAACAACAGATCGATAAGATGGTTGACCGGGGCTGGATTGGCTACCTGCCGTCAATGACTTGGAGGAACGACGGAGGAGGGTGGTGGTGGCGACGGGAAACCCTATTGATGAGGAGAATCGCCCGCCGGGGATTGCGACGCCGTCCTCCTCCTCCTTCGCTCGCCGGGGATCGCTTCTGTCCTCCTCCTTCGCTCGCCGGGGATCGCCGAGGATCGCTCGGGGATTGCTTCCACGCTGTCCTCCTCCGCGTAGGTTGCGCCGCCGCGTTGGTTGCTTCCACGGGGTGCCAGGGATAGATGGGATGGGATCGATGAGATGGGCCGGGGATAGCAAGGGGATGATATGGGCCGGGGATAGCAATGGCGCACCTCCCGGTGGTGCGCCATAAGTATTTCCATAGCAATGGCGCACCATTGAGGGGTGCGCCATAAGTATAGTAGGGGTGCGAAGTATAGTACTAGAGGGGTCGAAGCCCTCTCATGTTAAGGTTCGAGGCAGTAGTGTAGTGGTAGCCGACTCTCTGTGCAGACCAGAGGTCTAGGGTTCGAGTCCCAGGCGCCCCCTTTTTTGTGTTTTCCTGTTTTGATTGTATGTGTATGTGCTGAGTGTATGTATATGTATACATACATGATAGATGTTTTTTAATTCATTTTCTGTTTGGATATACATGTGTGTGTAGTGTATGTGAGTGTGTGGGCTTGTATACATGTTTGTGTGTGAGTGTATGTGTGTGAGTGTGGTGTCACATACATGTGTGTATGTGCATATATATATATGCACTTGTGCATATGTGTGTGTGTGATGAACACCCACACACATAGGTGTGTGTGTTCTCATGAGTGTGGGTGTGTCTATATGCACTTGTGCATATTTGCCATGTGTGTGTATGTGGGGTAGTGTGTGTAGGTTTGTATGGGTGACAAGTGGGCCATGCCCCACTTGTCATATACCCTATCAATATGTGTTGGGTGTTTTATTGCTTGATGGGTTATGCTAGTTCTTTTCCATTTATAGCTATAATGAATATGAAAAATTATCATCAAATTTGAAAAAATATTCATGAATTCAAAAAGTGCCCATGAAATTTAAAAATATTCATGAGTTCAAAAAATATTAACAAATTCAATACTTTTTGTGAGTTAGAAATTCAATACCATAATAAACATAAATAAATATTCATGAGGACACTAGAACGGAAGAAATATCATTTCAATATGTCAAAATACAATTGAGAAATGAAGGCTACAATTTAAATACAATCGATCTTAGCTAGCTATCTGTTCACAATCTTCTTGCCCTTATTTTTCGCAAATGGAGTTCTTCTTTTGAATGGACGTCCTTTAGGTAGGGTGGTCCTGCTTCTTCTTGTGGTGTATGCTGGTACTTCATCGTGGTCATCATGTTCCATCTTCGGGTCGCCGTACTTGTCGAAGTCTTGCTCATTGGCGACTCCATCCATTCCGATGATCTTCCTTTTGCCTCTCCTCACGACAAGACGACTGGGCTTTGACGGGTCGGTAATGAAGAAGCATTGGTCCACTTGGGAAGCAAGTACCCATGGCTCATTTTTCACGGTGGCGTTTGCGCCCGCGGTCTTCGATTTGGCTTCGGGTATAACCATGTTGGTGAAATACCAGTCTTCTTTTAGGACGCTCTTGGCCCATCTGACACGGAACATCAGGACCTTCTCTCCAGCGTAGCTCAGCTCCTAGATCTCCTCGATCCTTCCGTAGTATCTGTCCTTGTCGTTACCGGTGTAGGATTCCATCGTTACCCCGGAGTTCTGATAACCATCACTCTTCATGTCCTCTCCCTTGGTGTAGAATGTGTAGCCGTTGATATCGTACACCTCATACGTCATCAGGTTGTGCTCGGCGCCCTGTGACAAGGCGAATATGAGTTGTTATTCCGCGGAAGAATCCTCATGTAAAGGGTACGACAGTAGCTTCTTCTTGAACCAATGCGTGAAACATGAGTTGTGCTCTTTGATTATATCTCCGTCCGTCCTCTGTTGGCCTCGGTCATTGTACGTCTTCTCAATAAAGGTTTTGTGCTCTACCACCCAAGGATCGACCACGTCTATGTGTTGTAGCGCGACTAGGTTTGCTCTTTCAAAGTCGGCGAGTCGACCCTCGAAGTCGACATGCATTTCGCGGCGACCCTCACGGTGACCCCATCCAGCGAGCCTGCCGAGGTGCCTGTTGACGGGCAGACCAATGGGGTTCTCGATGCCTAGATAATTCGTGCAGTAGGAGATGCACTCTTCAGTCAGAAAGCACCTGGCGATGCTTCGCTCTAGACGTGACATGTTGCGAACGTATCCTTTGATGACACCATTCATCCTTTTGAACGGCATCATGCAGTGCAGGAACGTCGGCCCGAGTTGGATGATATCCTCCACGATATGGACCAGCAGATGCACCATAACGTCGAAGAATGCGGGCGGGAAGTACATCTCAAGCTCACATAGTATCACCACGATCTCTTCCTGTAGCCTTCTGAGTTGCCTCACGCCAATCGACTTCCGAGAGATGACGTCGAAAAAATTGCATAGGCCAAATAGCGTTTCACGGACGTGCGCATCCATGATCCCATAGATTGCAACTGGAAGTATCTGCGTCATCAGCACGTGACAGTCGTGAGACTTCATCCCACTGAACTTCTGCTTCGCTGAGTCTAGGTATCTGCTTATCTTCCCCGTGTAACCGTAAGGAAGTTTTACTCCTACGAGGCAGGTGAAAAACTGATCGATCTCCTCCTGACTTAGAGTGAAGCACGCGGGAGGGAAGTCATTTTTGGTCTTCTTGGCCTTTTTGCCTTTGCGACGACTTTTCGTGTCCTGCTTCGCCTCATCATCATCATCATCATCATCATTATTAGCATGAAGCTCCTTCCTGATGCCCATTGATTTCAAGTCTGCCCTTGCTTTCGGTCCATCTTTGGTCCTCTCTGGCATGTTGAGCAGGGTACCAAGCAGACTCTCGCACACGTTCTTCGTGATATGCATGACATCAAGGCTGTGAGGCACACGGAGGATCTTCCAGTATGGCAAGTCCCAGAAAACAGACCTCGTTTTCCATACATTCAGCAACGGCTCTGGCGCCTTTCGCTTCTTTCCCGGCTCTGGCGCCTTTCCTGACGATGGGCACTCTTTCCAATTTTTCAACAGCTTGTCTATTTCCTCGCCGCTCCTCGTACGCGGGCGTCTTCGGGGCTCGGTTTCACCATCGAACAGATCCTTGCATTTTCTCCATGAGTCATCGTCGCGAACCCACCTTCGATGTCCCATGAACACGGTTTTCGAAGACCCAGGATCTCTATCTAGCTGGCGATACGTTGTGTCATCCATGCACCTGACGCATCTAGAAAATCCGTGGACCACCTGCCCCGCGACATATGCATATGTGAGATAGTCGTGCACCATCGTGAGGAGTGCGACTCTCATAGGGAAATATTCTTTCTCTGTGGTGTCCCACGTATTGGCTGGCATTTTCCACAGCGTGTCTAGCTCCTCTTTCAGCAGCCCCAGATACAGATTGATGTCCTTCCCTGGTTGTTTCGGCCCTTCAAATAGCATACTCATGTGAATGTACTTCCTCTTCATGCACAACCAGGGGGAAGGTTGTACATCCACACAAACACAGGCCAGGTGCTATGTGTGCTTCTCTGGCTGCCAAACGGATTGACTCCATCGGTGCTCGCGCCCAGCACGATGTTCCTTGGATCGTTCCCAAATTCTGGGTGTTCGAAGTTCAACGCTTGCCACTGGCTCGCATCCTTAGGGTGACTCAGCATCTTGTCTTTTTTATTTATCTACGGATCATTTGCATCATCTTCTCGCTTCTTCTCCTCCTTATCCATGTGCCAACGCAGAAGCTTTGCTACCTTAGGGTCCGCGTAATACCGCTACAGACGAGGAGTGATCGGAAAGTACCACACCACTTTTCGAGGAGCTTTCTTCCTCTTCTTGTATCAAGTGACGCCGCACACCAGACATATGGTAGACTCCACGTGCTCGTCCCGATAAATGATGCAATTGTTCATGCGCCCATGGTATTTCACGTGCGGTAAATCCAGAGGCACACGATTTTCTTCGCCTCCTCGAAACTGGTCGGGCACTTGTTCCCCTTGGGAAGACGTTCGTGCCAGAATGACATGTTCTTGTCGAAGCATGAGTCGGTCATTTTGTGGTTTACCTTCATTTCCAGAGCCATGAGCGTTACTTTCAGGCGGGTATCCTCGGGCCTGCATCCTTCATACAATGGAGTAACCGCGTCTATCTCCAGTTGATCCAGCTTGGCTTTCTCTCGGGCGGCAGCTCTTTCATTATCCATCTGCTTGAGAAGCAGCTCTTGAATATGAGGGTCCTGCACCCAGCCCATCGATGGTCCATCGTCGTCTGCTCCGGCATCTTCATCTTCATGATCATGCCCTTCGTCTGCTCCGGCATCTTCCTCATCATCATGTCCGGCATCTTCTACATGATGACCGTGTACTGCATCTACTTCGTGATCATGTCCTCGAGATTCTTCGTCTTCTCCCTCGCCCTCGCCGCGGTTGTCTTGCTCATTCCCTTCCTCATTTCTTGCCCGGCCCCCATGGATGACTTCATAATCATCTTCATCACCTTGCCACCGATAGCCATCCA
Source organism: Hordeum marinum (assembly GCA_022496015.1). Taxonomy (NCBI): domain Eukaryota; kingdom Viridiplantae; phylum Streptophyta; class Magnoliopsida; order Poales; family Poaceae; genus Hordeum; species Hordeum marinum. The sequence goes on from CM039675.1 coordinate 385,723,730, forward strand.
TGAAACCACGCACGAGCAGGTGGCCCCGCACCTGTACGGAATCTGGGTCCATAAGGCTCCTCAGCTTGCATCTTCGACACGGACATCTTATCTCCGTCTCGTTATTTTGAAGCATCTCGGCCTTCGCGGAGCTCAAAAACCTATTCATGATGCCTTCGGTCATCTTGCGGACCATGGTCGCCTGCAGGGTAGAGAAAAACGATATTTTAGAACCAAGAAAAAATTTGGCATGACTTTGCCTAAAAATAGGACCAAAAAGAATGCATAGTGCTAAATTCTTGCCGAAACGGAAATGAATCAACATTCCGGAAAAATATTGGCAACTATTGCATTTCAAATACCGCTACCTGCAAACACAAACATATATGCAACACCACAAACATATGCAACACCACAAACGTAGATCTAGCTAGGCCATAAAAAGTGCATGTGCACGTTGTTGGAGAGAGAAAAAAGTAGATCTACAACATAAAAGCTTTCCCCTTACTTACCTATCAAAAAAAGTTAATTTAACCACTTAATTTGGGTGAATCTATGATGCAAATGAGGTGAGGAGGAGGAGGCACCCGAGACAATCTTGGAGGAGGAGGTGGAGAGAATGAAAGTGGGGAAAGTGAGTGTGGTAGGTGGCTGTCCAAAATATCTAGCTGGTCACAGGTTACTAATGGCGCACCACCTACAAATTCGCCATTAGTAACCTTGGTTACTAATGGCGCACCAGGTGGAGGTGCGCCATTAGTAGTTTTTGCAAAAAAAAAAATAGTATGGCGCACTGGGCTTGTCGTGCGCCATTAGTAGTTAAACTACTAATGGCGCACTCGGACCTGGTGTGCCATTAGTACTTTTGGAAAAATAACAAAAAAAAATTTGTTAGTAGTGGCGCACCAGGTATGTGGTGCGCCATTAGTGCCCATCACACTAATGGCCCACCAGCACCTGGTGCGCCACTGCTATATAGTAGTGGCGCACCACTTCTCTGGTACGCCATTACTGTCTATATTATCTATAGCCCTTTTCCTAGTAGTAAGGTAAATATGAAAACCAAGCTTTAGCTTTGTATCTTAGTGAAAAAGGAAATAATTTTAATTTTACAACATCATTATCCATATCATTTTTCTTTTGCATATCACATAATTCAACAAGGTGTTGAGATGAGAAGTGGAATCCTCATTAGGACTTCTAGAAAATTATTCTTTCATAACAAGATTTAGCAATGCAACATTAATATCATAAAACTCTACACTAGTAGCGGGTGGTATAGGAGTACTAATCAAATCATCATTATTAGTATTTAATAAGTCACACAACTTGGTATTATCTTGAGATATAGTGACGAAATTACCAAAGTGACAAGTAGAAGAAGTAAACTAGCACGACTATTATTTTGAATTTTTTATTTTTATAGAAAGGAAAATATTAAAAAAATTAGAACAAGTTAATGATAGTTTGTGAGAAGGTACTTGAAAGGAACTTGGTGATACTCCCTGGCAACAGCGCCAGAAATTCTTCTTGCTACTTGTGATTCGCATTGGATTTTCCCCGAAGAGGAGGGGATGATGCAGCACAGTATATATAAGTATTTACCTCAGTAAGAACCAAGGTTATTGAACTAATAGGAGAACCACACAATTTCTCGTCTTTAGCGCCTACACACAAATGAACACAAACTTGCACCCAACGCGGGTAAGAGGGTTATCAATCCCCTTGAACACATTTCTTCTAAGAGATCGGTAGTAATAGATAGATCGTTTGATAAATATAAAGAGAAAATAAATAAAAGGTAAATAAGAATAGAAAGGTATTTTGTCTTTTTGTAAACATATCTGTGAATAGACCCGGGGTCCATAATTTTTGCTAAAGGCTTCTCTCTCGTAGAAAGCATACAGTGGGTAAACAAATTACTGTTGGGAATTTTATAGAAAAGCGCATAGTTATGCAATATTTATTCATGGCAATGTTCATTACATGTAGTCATCAAATCCATAAGTAAGTAGACTGACTCCTGCCTGCATCTACTACAATTACTCCACCCATCGACCGCTATCGAGCATGCATCTATAGTATTAAGTAAAAGCAGAGTAATGTTTTTAGGATGATGACATGATGTAGACAAAGTAACTCCAACTAATATGAATGAACCCTATCGTTTTGCCCTTTGTGGCAGAAATACAATATGTGTCATGTCCCTTTCGGTCACTGGGATTGAGCATAAAATTATCGAACCCACTACAATGCACCTCTCCCATTGAAGATAAACCAATCTAGTTGGCCAAACCAAATCAATAAATCGGAGAGAATTACAAAACTATCATAATCATACATACATACATACATATATATATATACCATCAAAGAACTCAATATAATCTCATGAATAATGTGAACATAAACCCACAATTCATTGGATCCCAACAAATGCACCGCACAAGAGTGATTACATAAGATAGATCAGCGTGGGAATTACAGTGATCATGGCAACAAAGAACATACATAGAGAGATAGCCATCTAGGTACTAACTATAGACAAGTAGGTCTATGGTTAACTACTCACACATCACCGTGGGAGCGGCAAGTATGATGTAGAGGCCCTCCGTGATTGATCCCACCTCCGACAGGGCTCCAGAGGGGCACACGACAAAACAGAAGCTTGCGGCGGAGGAAAACGTTTTTCGGGAGGCTCTCTAGGGTTTCATAATATATGTAATTTATAGGCCAAAGAACGAGTCTCGAGGAGATGGGAGGTGTCCCCAAGCCATTAAGGTGCGGCAACCCCCCTGGGCACCCCCTATTGGCATGGAGGCACTCCGCGTGCCTTCCGGTCTTGCTCCAAAGCTTCCGCGTCTATATTTTCTCCAGAAAAAATCATCAAAAAGTTTTGAAATATTTGGACTACGCTTGGTATAGTATTCCTAAAAAGCCAAAAACATGTCAAAAACAACAACTGGCACTTGGCACGGTGTTAATAGGTTAGTGCTCAAAAATAATATAAATTATCAAGTGAATGCCTAAAAAGCATCCTAGAGTGATAGTATAGTAGCATGGAACAATCAAAAATTATAAATACGTTGGAGACACATCACTCACTCGTGGGGCCCCTCATGGTAATTCTTTCTCCAGTAATTTTTAATCAATTTCGAAATAAATTTCCGAAAAACCTTTCAGGTCGTGTAGAGGTCCGGAGAGTAGCTATCACTATTGTAGCTCTTTTCAGGTTGAGAATTTCAGCTACCAACAATTTCCTTCTTAATATAGATCTTGCATAATAAGAGAGAAAAGACATTAGAATTGTATTCTAATGTGGTATATGACCCAAAACATCTTCTATTATCTACCAAAAGGAAAATACGGGTAAAAAATAAAGGAATATGCTAGAAAATCTCACAATAATCACAAACATCAGGCCATTGATTTGGTGGACCATTTATTAATAAGTATAGATAATCCCTTGGATCTTCAAAAGTACTGATAAACTAACTACTCTTCACCAGCAAGGATTATCCTCAGCTGGTGCTTCTTCTTCCGATTGCTCTCTCAAACTTATTCAAAATGACCAACGAATGTGTATAGCTCAATCCTCTCTGTCCTGAGTTATTTTTTCTTCATCTTGAGTTGATTCCCATCCTCTATCAAGTTATCCCTCAGCTCCATCAGTTTGTCTACCTTAGTGAGGGCATTAGCACCCTCTATGAGCATTTGGTCCCTTTCATTCTTCACTTTGGCATTGTGTTCATCGAGGTTTTTGATTCTCCACTGTGACAACTCTAAGAGCCAATGATTCCACCTCTCCACATCGCCCACCAATTCATTGTTGCTTGAAATGCCCATATGTGTTGTTTCAAATTATGTACACAAGCAAATTAAAACTTGTAATGAAAGCTCACCATCTTAGAATGATTTTTTTGAAAATAACATGGAGTTTAAAATTTGTGCTTCCTATCTAGCTATATGCCTCGATTATGTATCTCTACGATGGTGTATTAAGGTACTACCATACTAGTAGCACTACGAAGTAAGCACAATACATGTGCCCTTTGCATACAACCTTTGAAAATAACATGCAGTTTAAAGTCCCGTGTGTACATCCGTACATCCTATGTCTGCACACAAAATTTCAATGAACAGGAAATTTTGTTTGTGGCATGTATAAAATAAATAAAAATATGCCTCATGAATAGCTATAATCAAGCATTGAAAAATGTACTTTTTACACACGACACAAAAAAATTCCCTTTTCATCGAAACTTGGTGCACGCGCATACATTGTTTGTATTTACACGCGTGGTTTTTTCTCGACTTTTTATAACATTTTGAAATGTGTATTTAGACAATGGATGCATATACACCTATCAGCCAAGGTGAATTTCTGTAAATACAACGTAATGTTCTGAATATGAATTTAGAGTGGAAGCAAATAAAATTTTAAACTACAGGTGGGGGATGTACCTGTGCTTGTGCGTCGGGCGGGGCGGCATTGGTCAGAGACGGGCGACGTCAGGTGGTAGGCAGGGCGGTGTCGGACGGAGATTAGCCGCGTCGGGCGACAGGCGGGGCGGCGTCGGACGGAGACGGTCCGTGTCGGGCGACGTGCGGGAGGGGGTCGTCGGGTGGAGACAGGTTGGGGCGTGGCGGCAGGCGGGGTGACGTCGGGAGGAGATGTGTCGCGTTGGGTGAGTGCAGCGGCGGGCGAGCGACAGTGGGGTTCGAGAGGAGGATGGATGGAGTTGGGGATCGAGAGAGAGTGGTGACATAATAATTGATAAGGGTTTTTTACTGCCTCCTAGTGCTGGCATTGGCCAAATGGGCCTGAATGCGCAACACCGGGCCCGACAAAATATACCTGTGGCGTGATATACAAGTTTTACGACACAATTATGGTGCCTAGCACTCTGTGTGTAGCAAGAACGTACAAATTTAGCCAACGCCAGCAGCATTTTGAAAATATTAGTGGTGAAGTCGGAGGGAAATGGGGTGCCACCAATAAGAGTTGTGGCTAGCCATTTCTCTACTAGTGGCTGGAGAGGAGAAGGAGGTTGCGTGTGGCTAAGGAAGAACAAGATAAGATCAGAGGAGAAAAATTAGTGTGTGGTACCACCGCAAGCCCATGGAGGGGTGTTGGATCAACATGGATCGTACGCATCACGCACGATTGGGCGAACGACCACCTGAAGCTTGGGTTGGCAAGCCGTTAAAAAAAATTCCATCCCTTGTCCAATACAATACATTCAGATTAGTTATTACTCAAGAAAAAATTGGGCAAACAAGACATCTTCTCTAGGTCATGAGTCAAAAATGTTAAGTTTTAGGATTATTAGAAAGTATAGGATAGACTAGGATTTGTTCCTGCCTTGTCTTGTACTCCAAAATGATCATGTACTCGTATATATATGCGCACGAGACTCAAGCAATACAATAATTGATTCCCCCAATCCCTCTCTAGTCCCTTATATCATGATATATATCTAACCGATCCAACCCTAGCCACCACCCACCGTTTCTACTCCGCACCAAGCTTGGGGCGATTGGCCTAAATGACTAACACCACGGGTCATGCCGCCCATACCTAGGATTCGTCTGCCAATCATGTTGACCGGATGGCCTAGAGTCTTTCTCCTGATCCCTTAATTTTTGTTTTATCTAACTCATCAGTCGACTTGATTGGTGTTTCTTTTTTGTTTTCATACCAATCTATGACCGGTTTGTGTCGCCCATCGCCTTCGCCGGCCATCGTGCCTCTACACAGACAACAGCGCGACCCACGTCATCCACTCCGACCAGGCGGCCTCGCGCGACATGGTGGTCCCACACGAACGTCTTCCGCGTGTCTGCTCACCCGTCGACCTGCACCAGCCGTCACTGCCCTACTCCGACCAGGACTTCTCCATAAACGCTCACCATCAATGTGTTTGCATGGACGTGCAGCTGGCTGCCTAGGGTAGGTTGCGTCATGCTCGATAGCTATGACGGGTCAGTTGTTAGTCGTATCGGGCTTGCCAACTACTGCTTTTGTCGCTTGGGTCTCGCCGCCCGGGCGCTGGTGGCGTGTTGGCAGCTGATGACCCACAAGTATAGGGGGTCAATCGTAAGCCTTTCGATAAGTAAGACTGTCGAACTCAACGAAGAGTAGAAGGAAATGACAAGCGGTTTTCAGCAAGGTAATTTCCGCAAGCACTAAAATTGTAGGTAACAGGTAGTTTGATAAAAAGATAATTAGTAATGAGCAAGTAACGGTAACGATAAATAAAGTACAGCCAGATAGCCCAATCCTTTTGTGGCAAAGGACATGCCAAAACGGTCTCTTATAATAAGTAAGCGTTCTTGAGGGTACATGGGAATTTCATCTAGTCACTTTCATCATGTTGGCTTGATTTGCGTTCGCTACTTTGATGGTTTGATATGCGGGTGGACCGGTGATACATCTCCAACATATCTATAATTTTTGCTTGTTCCATGCTGTTATATTATCAATCTTGTATGTTTGACAATCATTTTATAGCAACATTATATCATTTTTTGGGACTAATCTATTGACATGGTGCCAAGTGTTAGTTATTATTTTTTGCTTGTTTTTTACTTTGTATAATATTAGTACCAAATGAAGCCAAAACACCGTGAAACTTTTTGGAGAGTATATGGGGCTAGAAGACATCTAGTGGACCAAAGAAGTGCCAGAGGTGAGGGCCGAGGAGGCCACAACCCACCAGGGCGCGCTAGAGGCCCCTGGCACGGCCTGGTGGGTTGTCCCCTCCCCAGGATGACTCTCCACCACATATCATCTCTATAAATACCCAAAAATTCAGAAAATCTTAGGGGAGTCGATGAATTACAATTCCATCCACCACAAGTTCCAGAACCGTGAGATCCAATCCAACAACATCACGGAGGGGTGCATCGTCTTCATGGGTGCCCCTCCGATGATGCGTGGGTAGTCCACCATAGATCTACGGGTCTGTAGGCAGTATCTAGATGGCTTCCTCTCTCCCTCTTTTGATTCTCAATACAATGTTCTCTTGGATATCTATTTGATGTGGTGACTTTTGCGGTGTGTTTGTTGGGATCCAATGAATTTTGAGTTCATGATTAGTTTGTATCCACGAATATGATTTGCGTCTTCTTTGATTTCTCATTTACATGATGGCATATAGCCTCGTGTTTCTTCTTCAAATCTTTGGTTTAGTTAGGCCGACTAGATCGATTTTTCTTTCCATGGGAAAAGGTGCTTTGTGATGGGTTCGATCTTGCGGTGTCATTTCCCAATGACAAAGGGGCAGCAAGGCACGCATGTATCGTTGCTATTAAGGATAACAATATGGGGTCTATTCCTACATGAAAAAAGAAAAGAAATTTTCTTTATGTTGTCAAATAATAAATTCATTGGAAAGTGTTGGTATGGAAGGCAACCGTGGATTCGGCTAGCCATGGAAAGTCAAAGAATGGTGGAAAAAGTAATAAACTTTATTTTCTGTTTGGGAAACGTTTATGATGTATTTAGCATGGAAAGATATTGAAATCTCTAAGTCATTTTCGTTGACAGAAAGGGCAAGCCACCCAAAATATTTTTCTCTATCAATTTAAACCTTGATCTCTGGCACCTCTACAAATCCCTACTTCCCTTTGTGAAGGGCCTATCTATTTACTTTATGCAATTTTTATTTTTACTTGAGTCTCCATCTTCTCTTATAAAGCACCAACTAGGTGGCACTATGATCGTACTTTGAGCATTAGGTGTAGCTAATATTCGAGTGTGTTTCATGAATGGATCAATGATTGCGCATGATGGGCTAGGAATAACTTGCTTTGGTATTGAAATTTTGAAAGACATGGTTGCTTGTTGATATGCTTGAGTCTTAAAGTCTCTATGTCAAAACTAGATTATTTCTTTGAACCATCTAAAAAGTCCAAATGTCCATGCTACAAAAGAAAAGAATATGTGATGATCATGTTAGGCATCATTCCATATAAAAAATTCTGTTTTTTATCATTTACCTACTCGAGGACGAGTAGGAATTAAGCTTAGGGATGCTGATATGTCTCCAACGTATCTATAATTTTTGCTTGTTCCATGTTGTTATACTATCAATCTTGGATGTTTTACAATCAATTTATAGCAGCCTTATATCATTTTTTTGAATAACCTATTGACATGGTGCCATATGCGAGTTGTTGTTTTTTGCTTGTTTTTTACTTTGCAGAATATCAGTACCAAATGAAGCACAAACACAGTAAAACTTTTTGGAGATTTTTTTGGGCCAGAAGACATCCAGTGGACCAAAGAAGTGCCAGAGGGGAGGGCAGAGGAGGCCATGACCCACCTCCTCAGGACGCCTCTCCACCACCTATCAGCTCTATAAATACACAAATATTCGGAAAACCTGGCGGGAGTCCCCGAAACACAATTTCCAGCCACCGCAAGTTCAAGAACTGCGATATACAATCTAACACCATCATGGAGGGGTGCATCATCTTCATGGGTGCCTCTCCGATGATGCGTGAGTAGTCCACCATAGACTTACGAGTCCGTAGGCAGTAGCTGGATGTCTTCCTCTCTCTCTCTCTATATATATGTATATATATGTATCTATCTCTCTCTCTCTTTTGATTCTCAATACAATTGTCTCTTGGTGATTTATTTGATGTAATGAGTTTTGCAGTGTGTTTGTTAGGATCCTCTGAATTTTGAGTTCATGATCAGTTTCTATCTATGAATATGATTTGAGTCTTCTTTGATCTCTTATTTGCAACATTACTTTTAGCCTCGTATTTTTTCTTTGAATCTTTGGCTTAGTTAGGCCGACTATAATGATTTTTCTTGCCATGGGAAGAGGTGCTTTGTGATGGGTTCGTTCTTGCGGTGTCCTTTCCCAGTGACAGAAGGGGCAACATGGCACGCATGTATCGTTGCTATTAAGGATAAAAGGATGGGGTCTATTCCTACAAGAATAGATCTTGTCTACATCATGTCACCGTTCTTATTGCATTACTCTGTTTTCCATGAACTTGATACACTAGATGCATGCTCGATAGCGGTCGATGTGTGGAGTAAGAGAAGTAGATGCAGAATCGTTTTGGTCTACTTATCTTGGATGTGATGCCTATATAATGATCATTTCCTTGGATATCATCATGATTATTTGATGTTCTATCAATTGCCCAACAGTAATTTGTTCATCCACCGTGTGCTATACTCATGAGAGAAGCCACAAGTGAAACCTACGGCCCCCGGGTCTACTTTCCAACATATTGCTTTCCGATCTATATTTTTTCCATGTTTGTTTTCAGATCTTTTAATCCAAAAACCCAAAAATACCTTGCTGCACTTTTTTTTACTTATTTTATTTTGTGTTCTTGCGAGATCTATTTGCCCAAACTATCACAATGTAATCTATCTTTTTATCATTGAGAGCTTGACAACCTCTCTTACGCGTCGGGTTGCAAGTATTTGTTATTTGTGTGTAGGTGTTGTTTACATAGGTGCTTGATCTTACTCTACGGATTGATACCTTGGTTTCTTAACTGAGGGAAGTACTTACCGTCGCTGTGCTGCATCATCCCTTCCTCTTGGGGAAATACCAACGTAGTCTCAAGCCATGTCGACCGGTGCTTGGCTGTTGTCCTTACTTTGACAAACCTCCCACTTATGATTAAACTGCTTGCAAGCATCCGCAACTACGATAAAAGTATTAAGATAAAATCTAACCATAGCATTAAACATTTGGATCCATATCGGCCCCTTACAAAATAGCACATAAACTAGGGTTTAAGCTTCTGTTACTCTAGCAACCCATCATCTAATAACTACTCCATAGTGCATTCCCTTAGGCCCAAAGATGGTTAAGTTCCAAGTAGTCGATGATCACATGACACCACTAAGGAAATCACAACATTGATATCATCAAAATATTGAACACATATCAACTTCACATGATTACTTTCAACATGACTTCTCTCGTGACCTCAAGAACAAAGGTAACAACTCACAAATGATATTCATGCTCAAGATAAAGAGGGGTATTAAATAGCATAATGGATCTGAACATATAATCTTCCACCAAATAAACCATATAGTAATCAACTATGTAATGTAATCAACACTACTAATCACCCACAAGTACCAATCCGAGGTTCCCGTAAAAAGATTGAACACAAGAGATGAACTAAGGTTTGAGAGGAGATGGTTCTACTGAAGATATTGATGAAGATTGGCCTCCCAAAGATGAGAGGATTGTTTCTATGACGATGACTTTGATTTCCTCCTCCGGGAGGGAAGTTCCCCCGACGGAATTGCTCCGTCGGACGGCAAAAGTGCTCCTGCCCAAGTTCCGCTTCGAGACGGCAGCGTTCCATCCCAAAAGTCTCCTCCTAATTTTTTCTAGGTCAAAAGACCTTAACTACCAAAATAAGGGCACCGAAGTGGGGCCGGGCTGGCCACAACACACCAGGGCGCGCCTGGGGGGCCTGGCGCGCCCTAGTGTCTTGTGGTCACCAGGTGGCCTCCCTCCTGGAGTTATTTGCTCAATTATTTTTATATATTCCAAAATAATTCTCCATGAAGTTTCAGCTTATTTGGACATGTGCAGAATAGGTTTCTCTGATGTGCTTTTTCAGGTCCAGAGTTCTAGCTGCCGGCATTCTCCCTCTTTGTGTAAACCTTGCATATTATGAGAGAAAAGGCATTAGAATTACTCCATAAAGCATTATTATGCATAAAAACATTATAAATAATAGTAGGAAATAATGATGCAAAATGGACATATCAACTCCCCCAAGCTTAGACCTTGCTTGTCCTCAAGCGAAAGCCGATATCCAAAAAGATGTCCACATGGTTTGAGAGAGGTGTCAATAAAAAATACGGACATAGTAGCATGATGCTTATTATCATAGCGGCAACAAACTTTATCATAGAACTTGTTCATATAACTTCATCATATAACTTCTCATGAACAAGTAACAATTCATCAACCTATAACATAGAAGTGTAAAGCATAAACCTTATTGAAAACCAACAACCTATGTTTTCAGTGAACTTTGCATCTACAATTACAGGAAGGGACTCGTGTCAGAGCCTTTTGGCAAGTCCACATACTGAACCATCATTTAATCTTGTATGATTGCTAACACTAATAGCATACCCATGATCAAAAAGTTTCAACCGGACACATAGAAAGATAAAGTCTTATAGTTTAGCCTCCCAACGTATTCACCTCAAGGGTGGTGTCAACAATAATAACTCATGCTCACTCATATCCAACTGGATATATGTTCCTAGATATTTTCTCACCACATTATGCTTGCAAAAAAAAGTAAAAAGGAATAGGGAAGAATACTTTGACTCTTGCATAAAAGTAAAATATAGGCCCTTTGCAGAGGGAAGCAGAGGTTGTCATGCGCTTTTTAGTTTGTATGACAAATACCTTAACGCAAAAGAATGTCATGTTATATTGCCCCTTATGATACCAACCTTTATTATGCGGTCCGTTGCTTTTATTACTTTGCCATCACAAGTTCGTACAACACTCATTTTTCTCTTACACTAATTGATCAAACTTATTTAGAAGCAATATTTATTGCCTTAGTGCACCGATGACAACTTACTTGAATGATCTTACTCAATCCATAGGTAGGTATGGTGGACTCTCAAAACCCAAGTTTGGTTTTAGTTTTCTTGGATGCACAAGTAGTATCTCTACTTAGTGCGTAATTTTTGGATAGCAAAGATATTGAGAAAGCACAATATGTTGAAGGATCTATGACAATATAACTTCTATGTGAATATGAACAAACATAAATCATTACGTTGTCTTCCTTGTCCAACGACAAATTTTTTTGGCATATAATATTTAATGGGGGATGACAATCATAAAAGATATCCAAGATAGTGTATTTGCATGTGAATCTTCTCTTCCCTTGTTAATTCTTTCATGAATTGCATCATTGACCAATGCTATGTTTGTGAATCTCCAATGAATTTTATCACTTATAATTTTCCTTATGTGATGTCATTACTTACCATAACATTAGCATATGATCATTTTCATTTATTTTATTTTTATTATGATTGCAACAAGAAAGTAAAGAAGCAAAATCTCAAACTAAACTTTATTATATAACTCTCACCCTACTACATAAATAGATATATCATGAAACTAGCACTCGAAAATAGATCATACCAAACTTTTATTTAACTAAATCACGAAATCGCTAAGGATCAAAATAAAATAAGCAAAGGTAATAAAAGCGATGGTGATACGATAACGGGGCATCTCCCCCAAGCTTGGTTCAAGCCAAGGGGAGTGCCCATATCCGTTTACTCAAGTCTCTTTTGGTGGTGCAGATGATGAAGGTGGTGGTGATGAAATAGTAGGTTTGTCCTCCAGCTTCCAGGGCAAGGGTTCACCATCAAAAGATGATGCACGAGTCTCCCGAGTCCTGTAGCTGGCAGCTAAACTCATACCTTTAAATCTGGCTTCATACTCAAAAACTTGGTTTTGAAGATCATAGATTTGACTTTGCAGAAAATTGATTTGGTCGTTGAAGGTGAATACGATGTCCGTTATGGACCGGCCATCCCCCATGTGATCATGGGTGAATTCTATGATCATGGAGTGATTGGCACTTGAAGATGTCTTATTCCACCGCCTCAAGACTAGCCTCCATGATCCCGTCCTCTTGGGCCCCTAAAGATCCCGGATGTGAAGCACCCCCTCACGCATCTCAATGGATTGAGGGTGTTGGGGAACGTTGCATGGGAAACAAAAAAATTCCTACGCACATGCAAGAACTATCCATGGTGATGAGAATCTACGAGAGGGATAGTGGATCTGCATACCCTTGTAGATCGCTAAGCGCGAAGCATTAAGAAACGCGGTTGATGTGGTCGAACGTCTTCGCGATCCAAATCGCTAGCCGTCCTGCGATACGATCACGATCCGTCCCGATCTAGCGTCGAACGGACGATGCCTCCGCTTTTAGCACACGTACAACTCAATCATGATGTCCGCCTTCTTGATCAAGCAAGAGAGAGCGGAGAGGTAGATGAGTTCTCCGGCAGCATGATGGCATGGCGACGGTGGTGGTGAAACAATTCTAGCAGGGCTTCGCCTAACCACGGCCGAAAACTAGAGGCGACGATCTAGTGGGGAGAGAGGGCTGCACCGTGGCTTAGGGTTGGGTGCAGCTTACCTCTCTCCCCTCCAATATATATATATATATATACATATATATATATAGGAGGGAGGGGAGGGGCCAGTGCCCCTAGGGTTTACCTTAGGAGTCGGGCGAAGGAGGGGTGGAGGAGTCCACCTCCAATCCTACTCCAAGTAGGATTCCAATCCTACATGGAATCGCTTCCCCACTTGGGTTTTTTCCTTTTCCTCATCTCTAGCCACATGGGCCCTTAGGGGCTGGCTTTCCCAGCCCACTAAGGGCTGGTGCGCTATCCCTAATGCCCATGTGGCCTCCCGACGTGGGTGGACCCTCCCGATGGCCCCCCGGAACCATCCCGGCACCCCCGATAGACTACCTAAAATACCCGAAACTTTTCTGGTGACCAAAACGGGACTTACTATATATCAATCTTTACCTCTGGACATTTCTGGAGCTCCTCGTGATGTCCGAGATCTCATCCGGGACTCCGAACAAACTTTGGTCACCACCACGCAAAACTCAATATTATCGAAACTTCACTCAACGTTAAGTGTGTAGGCCCTACGGGTTCGAGAACTATGTAGATATTGGAAATATACCCTAGCGGCAATAAATCATTTATTATTGCATTTCCTTGTTCATGATAATCGTTTATTATCCATGCTATAATTGTATTAATTGGAAACATGGATACATGTGTGGATACAAAGACAAACACAATGTCCCTAGTATGCCTCTAGTGAACTAGCTCGTTGATTGAAAGATGGTTAAGGTTTCCTATCCATGGACATGAGATGTCATTTGATAACGGGATCACATTATTAGGAGAATGATGTTATGGACAAGACCCAAACTACAAACGTATCTTATGATCGTGTCAGTTTATTGCTACTGTTTTCTGCATGTCAAGTATATGTTCCTATGACCATGAGATCATGCAACTCACAGATATCGGAGGAGTACCCTGTGTGTATCAAACGTCGCAACGTAACTGGGTGACTATAAAGGTGCTCTACAGGTGTCTCCGAGGGTGTCTGTTGAGTTGGCATGGATCGAGAATGGGATTTGTTACTCCGTGTGACGGAGAGATATCTCAGGGCCCACTCGGTAATACAACATCACAATGAGCCTTGCTAGCAACGTGACTAATTGTTAGTTGCGGGATTTTGTATTAAGGAATGAGTAAAGAGACTTGCCGGTAACGAGATTGAACTAGGTATGGAGATAGCGACAATCGAATCTCGGGCAAGTAACATACCGAAGAACAAAGGGAACATCATACGGGATAAACTGAATCCTTGACGTAGAGGTTCGACCGATAAAGATCTTCGTAGAATATGTAGGAACCAATGTGTACATCCAGGTCCCGCCATTGGTTATTGACGGTAGAGGTGTCTCGGTCATGTCTACATAGTTCTCGAACCTGCAGGGTCTGCACACTTAAGGTTTGGTGACATTTCGGTAGTATATGTTATGTATGGTGGTGACCAAAGTTTGTTCGGTGTACCGGATGAGATCCTGGACGTCATGAGGAGCTCCGGAATGGTCCGGAGGTAAAGATTCATATATAGGAAGTCCCAGTTTGGTCGCCGAAAAAGTTTCGGGCTCATCGGTAGTGTACCGGGAGTGCCGGTAGTGTACCGGGAGACCTCCGGGAGGGGTATTTCGACCCAAGAGGCCTCATGGGCTGTGGGAGAGTATTAAGCATCCCTTAGTGGGCTGTTGGAATTGCCACAACAGGCCCGTGCGGCTGGGGGAAGAGTCCCAAAGGAAAAAGAGTGGGAAAAAGGCAAAAAGGGAGAGTCCTACTCCTACTAGGAGTGGAGGAGGAGTAGGACTCCTCCCCCTTGGCTTCGGCCGACTCCAAGAGCGGCTCAGCCCTGCACCATCCTTCCTCCTCCTCTCCTCCTATATATACTGGTGGAATAGACAGATTTTGCACAGAATTTACGGCCTCGTGCTACCCGTTCCACCGGTGCTCCTCTAGATCGGTTTTCCGCAGCGCTTAGGCAAAGCCCTGCCGGAATCACTCCACCACCATCGCCGGAGCGCCATCCCGCTTCCGGTGAACTCTTCCTCCTCTCCACCTCCTCTTGCTGGATCAAGACGGTGGAGATCGTCATCAAGCAGCACGTGTGCTGAACGCGGAGGTGCCGTCCATTCGGTACTAGATCGGAAGGATCGTGATCAAGGCCACGGGACGTTCGTGATTGGATCGCGGGACGGATCGTGACGAGATCGCGGGACTGTTCGTGATTAGATCGCGGGACGATCGTCAATTTGGATCGCGAAGACGTTTGACTACACCAACTGCGTTTCTTAACGCTTCCCGCTTTGTGATCTACAAGGGTACGTAGATCCACTGTCCCTCTCGTAGATGCTCATCACCATGGATAGGTTTGCGTGTGCGTAGGAATTTTTTTGTTTCCCATGCGACGTTCCCCAACAGTGGCATCATGAGCTAGGTTGATGGTTCAATGAGATCTCGAGTAGAACACAAAAGGTTTGTGGGCGTTGATGCTTAGATTGCTTCCTTCCTTGGTCGGAGTTTGGTTCAGCGGTATTGTGAGATGAAGCGGCCCGGACCAACATTACTCGTACGCTTACGAGAGACCGATTCCCTCGACGCAACTTGTTGCCTTGATGGCTTGCGGGTGGCAGTTTCTCTCACTTTAGTTGGGTCGGATTCGACAAAGGCGGTCCTTTAGAAGGTTGAAAAGCAAATTATGTATCACCGTTGTGGTTTACGCGTAGGTGAGAATCGTTCTTGCTAGAAACCCATAGCAGCCACGTAAAACATGCAACAACAATTAGAGGACGTCTAACTTGTTTTTGCAGGGTATGTTGTGATGTGATATGGCCAATTACATGATGTGATATATGTGATGTATGAGATGATCATGTGATGTATAGAATTTCACGACTTGCATGTCGATGAGTACGGCAACCGGCATGAGCCATAGGGTTGTCTTTAATTATTGTATGACCTGCATGTCAATCATTAAGCGCTATGTAATGCTTTACTTTATCACTAAACGGTAGCAATAGTAGTAGAAGCTTGCAGGGCATGACAACCTCGATGGCGACACGTTGATGGAGATCAAGATGATGAAAATCATGGCGTTGTGCCGGTGGCGATGAAGATCATGCCGGTGCTTTCAAGATGGAGATCTAAAGCACAAGTTCATGGCCATATCATGTCATTTATGAATTGCATGTGATGTTAATCCTTTTATACACCTTCTTATGCTTAGTACGGCGGTAGCATTATAAGGTGATCCCTCACTTAAATTTCAAGATAAAATTGTGTTCTCCCCGAGTGTGCACCGTTGCGAAAGTTCGTCGTGTTGAGAAACCACGTGATGATCGCGTGTGATAGACTCTACGTTCACATACAACGGGTGCAAGCCAATTTTGCACGCGCAGAACACTCGGGTTAAACTTGACGAGCCTAGCATGTACAGACATGGCCTCGGAACACAAGAGGCTGAAAGGTCGAACATGAGTCATATAGTAGATATGATCAACATAATGATGTTCACCATTGAAGCCACCTCAACTCACGTGATGATCGGACTTGAGTTGGTGGATTTGGATCATGTGACACTCAGATGACGTAAGGGATGTCAATTTGAGTGGGAGCTTTAGTAATTTGATTAACTAAACTCATTATCTTGAACAATAGTCCAAATGAACTTTGCATATTTATGTTGTAGATCAATGGCTCGTGCAGTAGCACCCCTGAATTTTAATGCGTTCCTAGAGAAAGCAAAACTGAAAGATGATGGAAGTAACTTTGTTGACTAGGCCCGCAATATGAGGATTATCCTCATGGCTTCCCAGAAATCATATGTCCTTGATGCACCGCTTGGTGACCAACCAAAAGACATGACCTCCGAAGACGTTAAGAACACTTGGGAGGCACGTATTGGAGATTACTCAATAGTTTAGTGTGCAATATTGTATGGCTTAGAACCGGGAATTCAAAGACGTTTTGAACATCATGGAGCATATGAGATGTTCCAGGAGTTGAAGATTATCTTTCAGAAGAACGCCCGGATCGAGAGGTATGAAACCTCCGATAAGTTCTATGCTTGCAAGATGGAGGAGAACGGGTCTATCAGTGAACATATACTCAGAATGTCTGGGTATTCAACTCATCTAGCAGAGTTGGGAATTGGCCTTCCGCCAGAGGCGATCACTGACAGAGTTCTTCAATCACTGCCACCTAGTTAAAAGAGCTTTGTGATGAACTATAACATGCACGGGATGAACAAGTCAGTCGCCGACTTGTTTGCGATGCTAAAAGTCGCTGAGTCTGAAATCCAGAAAGAACATCAAGTGTTGATGGTCAATAAAACCACTAGTTTCAAGAAAAATGGCAAAGTCAAGGGCAAGGGCAAGAAGGGTAAAACCAAGAAGGATGGCAAAGCAGTTGCTACTCCTGCAAAGAAGCCCAAGCATGGACTCAAGCCAGAAATTGAGTGCTTTCATTACAAAGGAACTGGTCACTGGAAGCGGAACTGCCCCAAGTACCTGGTTGACAAGAAGGCGGCCAACGACAAACAAGGTATATATGATATACATGTTATTGATGTGTACCTTACTGGCTCTCGTAGTAGTACCTAGGTATTCGATACCGATTCGGTTGCTCACATTTGCAACTCAAAGCAGGAACTACGGAATAAACGAAGGCTGGCAAAGGACGAAGTGACGATGCGCGTGGGAAATGGTTCCAAGGTTGATGTGATCGCCGTCGGCACTCTCTCTCTTCGATTACCATCGGGATTAGTGATGAACCTGAATAATTGTTATTTAGTGCCTGCGTTAAGCATGAACATTATATCTGGATCTTGTTTATTGCGAGACGGTTACTCATTTAAATCAGAGAATAAAGGTTGTTCTATTCATATGAGTAATATCTTTTATGGTCATGCACCCAATGTTAGGGGTTTATTCATATTGAATCTTGATAGTAATGACACACATGTTCATAACATTGATGCCAAAAGATGTAGAATTGATAATGATAGTACCACTTTCTTGTGGCACTGTCGTTTAGGTCATATTGGTGTAAAACGCATGAGGAAGCTCCAAGCTGATGGACTTTTGGAGTCACTTGATTTTGAATCACTTGACACATGTGAACCATGCCTCATGGGCAATATGACTAAAACGCCGTTCTCGGGAACAATGGAACAGGCGAGTGACTTATTGGAAATCATACACACTAATGTGTGCGGTCCAATGAATGTTACAGCGCGTGGTGGATATCGTTATTTTCTCACGTTCACTGATGACTTAACTAGATATGGGTATATTTACTTAATGAAACACAAGTCTGAAACGTTTGAAAAGTTCAAGCAATTTCAGAGTGATGTTGATAATCATCATAACATGAAGATTAAGTTCCTACGATCTGGTCGTGGAGGTGAATATCTGAGTTATGAGTTTGGCAGTCACTTAAGACAATGTCGAATTGTTTCATAGTTGACACCGCCCAGAACACCACATCGTAATGGTGTGTCCGAACGTCGTAATCGAACCTTATTAGATATGGTGCGTTCCATGATGTCTCTTGCTGATTTGCCACTATCGTTTTGGGGTTATGCATTAGAGACAGCTGCATTCACTTTAAATAGGGCACCATCAAAATCCGTTGAGATGACGCCATATGAACTGTGGTTTGGCAAGAAGCCAAAGTTGTCATTTCTTAAAATTTGGGGATGTGATGCTTATGTCCAAAAGCTTTAGCCTGAAAAGCTGGAACCCAAAGCGGAGAAATGCATCTTCATAGGATACCCGAAAGAGAAAGTCGGGTATACCTTCTATCTCACATCCGAAGGCAAAGTGTTTGTCGCTAAAAACGGAACATTTCTTGAGAAAGAGTTTCTCTTGAAAGAATTGAGTGGGAGGAAAATAGAGCTTGATGAGGTTATTGAACCTTTACTTCAACCAGAAAGTAGCACAGCCCAGAAAGATGTTTCTGTGGAACCTACGACGGTAGAAGAGGAAGTTAATGATGATGATCATGAAGCTTTGGATCAAGCAGCTATTGAACCTCGTAGGTCGACAAGGCCGCGTACTACCCCTGAGTGGTACGGCAACCCTGTCTTGGAGGTCATGTTGTTGGACAACAATGAACCTACGAGCTATGGAGGAGCAGTGATGGGCCTAGATTCCGAGAAATGGTTAGAGTCCATGAAATCTGAGATGGGATCCATGTATGAAAACAAAGTATGGACTTTGGAAGTATTACCTGAAGGGCGAAAGGCCATTCGGAAAAAATGGATCTTTAAGAAGAAGACAGACGCGGACGGTAATGTCACCGTCTATAAAGCTTGACTTGTGGCAAAGGGTTTTTCACAAGTTCAAGGAGTTGACTACGATGAGAATTTCTCACCCATAGCGATGCTTAAGTCTGTCAGAATCATGTTAGCAATAGCTGCCTATTTTGACTGTGAAATTTGGCAGATGGATGTAAAAACAGCGTTCCTCAACGGTTTCCTTGAGGAAGAGTTGTATATGATGCAACCCGAAGGTTTTGTCGATCTAGAGAATGCTGACAAAGTTTGCAAACTCCAGCAATCCATTTATGGACTGGTGCAAGCATCTCAGAGTTGGAATAAGCGCTTTGATGAGGTGATCAAAGCGTTTGAGTTTATACAAGTTTATGGAGAAGCTTGTGTTTACAGGAAAGTGAGTGGGAGCTCTATAGCATTTATAGTATTATATGTGGACGACATATTGCTGATTGGAAACAATATAGAAATGCTGGAAAGCGTGAAGGAATATTTGAACAAGAGTTTTTCAATGAAGGACCTAGGAGAAGCTACTTTCATATTAGGCATTAAAATCTATAGAGATAGATCGAGACGCTTAATAGCACTTTCACAGAGCACATACCTTGGTAAAGTTTTGAAGAAGTTCGAAATGGAACAGTCCAAGAAGGGGTTCTTGCCTGTATTACAAGGTGTGAAGTTGAGTAAGACTCAATGCCCAGTAACTGCAGAAGATAGAGAAAAGATAAGTGCCATCCCCTATGCTTCAGCCATAGGCTCTATCATGTATGCAATGTTGTGCACAAGACCCGATGTCAGCTTTGCCATAAGTATGGCCGGAAGGTTTCAAAGTGATCCTGGAATGGAGCACTGGCAAGCGGTCAAGAATATCCTTAAGTACCTGAAAAGGACTAAGGAAATGTTTCTCGTTTATGTAGGTGATGAAGAGCTCGTCGTAAAGGGTTACATCGATGCAAGATTTGACACTGATCCGGACGACTCTAAGTCGCAAACCGGATACGTATTTATTCTTAACGGGGGAGCGGTAAGCTGGTGCAGTTCCAAGCGAAGCGTGGTAGCTGACTCTACGTGCGAAGCGGAATACATCGCAGCCTCGGAGGCGGCAAAGGAAGGTGTTTGGATGAAGCAGTTCATGACAGATCTTGGAGTAGTGCCCAGTGCACTGAATCCAATGAACATGTTCTGTGACAACACTGGTGCCATTGCTCTGGCCAAGGAACCAAGGTTTCACAAGAGGACCAGACACATAAAGCGACGCTTCAACTCCATCCGCGATTACATCTTGGAGAAAGACATAAATATTTGCAAACTGCACACGGATCTGAATGTTGCAGACCCGTTGACTAAACCTCTTCCAAGGGCTAAACATGATCAACACCAGAACTGCATGGGTGTTCGATTCATTACAATGTAAATCACATAGTGATGTGAACTACATTATTGACTCTAGTGCAAGTGGGAGACTGTTGGAAATATGCCCTAGAGGCAATAAATAAAGTGTTTATTATTGCATTTACTTGTTCATGATAATCGTTTATTATCCATGCTATAATTGTATTAATTGGAAAAATGGATACATGTGTGGATACATAGACAATCACAATGTCCCTAGTATGCCTCAAGTGAACTAGCTCGTTGATTGAAAGATGGTTACGATTTCCTAGCCATGGACATGAGATGTCGTTTGATAACGGGATCACATCATTAGGAGAATGATGTGATGGACAAGACCCAAACTACAACTGTAGCTTATGATCGTGTCAGTTTATTGCTACTGTTTTCTGCATGTCAAGTATATGTTCCTATGACCATGAGATCATGCAACTCAAAAATATCGGAGGAGTACCTTCTGTGTATCAAACATCGCAACGTAACTGGGTGACTATAAAGGTGCTCTACAGGTGTCTCCAAGGGTGTCTGTTGAGTTGGCATGGATCGAGACTGGGATTTGTTACTCCATGTGACGGAGAGGTATCTCAAGGCCCACTCGGTAATACAACATCACAATGAGACTTGCAAGCAATGTGACTAATTGTTAGTTGTGGGATTTTGTATTATGGAACGAGTAAAGAGACTTGCCGATAACCAGATTGAACTAGTTATGTTGATACTAACGATCGAATCTCGGACAAGTAACATACCGAAGAACAAAGGGAACATCATACGGGATTAACTGAATACTTGACATAGAGGTTCGACCGATACAGATCTTCGTAGAATATGTAGGAACCAAGGTGGACATCCAGGTCCCGCCATTGGTTATTGACCGTAGAGGTGTCTCGGTCATGTCTACATAGTTCTCGAACCCGCAGGGTCTGCACACTTAAGGTTTGGTGACATTTCAGTAGTGTAGAGTTATGTATGGTGGTGAACGAAGTTTGTTAGGTGTCCCGGATGAGATCCCGGACGTCATGAGGAGCTCTGGAATGGTCCGGAGGTAAAGATTCATATATAGGAAGTCCCAGTTTGGTCGCCGGAAAAGTTTCGGGCTCATCGATAGTGTACCGGGAGTGCCGGTAGTGTACCGGGAGACCTCCCGGAGGGATATTTCGACCCAAGAGGCTTCATGGGCTATGGGAGAGTATTAAGCAGCCCTTAGTGGGTTGGTGGAATTGCCATAACAGGCCCATGAGGCTGGGGGAAGAGTCCCAAAGGAAAAAGAGTGGAAAAAAGGCAAAAAGGGAGAGTCCTACTCCAACTAGGAGTGGAGGAGGAGTAGGACTCCTCCCCCTTGGCTTCGGCCGACTCCAAGAGGGGCTCAGCCCTGCACAAGCCCTCCTCCTCCTCTCCTCCTATATATACTGGTGGAATAGATGGGTCTTGCACAGAATTTACGGCCTCGTGCTACCCGTTCCACCGGTGCTCCCCTAGATCGGTTTTCCGCAGCGCTTAGGCGAAGCCTTGCCGGAATCACTCCACCACCATCGCCGGAGCGCCGTCATGCTGCCGGTGAACTCTTCCTCCTCTCCACCTCCTCTTGCTGGATCAAGACGGTGGAGATCGTCATCAAGCTGCACGTGTGCTGAACGCGGAGGTGTTGTCCGTTCGGTACTAGATCGGAAGGATCGTGATTAAGGCCACGGGACGTTCGTGATTCGATCGCGGGACAGATCGTGATGAGATCACGGGACTGTTCATGATTAGATCGTGGGACGCTCGGCGATTTGGATCGCTAAGACGTTCGACTACACCAACCACGTTTCTTAATGCTTCCCACTTAGTGATCTACAAGGGTACGTAGATCCACTCTCCCTCTCGTAGATGCTCATCACCATGGATAGGTTTGCGTAGGAAATTTTTTGTTTCCCATGCAACGTTCCCCAATAGTAGACATGACCGAGACAACTCTATGGTCAATGACCAATAGAGGGACCTCGATGCCCATATTGGTTCCTACATATTCTACGAAGATCTTCATCGGTTGAACCTCTATGTCAAGGATTCAGTTAATCCCTTATGTTGTTGCCTTTGTTCTTCGGTATATTACTTGCCCGAGATTCGATCTTCGGTATCTCTATACCTAGATCAATCTTGTTACCGGCAAGTCCCTTTACTCGTTTCATAATACAAGATCTCGTGGCTAACACTTTAGTCACTTTGCTTTCCAGGCTTGTTGTGATGTTGTATTAGCGAGTAAGCCTTGCGATACCTCTCTGTCACACGGAATAACAAATCCCAATCTTGATCCATGCCCACTCAACAGACACCTTCGGAGATACCTGTAGAGCATCTTTATAGTCACCGAGTTTAGTTGCGATGTTTTATACACACAAGTTATTCCTCCGGTGTCAGTGATTTGCATGATCTCATGGTCATAGGAACAAATACTTGACATGCAAAAAACTATAGCAATAAACTGAGATGATAATATGCTACATTCATAGTTTGGGTCTTGTCCATCACATCATTATCCTAATGATGTGATCCTATTATGAAATGACATCTCATGTCAATGGCTAGGAAACCTTGACCATCTTTGATCAACGAGCTAGTCAACTAGAGGCATACTAGGGACACGCTTGTCTATGTATCCACACATGCATTTGAGTTTCCAACCAATACAATTATAACATGGATAATAAATGACTATCATGAACAAGGAAATATAATAATAACCACTTTATTATTGCCTCTAGGGCATATTTTCAACAGTCTCCCACTTGCACCAGAGTCAACAATCTACCTTACATCACTATGTGATTTACATTGTAATGTATCTAACACCCAAACAGTTCTAATGTTGATCATGTTTAGCCCTTGGGAGATATTTAGTCAATGGGTCTGCAACATCTGATCTGTGTGTACTTTGCAAATATTTATGTCCTCCTTCTTGATGTAATCTCGGCTAGAATTGAAGTGTCTCTTTATGTGTCTGGTCCTCTTGTGAAACATCGGTTCCTTGCCCAAAGCAATGGCACCAGAGTTGTCACAGAACAGAGTCATTGGGTTCAGTGCACTGGGCACTACTCCAAGTTATGTCATGAACTCTTCATCCAAACACCTTCCTTCACCGCTTCTGAGGCAGTGATGAACTCCGCTTCACATGTAGAACCAGCTACCACGCTCTACTTGGAATTGCACCAGCTTACCGCTCCCCCATTGAGAATAAATATGTATCCGGTTTGAAACTTAGAGTCATCTGGATCAGTGTCAAAGCTTGCATCGATGTAACCCTTTATGATGAGCTCTTGATCACCTCCATAAACGAGAAACATTTCATTAGTCTTGTTCATGTACTTCAGGATATTCTTGACCACCGTCCAATGTTCCATTCCCAGATCACTTTGAAACCTTCCGGCCATTCTTATGGCAAGGTTGACATCGGGTCTTGTACACAACATTGCATACATGATAGAGCCTATGGTTGAAGCATAGGGGATGACACTCATCTTTTCTCTATCTTCTGTCGTCACTGGGAATTAAATCTTACTCAACTTCGCACCTTGCAATACAGGCAAGAACCCCTTCTTAGACTGGTCCATTTTGAACTTCTTCAAAACATTGTCAAGGTATGTGCTCTGTGAAAGTCCTATGAAGCGTCTCGATCTATCTCTATAGATCTTGATGCCTAATATGAAAGCGGCTTGTCCTAGGTACTTCATTGAAAACTCTTGTTCAAATATTCCTTCATGCTTTCCAACATTTCTATATTGTTTCCAATCAGCAATATGGCATCCACATATAATATTAGAAATGCTATAGAGCTCCCACTCACTTTCTTGTAAATACAAGCTTCTCCGCAAACTTGTATAAACCCGAACGCTTTGATCACCTCATCAAAACGAAGATTACAACTCCGAGATGCTTGCACCAGTCCATAAATGGATCGCTGGAGTTTGCAAACTTTGTCAGCATTCTCTGGATAGACAAAACCTTCTGGTTGTATCATATACAACTCTTCCATAAGGAAACCATTAAGGAACGTTGTTTTGACATCCGTCTACCAAATTTCATAATCGAAAAATGCAGCCATTGCTAATATGATTTTGGCAGACTTAAGCATCGCTACGGGTGAGAAGGTCTCATCTTAGTCAACTCCTTGAATTTGTGAAAAACCCTTTGCCACAAGTTGAGCTTTATAGATGGTCACATTACCATCCGTGTTCGTCTTCTGCTTAAAGATCAAGTTGTCCTGAATGGCCTTTCACCCTTCAGGTAATACTTCCAAATTACATACTTTATTTTCATACATGGATACCATCTCGGATTTCATGGCCTCTAACCATTTCTCGGAATCCGGGCCCATCATCGCTTCTCCATAGCTCGTAGGTTCATCGTTGTCTAAAAACATGACCTCCAAGACAGGGTTCGATAGTAACTTGATCCAAAGCTTCATGATCATCATCATTAACTTCCTCTTCAGCCAATGTAGGCTCAATAGAAACATCTTTCTGCACTGCGCTACTCTCTGGTTGAAGTAAAGGTTCAATAACCTCATCAAGTTCTATTTTCCTCCCACTCAATTCTTTCGAGAGAAACTCTTTATCAAGAAATGTTTCGTTCTTAGTGACAAACACTTTGCCTTCGGATCTGAGATAGAAGGTATACCCAACTGTCTCTTTTGGGTATCCTATGAAGATGCATTTTTCCACTTTGGGTTCTAGTTTTTCAGCCTGAAGCTTTTTTGACATAAGAATCACATCCCCAAACTTTAAGAAACAACAACTTTGGCTTCTTGCCAAACCACAGTTCATATGGAGTCGTCTCAACGGATTTCGATGGTGCCCTATTTAAAGTGAATGCAGTTGTCTCTAATGCATAACCCCAAAACGATAGTGGCAAATCGGCAAGAGACATCATAGAACGCACCATATCTAATAAGGTTCGATTACGACATTCGGACACACCATTTCGCTGTGGTGTTCCAGGCGGTGTCAATTGTGAAACAATTCCACACTATCTTAAGTGACTGCCAAACTCATAACTCAGATATGCTCGTCCTCGATCAGATCGTAGGAATTTAATCTTCTTGTTACGATGATTCTCAACTTCACTCTGAAATTGCTTGAACTTTTCAAACGTTTCAGACTTGTGTCTCATTAAGTAAATATACCCATATCTACTTAACTCATGAGTGAAGAAAGTAATGATATACACCATGCCCTCAATGCTCACTGGACCACACACATTAGTATATATGATTCCCAACAAGTCATCTGCCCTTTCCATTTTTCTAGAGAACGGGGTCTTAGTCATCTTGCTCATGAGGCATGGTTCACATGTGTCAAGTGATTCGAAATCAAGTGACTCCAAAAGTCCATCAACATGGATCTTTTTCATGTGTTTTACACGAATATGACCTAAGCGGCAGTGCCACAAGAAAGTGGTACTATCATTATCAACTCCACATAATTTGGCATCAATGTTATGAACATGTGTATCATCACTATCGAGATTCAATAAGAATAAACCCCTCACATTGGGTGCAAGACCATAAATATATTACTCATATAAATAGAACAACCATTATTCTCAGATTTAAATGAGTAACAGTCTCACAATAAACAAGATCCAAATATAATGTTCATTCTTAACGTAGGAACTAAATAACAATTATTCAGGTTCATCACTAATCCCGATGGTAATCAAAGAGCGAGCATGCCGATGGCGATCACATCAAGCTTGGAACCATTTCCCATGCGCATCGCCACGTCGTCCTTAGTCAGCCTTCGTCTATTTTGTAGCTCCTGTTTTCAGTTGCAAATGTGAGCAATTGAACTGGTATCAAATACCCAAGCACTACAACGAGGTAACCAGCTAATAGACCGAGGCTCGAGTTTAAAGATAAATCGCTTTATGCACATTCTATCATGCATTCGTCGTCTTGGTGTTCGCTTTATATGCATCGGTTCCGAACTATTTCTTGGGTCAATAGTTGGGTTGCCCGACTCCTGTGCTTGCCCCTTTACGTTCCGCTCGTTCGGCTAAAAGGGCAAAGGGAGCACCCCTGCGATTGTGATTCCGGATAGTCTGGTCAAGCACCTCATGGGAGAAAGACGAAAATAGACTGTCATAGTATGCGAGATCCGGTCTGTGAACCCGAGTTGGAAGTATTATCCTTCAATCCTCGTAAGCGGTTATTCCGTGTTATACAAGGAACTTGCCCTTTGTGCAAACATTGTGATAACCGGCTTTGGCCACGGTTCGTCCGAACATCACAACAGTTTGGTGGCTAATTGTACGTTTCATGTAGTCCTTTTCGCGCCCCTATGGCTAAGTGAAAGAAACAAAGCACTATGGTCTCATTGCCTAGTCTGCCACACTATACCGCCTTCGGGTTCCGATACTTCGGCTAAGGAACATAGTGCATTGGCATAGACACCCCACATAGTATCTACATGGGGGCTGAAGCCGACGACTTGCATCTTTCAGTATTGAACGACCACATAGGATTTATAAAGGAGTACAAAACTGTTGGAAATATGCCCTAGAGGCAATAATAAATTAGTTATTATCATATTTCCTTGTTCATGATAATCGTTTATTATCCATGCTATAACTGTATTGATCGGAGACTTAAATGCATGTGTGGATACATAGACAAAACCATGTCCCTAGTATGCCTCTAATGGACTAGCTCGTTGATCAAAGGATGGTTAAGGTTTCCTAGCCATGGACATGAGATGTCATTTGATAACGGGATCACATCATTAGGAGAATGATGTGATGGATAAGACCCAAACTACAAACATAGCATATGATCGTGTCAGTTTATTGCTACTGTTTTCTGCATGTCAAGTATATGTTCCTATGACCATGAGATCATGCAACTCACGGATATCGGAGGAGTGCCTTGTGTGTATCAAACGTCGCAACGTAACTGGGTGACTATAAAGGTGCTCTACAGGTATCTCCGATGGTGTTTGTTGAGTTGGCATGGATCGAGACTGGGATTTGTTACTCCGTGTGACGGAGAGGTATCTCAGGGCCCACTCGGTAATACAACATCACAACAAGCCTTGCAAGCAATATGGCTAAGTGTTAGTCACGGGATCTTGTATTACGGAACGAGTAAAGAGACTTGCCAGTAACGAGGTTGAACTAGGTATGGAGATACCGACGATCGAATCTCGGGCAAGTAACATACCGAAGAACAAAGGGGACGTTATACGGGATTAACTGAATCCTTGACATAGAGGTTCGACCGATAAAGATCTTCGTAGAATATGTAGGAACCAATGTGGACGTCCAGGTCCCGCCATTGGTTATTGACCGTAGAGGTGTCTCGGTCATGTCTACATAGTTCTCGAACCCGCAGGGTCTGCACACTTAAGGTTCGGTGACGTTTCGGTAGTGTAGAGTTATGTATGGTGGTGACCGAAGGTTGTTCGGAGTCCCGGATGAGATCCCGGACGTCACGAGGAGCTCCGGAATGGTCCGGAGGTAAAGATTCATATATAGGAAGTCCCAGTTTGGTTTCCGGAAAAGTTTCGGGCTCATCGGTAGTGTACCGGGAGTATCGGTATTGTACCGGGAGTGCCGGTAGTGTACCGGAGGACCTCCGGGAGGGGTATTTCGACCCCAAGAGGTCCATGGGCTGTGGGAGAATAATAACCAGCCCTTAGTGGGCTGGGAAAACAGCCACAAAGGCCCATGGCGCAGGAGAGAAAGTCCTAAAGCAAAAAGTGGAAAATCAGCCAATAGGAGGCAATCCTACTCCAACTAGGATTGGAGGTGAAGTAGGATTGCTCCCACCTCCTATTTCGGCCGACCCAAAGGCCTTGGCTGCCTCTCCTCTCCTCTCCTCCTATATATACTAGTGGATTGGGTGGTTTTTGGACAGAATTTCCGGCCACGTGCTACCCGTTCCACCGGTGCATAGTTTCTCCTCTAGATCGTAGTTCCGCAGTGCTTAGGCGAAGCCCTGCCGGAATTGCTCCACCACCATCACCGGAGCGCCGTCACGCTGCCGGTGAACTCTCTCTCCTCTCCACCCCTCTTGCTGGATCAAGACGGTGGAGATCGTCATCAAGCTGCACGTGTGCTGAACGCGGAGGTGCCGTCCGTTCGGTACTAGATCGGAAGGATCGTGATCAAGGCCACGAGACGTTCGTGATTGGATCGTGGGACGGATCGTGACGAGATCGTGGGACGGTTCGTGATTGGTTCGCGGGACGGTTCGTGATTGGATCGCGGGACGCTCGGCGATTTGGATCGCGAAGAAGTTCGACTACACCAACCGCGTTTCTTAACGCTTCCCGCTTAGCGATCTACAAGGGTACGTAGATCCACTCTCCCTCTCGTAGATGCTCATCACCATGGATAGGTTTGCGTGTGCGTAGGAAAATTTTTGTTTCCCATGCGACGTTCCCCAACAGTGGCATCATGAGCTAGGTTGATGGTTCGATGAGATCTCGAGTAGAACACAAAAGGTTTGTGGGCGTTGATGCTTAGATTGCTTCCTCCCTTGGTTGGATTTTGGTTCAGCGGGATTGTGAGATGAAGCGGCCCGGACCAACATTACTCGTACGCTTACGAGAGACCGGTTCCCTCGACGCAACTTGTTGCTTAGATGGCTTGCGGGTGACAGTTTCTCTCACTTTAGTTGGATCGGATCCGACAAAGGCGGTCCTTGAGAAGGTTGAAAAGCAATCTATGTATCACCGTTGTGGTTTATACGTAGGTGAGAATCGTTCTTGCTAGATACCCGTAGCAGCCACGTAAAACATGCAACAACAATTAGAGGACGTCTAACTTGTTTTTGCAGGGTATGTTGTGATATGATATGGCCAATTACATGATGAGATATATGTGATGTATGAGATGATCATGTGATGTATAGATTATCACGACTTGCATGTCGGTGATTACGGCAACCGGCAGGAGCCATAGGGTTGTCTTTAATTATTGTATGACCTGCGTGTCAATCATTAAGCGCTATGTAATGCTTTACTTTATCGCTACGGTAGCAATAGTAGTAGAAGAATGCAGGGCGTGACAACCCCGATGGCGACACGTTGATGGAGATCAAGATGATGGAGATCATGGTGTCATGCCGGTGACGATGGAGATCATGCCGGTGTTTCGAAGATGGAGATCTTAAACACAAGTTGATAGCCATATCATGTCACTTATGAATTGCATGAGATGTTAATCCTTTTATGCACCTTGTTTTGCTTAGTACGACGGTAGCATTATAAGGTGATCCCTCACTTAAATTTCAAGATGAACTGTGTTCTCCCCGAGTGTGCACCGTTGCGAAAGTTCGTCGTGTCGAGACACCACGTGATGATCGGGTGTGATAGACTCTACGTTCACATACAACGGGTGCAAGTCAGATTTGCACGTGCAGAACACTCGGGTTAAACTTGACGAGCCTAGCATGTACAGACATGGCCTCGGAACACAAGAGACCGAAAGGTCGAACATGAGTCATATAGTAGATATGATCAACATAATGATGTTCACCATTGAAGCCACCTTAACTCACGTGATGATCGGACTTGAGTTGGTGAATTTGGATCATGTGACACTCAGATGACCCGAGGGATGTCAATTTGAGTGGGAGCTTTAGTAATTTGATTAACTAAACTCATTATCTTGAACAATAGTCTAAGTAACCTTTGCATATTTATGTTGTAGATCAATGGCTCGCGCAGTAGCACCCCTGAATTTTAATGCGTTCCTAGAGAAAGCTAAATTGAAAGATGATGGAAGTAACTTTGTTGACTGGGCCCGTAATCTGAGGATTATCCTCACGGCTTCCCAGAAGTCATATGTCCTTGATGCACCGCTTGGTGACCAGCCAGAAGACATGACCTCCGAAGACGTTAAGAACG
Organism: Hordeum marinum; assembly: GCA_022496015.1. Lineage (NCBI taxonomy): Eukaryota > Viridiplantae > Streptophyta > Magnoliopsida > Poales > Poaceae > Hordeum > Hordeum marinum. Next base: position 385,754,451 of record CM039675.1, read on the forward strand.
CTTGGGAGGCTCGTGCTGGAGACTACTCAATAGTTCAGTGTGCAATATTGTATGGCTTAGAACCGGGACTTCAAAGACGTTTTGAACGTCATGGGGCATATGAGATGTTCCAGGAGTTGAAGTTTATCTTTCAAAAGAATGCCCGGATCGAGAGGTATGAGACCTCCGATAAATTCTATGCTTGCAAGATGGAGGAGAATGGGTCTATTAGTGAGCACATACTCAGAATGTCTGGGTACTCAAACCGTCTAGCGGAGTTGGGAATTACCCTTCCGCCGGAGGCGATCACTGATAGAGTTCTTCAATCGCTGCCACCTAGTTACAAGAGCTTTGTGATGAACTATAACATGCACGGGATGAACAAGTCAGTCGCCGAGCTGTTTGCGATGTTGAAAGTCGCTGAGTCTGAAATCCAGAAAGAACATCAAGTGTTGATGGTCAATAAAACCACTAGTTTCAAGAAAAACGGCAAAGGCAAAGGCAAGAAGGGTAAAACCAAGAAGGATGGCAAAGCAGTTGCTACTCCTACAAAGAAGCCTAAGCATGGACCTAAGCCAGAAACTGAGTGCTTTCATTGCAAAGGAACTGGTCATTGGAAGCGGAACTGCCCCAAGTACCTGGCTGGCAAGAAGGCGGCCAACGACAAACAAGGTATATATGATATACATGTTATTGATGTGTACCTTACTAGTTCTCGTAGTAGTGCCTGGGTATTTGATACCGGTTCGGTTGCTCACATTTGCAACTCAAAACAGGAACTACGGAATAAACGAAGACTGGCAAAGGACGAAGTGACGATGCGCGTGGGAAATGGTTCCAAGGTTGATGTGATCGCCGTCGGCACGCTCTCTCTTCGATTACCATCAGGATTAGTGATGAACCTAAATAATTGTTATTTAGTGCCTGCGTTAAGCATGAACATTATATCTGGATCTTGTTTATTGCGAGACGGTTACTCATTTAAATCAGAGAATAAAGGTTGTTCTATTTATATGAGTAATATCTTTTATGGTCATGCACCCAATGTTAGGGGTTTATTCATATTGAATCTTGATAGTGATGACACACATGTTCATAACATTGATGCCAAAAGATGTAGAGTAGTTAATGATAGTACCACTTTCTTGTGGCACTGCCGTTTAGGTCATATTGGTGTAAAACGCATGAGGAAGCTCCATGCTGATGGACTTTTGGAGTCACTTGATTTTGAATCACTTGACACATGTGAACCATGCCTTATGGGCAAGATGACCAAAACGCCGTTCTCTGGAACAATGGAACGGGCGAGTGACTTATTGGAAATCATACATACTGATGTGTGCGGTCCAATGAATGTCGAAGCGCGCGGTGGTTATCGTTATTTTCTCACCTTCACTGATGACTTGAGTAGATATGGGTATATTTACTTGATGAAGCACAAGTCTGAAACATTTGAAAAGTTCAAGCAATTTCAGAGTGAAGTTGAGAATCATCGTAACAAGAAGATTAAATTTCTTCGATCTGATCGAGGAGGTGAATATCTGAGTTATGAGTTTGGCAATCACTTAAGACAGTGTGGAATTGTTTCACAGTTGACACCGCCCGGGACACCACAGCGTAATGGTGTGTCTGAACGTCGTAATCGGACCTTATTGGATATGGTGCGTTCTATGATGTCTCTTGCCGATTTGCCACTATCGTTTTGGGGTTATGCATTAGAGACAGCTGCATTCACTTTAAATAGGGCACCATCAAAATCCGTTGAGACGACGCCATATGAACTGTGGTTTGGCAAAAAGCCGAAGTTGTCGTTTCTTAAAGTTTGGGGATGTGATGCTTATGTCAAAAAGCTTCAGCCTGAAAAGCTGGAACCCAAAGCGGAAAAGTGCGTCTTCATAGGATACCCGAAAGAGACAGTCGGGTATACCTTCTATCTCAGATCCGAGGGCAAAGTGTTTGTCGCTAAGAACGGAACATTTCTTGAGAAAGAGTTTCTCTCGAAAGAATTGAGTGGGAGGAAAATAGAGCTTGATGAGGTTATTGAACCTTTACTTCAACCAGAGAGTAGCGCAGCACAGAAAGATGTTTCTGTGGAACCTACAACGGTAGAAGAGGAAGTTAATGATGATGATCATGAAGCTTCGGATCAAGCTGCTATTGAACCTCGTAGGTCGACAAGGACGCGTACTACTCCCGAGTGGTACGGCAACCCTGTCTTAGAGGTCATGTTGTTGGACAACAATGAACCTACGAGCTATGGAGGAGCAGTGATGGGCCCGGATTCCGAGAAATGGTTAGAGGCCATGCAATCTGAGATGGGATCCATGTATGAAAACAAAGTATGGACTTTGGAAGTACTACCTGAAGGGCGAAAGGCCATTCAGAACAAATGGATCTATAAGAAGAAGACGGACGCGGATGGTAATGTCACCGTCCATAAAGCTCGACTTGTGGCAAAGGGTTTTTCACAAGTTCAAGGAGTTGACTACGATGAGACTTTCTCACCCGTAGCGATGCTTAAGTCTGTCAGAATCATGTTGGCAATAGCTGCTTATTTCGACTATGAAATTTGGCAGATGGACGTCAAAACGGCGTTCCTCAACGGTTTCCTTGAGGAAGAGTTGTATATGATGCAACCCGAAGGTTTTGTCGATCCAGAGAATGCTGACAAAGTTTGCAAACTCCAGCGATCCATTTATGGACTGGTGCAAGCATCTCGGAGTTGGAATAAACGCTTTGATGAGGTGATCAAAGCGTTTGGGTTTATACAAGTTTATGGAGAAGCTTGTATTTACAAGAAAGTGAGTGGGAGCTCTATAGCGTTTCTAGTGTTATATGTGGATGACATATTGCTGATCGGAAACGATATAGAAATGCTGGAAAGCGTGAAGGAATATTTGAATAAGAGTTTTTCAATGAAGGACCTAGGAGAAGCTGCTTTCATATTAGGCATTAAGATCTATAGAGATAGGTCGAGACGCTTAATAGCACTTTCACAGAGCACATACCTTGATAAAGTTTTGAAGAAGTTCAAAATGGAACAGGCCAAGAAGGGGTTCTTGCCTGTGTTGCAAGGTGTGAAGTTGAGTAAGACTCAATGCCCAGTGACTGCAGAAGATAAAGAAAAGATGAGCGTCATCCCCTATGCTTCAGCCATAGGCTCTATCATGTATGCAATGCTGTGCACAAGACCTGATGTCAGCCTTGCCATAAGTATGGCTGGAAGGTTTCAAAGTGATCCTGGAATGGAGCACTGGCAAGCGGTCAAGAATATCCTTAAGTACCTTAACAGGACTAAGGACATGTTTCTCATTTATGGAGGTGATGAAGAGCTCGTCGTAAAGGGTTACGTCGATGCAAGCTTTGACACTGATCCGGACGATTCTAAATCGCAAACCGGATACGTATTTATTCTTAACGGGGGAGCAGTAAGCTGGTGCAGTTCCAAGCAAAGCGTGGTAGCTGATTCTACGTGCGAAGCGGAGTACATCGCAGCCTCGGAGGCAGCGAAGGAAGGTGTCTGGATGAAGCAGTTCATGACAGATCTTGGAGTAGTGCCTAGTGCACTGAATCCAATAAATCTGTTCTGTGACAACACTGGTGCCATTGCTCTAGCCAAGGAACCAAGGTTTCACAAGAGGACCAGACACATAAAGCGACGCTTCAACTCCATCCGGTTCTACATCGAGGAGAAGGACATAAATATTTGCAAAGTGCACACAGATCTGAATGTTGCAGACCCGTTGACTAAACCTCTTCCAAGGGCTAAACATGATCAACACCAGAACTGTATGGGTGTTCGATTCATTACCATGTAAATCACATAGTGATGTGAACTAGATTATTGACTCTAGTGCAAGTGGGAGACTGTTGGAAATATGCCCTAGAGGCAATAATAAATTAGTTATTATCATATTTCCTTGTTCATGATAATCGTTTATTATCCATGCTATAACTGTATTGATCGGAGACTTAAATGCATGTGTGGATACATAGACAAAACCATGTCCCTAGTATGCCTCTAATGGACTAGCTCGTTGATCAAAGGATGGTTAAGGTTTCCTAGCCATGGACATGAGATGTCATTTGATAACGGGATCACATCATTAGGAGAATGATGTGATGGATAAGACCCAAACTACAAACATAGCATATGATCGTGTCAGTTTATTGCTACTGTTTTCTGCATGTCAAGTATATGTTCCTATGACCATGAGATCATGCAACTCACGGATATCGGAGGAGTGCCTTGTGTGTATCAAACGTCGCAACGTAACTGGGTGACTATAAAGGTGCTCTACAGGTATCTCCGATGGTGTTTGTTGAGTTGGCATGGATCGAGACTGGGATTTGTTACTCCGTGTGACGGAGAGGTATCTCAGGGCCCACTCGGTAATACAACATCACAACAAGCCTTGCAAGCAATATGGCTAAGTGTTAGTCACGGGATCTTGTATTACGGAACGAGTAAAGAGACTTGCCAGTAACGAGGTTGAACTAGGTATGGAGATACCGACGATCGAATCTCGGGCAAGTAACATACCGAAGAACAAAGGGGACGTTATACGGGATTAACTGAATCCTTGACATAGAGGTTCGACCGATAAAGATCTTCGTAGAATATGTAGGAACCAATGTGGACGTCCAGGTCCCGCCATTGGTTATTGACCGTAGAGGTGTCTCGGTCATGTCTACATAGTTCTCGAACCCGCAGGGTCTGCACACTTAAGGTTCGGTGACGTTTCGGTAGTGTAGAGTTATGTATGGTGGTGACCGAAGGTTGTTCGGAGTCCCGGATGAGATCCCGGACGTCACGAGGAGCTCCGGAATGGTCCGGAGGTAAAGATTCATATATAGGAAGTCCCAGTTTGGTTTCCGGAAAAGTTTCGGGCTCATCGGTAGTGTACCGGGAGTATCGGTATTGTACCGGGAGTGCCGGTAGTGTACCGGAGGACCTCCGGGAGGGGTATTTCGACCCCAAGAGGTCCATGGGCTGTGGGAGAATAATAACCAGCCCTTAGTGGGCTGGGAAAACAGCCACAAAGGCCCATGGCGCAGGAGAGAAAGTCCTAAAGCAAAAAGTGGAAAATCAGCCAATAGGAGGCAATCCTACTCCAACTAGGATTGGAGGTGAAGTAGGATTGCTCCCACCTCCTATTTCGGCCGACCCAAAGGCCTTGGCTGCCTCTCCTCTCCTCTCCTCCTATATATACTAGTGGATTGGGTGGTTTTTGGACAGAATTTCCGGCCACGTGCTACCCGTTCCACCGGTGCATAGTTTCTCCTCTAGATCGTAGTTCCGCAGTGCTTAGGCGAAGCCCTGCCGGAATTGCTCCACCACCATCACCGGAGCGCCGTCACGCTGCCGGTGAACTCTCTCTCCTCTCCACCCCTCTTGCTGGATCAAGACGGTGGAGATCGTCATCAAGCTGCACGTGTGCTGAACGCGGAGGTGCCGTCCGTTCGGTACTAGATCGGAAGGATCGTGATCAAGGCCACGAGACGTTCGTGATTGGATCGTGGGACGGATCGTGACGAGATCGTGGGACGGTTCGTGATTGGTTCGCGGGACGGTTCGTGATTGGATCGCGGGACGCTCGGCGATTTGGATCGCGAAGAAGTTCGACTACACCAACCGCGTTTCTTAACGCTTCCCGCTTAGCGATCTACAAGGGTACGTAGATCCACTCTCCCTCTCGTAGATGCTCATCACCATGGATAGGTTTGCGTGTGCGTAGGAAAATTTTTGTTTCCTATGCGACGTTCCCCAACAGATATAAGAACATTAACCCGGACACTGGGACGCTATCACCCGAGCACTCTCCATCACCCCATCAAAGTATAGCTCGGGGCGTCTATGCTCCTTCCCGAGAGGCGGTGGGGAGGTGGCTACCTTCATCGGATCCAGCCCCGGCCAGTGCACATTCGCTCTTACAAGGGCTATCCAGACTCCCTCGATGTTGGAGGAGCAATTGACGGTGTCGAGGCGGGGCGAACCAGTAATCAACCTCTACACAAGGCCAAAGTAGCTACTTGGTAGCGGCTCGCCGGGCCATAAGCGGATGCAGAGGTCCTTCATGGCCGGCTCCGCCATCTGGTGCAGCTCCATCAGCTGTTTCAGCTACTCCACTAGAAGAGGAGGGTGCTCGAGGGCTCCGAACTGTGCCAAGAACAGCCGAGCCTCATCTCCTTCTCCCCGTGAGGCGAACAGCTGATTGGCATCTGCCTTGCTCTTTTGGAGGTGCCTAAGGATCGTCACACCTGGGTAAGCAATTCGAATTTGCTATCCCCGAATACGCACATTAGTGAGTATGGCTTACCATCGGTTACACATTTGCCTTGGCGCACTTGCTCTTCGTAGAACCGTATGTCCACCCGCTCTTTCCCGAGTTCGGCTGTCAAGGTGGATAGTTCAGCCGATCTCGCTTTATTCTTTTTCTCCAAGGCCTCGCATTTTTCGCTGGCGTCCTTGAGCTCCTGCTCGACCTCCGCCACACGAGCCTCATGCTTGTCGCTGGTGGATCACATGGCGGAAAGGGCGACAGTCGTTTCTCCAGAAGCCACCCTCTCGGTGGCCGCTTCATCCTTCGTGCATTAGAGCTCGACTTTGAGCAGCTCCACCTCTTTCGCCAAAGCTGCGCGCACATTATATATTGTAAATAAGCTACACTGACAGTATTCAGACAACGGAGTTTATACAAAGGTATTCGGATTCTGTTTTGACATACCTTGAGCCTCGTCGAGTCTTCGATTAAGGGCCCAACTTCGTCTTCGGAGCGCTTAAGCTGTCGATTTAGCTCGTCCTGCTCGGCGCCATCTGTTGCTGCCACCGATGACGAAGCCCGCATCACACATACAGTTGATATATTACATGGGTTCTCGATTCGCGAACTATAGTCAATCCGATCATATGTTGAGTTATCTTCGCATGCTGGATACTTAAAGTGTATCTAATACGATATCAGATACTTGAGTGACCCCTAGGTGAGCTTTTTCACCTCTCCTAGGGCTCGGGAGCTGCCATGTATGTAATGGAAATAAATGAAAACTTCGCAAATAAGAGTATCAGGTAACATACTTGAAAACCCGTCAGGAGACCTTTGAAGGCCTCCTTTAGTGCATTGTCAACGGACTAGATGCTCTTCAATACCGCACCCATGAGGGTGTGGCGCAACTCGGAGACGGAGGCGCTCGTTAGAGCCTCCTCCATTACCGTCCACCCGTTGGTCGGTGGCGCCGGAGGTGATCGGACAATCCGATCACCGACCGGGGTTCGAACCAGAACCTCCGCAGGTGTGCTATGCTCCGGAGAAGCCCTTGTAGGGGGCTGGGCGGCTGCTCGCTCGGCCTCCTCAGTGTCCAGGCGGGGCACCTCCCCCTGGTCTTCTATAGCTGAGGTGTTAGCCTTGGCCATCATGTCGTCTCCCCCACCGCCGGTGCCTGGCAACATAGGAGCATGCTGGGATGACACCTCGGTGGTGTCCTTCATGGTGCCCGAAGTGGCAGGATGCGATGCCTTCCTGCTCTCCACTTGTTCGGCGGGCGGGGTCTCCCCATCTAATATTTGATCAGTGGGGAGTATGCGCCGAGGGCTGCAAAATTGATGAGCACCTGCGTGTTAATAAATTCTCAACCTATTAAAGGACGAATAAGGGGTCTACGGATCCTAACCTTTGGGTGGGGGCTTGACCCTAAGGTTCCTTCTCGGAACCTCCTAGGCGTCATGAGACTTGGCATCTGAATCTGAGTTGTCGTCGAACAAGACCACCCGTGCCTGACACACTCTCTTCTGTGCGGGAGGGGTTGCCTCATTTGGAGCATCCGATGACGACACCCTCTTTCTGGCTGGGGGGAAATGCCTTCCCCCTGGCTTAGTGATCCTCCTCTTCTTCCTGCTCCTCCTCCTCCTATTCCTCCTCATGCTCCTCTTGGTTCGAGGAGGCATGGGTTTCCCCGTAGACAGTCTCTGACTCGTCCCGGATACGAAGGCCGCTTCGGCCTGGTTTCTTCTTCTTCTCCTTCTTCTCGGGGGCCTTGTACGGCTTCACCACGAGCATCAACGCTAACACCCTGGACCTAGAGTCCTCGGGCTGAGGTGTCAGACTGCTCATATTAATGGCTTTGTATAGCCATTTCTGCAAGGGAGTGATCGGAAGATAATGTTATGAATCCTCTTTGGGAGAAGTAAGAGTCGGTCAAGCAGAAGTGTATCGTACCTTGGTAGTAGGCTTGAAGGCTTGCAGGCCTCTATCTTCCTCCTCGGATGACCAGTTCTCCTGCGACTTAAAGAGGGCCTTCCATAGCTTCTCCCGCGTAGTGTGGAAGAGGTTTCGTACTGTTGGCGCATCGTCAAGCTGACGAGCCCACAAGGGAGTGCCCTGGCGATGGTAGGCAAGGATGTGTCTCCGGAGCATCACCAGGACCACATTGGTCAGCTTGATGTCCTTCTCGACCATGGAGCTCATGCGATTATGCATGTCACTCATTTCCTTGCTCGTTCCCCAATTAAGGCCTTTGTTGAGCAATGAAGCTAGCATGGTGGGGGACTAGATCTTAATTTGGCTGGGGGGGGTGACCTTCTTCTCATGGTTCTGCGATGTAGAACCACTCCTTCTGCCACGCCTTGATGGTGTCGATGAAGGTGCCCGGTGGCCACACGACGCGGGTGAGCTTGCCGATAACAGCCCCTCCATAGTCTGCGTGCTTCCCACCGACGCACTTCGTCTTGATGTTGAACACTTTGAGCCAGAGCCTGAAGTGTGGCTTGACACGAAGAAACGCCTCATAGACGAGGATGAATGCTGAGAGGTGCATGATAGAGTTCGGAGGGAGGTTGTGGAAGTCGAGGTCGTAGAAGAACATTAGCCCCCTGACAAAGGGATGGAGTGGGAAGCTCAACCCCCTGATGAAGTGGGGAATGAAGACCACCCACTCGCCTGGCTTAGGGGTGGGGATCACTTGGCCCTCCTCCGCTGGGCGGTGAGGGATGTCGGCGGGGAGGTATCCGGCCTTGTTGAGGTCTAGGATGTATTTTTGGTGACAGTGGAGGTCTCCCACTTGCCGTTGGAACCTGAGCCCGCCATTGGTGAGCTTGGAGGTAGGTGGCGGAAGATCTAGATTTGAGCTTCGGATGCTCAGAGGAATGGAAAGGACAGGAGACGAATGAGGCGCGTAATTAGCTTTGGGGGTTTTCTTCCCTTTTATGAGGTTTATCATTTAGGCTCCCTCCACCGCGTCGTGAATCCCTCCACTTCCCGAAACGTGCGTGCCATTGCACGCGCATGACTAAACATATCCCGTGTAAAATGGGGTACGATCTCCATGATGATAGATCGTGTTGATGGAATGACCTCGAACAGCGAATTGAGTTTTCGTAAGTGGCCTAGCGGTCGTGACCTTTTGTCAGATAGGTTGTCAGTATACGTCATTTTGTCCCTTAAGGTTCCGCCTTCAAGGCCGACCTATTCATAGTGTTCGGACGTGCCACTATTCGGAAGCTATTTGTCATCGGAGGCCGAACTCTATTCAACGGAAGGAACTTACCTCACAAGCCGAAGAATTTTTTTGTGAAGCAAATGGACCTGAAGACCCTTAGCATTGGAGGCAAGTCCGGGGGCTACTAAGGGAGTCCTGGATTAAGGGGTTCTCAGGAGGCCGACCTATCCTTACGAGCTAGACTATATGGGCTGCTTACCGGACACAAGAATATTTGAAGGCCCAGTCCCCAAGATGGAAGCTTCGGGAAGTAAGACTTGTACTCCACGTTCGATGTAGCAAATAGGCATGTTTATATCTTTGGCATGTAACCGACCATGTGTAAACCCTAGGAGCCCTCGGTGTCGATATAAGCCAGAGGGTTTTACGGTATAGAGGACAACTCATCTAGGGTTAGCTATTCAATCTCGAGGTAGATCAACTTTGTAACCCCCCACATCATCAATAGAACCAAGCAGGACGTAGGGTATTACCTCCATAGGAGGGCCCAAACCTGCGTAAATCTGTGTCCCCTTTGTCTCCTGTTACCGTCGACTCCAGTCTTGTAGTTCGGGACCCCCTACCTGAGATCCGTTGGTTTTGACACCGACGGCCAGCTAGCAGCAGCTTCTGCAGTTGATGGACACAACTGGTTATTCCCAGTTGCATTTGGTGTGTTGGAGGTAGAGTCTGAGGAGTGTTGGGTCTGGTTTCTGCAACAGTTGTGCAACATTATAGGTACACCCTTAGGTTTAGTTATACACACAGATGCTTGCAATGGTTTATAGAGTGCACTAGAAATTGTATTCCCTAGAGTGGAACATAGGAAATGTATGTGACACCTAGCGCAAAATTTTAAAAAGGAATTCAAAGGCAAAATTCATGATCAGAACCTATGGCCAGCATCATACACATGCAGCTTGAGGAAGCATGAGAACCATTTGAGAGTGTTGTATGCTCACAATCATTTGGTGAAGGAGTAGATGGATGAACATCATGGAAAGGTGTGGTCAAGAAGCAAATTCAACGAAATCTGCAAAGTAGACTATCCGACAAATAACTTGCTGGGTGTTTCAATAAAAAGTTCAAGTCAGTGAAAGGGCTTCTATTGTGGCAAGCATTTGATAAGATCAGACAGATGATATGATAAAGATGGCTCTTCGTAAAAGAATTGCAGAAACACAATATGCTGGCCATATTATGCTCCCATCTCTGATTAAAGCATTGCATGCCAAGGCAACATGACTAAGGATGAAATGCATTCGACCATCGACATACGAGGCTGATGTGACATACACTCATAGTAAAAATAGGTAATGGAGTTATCCAGTGAACCATGCAACTAAGGAATGCAGTTGTAGGCAATGGCAGATCCGTGGGAAGCCATGCATACATGCCCTACATCTCATGACTGTTATTGGAGGTGAAAATGGTGAAGTTGATCAGTATTGCTCTGAATATTTATCTGTTGCGAAATTTATGGTTGCTTATGCTGAAAATGTGCCTGCACTCTTGGGAAAAGACCAATGGAACATAGTAAACCCAAGGTTCAAATTCCATTCTCCTGTACTGACTAGAACACCAAGAAGACCAAATAAAAACAGGATAAGAGCTAAGAGGGTCGTGTAAAAAATAGCGTAAGTGCAAACAATGTGGTATCATAGGGCATATTGCTAGGACTTGTACCAATCCAGTTGATGCGTCACTTGGAGAAGAGGAACAATGGGCAGCAGCAAAAGCAGAGGAGAATGCAGCAGCAGAGGAGAATGCAGCAGCAGAGGAGAATGAAGCAGCAGAGGACAATGCAGCAAGTTTATAGGAGAATGCAGCATCAGAGGGGAATCCAGCAAGTTTAGAGGAGAATGAAGCAACTAAAGTAGCAGCTTGGTATGTGTGCAACTTTTGCCCTTTTTGAATTTGTTCTCTTTTTTATCGATGGCTAAGCTTATTTCTGTTTGACCCAGCTCTAGGATAATTAGAGGCACGGGACAGAAAAGACCTAGAGAGGAAGAAACTCGGTTGAAATATCATCCGATGAAGAATTTGAAACCATGGCTTATGAAGGTTTTGAAGGTACAAGAGAGGAGGAAGTTATTTTGTCTAAAGTTCCTCTAAGGATTAGTGAACCCATAGATGACCGTTAACTGTTCATCACTTGCTCGGTTAGTCAAAGCTCAACAAAACCGCCACCACCAGAAGTGAAGATCAGAAGCAACAAGACAAAGCTTTCAAAAGGACAAAATATCCCAACTAGGGAAACCAGGAGCAAGACAGTTAACCCATCCCGGAACACCAGGAGCAAGGCAAAGATTTGAATTTGAACTTGAATGCAAGTCATAAACTTTGAACTTTAAGGATTTGTAATAGGGATTTTGTCGTCAATTTGAACTATTGTGAAAACTTGTAAGGTGTAATAATTATATTTGTAATTTGATGTGAAATTTGAGGTAGAATACAAAACCGAGTCAAAATTTGAATTTTAGGCAAACTTTGAATTTCAATCAACACTTGAAGTCCATTGCCTTGTGGTGTGAGTTGTAAAGTGTGCTGAACACTTGAAATCCGATTTCTTTTGCATGAAATGTGCTCGAAATGAGCTCCCAAGCTAGGGTAAACAGCCCCATTTGTAATCAAGTTTTATTGGACCTACTCTAAATGAGTCAAATATTTTTTATTAACACCTATTCAGTTTATATAGTGTGGCTCGAAGTATCACAATTTATTGAATTAATCTTCATACACTACTGGAATTATAAGATTTGCCGTCTACCATGTCTTTGCTATCGGCTGGCAGACAGCAAAGAAGGCGTTCGCCATCAGCTAGCAAAAAACCGACGGCAAAGCTGGGGTGGACAGTAAAGGTTTTGTTTGCCATCAGCCTACTCTTTGCCGTCGGCTAGCTGATGGCAAAGATGGGGCAGGCAGATGGCAAAGGTCACGGGCGGGCCCCACTGCATTGTGGGTTCAGAGCACAACCTTGTTGCCGTCGGGGACCTCTTTGTCGTCCGCCTCATCCCTCTTTGTCGTCCGCTAGCAGACGACAAAGAGGATGTCCTCCTTAACGGTCATGGCGGATCCCCACCCCCTCATTCTCGTCCCCCCCCCCCCGCAATCCACTCCACTCTCCCTCTCCCAGCACCGGCTGGCCCCTCCCCGTAGCTCCCCCCTCCCTCCCCGCCCTACCATGCAGCCCCCACCACCAGAACTCCCCAGCGCCGCCCCTCTCGTCTCGCCTCCCCTCCCTAGCGCTGCCCCTCCCCTATCGCTGCCCGTCCCCAGCGCCGCCCTTCCCAGCGCCGCGCCCCGCAATGAGCCCCCTCCCCGCGATGAGCCCCCTCCCAGCGACAAGCCCCGTCCCCCCCCATGCCGCCCCCACCATTGCGGCAAGCCCCCCAACCACACCGCCCCTCCCCCACGCCGGCCCTCCTCCACCTGTGCCTCCCCGTGATGTCCACCCGCCGGAGCTCGACGCGGCGCCGGCCCCCTCTCCGCGACCTTCCTCCCCCACACCGGCCCTCCTCCATCGGCCCTACAAGGTGAGGTTTTTTCTTTTTTTCTGTTTTTACTTTCCATTTTATGTTGCTAGTGCTTATTTTTTTTTGTTTAGTTTAGGTTAGTTTAGGTTAGTTCTAGTGCTAGTTTAGTTTAGTTTAGTGTTTTTTCTGTTTTTATTGTTTAGTTTAGGTTAGTGCTAGTGCTAATTTAGTTTAGTTTAGTCCTAGTTATTAGTGTTAGTGCTGGTGCTAGTGTTTAGATAATAATAAGGAAAAGAAGAAGAATGAAAAAATGAAGGTCGAGGAGGCCGAGGAGGTCATAGTTTTGTAAGTTATGGGTTAGTTCACATATTTTCTGATGTTCATTGTCGTGTCTCCGCTATCGGCGAAGGAGGTGTCGAGTATTATGGAAGAGTTGAAGCAATTTATGAACTTATATTCTTTGGTGATAACAGACCAAACGTCGTAGTCTTCAAATGTTGTTGGTTCTAGACAAAGGAGACTAGAAGGACTCATGAACATAAAGGGATAGTCGAAATCAAACAAAGCACCCATTTAGATGTTCCCGATGTCTATATTATGTATCAATAGGCAACCCAAGTTTTCTATCTACCGTGGGAATGCCAAACTGATCCAAATCTGAAAGGTTGGGATGTTGTTTATGATGTGGCACCACATTTTTGACCACCTCCCCTCAATGAAGATGATTATGAACCTCGCATTAACCCAGACACATATGAAGGAGAATTCTTCCAAGAAACACATCTTTCCAAAAAATGTTTCAAGAACTGCTCTACTTCACCCCAGAAAATTGAGGTAGACAGCGACAGTGAATCCGACTTCACCCCTGAGCCGAAACAAGAAGAGATAGAAGAAGAAAAGGTTACTACTGTGGATGACCTCTCAATGCCTGACCAATTACATAAAGGAGGCCTTCCACATGTTGCTCACGATAGTGATGATGATGCATTTATTAATGATAGTGATGATGATGGTGATGCATTTATTGATCCCGCAACATATATCGACGATGAAGATTATTATTAGTTCATGTCAGGTATACATGATGATGATACACTCAAATTATATATATACATATTACTATTCATGTTGGTATTCAATTTTTTTATGTTGTACTAAATTTGTTTACTTTTTGTCATCGCAGGTGTTGAAATATGGTGGGCGCTGGTCGAGAGCGATCCGAGGATCCTTTGTCGGCGCGTGCTGGGAGGGGTACTTCCATTCCACCCCAAACTCTCCGGAGAGCGTTATATGACTGTATTGGGTCACCTGAGAGCACTTCTTCGTCGGTGAAGTTGCCCACACGGAGAGGAGGTCGGGGGAAGAAGAGAGCTCCTAAAGCTACACGTGGTGGCCGCGAGAGAGGTATGAAGGCTGCTATGCCTTCCTCGCCACCACCCCCAGCTGATTCACCAGAGACGGGACTGCTACGGTGGACTCGTCTGAGGTGGAGCCTACAAGGTCTCCTATCCATGAGCCTCGGGTCAGCGATCCTTCTATCCAAGACGCTTCGGCCCTCGAGACTCCTGTGTCAGACACCTCGTCACGCGAGACTCTTGCACCAGACGCTTCATCCTACGAGACTCCACAGACTTCCACCAGATGGGATACCTGGTTGGATATGCATCAACCGGAGCCGAGTGGCCATGCTGATGGTGGCAGGGATCGGCTTTTTGATAGAGGGGACAAGGTGGTTGAGGGCACCGTCTACCAGCGTGGGTGTACACGGCTTCCGCCCGTGCCGGCGACCCGCGAGCAGAGGTGGTTGATTAAGCCTAAGTCGCTAAAGTAAGTGTATTTACTCTTTTTAAACCTTTTGCCTTCCTTTTTCTTCACATATCTAATGCATTGGCTTTGTCATATTGCAAGGGTTGTATTCACACCAAGGATGTCCGGAGGCCCAACTCCGTCCTTGGTGTGATTTTACGGCATAACTTCCTGGGGTTTGTCACATTGCCCGGCGAGGGTTAGCAAGAAGACGTAGGATTGAAATTCGAGCACTATCTGGCTGCCGCGGCCCTTCCGGAGGAGATGATCGATGGTGTGTTGTGCCACACGAGGGACGACATGGTCATCAGGAAGTTCTGGGTAATTTCTCCTTTACACAATTAAAAATCAACAATAGCTAGTTATTGTACTAATCAGTGTTGTCTCTTTTGATTGCAAACCTTCTACAGGTGTGAGGAGGGATACGAGGAGGCCACTGCAAAGCTTATCAATTACGAGTGCAGGCGTCTACTAAACAACTTACGGCACGAGGCTCGGGTACAGTCTGTTCGAGACTACTACGCCTCGCAGCATATTAAGAAGGCCAAGTCGTCGTCCCACTGAAAGTTTCTGGACAAGGAGTAGTACATGAAGGTAATTATCTATTCTTAAGGCCCTGTGCTTAGTTTCCTTTTCTTTGATTCGTAGGCGTAGCTCTCAAATTCCTCTTTACTAACTTAGATGCCCCCGAGATGGTGTGCCGATAAGATGGGTTGTTGGGAGGCGTTGGTGAATGAATGGTGCTCTGACCAATGGCGAGTCCTCCACGACTATGCCAAGGCATGGCGTGCCCAAATGGAAGGTGTGCCACACCATCAAGGCAGTGCCAACATTTATCAGTTCGCGCGGAACTGGGTATGTGGTTTGCTTCATGATTCTTGCAATTAATTCTTGCAGTGCTAGGTTTACCCACTATTAATACTTTGTTCCTCTCTTGTAGGCTCATCACAATAAGATGTAGGTGCCAGAGGTGTACGACCCGTATGCCATGGCCCATACTGCCTCCCACAAAAAGGTCAAGGCATTCTCTAAGTCTGACCTCGATAATCCTGAGAACTTCACCAATATCTCCTCCCACCACAAGCTCATGAGGTACAGAGATGTCGGGAAGGCGGTGAATGGGGAGGACTTCAACCCTAGCCAGCAACGACGGTGATGTTATCTGGCCACAGGAGGCCCCATGGATCGATAGCCATTGGAGATGGACATATACGGTCTTCGAGCACTTTTCGACAAATCAAGGCGCGCCAAATGAGCTCCTGTCCTGAGATGTCGCCTCGTCCATGGCCAGTCCAGCTCGCCATCGAGGTTAGTCATACGGACTCAGATAGCATTCATCCATTACATTGTTTGTACGAACAAAGATGATTACAATGCTAACGAGGAGGTGTGTTGCAGGTTGCTCTGGATAAAGAGAGAGAGAGAGAGACAACCCAGACGCTTCTGGCGCAACAGGCCCGGAAGGCGGAGGAGGACAAGAGGGATCTGGAGGAGAGGACGGCTAAGTTGTTGGAGGAGGAGAGGGCACGGAACGATGCGTATCACCAGGCCATGTACGAGATCATCGTGGTAAGTTTCTTCTTCATATTAGCCAAATGATGCACTACATGTTCTTTTCATTAATAACCAATATGATTGACTTGGAAAAACCAAATGTGCAGACTTTGTGCGAGAATACTTGACCACACCCCGCCACCGATGCCAGCCATTACCACGATCGGAATGGTGAGCTTAATTTTCAATGTTCATTAGTTACTAGTCTTAACATTTTAGTGTCATCATGCTAACGCAAATGATCTTTGGTACAGCATAACTCCTGAGCTGCATCACACGACCCGAGCAACCCCAGTGATTCACCTCCATGATGAAGAGG
This sequence comes from Hordeum marinum, assembly GCA_022496015.1. Classification (NCBI taxonomy): domain Eukaryota; kingdom Viridiplantae; phylum Streptophyta; class Magnoliopsida; order Poales; family Poaceae; genus Hordeum; species Hordeum marinum. Next base: position 385,771,059 of record CM039675.1, read on the forward strand.
AGGGTAAGCCCTAATATGCCACTTACTTGGCTAGTTTCTCAAACAAAGACAAACATAGCACTTAGACAAACTTAGCACTTAGACAAATGTCATATTTTACGTAAGTTAGCTTTGTTTCCTCTAAAATGACATAGTAATCTTACTTACCTCCAAAATGACATATTTTACTTAAGTTAGCTCTAAAATGACATATTGTACCTAAGTTAGCTCTAAAATGACCTATACTTAGCATTGTTTCCTCCACACTAACATATTAAGCTTAGTTAACTCAACAATGACATAATAGACTTGGTAATCTCATAGATGTCATGGACTTAGCTTATTTTTCTGCAAAATGACACAATAAGCTTAGTTAGGTAAAAATGTGATAATTACCTAGGTTAGCTCTAAAATGACACAAATAAGCAATAAAAAGTAGAAAAAGAAGAGTAGAAAGGGAAAGAGAAGAAAAAAGCTTCTTCTTCTACCTCCTCCTCTTCTTCTTCTAGATATTCTTCTTCCTATTGGTAACCTCATAGATGCCATAGACTTACCTTATTTTCTTGCAAAATGACACAACAAGCTTAGTTAGGTCAAGAATGGCATAATTACCTAGGTTAGCTCTAAAATGGCACAAATAAGCAATAAGAAGAAGAAAAACAAGAGGATAAAGAGAAAGAGAAGAAAAACACTTCTTCTTCCTCCTCCTCCTCTTCTTCTTCTAGATCTTCTTCTTCTTCTTGGTAACCTCATAGATGCCATAGACTTACCTTATTTTCTCGCAAAATGACACAATAAGCTTATTAGGTCAAGAATGGCATAATTACCTAGGTTAGATCTAAAATGGCACAAATAAGCAATAATAAGAAGAAAAACAAGAGGATAAAGAGAAAAGGAAGAAAAACACTTCCTCTTCTTCTTCCTTATTTTCTTCTTCTAGTTCTTCTTCTTCTTCCTCTAGTATTCCTCTTCTAACTTTCTTATCTCCCATTTTGCAGATTTGATTCACTTCATGGATGGAGTTCTTGTGTTTAATTTCTGTTTTGATTTTGTATCGATGAACATTGTGAAACTTGCTACCTATGGATGAAACTATGCATGTATGGATGAAACTTGCACTTTTGATTTGGTATGTTTGTTGGATGATCATATATATGTGCTTGTGATATGGAAGGGATATAGTTTCTATGAATTATATATATATATCATATATGTGCTTGTGAAAATGATTGGATATAAAAAATAGAACGAAAAGGGACAATACAGGCACTTTGGCGTCTGCCACCGACGGCAAAGGGCTCTTTGCCGTCTGCCCCGGACGGCAAAGGTGCGACGTGGCGGCTACCTGTGCAACCTGGGAAGACCAGACTGGGGACATTTGGTTTATTTGTCGTCTGTGGCAGACGACAAAGGGGAGGAGGCAGATGGCAAAGAAGTGAGGGGGCGGCTACGACAGAAGTCTTTGCCATCTGCAGTAGACGGCAAAGGGGTAGGAGGCAAACGGCAAAGGGTGAGGAGGCAAATGGCAAAGAAGTGAGGGGGCGACCATGGCAGAAGTATTTGCCGTCTGCGGCAGACGGCAAAGGGGGAGGGGCATACGGCAAAGGGCCGGGGAGGCAGACGGGAAAGGAGACGGGGAGGCGGACGATAAAGCGGTGGGTACGTTATCCACCTCTAACGGCGACGCCATCAGTAGTTGTCGTCCATAGACTTTGCCGTCTGCAAACTGACGGCGATGAATCTTTGCAGTCCGTTGGGCAAAAGCAGACGGCAAAGAACCCCTTTGCCGAAGCTTGCTGTGCCCAAAAATATGCCATCTACTAGCGGAAGGCAAAGTCCTTTCCCGTCCACCTTTGTGCCTTTGTCATCTGCCATGGAAGACGGCAAAGTGCCTGATTGCTGTAGTGATATTTTTACAATTTTTTTGAAAAATATATACTTTAATATAAAACCATTAAAAACACGTTTAAAATATGAAAATGGAAAACTAAGTTTAGATCCTTCTTATTCACTTTGAAATCAAGCTTCAGTGATTTTTTAAATTTTCAAAAACCAGAGGGAACCCTACCTCCTCTCCTTGGACTCTATGAAATGTTGTGCATAATAGCTCATATGTGTGAAGGTTTTTTCATGAAAATGTCCATAGACAAAGTTTATGATTTTTGGTTGGTAACATGTCACACAAGACAACATTGTGCATAGGTTTTATATTTTTTGATTTTTTTTAAATTAATGGTGCTCATTTGACCTCGATCATGCTAGCTGGTTTTTTTTGTAAATGTCCATATACCAAGTTTAGTATTTTTGCTCGTTAGTGTGTGTTATAAAACTACGAACAGCGAAGGTTTCATATTTTTTGATTTTTTTTAATTAGTTATGCTCGGTCAAATCCTTGGAAACCCCGTTGACCAGCTCAAAACCCCTCTAAACCCCGCAGCGAAGGGTCAACCGTCCGATCATACCCTAGCGCCAAGCGACAACACTCTGCGCCATCGGATCACATGGAAGGCTCCCAGGTTGGTTGTCCTCGCCCACCCTTTCTTCTGTTGCCTATTCTATGTCGACGAGACTAGCCACTACTCTGCTTCTTCTTCTCCGGCGATGAGAGGAGCCACTCCTTTGATTCTTCTTCGTCGGTGACTTTGGGAGATATGTCAAGATCCACTTCAGCCTTCCGCCAATCGTGGAACCACTATGGTCCACTTCCCATGGAGCGATGTCCTGACTGCCCGCGCAGCGCGCCACTGGTACGGTTGACTTCGTAGGTGGTCAAGAATGGCAACTATGGGCACGAGTTCGTGAAATGAGAGAGCAAGCTAGAGGGGCAGATTAGTTCTTTCCTTTTCTTTTTGCTTTTTATTCTTTTTTCCTTGGATCTGAGATTTAGGGTTCATGTTTTCAATTCAAATCGTGAAGAAATGCACACATTTTGAATGGCTAGATGACTACGTTAAGCGGATTCAACGCAATCGGGCCCCAACCTGGGAGCTCAATCTGCTGTCAGCACCAACGAATTTTGTCTCTGAAAGTGCTTCTCTGACAGTTAGGGATGCAGATCTGAAGGGGGAATGAAAGAAGATGAACAAGAAGTTGAGGCAGATGATTCAATTGAACAAGCAAGCGAATCTGATAGCCTTAGGATTTTAGTTCTGTATAGTTTCTCTAGGATTTGCTTACTTGCTGGTCATCACTTGTTAGAGATGTTATTACTTTGGTGTCATGTGCTCTAGGATTTGGTTAAATTTGTGGATCATCTGCTCTAGGATTTGCTTAAATTTGTGGATCATGTGCTCTAGGATTTTCTTAAATTTGTGGATCATGTGCACTATGCTCTGTGTTGCTTAATTTGTAGATCATGTTAGTTTTGTCGGTTTTGTACACTTTTAGTTTCTTCACTTTTGTTAGACAACACCGACCGCAGAAGAAAAAAAAGGTTCTAAGGACCATATTCAAACTAAGCTCTGGTTGGGCCGTCGCATTGTGTTGAGTGTTGAAAGCCCACAAAGATAAAGGAGGCCTAGGAAATAGTGCACGCGTTGGCTCTGTTTTTAGGTTGATTATTGCCATGGTAAATCCATTTATTGCCTTGCTGAACAAAAATAGTGCATGATGGTAAATCGATTTATTGTTAGCAGTACAACTTTTATCCCATGGCATTTTATACAGATAATTGCCATGGTGAACTTAAGAATAACTTTTTCCATGTCATTGTTAGTGTAGATATCATGAGAAATTATTTATTGAACTTCCCCATGTCAAATTTATTTGTACATATCATGGCAATTTCCTTCTGTATATAGCCTATTACACAACACTTTGATTTTTTGACTTGCGGGTATTATGAACATGCTTTTGTTGCGAGAAAAATATTGTATACATATTTTTTTTGTTTTTTATACAAGGTTTTTTTGTAGAACATGGCAAATTTATTATTAAGGGCATGTCGGATTTAATTATGTAGATCATGATATCCATCAGAAACCATGTCTAAAATAAAGTCCGATGGCACCATTAGCCACCATATCCATCTAGAGAGCATGTCTAGGGCTTAGCTACGACACCATATCCATCTAGAGGGCATGTCTAGGGCTCGGCTACAACACCATATCCATCTAACAATATCTCACGTAGCAAGCATACATCCATAACATAGAAAGTAGCAAGCATAGCATAGTTCTTACATAAAACATAGTGTGCCATAAAACATAGGATGCCCTACAATCATCCATGACACTAGTGAAAATAACTAGCAACCAGAATCAGCTAAACATAGCTAAGATAACATAATAGCAAAAGCATACAATATATATCCTAAGTACTTCCTAGTGCACTATGCATCTTCATAGTCGGAGATGGCTTGATCCGCCTGCGCCGGAGCCTGGTCCGCCTAGGCTGCCACTTGCACCTCCTCCTACGCCACCCGCGCTGCCTCCATCTGCTGCTGACGAAGACTCCGAGCATGCACACCTTCTTCCGAGCAGATAATGACGAGGAGCCGGATAGGTGCCTCAACAGTCAAGGAGAAGATGTCAAAGAAATTTGAATTTAAAAAATGTGCTCCTAGGCTAGGGTAAACAACACCATTTGTGACGAGTAATACATTATTTCACTCGCAAAAAATTATTTTGTACATGAAGGGAGTGACATATGTGTGGGTAAAAAAGGTGGGAGAACCCCGCACGTAGCACTGTACCCTGGCCTCGGTCTGTGGCACTTGGAAGGTGGAGACGCGTGCGAGAAGAGAGGAACCAGCGGCAGCAACCATCTCTATGTCCATGGGGCGCGCATGCAGGCAGGCTAGCTTGATCATATGGCATGCATAGCAGGCTTCTGTATTGTGGCGGCGCACGTCGATCGGTATGCCCTTGACTTTAATTGTCGTGCTGAATTGATGTTGCGGAGGTCAAAGGCTGAGACGGTGTGAACTATGAATCAATCGAGAATGCTCTTACGAGAAGGGACGAATCGGCAGCAGCGGAAGATGCTCTGTCCCGTGGCGGCTCACAGGAAGGCTGCATCTGTGGCGGCGCATGTCGGCGCATGCATGCAGGTTGGTTTGTTTCATGCCGCGCATGCATGGAAGGCTTATCGTGGCGGCGTGCATCAGTGCATGATGCACGCGGGCGTTTAATGCAACGGCCCAAATGAAACCACAGCCCAATGGTCCAACCAGCGCCACGGTCCAACAGGCAACACAGTCCATTGTGGCCCCGCACATCAGAATGGTCAAAGTAGGGCGACATGGTCCAACGCGGCCCCACTTGGCAGGTCTAACGGGCGACACAGTCCAGCGTGGCCCCACTTGTTATAGTTAATGGTCAAGCCATTAACCCGACAGCAACGTCCGTTGTGACCAGTTCTGAAGGTTTCGGGCAAGGGAGTGTGGAAAAGTGAGCAAGAGTTAAGAGGGTGGGGATGAATGAGTACAACTGAAGAACTAGGGGCACAGAAATAAAAATCCCTTTACCTTAATGATCTTTAGTACTTGTAATGCTTTCTAGAGTTCCAATCATAAGTTCATATGATCCAAGTATGGAAAGTGTGTTAGCGTATTCCTCTCCCTCATTGCATATGATAAGTATCTATTGTGTTATCTTCAATTGCCTATGGACAATCTTTCTCTTGTTTTACAAAAAAGCTTTCTACTAAACAACTAACTTAATTAATCTTTATATCAAGAGCCCCTAACTTTTATTTACTTGTTCTCTACTACCTTGCAAAACTACCTATTACACCTACTAAGTACTTCTAGTTTCCTTCCCGCAAAGTAGTTCCATACTTGTTCTAGGTAAAGTAAGTGTTAGAGTGCGTAGAGTTGTAGTGGTGGTAGATATAACTTGAGAGAAAAGTAATTCTATCTTTAGATCATCAATGGGTTCGAGACTCTTACTTATCAAAAAAGGCTATAAACAATTCCCTACGCTTGTGTCTTATCAAGAGCTCGTTCTGTCGCCGTTGTAGGAGAGCAATAGCTTAGCGTTTGATATTCTCGTGTGTGCTTGTTTACTTTATCACTAAGTAATTTTATTTTATTTTTAAGTTGTTTTATATCTTTAGTTATGGATATTGAACACATAACACCAAAAAATAAGTTGTACTTGCTACTCATGGAGATGGGGAACCTCCTAAAACCCTTGATGTTGGTTATGTGGAAAACATTAAATACTACTTTGATTATCTTGAGAAATCCCCATTCAACTTCATAATGGGAGACACGTTGGGTCAATGTGAATACTTTAGGGATTGTCGCTTGTTTGAAAAAACGAAACATTTATGGGATCAGATTAAAATGTTGCGTTGGTATGCTTGGAATTTAGGCTTGAGATGTGATTATATTTGTTGCTCTAAGATTAAGGGTCTACACTTTCCCTTTCAATATGAAATTAATGATAATTGCAATGTGAATTTAATGATAATGAAACCTTGGCTTCTTATGCTATTGGTATATATGATTACTATGGTGTGGAACAAATAAAAGATTTTGTTAATTTTAAGGGTGCTTATGAAATTGAATGCTTGTTGGAAAAGAGTGATAACTTTGAAGATGCTATTTACAGATCTGAAAATTATGCTATACTTAAATATTGCTATGAGAATTATGAATACAATGCCTATATTGATAAATTTATTGAGAAAGTCTCCACTGCCCAAGAAGAGACTGATATTTTGCAAGAACCTAATGAAGAAGTAAATGCTCAAATTGTGAGTTGATTAGATGAAAAAGATGAGGAGGAGAGCAAAGAACAAAAGGAGGAAGAGTAGACTAATCACTCGTCATTGGTACTATTAGGTTTTGCTATATAAACAGTTTTTAAACCCTTTCCGTGACGTAGTTCCAAACCGTCGCCCTGCCTGTGTGGGCGATAGGGGGGTGGTCATTGTTGGGGAATGTTGAATGGGAAACAAAAAAATTCTTGCGCTTCACCAAGATCAATCTAGGAGATGAGCACCTATGAGAGGAGAGATTGGAGCAACGTACCCTTGTAGCTCACTAAGAGGAAGCGTTAAAGAATGTGGTTGATGTAGTGGTACGTCTCTACGATCCAAATCGCAAGCCGTCCCACGAACTCCCGATCAAGTGCCGAACGGACAACACCTCCGCGTTTAGCACACGTGCAGCTCGATGAACATCTCCGCCTTCTTGGTCCAGCAAGAGGGAGCGGAGAGGTAGATGAGTTCGCCGGCAGCATGACGGTGTGGCGGCGGTGGTGATGGAGCTGATCCGGCAGAGCTTCGCTAAGCGTCGCCGGATCGATCTAGAAGAGAGGCTGTCGGAGGGAGGAAGGGATGCGCCGTGGCTTAGGGTCTAGCTGCCCTCCTCCCTCTCTCATATATATAGGGGGAAGGGGGAAGGGGCTGCACCCTAGGGTTCCCACCCCTAGGGGCGGCGGCCAAGAGGAGGGAGCGGCGGCCAAGGGGTGGCTTGGCCCCCAAGGCAAGGTGGCCGGCCCCCTTAGGGTTTCCCCCCTCCACCCTTTGACCGCATGGGCCTCCGTGGGAGGGGCGGCCAGCCTACCAGGGGCTGGTGTGCCCTCTCCCACAGCCCATGTAGGCCTTTGGGGCTGGTGGCCCCTTCCGGTGGACCCCCGGGACCCTCCCGACACCCCTGGTATGTTACCGGTGACACCCGAACTTTTCCCGGTAACCAACACGGAAGTTCCTATATATGAATCTTCACCTCTGGACCATTCTGGAGCTCCTTGTGACGTCCAGAATCTCATCCGGGACACTGAACAACCTTCAGTCACCAACACACATAACTCATCTGTACCAAAACGTCACCGAACCTTAAGTGTGCAGACCCTCGGGTTCGAGAACCATGTAGACATGACCGAGACAACTCTACGATCAATAACCAATAGTGGGACCTGGATGCCCATATTGGTTCCTACATGTTCTGCGAAGATCTTTATCGGTCGAACCTCTATGTCAAGGATTCAGACAATCTCGTATGTTGTTCCCTTTGTTCTTTGGCATGTTACTTGCCTGAGATTCGATTGTCAGTGTCTCTATACCTAGTTCAATCTCGTTACCAGCAAGTCTCTTTACTCATTTCGTTATACAAGATCCCACGACTAACACTTAGTCACATTGCTTCCAAGGCTTGTTGTGATGTTGTATTATCGAGTGGGCCCTGAGATACCTCTCCGTCACATGGAGTAACAAATCCCAGTATTGATCCATGCCAACTCAACAGACACCTTCGGAGATACCTGTAGAGTACCTTTATAGTCACCTAGTTATGTTGCGACGTTTGATACACACAAGGCACTCCTCCGGTGTCAGTGAGTTACATGATCTCATGGTCATGGGAACATATACTTGACATGCAGAAAAACTGTACCAATAAACTGACATGATCATATGCTATGTTTATAGTTTGGGTCTTGTCCATCACATCATTCTCCTAATGATGTGATCCCAATATCAAATGACATCTCATGTCCATGGCCAGGAAACCTTCACCATCTTTGATCAACGAGCTAGTATGCTAGAGGCATACTAGGGACACAGTGTTTTTCTATATTCCCACACATGTATTTAGTTTCGAATCAACAAAATTATAGCATGGACAATAAATGATTATCATGAACAAGGAAATATAATAATAAACACTTTATTTATTGCCTCTAGGGCATATTTCCAACAGTCTCCCACTTGCACTAGAGTCAATTGTCTAGTTCACATCACTATGTGATTTACATTGTAATGAATCGAACACCCATGCAGTTCTGGTGTTGATCATGTTTAGCCCTTGGAAGAATTTTAGTCAACGGGTCTGCGACATTCAGATCCATGTGCACTTTGTAAATATTTATGTCCTTCTCCTCAATGTAATCGTGGATGGAATTGAAGCGTCGCTTTATGTGTCTGGTCCTCTTGTGAAACCTTGGTTCCTTGGCCAGACCAATGGCACCAGTCTTGTCACAGAACAGAGTCATCGGATTCAGTGCACTGGGCACTACTCCAAGATCTGTCATGAACTGCTTCATCCAGACACCTTCCTACGCTGCCTCCGAGGCTGCAATGTACTCTGCTTCGCATGTAGAATCGGCTACCACGCTTTGCTTGAAACTACACCAGCTTAATGCTCCCCCGTTGAGAATAAATATCTATCTGGTTTGAGACTTGGAGTCATCCGGATCGGTGTTAAAGCTTGCATCGACATAACCCTTTACGACGAGCTCTTGATCACCTCCATAAACGCGAAACGTTTCCTTAGTCCTTTTCATGTACGTAAGGATATTCTTAACCGCAAAAGAAGGAAACATATTACTTACCATCCTAAGCTTCATTGATGTCTTGGATAAAGTATAAATAAAGAGTTTAATTCCAATCAGATGTCTCTTCTGCCTAACAATTTTTCTTGGTTTCCTTACTTGATGCTTGTTCATGTTTATCTCATTGCCCCATATGCAAAGGGGGTCGAAGCATGAATCAGTACCGCTAACGTATGTGCCTACAAGCAAGGAATAAATGTTATAACCTAAGTTATAATTGCACAATTGATGTAAAATATAATAAGAAAATGGCATGTGACTAACCTCGATGGTAAACAACAACATCACACATCATAGCCCTACATAAGCACATAGAAAGGCGTGTTAAATACAACAGGGTTAACATCCACCAAAAATAGCAAATGTTAATTAAACTCCAGTATCTCTGGTGACATTTTCAATACGAGGAGTAGCATGGTAACAAAGGGACATGTATTGGTGAAATTAAAAGGGATGTGTTAACTTCAGAGTATAGACAACCTAACATCGTCATTAAAACTTGTAAGAGTGAAACATAGATTGACACGGTTAAACATCATGAGCCAATTCATACTTGGTAAATCCCTAGGGGTAGTTGCTGGGGTAATTCAACTCAGTCAGAGCCCGCACGAAGTCAGTGGCTAGGTGTTCCTGCTGATCGCAGCATGGATCCGTACCCCTAACATATGTACCTAATGTTGGTGAACGTTGCATGGGAAACAAAAAAATCCTACGCACACGCAAGATCTATCCATGGTGATGAGAATCTACGAGAGGGAGAATGGATCTACATGCCCTTGTAGATCACTAAGAAGGAAGCGTTAAGAAACGCAGTTGGTGTACTCGAACATCTTCACGATCCCATCACGAGCCATCCCACGATCTTATCACGAGTCGTCCCGCGATCACATCATGGTCCTTCCGATCTAGCGCCGGACGGACGACGCCTCCGTGTTCCGCACACGTACAACTCGATGACGATCTCGGCCTTCTTGATCCAGCAAGAGGGGCGGAGAAGGAGATGAGTTCTCCGGCAGCACGACGGCGTGGCAGCGGTCATGGTGGAGCTGATTCGTCAGAGCTTCGCTAAGCGGCACCGAATCAATCTACTAGAGGAGAAGCAATCTAGGAGGGAGGAAGGGCTGCACCATGGCTTATAGTGCGGCTGACCTCCTCCCTCTCTCATATATATAGGGGGAGGGGTGGGGTGCCCAACCCCTAGGGTTTCCCCCTAGGGCGGCAGCCAAGGGTGGAGGCACCCTAGGGTGGTTTGCCACGCAATGAAAGGTGGCGCCACCCCTAGGGTTAGCCCTCCCATCACCTCCCAGCCACATGGGCCCTTGTGGGAGGGGTGGCCATCCCACCATGGGTCTGTGTGCCTCCTCTCACAGCCCATGGGCCCCTCCGAGGCTAGTGGCCCCTTTCGGTGGACCCCTAGAACCCTTCCGGCACCCCCGATACGACACCAGTGACGCCCCAAGTTTTCCCGGTGATTAACACATAACTTCCTATATATGAATCTTTACCTACGGACCATTCCGGAACTCCTCGTGATGTTTGGGATATCATCTGGTACTCCGAACAACCTTCAGTCACCAACATACATAACACAATACTACTGAAACGTCACTGAACCTTAAGTGTGTAGGCCCTGCAGGTTCGAGAACTATGTAGACATGACCGAGACACCTCTAAGGTCAATAACCAATAAAGGGACCTGGATGCCCATATTGGCTCCTATATATTCTATGAAGATCTTTATCGGTTGAACCTCTATGTCAAGGATTCAGATAATCCCGTAAGTTGTTCCCTCTGTTCTTTGGTATGTTACTTGCCCGAGATTTGATCGTCGGTATCTCTGTACCTAGTTGAATCTCATTACCAGCAAGTCTCTTTACTCGTTCCGTAATACAAGATCATGTTTCTAACACATTAGTCACTTTGCATGCAAGGATTGTTGTGATGTTGTATTACCGAGTGGGCCCCGAGATACCTCTTCGTCATGCGGAGTAACAAATCCCAGTCTTGATCCAGCCAACCTAACAAACACCCTCGAAGATACCTGTAGAACACCTTTATAGTCATGTTTTTACGTTGTGACATTTGATACACATAAGGTATTCCTCCGGTGTTAGGGAGTTGCATGATCTTATGGCAATAGGAACAGATACTTGACATGCAGAAAACTATAGCAATAAACTGACACGATCATATGCTATGTTTATAGTTTGGGTCTTGTCCATCACATCATTGTCCTAATGATGTGATCCCGTTATCAAATGATATCTCATGTCCATGGCTAGGAAACCTTGACCATCTTTGATCAATGAGCTAGTCTATTAGAGGCATACTAGGGACATGGTGTTGTCTATGTATCCACACATGTATCTGAGTTTCTGATCAATACAATTTTAGCATGGATAATAAACGATTATAATTAACAAGGAAATATGATAATAACCAATTTATTATTGCCTCTAGGGCATATTTCCAACAGTCTCCCACTTGCACGAGAGTCAATAATCTAGCTCACATCACTATGTGATTTACATTATTTATGAATCTCACACCTAATGAGTTCTATGGTTCGATCATGTTTTGCATGTGAAACAGGTTTTTGTCAACAGATCTGCAACATTCAGATCCATATGCACTTTGCAAATCTCTATGTCGTACTGTAGACACTGCTACTACGCTCCACTTGGAGCTATTCCAAATGGCTGCTCCACTATACGTATCCGGATTGCTACTAAGAGTCATCCAGATTGGTGTTAAAGCTTGCATTGACGTAACCCTTTACGAGGAACTCTTTATCGCCTCCATAATCGAGAAATATTTCCTTAGTCCTCTAGTTACTATGGATAACTTTGACCTTGTCCAATGATCCACAACTGGATCACTCTTGTACCCTTGACAGACTCATGGCAAGGCACACACTAGGTGCGGCACACATCATGGCATACTATATAGAGCCTACGTATAAGGTGTTTGTGAACGTTGCATGGGAAACAAAAAAATTCTACGCACACGCAAGATCTATCCATGGTGATGAGAATCTATGAGAGGGAGAGTGGATCTACATACCCTTGTAGATCGCTAAGCGCGAAGCGTTAAGAAACGCGGTTGATGTAGTCAAACGTCTTCGGGATCCAAATCGCCGAGCGTCCCGCAATCCCATCACGATCCGTCCCGCGATCCCATCACTATCCGCCCCGTGATCCAATTACGAATTGTCTCACGATCTTGATCACTGTCCTTCCGATCTAGCGCCGAACGGACGGCACCTCCACGTTCAGCACACGTATAGCTCGATGACGATCTCCGCCTTCTTGATCCAGCAAGAGGGAGCAGAGAGGTAAACGAGTTCTCCGGTAGCGCGACAACATTGCGGCGATGGTGGTGGAGCAATTCCAGCAGGGCTTCGCCTAACCACCGCTGAAACCGATCTAGACGAGAAACTACGAACTAGAGGAGAGGCAGCACGTGGCTTAGGGTTTCTTAATGTGTTCCAAGTGCTAGCCTCTCCCCTTTATTTATATGTTGATCCCTCGGGTCGAAACTTGGAGAAAAATCCTCTTAAAGGTCGGTTTGCCCGCAAGGCAAGAATCCTCCTCGGACTCCAGGACCAGACGCCAAGGTCCTCGGCGTCTGGCCCCAGACGCCAGGTCTGGCCCCAGGCCTCAGCAAAACAGCTTTTGCACCTTCCTAAAGCCTCATGGGCTTCACCCCTTGGCCCAAATAAAGTGTCCTTGTACCCCGAATATTTCGGAAAACATCCAAAACTATTTCCGATGAATTCCGGAACCCTTTCGGAGACCAAACACTATTATCCCATATATCAATCTTTACCTCCGGACCATTACGGAGCTCCTCCTGATGTCCGGGATCTCATTCGGGACTCCTAACAACCTTCGGTCACCACCATACATAACTCTATACTACCGAAACGTCACCGAATCTTAAGTGTGCAGACCCTGCGGGTTCGAGAACTATGTAGACATGACCGAGACACCTCTAAGGTCAATAACAAATATCGGGGCCTAGACACCCATATTGATTCCTACATATTCTACGAAGATCTTTATCGGTCGAACCTCTATGTCAAGGATTCAGTTAATCTCGTATGATGTTCCCTTTGTTCTTCAGTATGTTACTTACCCGAGATTCGATCGTCCGTATCTCCATACCTAGTTAAATCTCATTACTGGCATGTCTCTTTACTCGTTCTGTAATACAAGATCCCATGGCTAACCATTTAGTCACATTGCTTGCAAGGCTTATTGTGATGTTGTATTACCGAGTGGGCCCTGAGATACCTCTCCGTCACACGGAGTAAAAAATCTCAGTCTTGATCCATGCCAACCCAATAGACACCCTCGGAGATACCTGTAGAGCACCTTTAGAGTCACCCAATTACGTTGCAACATTTGATACACACAAGGTACTCCTCCGGTGTCAATGAGTTGCATGATCTCATGGTCATAGGAACAAATACTTAACATGCAGAAAACAGTAGCAATAAACTGACATGATCATATGCTATGTTTGTAGTTTGGGTCTTGTCCATCACATCATTCTCCTAATGATGCGATCCCGTTATCAAAAGATATCTCATGTCCATGAATAGGAAACCATAGCCATCTTTGATCAACGAGCTAGTCTATTAGAGGCATACTAGGGACATGGTGTTGTCTATGTATCCACACATGTATCTGAGTTTCCGATTAGTACAATTATAGCATCGATAATAAACGATTATCATGAACAAGGAAATATGATAATAACCAATTTATTATGCCTCTAGGGCATATTTACAACATAAGGCATAGGGGAGGACCTTCATCCTTTCTCTTCCTTCTTCTGTGGTCATGCTTTGAGTCTTACTCAAATTCATACCTTACAACATAGCCAAGAACTCCTTCTTTGACTGACCTATTTTGAACTCCTTCAAAACCTTGTCAAGGTATCTATTCATTGAAAGTTTTATCAAGAGTCTTGATCTATCTCTATAGATCTTGACACCCAATATTTAAGTAGCTTCATTTCAGGTCTTCCTTTGAAAAACTCCTTTCAAACAACCCTTTATGCTTTCTCGAAATTCTACATTATTTCCGATCAACAATATGTCAACCACATATACTTATCAGAAATTCTATAGTGCTCCCACTCACTTTCTTATAAATACAAGTTAATTATTAACTTTGCATAAAGCAAAAAACTTTGATCACCTCATCAAAGCATATATTCCAAGTCCGAGATGCTTGCTCCAGCCCACAAAAGGATTGCTAGAGCTTGCACACCTTTTAGCATCCTTAGGAGTGATAAAACCTTCCGGTTGTACCACATACAACCTTTACTCATGGAAACCGTTAAGGAAACTATGTTTTTTCATCCATCTTCCAAATTTCATAACCAAAAAATGTCGCAACTTCTAACATAATTTCAACAAAAATTAGCATCGCTTCGGGTGAGAAAGTCTCATCGCAGTCAATTGTTGGAAATATGCCCTAGAGGCAATAAATAAAGTGTTTATTATTGTATTTCCTTGTTCATGATAATCGTTTATTATCCATGCTATAATTGTATTAATTGAAAACATGGAAACATGTGTGGATACATAGACAAACACAATGTCCCTAGTATGCCTCTAGTGAACTAGCTCGTTGATTGAAAGATGGTTAAGGTTTCCTAGCCATGGACATGAGATGTCATTTGATGAAGGATCACATCATTAGGAGAATGATGTGATGGACAAGACCCAAACTACAAATGTAGCTTATGATCGTGTCAGTTTATTGCTACTGTTTTCTGCATGTCAAGTATATGTTCCTATGACCATGAGATCATGCAACTCACAGATATCGGAGGAGTACCTTGTGTGTATCAAACGTCGCAACGTAACTGGGTGACTATAAAGGTGCTCTATAGGTGTCTCCAAGGGTGTCTGTTGAGTTGGCATGGATCAAGAATGGGATTTGTTACTCCATGTGACGGAGAGGTATCTTAGGGCCCACTCGGTAATACAACATCACAATAAGCCTTGCAAGCAATGTGACTAAGTGTTGGTCACGGGATCTTGTATTACGGAACAAGTAAAGAGACTTGCCAGTAACGAGGTTGAACTAGGTATGGACATACCGACGATCGAATCTCGGGCAAGTAACATACCGAAGAACAAAGGGAACATCATATGGGATTAACTAAATCCTTGAAATAGAGGTTCGACCGATAAAGATCTTCGTAAAATATGTAGGAGCCAATGTGGACATCTAGGTCCCGCCATTGGTTATTGACCGTAGAGGTGTCTCGGTCATGTCTGCATAGTTCCCGAGCCCGCAGGGTCTGCACACTTAAGGTTTGGTGACGTTTCGGTAGTATAGAGTTATGTATGGTGGTGACCGAAGTTTGTTCGGAGTCCCGGATGAGATCCTAGACATCATGAGGAGCTCCGGAATGGTCTGGAGGTAAAGATTCATATATAGGAAGTCCTGTTTTGGTCGCCGGAAAAGTTCCGGGCTTATCGGTAGTGTACCGGGAGTGCCGGTAGTGTACCAGGAGACCTCCGGGAGGGGTATTTCGACCCAAGAGGCTTAATGGGCTATGGGAGAGTGAATATCAGCCCTTAGTGGGATGATGGAAACTCCCACACAAGGCCCATGTGGCTGGAGAAGAAAACCCAAAAGGAAAAAGGTGGAAAAAGGCAAAAGGAAAAAAAAGGATGAATCCTAATCCTACTAGGAGTGGAGGAGGTGGACTCCTCCTCTCCTAGTTCGGCCGAAGCCTAGGAGGCTTTGAGGCCAAGCTGCCTCCTCTCCTCCTCTCCAACTATATATACTGGTGGTATTGAGGGTTTTTGCACTAGATTTTCAGCCACGTGCTGCCTGTTCCTCCAGTGCATAGTTTCTCCTCTAGATCGGTTTTCTGAAGTGCTTAGGCGAAGCCCTGCAGGAATTGCTCCACCACCATCGCCGGAGCGCCGTCAGGCTTCCGGAGAACTCTTCTTCCTCTCCACTCCCTCTTGCTGGATCAAGACGGTGGAGATCGTCATCAAGCTGTACGTGTGCTGAACGCGGAGGTGTCGTCCATTCGGTGCTAGATCGGTAGGATCGTGATCAAGTTTGTGAGACGGATCGTGAGCAAGTTCGTGGGTCGGATCATGATCGGATCATGGGATGGATCGTGATTGTATTGTGGGACGGATCGTGATTGGATCGTGGGACACACGGCGATTTGGATCGCGAAGACGTTCGACTACACCAATCGCGTTTCTTAACGCTTCCCGCTTAGCGATCTACAAGGGTATGTAGATCCACTCTCCCTCTCCTAGAAGCTCATCACCATGGATAGATCTTCGTGTGTGTAGGAATTTTTTTGTTTCCCATGCAACGTTCCCCAACAGTGGTATCAGAGCTACGTCTATGTGTAGATGAGATCTCGAGTAGAACACAAAAGGTTTGTGGGCGTTGATGCTTAGATTGCTTCCTCCCTTGCTCGGATTTTGGTTCAGCGGTATTGTGAGATGAAGCATCCCGGACCAACATTACTCGTACGCTTACGAGAGACCGGTTCCCTCGACACAACTTGTTGCCTAGATGGCTTGCGGGTGGCAGTTTCTCTCACTTTAGTTGGATCGGATTCGACAAAGGCGGTCCTTGAGAAGGTTGAAAAGCAAATTATGTATCACCGTTCTTGCTAGAAACCCGTAGCAGCCACCTAAAACAAGCAACAACAATTAGAGGTCGTCTAACTTGTTTTTGCAGGGTATGTTGTGATGTGATATGGCCAATTATATGATGTGATATATGTGATGTATGAGATGATCATGTGATGTATAGAATTTCACGACTTGCATGTCGATGAGTACGGCAACCGGCAGGAGCCATAGGGTTGTCTTTAATTATTGTATGACCTGCGTGTCAATCATTAAGCGCTATGTAATGCTTTACTTTATCCCTAAATGGAAGCAATAGTAGTAGAAGCATGCAGGGCATGACAACCTCGATGGCGACACGTTGATGGAGATCAAGATGATGGAGATCATGGTGTCGTGCCGGTGACGATGAGATCATGACGGTGCTTTCAAGATGGAGATCTAAAGCACAAGTTCATGGCCATATCATGTCACTTATGAATTGCATGTAATGTTAATCCTTTTATGCACCTTGTTATGCTTAGTACGACGGTAGCATTATAAGGTGATCCCTCACTTAAATTTCAAGATAAAATTGTGTTCTCCCCGAGTGTGCACCGTTGCGAAAGTTCGTCGTTTTGAGACACCACGTGATGATCGGGTGTGATAGACTCTACGTTCACATACAACGGGTGCAAGCCAGTATTGCACGCGCAGAACACTCGGGTTAAACTTGACGAGCCTTGCATGTAAAGACATGGCCTCAAAACACAAGAGACCGAAAGGTCGAACATGAGCCATATAGTAGATATGATCAACATAATGATGTTCACCATTGAAGCCACCTCAACTCACGTGATGATCGGACATGAGTTGGTGGATTTGGATCATGTGACACTCAGATGACCTGAGGGATGTCAATTTGAGTGGGAGCTTTAGTAATTTTATTAACTAAACTCATTATCTTGAACAATAGTCTAAGTGCATTTTGCATATTTATGTTGTAGATCAATGGCTCGCGCAGTAGCACCCCTGAACTTTAATGCGTTCCTAAAGAAAGCTAAACTGAAAGATGATGGAAGTAACTTTGTTGACTGGGCCCGTAATCTGAGGATTATCCTCACGACTTCCCAGAAATCATATGTCCTTGATGCACCGCTTGGTGACCAACCAGAAGACATGACCTCCGAAGACGTTAAGAACGCTTGGGAGGCACGTACTGGAGATTACTCAATAGTTCAGTGTGCAATTTTGTATGGCTTAAAACCGGGAGTTCAAAGACGTTTTGAACGTCATGGAGCATATGAGATGTTCCAGGAGTTGAAGTTTATCTTTCAGAAGAACGCCCGGATCGAGAGGTATGAAACCTCCGATAAGTTCTATGCTTGCAAGATGGAGGAGAACGGGTCTATCAGTGAACATATACTCAGAATGTCTGGGTATTCAACTCGTCTAGCGGAGTTGGGAATTGCCCTTCCTCCAGAGGCGATCACTGACAGAGTTCTTCAATCACTGCCACCTAGTTACAAGAGCTTTGTGATGAACTATAACATGCACGGGATGAACAAGTCAGTCGCCGAACTGTTTGCGATGCTAAAAGTCGCTGAGTCTGAAATCCAAAAAGAACATCAAGTGTTGATGGTCAATAAAACCACTAGCTTCAAGAAAAATGGCAAAGTCAAGGGTAAGGGCAAGAAGGGTAAAACCAAGAAGGATGGCAAAGCAGTTGCTACTCCTGCAAAGAAGCCCAAGCATGGACCCAAGCCAAAAACTGAGTGCTTTCATTGCAAAGGAACTGGTCACTAGAAGCGGAACTGCCCCAAGTACCTAGCTGACAAGAAGGCGGCCAACGACAAACAAGGTATGTATGATATACATGTTATTGATGTGTACCTTACTATCTCTCATAGTAGTGCCTGGGTATTTGATACCGGTTCGGTTGCTCACATTTGCAACTCAAAGCAGGAACTACTGAATAAATGAAGGCTGGCAAAGGACGAAGTGACGATGCGCGTGGGAAATGGTTCCAAGGTTGATGTGATCGCCGTCGGCACGCTCTCTCTTCGATTACCATCGGGATTAGTGGTGAACCTGAATAATTGTTATTTAGTGCCTGCGTTAAGCATGAACATTATATCTGGATCTTGTTTATTGCGAGACGGTTACTCATTTAAATCAGAGAATAAAGGTTGTTCTATTTATATGAGTAATATCTTTTATGGTCATGCACCCAATGTTAGGGGTTTATTCATATTGAATCTTGATAGTGATGACACACATGTTCATAACATTGATGCCAAAAGATCTAGAATTGATAATGATAGTACCACTTTCTTGTGGCACTACCGTTTAGGTCATATTGGGGTAAAATGCATGAGGAAGCTCCATACTGATGGACTTTTGGAGTCACTTGATTTTGAATCACTTGACACATGTGAACCATGCCTCATGGGCAAGATGACTAAAATGCCGTTCTCTGGAACAATGGAACGGGCGAGTGACTTATTGGAAATCATACACACTGATGTGTGCGGTCCAATGAATGTTACAGCGCATGGTGGATATCGTTCTTTTCTCACCTTCACTGATGATTTAAGTAGATATGGGTATATTTACTTAATGAAACACAAGTCTGCAACGTTTGAAAAGTTCAAGCAATTTCAGAGTGAAGTTGGGCATCATCGTAAGAAGAAGATTAAGTTCCTGCGATCTGATCGAGGAGGTGAATATCTGAGTTATGAGTTTGGCAGTCACTTAAGACAGTGTGGAATTGTTTCATAGTTGACACCGCCCGGAACACCACAGCTTAATGGTGCGTCTGAACGTCGTAATCGGACCTTATTAGATATGGTGCGTTCTATGATGTCTCTTGCTGATTTGCCACTATCGTTTTAGGGTTATGCATTAGAGACAGCTGCATTCACTTTAAATTGGGCACCATCAAAATCCGTTGAGACGACGCCATAGGAACTTTGGTTTGGCAAGAAGCCAAAGTTGTCGTTTCTTAAAGTTTGGGGATGTGATGCTTATGTCAAAAAGCTTCACCCTGAAAAGCTGGAACCCAAAGCGGAGAAATGCGTCTTCATAGGATACCCGAAAGAGACAGTCGGGTATACCTTCTATCTCAGATCCGAAGGCAAAGTGTTTGTCGCTAAAAATGGAACATTTCTTGAGAAAGAGTTTCTCTAGAAAGAATTGAGTGGGAGGAAAATAGAGCTTGATGAGGTTATTGAACCTTTACTTCAACCAGAAAGTAGCGCAGCGCAGAAAGATGTTTCTGTGGAACCTACGATGGCAAAATAGGAAGTTAATGATGATGATCATGAAGCTTCGGATCAAGCAGCTATTGAACCTGTTAGGTCGACAAGGCCACGTACTACCCCTAAGTGGTACGGCAACCCTGTCTTGGAGGTCATGTTGTTGGACAACAATCAACCTAAGAGCTATGGAGGAGTAGTGATGGGCCTGGATTCTGAGAAATGGTTAGAGGCCATGAAATCCAAGATGGGATCCATGTATGAAAACAAAGTATGGACTTTTGAAGTATTACCTGAAGGGCGAAAGGCCATTCAGAACAAATGGATCTTTAAGAAGAAAACAGACGCGGACGATAATTTCACCGTCTATAAAGCTCGACTTGTTGCAAAGGGTTTTTCACAAGTTCAAGGAGTTGACTATGATGAGACTTTCTCACCCGTAGTGATGCTTAAGTCTGTCAGAATCATGTTAGCAATAGCTGCCTATTTCGACTATGAAATTTGGCAGATGGATGTAAAAACAGCGTTCCTCAATGGTTTCCTTGAGGAAGAGTTGTATATGATGCAACCCGAAGGTTTTGTAGATCCAGAGAATGCTGACAAGGTTTGCAAACTCCAGCGATCCATTTATGTACTGGTGGAAGCATCTCGGAGTTGGAATAAGCGCTTTGATGAGGTGATCAAAGCGTTTGAGTTTATACAAGTTTACGGAGAAGCATGTATTTACAAGAAAGTGAGTGGGAGCTCTATAGTGTTTCTAGTATTATATGTGGATGACATATTGCTGATTGGAAACAATATAGAAATGCTAGAAAGCGTGAAGGAATATTTGAACAAGACTTTTTCAATGAAGGACCTAGTAGAAGCTGCTTTCATATTAGGCATTAAGATCTATAGAGATAGATCGAGACGCTTAATAACACATTCACAGAGCACATACGTTGATAAAGTTTTGAAGAAGTTCAAAATGGAACAGTCCAAGAAGGGGTTCTCGCCTGTATTACAAGGTGTGAAGTTGAGTAAGACTTAATGCCCAGTAACTGCAGAAGATACAGAAAAGATGAGTGTCATCCCCTATGCTTCAACCATAGGCTCTATCATGTATGCAATGCTGTGCACAAGACCCGATGTCAGTCTTGCCATAAGTATGGCCGGAAGGTTTCAAAGTGATCCTGGAATGGAGCACTGGCAAGCGGTCAAGAATATCCTTAAGTACATGAAAAGGACTAAGGAAATGTTTCTCGTTTATGAAGGTGATGAAGAGCTCGTCATAAAGGGTTACATCGATGCAAGCTTTGACACTGATCTGGACGACTCTAAGTCGCAAACCGGATACGTATTTATTCTTAACGGGGGAGCGGTAAGCTGGTGCAGTTCCAAGCAAGCGTGGTAGCTGATTCTACGTGCGAAGCGGAATACATCGCAGCCTCGGAGGCGGCGACGGAAGGTGTCTGGATGAAGCAGTTCATGACAGATCTTGGAGTAGTGCCCAGTGCACTGAATCCAATGAACTTGTTCTATGACAACACTGGTGCCATTGCTCTGGCCAAGGAACCAAGGTTTCACAAGAGGACCAGACACATAAAGCGACGCTTCAACTCCATCCACGATTACATCTTGAAGAAAGACATAAATATTTGCAAAGTGCACACGGATTTGAATGTTGCAGACCCGTTGACTAAACCTCTTCCAAGGGCTAAACATGATCAACACCAAAACTGCATGGGTGTTCGATTCATTACAATGTAAATGACATAGTGATATGAACTAGATTATTGACTCTAGTGCAAGTGGGAGACTGTTGGAAATATGCCCTAGAGGCAATAAATAAAGTGTTTATTATTGTATTTCCTTGTTCATGATAATCGTTTATTATCCTTGCTATAATTGTATTAATTGGAAACATGGATACATGTGTGGATACATAGACAAACACAATGTCCCTAGTATGCCTCTAGTGAACTAGCTCGTTGATTGAAAGATGGTTAAGGTTTCCTAGCTATGGACATGAGATGTCATTTGATAACGGGATCACATCATTAGGAGAATGATGTGATGGACAAGACCCAAACTACAAATGTAGCTTATGATCGTGTTAGTTTATTGCTACTGTTTTCTGCATGTCAAGTATATGTTCCTATGACCATGAGATCATGCAACTCATAGATATCGGAGGAGTACCTTGTGTGTATCAAACGTCGCAACGTAACTGGGTGACTATAAAGGTGCTCTACAGGTGTCTCCGGGGTGTCTGTTGAGTTGGCATGGATCAAGAATGGGATTTGTTACTCCATGTGACGGAGAGGTGTCTCAGGGCCTACTCGGTAATGCAACATCACAATTAGCCTCGCAAGCAATGTGACTAAGTGTTGGTTACAGGATCTTGTATTACAGAACGAGTAAAGAGACTTGCTAGTAACGAGGTTGAACTAGGTATGGAGATACCGACGATCGAATCTCGGGAAGGTAACATACCGAAGAACAAAGGGAACATCATACGGGATTAACTAAATCCTTGACATAGAGGTTCGACCGATAAAGATCTTCATAGAATATGTAGGATCCAATGTGGACATCCAGGTCCCGCCATTGGTTATTGACCATAGAGGTGTCTCGGACATGTCTACATAGTTCTCGAACCCGCAGGGTCTGCACACTTAAGGTTTGGTGACGTTTCGGTAGTGTAGAGTTATGTATGGTGGTGACCGAAGTTTTTTCGGAGTCCTAGATGAGATCCTGGACATCACGAGGAGCTCCAGAATGGTCCGGAGGTAAAGATTCATATATAGGAAGTCCTGTCTTGGTCGCCGGAAAAGTTCCGGGCTTATCGGTAGTGTACCGAGAGTGCCGGTAGTGTACTAGGAGACCTCCAGGAGGGGTATTTCGATCCAAGAGGCTTCATGGGCTGTGGGAGAGTGAATATCAGCCCTTAGTGGGCTGGTGGAAACTCCCACACAAGGCCCATGTGGCTGGAGAAGAAAACCCAAAAGGAAAAAGGTGGAAAAAGGCAAAAGGAATAAAAAAGGATGAATCCTAATCCTACTAGGAGTGGAGGAGGTGGACTCCTCCTCTCCTAGTTCGGCCGAAGCCTAGGATGCTTGGAGACCAAGCTTCCTCCTCTCCTCCTCTCCTCCTATATATACTGGTGGTATTGAGGGTTTTTGCACTAGATTTTCAGCCACGTGCTACCCGTTCCTCCAGTGCATAGTTTCTCCTCT
This sequence comes from Hordeum marinum, assembly GCA_022496015.1. Taxonomy (NCBI): domain Eukaryota; kingdom Viridiplantae; phylum Streptophyta; class Magnoliopsida; order Poales; family Poaceae; genus Hordeum; species Hordeum marinum. The sequence goes on from CM039675.1 coordinate 385,794,403, forward strand.
AGATCGGTTTTCTGCAGTGCTTAGGCGAAGCCCTGCCGGAATTGCTCCACCACCATCACCGGAGCGCCGTCAGGCTGCCAGAGAACTCTTGTTCCTCTCCACTCCGTCTTGATGGATCAAGACGGTTTAGATCATCATCAAGCTATACGTGTGCTGAACGCGGAGGTGCCGTCCGTTCGGTGCTAGATCGGAAGGGTCGTGATCAAGTTCGTGAGACGGATCGTGATCAAGTTCGTGGGACGGATCGTGATCGGATCACGGGATGGATCATGATTGGATCGCTGGACGGATCTTGATTGGATCGTGGGATGCACGGCGATTTGGATCGCGAAGACGTTCGACTACACCAACCGCGTTCCTCAATGCTTCCCGCTTAGCGATCTACAAGGGTATGTAGATCCACTCTCCCTCTCGTAGATGCTCATCACCATGGATAGATCTTCGTCTGCGTAGGAAAAAAAAATTCCCCATGCAACGTTCCCCAACATCAACTTCCTGAACTTGTCAGAAACTTCTTTGCGATAAGTCGAGCTTTATAAATGGTGACAGTCACCATCAGCGTCTGCCTTCATCTTAAAGGTACATTTGTACTCAATGGACTACTATTCAACGGGCAAGTGTACCAAAGTCCATACTTGGTTTTCATACATGGATCCTTTCTCGGATTTCATAGCTCCTAGCCATTTGTCGGAATCCGGGCCCACCAACGCTTCTTCATAGCTCGTAGGTTCACTGTTGTCTAACAACATGACCTCCAAGAGAGGATTGGCGCACCACCCAGGGGCGGTATGAATCCTTGTCAACCTACGAGGTTCGATAGTAACTTGATCTGAAGCTTCATGATCATCATCACTTCCTTCCTCTTCACCTGGTCTAGGTGTTGCAGAAACATCTTTCTGCATCATGCTACTATCCAACTGAACTGATGGTTCAACAACCTCAGCAAGTTCTTCTTTCCTCCCACTCGATTGTTTCGAGAGAACTCTTTCTCGAGAAAGGACCCATTTTTAGGAACAAACACTTTTCCCTCGGATCTGAGATAGAAGGTATACCCAACTGTTTCCTTAGGGTATACTATGAAGATGCACTCCTCCGCTTTGGGTTCGAGCTTATCAGACATAAGTGTCGCATTCCCAAACTCTGAGAAATGACAGCTTAGGTTTTTGTCAAACCATAATTTATATAGTGTCATCTCAATGGATTTAGATGGTGCCGTATTGAAAGTGAATGTAATTGTCTCTAATGCATAACCCCAATACGATAGTGGCAAAATGATAAGAGATATTGTAGTACGTGCCATATCCAATAGTGCATGACTACGACATTCAGACACACCATCACGCTATGGTGTTCCAGGTGGTGTGAGTTGTGAGACAACTTTCACATTGTCTTAAGTTGTATACCAAACTCGTAACTCAAATATTCACCTCCACGATCATATCGTAGACATTTTTATCTTCTTGTCACGATGATCTCAAACTTCACTCTGGATTTGCTTGAACTTTTGAAACGCGTCAGACTTGTGTTTCATTAAGTAAATATACTCATATCTACTCAAATCATCAGTGAAGGTAAGAAAATAATGATATCTACTGCTCGCTACAAGACTGACTGGAACGCATACATCAACATGTATCATTTCCAATAACTTACTTGCCCGCTCCATCTTATTGAAAATGGGGTCTTAGTCATCTTGCCCATGAGGCATGGTCCGCATGTCTCAAGCGATTCAAAATAGAATGAGTCCAAAGATCCATCAGCATGGAGTTTCTTCATGTGCTTTACACCAATATGACATTTAGCGGCAGTGCCACAAGTATGTGGTACTATCATTATTAACTTTGTATCTTTTGGCATCATTGCTATGAACATGTGTATTACTACGATCAAAATTCAAGAGAATAACCATTATTCTCTAACTTAAAGGAATAACCATATTGCAATAAACACGATCTAATCATGTTCATTATCAACGCAAACACCAAATAACATTTATTTAGGTTCATCACTAATCCTGAAGGTAGAGAGAGCGTGCAATGGTGATCACATAAACCTAGGAAAACACTTCCAACACACATCGTCACCTCACTCTTAGCTAGTCTCCGTTTATTCCATAGCTTTTACTTCGATTTACTAACATTAGCAATCGAACCGATATCTAATACCCAGGTGCTACTAGGAGTACTACCAAGGTAAACATCAATAATATGTGTGTATAAAATATACTTCTGTCGACGTTGCCAACCTTCTTATCTACCAAGTATCTAGGGTTGTTCCGCTTCGGCGACCGCTCTCCTCATAATAGAAGCACTTAGTCTCGGGTTTGGGTTCAACTTTGGGTTTCTTCACTGGAGCAGCAACTGGCTTGCCATCCATGAAGTTTCCCTCCTTGCCCTTGCCCTTCTCGAAACCAGTGGTTTTACTAATCATCAACACTTGATGCTCTTTTCTTGATTTCTACATTCGCGGTGTCGAACATCGCGAATAACTCAGGGATCATCATTTCCATCCCTGGTATGTTCATAGTTCATCATGAAGCTCTAGTAGCTTGCTGACAGTGACTTGGAGAAACATATCAATCACTGTCTTATCTGGGAGATCAACTCCCGCTCGATTCAAGTGATTGAAGCACCCAGACAATCTGAGCACATGCTTGCCGATTGAGCTATTCTCCTTCATATTGCAAGCAAGGAATCTTGTTGGAGGCATCATACCTCTAACATGGGCATGAGCCTGAAATCCAATTTCAGCTCTTGGAATATCACATATGCTCTATGACGTTAGAAACACATTAAAATCCTGAATTCCAAGCCGTAATGTAAGATGCACTGAACTATCAAGTAGTCATCAAAACGTGCCTGTTCACAACATCCACGAACGATGCTAGAGGGGGTGGCGCACCGAGCGGTGCATCAAGGACATAAGCCTTTTGTGCAACAACTGAGGACAGTCCTCTGATCATGGACCTAGTCCGCATAATTGCTACCATTATCTTTCAACTCTATTTTCTCTAGGAACGTATTAAAAATAGGGGAGCTACAACATAACTTTGCAAACAGAACTTTAGACTATGTTCATGACAATGAGTTCAGTTAACCATATTACTTAAGAACTCCCAGTCAAATTGACATCCCTCCGGTCATTCGAGTGATACATGATCGAAATTCACCAACTCAAGTCCGATCATCACGTGAGTTGAGGTGGTTTCAATGGTGAACATCATCATGTTGATCATATCTACTATATGACTCATGTTCGACCTTTCGGTCTCTTGTGTTCCGAGGCCATGTCTGTACATGCTAGGCTTGTCAATTTTAACCCGAGTGTTCTGCACATGCAACACTGGCTAGCACCCGTTGTATGTGAACGTAGAGTCTATAACAGCCGATTATCACGTGGTGTCTCGACATGACGAATTTCACAAAGGTGCACACTCAGAGAGAAAACAATTTATCTTGAAATGTTAGTGACGGATCACCTTATAATGCTACCATCATCCTAAGAAAAACAAGGTGCATAAAAGGATTAACATCACATGCAAATCATAAGTGACATGACATGGCCATGAACTTGTGCTTTCGTTCTCCATCTTCAAAGCACTGGCATGATCTCCATCTTTACCGGCATAACACCATGATCTCTATCATCATGATCTCCATCATTGTGTCGCCATCGGGGTTGTCACGCCCACCATGCTTCCACTACTATTTCTACCGTTTAGCGATAAAGTAAAGCATTACATAGCCTTAACAATTGACATGCACGTCATACAATAATTAAAGACAACCCTATGGCTCCTGTCGGTTGTCGTACTCGTCGACATGCAAGTCGTGATATTCTATACGAAAGATGATCATCTCATGCATCACATATATCTCATCATGTAATTGGTCATATCATATCAGAACATACCCTCCAAAAGCAAGTTAGACGTCCTCTAATTGTTGTTCCATGTTTTACATGGCTGCTACGGGTATCTAGCAAGAACAATTCTCACCTACGCAAAAACCACAACGGTGATACAAAAATTGCTATTCAACCATCTCAAGGAGTGCCTTTGTCGAATCCGATCCAACTAGAGTAGGAGAGACAGACACCCGCCAGCCATCTTTATGCAACAAAGTCACATGTGAGTTGGTGGAACTGGTCTCTCGTAAGCTTACGAGTAAGGTTGGTCTGGGCCGCTTCATCCCACAATACAGCTCAATCAAAAACCAACATGGGGAGGAAGCATTCTGAGCATCAATGCCCACACACTCCTTTGTGTTCCACTCGTTATCTCATCTACACATAGACCTAGCTCTGATACCACTGTTGGCGAACGTTGCATGGGAAACAAAAAAAATTCTACGCACACGCAAGATCTATCCATGGTGATGAGCATCTACGAGAGGGACAATGGATCTACATGCCCTTGTAAATCGCTAAGCAGGAAGCATTAAGAAACGCGGTTGGTGTATTCGAACATCTTCGTGATCCCATCACGAGCCGTCCGCGATCTCATCACGAGCCGTCCTGCAATCACATCATGGTCCTTCCGATCTAGCGCCGGACGGACGACACCTCCGCGTTCCACACACGTACAGCTCGATGGCGATCTCCGCCTTCTTGATCCAGCAAGAGGGGGTGGAGAGGTAGATGAGTTCTCTGGCAGCACGATGGCGTGGCTGCTATCGTGGTGGAGCTGATCCATCAAAGCTTCGCTAAGTGGCATCGAATCAATCTACTAGAGGAGAATCAATCTAAGATGGAGGAAGGGCTGCGCCATGGCTTATAGTGCGGCTGCCCTCCTCCCTCTCTCATATATATAGGGGAGGGGTGGGGTGCCCAACCCCTAGGGTTTACGCCTTGGGTTAGCCATCCCTAGGGTTAGCCACGCAACGAAAGGTGGTGCCACCCCTAGGGTTAGCCATCCCATCACCTCCCAACCGCATAGGACCCTATGGGAGGGGTGGCCATCCCACCAAGGGCTGTATTGAGTCCTCTCACAGCCCATGGGGCCCTCCGAGGCTAGTGACCCCTTCCGGTGGACCCCAGAACCCTTCCGGCACCCCCGGTACGCTATCGGTGACACCCGAACTTTTCCCGATGACCAACACAGAACTTCCTATATATGAATCTGTAGCTCCGGACCATTCTGGAACTCCTTGTGATGTCCGGGATCTCATTCGGGACTCTAAACAACCTTCGGTCGCCAACATACATAACTCAATACTACCGAAACGTCACTGAACCTTAAGTGTGCAGACCCTGTAGGTTCGAGAACTATGTAGACATGACCGAGACACCTCTACAGTCAATAACCAGTAGAGGGACCTGGATGCCCATATTGGCTCCTACATATTCTACGAAGATCTTTATCGGTTGAACCTCTATGTCAAGGATTCAGATAATCCCGTATGATGTTCCCTTTGTTCTTCGAGAATTATGTAGAAATAATCGTCGGTATCTCTATAGCTAGTTCAAGCTCGTTAATGGCAAGTCTCTTTACTCGTTCTGTAATATAAGATCATGTGGTTAAAACATTAGTCACTTTGCTTGCAAGGCTTGTTGTGATGTTGTATTACCGAGTGGGCCCCGAGATATCTCTCCGTCATACGGAGTAACAAATCCTAGTCATGATCCATGCCAACCCAACAGACACCCTCGGCGATACCTGTAGAGCACCTTTATAGTCATGTTGTTACGTTGTGACGTTTCATACACACAAGGCATTCCTTCGGTGTGAGGGAGTTGCATGATTTCATGGTCATAGAAAGAGATACTTGACATGCAGAAAACTATAGCAATAAACTAGCACGAGCATGTGCTATGTTTATAGTTTGGGTCTTGTCCATCACATCATTCTCCTAATGATGTGATCCCATTATCAAATGACATCTAATGTCCATGGCTAGGAAACCTTGACCATATTTGATCAACGAGCTAGTCTATTAGAGGCATACTAGGGACATGGTATTGTCTATGTATCCAAACATGTATCTGATTTTCCAATCAATACAATTCTAGCATGGATAATAAACGACTATCATGAACAAGGAAATATGATAATAACCAATTTATTATTGCCTCTAGGGAATATTTCCAACACCTAAAAGCAACACGTAAATGTTAGAAGCTAAACTCCAACTTAACAAATGATGTAAAATACTATAATATATTGGGATGTGACTAACCTCGACAGTAAACAACATCATCATGCATTTGCACACTATGTAAGTACATGGAAAGGCATGCCAATTACAACGGTGTTAACATCCACCAAAAATATCTAATGGTAATTGAAGGGCATCATCTCTAGTGATATCTTCTTTGGGAAGAGTAGCATAGTAACGAATGCACAGCGTAAAAAATGGATATAATTGTTCACTACAGTAGGCTTAACAGCAACCAAGCATAGGCATTGTAAGTTTGTAACTAGTATTGGTGAAATTGAACTGAACAGTTCATACTTGAACAATACAGTGTGCGTAACTGAAATGAAAAATGTATGTGTTAACTCAAAATACAGACAACCTAACATGGCAATTTAAACATTGCTATAGTGGTATTTGTAAAAATGAATTGGACAATTCATACTTGGTAAGTCCCGAGGGGTAGTTGCTTGGGCATTTCATCTCGGCAAGAGCCCGCACCAAGTTCGCGGCGTCCGCAACAAGTTGTTCCTCCGGGTAGGCACACATAGCATTCACCGCGCCATCGACCGCCATGATCATCTCCTAGACCTCCGCGTGATATGTGGTTGGGCCTACTCAGGGATGCTTGGTGATAGGGGGTGGGGATGCAGAGGAATTAGGGTGGTTCGCAGGATCCATCTGAGCAATCAGGTTGGGGCGGTGATGGAGATTGGAGGTTACCTCACTAGATCGACAAGTGAGACCGGGGCAAAATGTAGATTTGGTTGCGGCAGCGGCGGCAGTTTGGGCCGCAGTTAGGGGGCGTTGGGGATAGGGGTGAAATGTGATGGGTGGGTATGGGGTGGGAGTAATAACTTCTAAAATCATGCGCCTATTGAAAATTTGGCGGCAAAACTCGATCCTTACGGGGGCACACGCAACTCAGACGAAGTGCATCAAATACCCGTGTGTGAGTAAAGAGAAAATGTGTGATCCACGTAGGAAAAAATTCAAGTCTTCTCTCCCTCTTGTGCCATCGGACGCTTTGCAAACGGTTTGTTGTAAGAAAGTGTTTGTCGTTAAATTTGTATTATAAGCACAAAAGGCCTAGAAACTACACAAAAAGGACTAAATACGGTAAACAAGCCTGAACAAGTGTCAAAAATTTTGACAGGGTGCATTCTAGTGGGTGTGATGATTGTAGAAAATAAATCAAGTTGAAAGGACCAAGGAAATATGGGTTCCCCTGCAAAACATGGCGATTTCACTCCCCGAACCATGAAACTCCCATAGGTGATGGTTCGGTATATGAAGAGTGTGTATCACGACATTATACATACCTCCTGAAATATTTACTGCATCATATTGAGGTCATGCCTAGCCACCACACGAGGTAACATGTTTTTCAGGCATGTTTCCATTTTTCTAGAGTTACAAAACAAATAAATGACACACCTGTGGTTGCCTCTAACCACACATATCATTTAAAATTATACTAATTTCCTGTAAAATACATGAAAATATATTCAATGACGCAATTATGAATTTTCGAGTCCTATTTGAACACCTTTTCATGTACAGAATGTTCGAACCTGAACTATAATCACACACGGCCTAGAAAGTACATAAAAAGGACTAAACACGGTAAATGAGCCTGGAAATTGTGAAATTTGGACACGGTGCATTCTAGTGGGTATGTTGATCATAGAAAATAAATCTAGTTGAAAGGACCAAGGAAATAAGGGTTCCCCTGCAAAACATGGTGATTTCGCTCCCCGAACCATGAGACTACATAGGTGATGGTTTGGTTTATGAAGAGTGTGTATCACAACATTATCAATACCTCCTCATATATTTACCGCGTCATGTTGATCTCTTTCATGGGCACCACACGAGGTAACATGTTTTGAACACCTTTTCATGTACACAATGTTCGGACTTGAATTATAAGCAGTAAAAGCCTAGAGGAGTACACAGAAAACACTAAATATGGTAAACGAGCCTAAAAGAATGTGAAATTTGGACACGGTGCATTGTAGTGGGTATGTTGATAGTAAAAAATAATAATAGAGAAACGATCAAGTAAATATGGGTTTCCCTTGAATCTTTGTGATTTGTTTGGCCAAATAGTTACTTTGTGAATGTCATGTGCATTCACCCCATTCCACGTTGTGTTTTGATTGGCCAAAACCTCAGCCATACGAATCACACATGCGCACTGTAGGATGCACTGCAATCAAACGGAAATCCACACTTCTCGTGTCACACTCGTATACTGTAGTTGGGTTTTTAGTTCGTACATGCACTAAATTAAGCTACCAATAAAAATTTCAATGGCATTAATCACACACAGTTCATGTTTATGAACCGTTGCCTACGCGGACCATCTACCCTGGGCATCTCCACCTTCGACCTGCTTCGCATTATTGTATAGTTTCTCGTTCTCGACCTCGGCCTGCCCAAATCTTCGAGCTTGACAACGCGTGTCACATCCGGCTGCCGACGATGAATGCCACCTTAGTGTACACAATGCAAGCACAAATCAGGCATGAGCAATTCAATCCAACATTTACATGCTCAAATTGGTACATTGCATGTTGGCGGAGTAATTTACAAAATAGCTCGCTATTTGACATCAATATAATGCATATGAACTGCACGCGCACAAAATTGCTGCTGCCCCTAACAGCGACCCAGCACGCACAGCTACCATCATCCATTGATATCATGTCATTCCTTGGATCAAGAGGACGTGACATCGCCATGTTGATGACCTACACCTTGATCGACCGAGAAGGATCAACCTCGACATGAGTGATCGCCGCTACTACCTCAGACGTGGCTCTCACTAGGACTGCGGTGTCCGCCAGTAGGTACATCATACCGCGGCCATGGAGACCCTGGCCATTGCAAATGCTGTAGTAACGGATGCAAATCCTCCCCCGGCATCCGGATCCGCATCCCCCTCCAGCTCGGACATAAGCATGCACCTCGTGCGGAGGCCACTGGCATATTTGTCCTTGTGGCGTCACGGTCCTGCTCCGCTGCCCGCACCATCTAGCGTACTCTGCGTCGATCCTGCAATATCACCCGCTGGCGATCCCTAGCTGCTATCAAGACGACCATGGCTAACCTCTTGGATTTCCCATGTCATGATGTCTGCCTTCTCTGGCTGTCATCGGGAGAGGTAGCGGCATGTCCGTCAATCCTCAAGCCGACCATCATGCCGGCAGCCTCAATTCCGCCGTCGCCCAACTCCATCCTGTCGTCGGCCATTGGAGGTTTGATGGTGTGTGTGGCAATGATAGGTCTCCAACGTATCTATAACTTTGGATTGTTCCATGCCATTATATTATCTGTTTTAGATGTTTTATATGCATTAATATGCTATTTTATATTATTTTTGGGACTAACCTATTAATCTAGAGCCTAGTGCCAGTTTCGGTTTTTTCCTTGTTTTTGAGTTTCACAGATAAGGAATATTAAACGGAGTCCAAACAGAATAAAACCTTCGGAAAGATTTTTTCTGTAAAATATGGAAGCCACGAGACTTGAGAACCAAGGCATAGGAGCTACCACGGGGCCACTACCCCGCTTGCCGCGGATAGGGGGGTACCCCGCGCCAGGCAGGCTTGTGGGTCCCTGGCACCTCCTCTAACCCTAATCTTCGGCCTATAAATACCCAAATATTCCATCATTATCGAAACAAGCCATGAAAACACTTTTCCGCTGCCAGAAGCCTCTGGTCCCAAGAGATCCAATCTTGGAGCCATTTCTGGTAATCTGCCGGAGGGGGATTCGATCACGAAGGGCATCTACATCAACTCCATTGCCCCTCTGATGATGCATGAGTAGTTCACCATAGACCTACGGGTCCATAGCTAGTAGCTAGATGGATTCTTCTCTCTCTTTGCTTCTCAATACCATGTTCTTCATGATCTTCATGGAGATCTATTCGATGTAATACTCTTTTGCGGTATGTTTGTCAAGATCCGATGTATTGTGGGTTTATGTTCAGATTATCCATGAATATTATTTGAGTCTTTCCTAAATTCGTATATGCATTATTTTGTATATTTGCAAGTCTCTTCGAATTATTGGTTTTGTTTGGCCAACTTGATTGGTAATTCTTGCAATAGGAGAAGTGCTTAGTTTTGGGTTCAATGTTGTTGTGGCCTCACCCACTGACATATTAGGGCTAGCGAGGCACGTATTGTATTGTTGCCATCAAGGGTAAAAAGATGGCGTTTTAATCATATTGCTTGAGTTTATCCCTCTACACTATGTCCTCTTTCTTATTGCATTACTCTGTTCTTCATGAACTTAATACCCTAGATGCAGGCAGGAGTCGGTCGATGTGTGGAGTAATAGTAGTAGATGTAGAATCGTTTCGGTCTACTTGTCACGAATGTGATGCCTATATGCATAATCATTGCCTTGGATATCTTCATAATTATTCGCTTTTCCATCAATTGCTCGACAGTAATTTGTCCACCCACCGTAATACTTGCCATCATGAGAGAAGCTATCTAGTGAAACCTATTGCCCCAGGGTCTATTTTCCATACTATATTTTGACATCTAAAACCAAAAACCTTGTTGCATTGTTTTTACTTTTAGTTTTAACTTTCCATTCAAGCATCATATTATATCTATCTCTACTAGATCTCATCCTTGCAAATAACCATGAAGGGATTGACAACCCCTTTATAGTGTTGGGTGCAAGAGTTTGATTCCTTGTGCAGGTATATCTATTGGTGGGTTAGTTGTTGACGAGGATATGTACCTAGGGTAGGGTCCTAGACAAGGTCTACATACCCTACCTAAGGACACTGCATGGGAGGACTTGAAGATCAAGCATGAACTTCCGAGTGTATTCCTGGAGACGTTCAAAGTCACTCGACAGATATCCACTCGGAGACTCCTTCCTTCACTCGGCAATCGCATGTCACTCGGAAGACCTCATGCTCACTCGACACCAGAAGACCAGGAGCCATCATCAAGAGCCCAATGGGCAGATGTTGGTTCAATGGTCATTAGTAGCTTTTATTACGTACGTTACCAGTAACGGCAGACTTTAACCCCACGATCAGACCCTTTGATGCTGGGCAACTATGAGGGGCAGCGAACTCTATATAAGCCGCCCCTCCCCTCCTGCACAAGGCTTCTCAACCATTGTAATCCATATATTCCACACAACATAAACCATTGTAAGCCGCCCCTCCCCTCCTGCACAACTATGAGGGTGAGACGTAGGGTTGTTACATCCACGAGAGGGGCCTGAACTCATACATCCCTGTGTACATCCTCGTCATAGCTAGGACTCTGCCCTGTCCTTTTGTACCCCTACCATCTACTATCAGGCTCGTTCCCACGACAGTTGGCGCCCACCATGGGGCAGGCGTCTAAGCGACTTCCGGCAAGGTTGCATTTTTCATCCTTCGACATGTCTTCCCGCGGTGTTTTTGCTCTGGGCCACGAGATCCATTTTGGTGCGCTCACCTTCATCACCGACGATTCGGCATGGCTCCAGGAAGCGCCTCTCGATGTCGAGGCGCTCCCGGTCTGTGGGGCCGCGCACTTCTGCGCGAGTTCCAGCGGCGTGTTGCTGCGTCAGCCTTCAACTCCCTACACGTCGGCTCCCCTCGCTATTCGCGGTCGCAAACAGTCCGACCGCTCACGACTTCAGCGATGAGTTAAACACGCAGCGGTGCGTCAAACTTCTCCACAGATTGCAACACTCAAGCCTGTCGAGTCCCTTCACAGCGTGTTCGAGTCGGGTTCCGATCCGTTCGACGTGCCTTCCGAGTGCGAAAGCTGCGATCCCGCAGTGGAGGTATTGATGGCGGGCTCTCATCAGAGTTCGCTGCCTGGCTTTGGCCGTGGCAGACGCGAGGCTGGAGGTCCGTCGAAAAAGCAGTCACGCCATGAAGAGGAGGTTCTTCATACTGCCATCGTCGTCGTGACTGCCGAGGCCCAAGCTTTGGAGGTCGCGCGCATTCGTCTGGAAGAACTCCAGGGGAGATTGACGAGTGCGCTCGCTAGCGCCCGCCACGCCCCAGTCGACGTCGTCGACAACAGTTTCTGACTGGATCTCATGACGACGTTGAGGTATATCGAACTCCTATGCTAAATGTTGTTATTGCTGCTAGGATAGAGGATTCCATTCAGCCTTCCTGGTCAGAGGCTGGAAGAGGGCTGATGCAGATCAGAGCACTGTTAGATGCAGCGCAGCATTGGAATTCAGCAGTTTCTCAGTCCCACAATAGGATATACAGCAATTCACCTAGGGTGGAGACCGTTCAGTCAGCACATAGCCCAGGGTCACCCTTACGCCGTCAGGGCGGCGGTTTCCGTGAAGGGCAAGACAGATATCAGTTTCACCGTGAAGACCACCATCGACTGCCCACTCCTCCACGGAATGGTCTGTACGTGCCTCGGTGCCAGGACGACATGCGCTCCTTCGGTGATGAGTGGGATGCGGGCTTTGACACCCGCGCCTACCTTGTTCAGAAGCGAATTGACACGAGTAGAGCCTATAGAGAAGGACATGACAGAGATGTTCCGAGTGGAAGTTCAGCCGTGGTGTCTGGTCCCGAGTGTTTTAGCAGGACCATACGTCCTGTAGAGATCCCCTCAACTTCAGAATGGCGGTAGGAATCGGAATTTTTTTTGGCGAAACAAAGCCAGATACTTGGTTAGATGATTACCGAGTGGCTGTGCAAATTGGTGGCGGAAATACAATGTTGCAATGAAACACCTGCCCCTGATGTTGGATGGTTCAGCTCGAGCTTGCTTGAATCGCCTGGCTCCTTCTAGTATACATTGCTGGGAGGATCTTGCCCGAATGTTTGTCCGAACCTTTGAGGGCACTTGCAAGCGTCCGGCAGGTCTGATCTTCTTGCAGCACTGTGTCCAGAAGCCCAATGAAACTTTAAGGGATTATATTCAGTGATGGTGCACTTTGCATCATATAGTGGAGAATGTGTCAGAACACCAGGCTGTTTGTGCTTTCAAGGCCGGTGTGAGATACAGAGAACTATACCTAAAGTTTGGGCGGACGAGTGATATTTCACTCGGCAAGATGATGGAAATCACCACTCGGTACGCCAGTGGAGAGGAAGAAGACCGCCTCCGTAGCGGCAAAGGAAAGGCAGTTTTGAATGAGGCTGGCAACAGCAACAATCGGAAACAGAAGCGAAAGGCTGAAGATACGGTTTAGGCAGAAGCGGCAGCACTGGCGACTCAGCCGAAGAACAAGGGCAAAGCTAAAGCACAGTATGCCCCCAAGAAAGGGAAAAATCAGTCAGGAACTGATATCATGGATCAGCCATGTGTAATACACACGAGGAAAGATGCGGAAGGCAATCTGATTTTGCCCAAGCACACCACTCGACAGTGTCGAACCCTTATCCAGCAATTCAAGGGAGACCAGTCGAGTGAGAAATATCATGAGAAGGGAGATGAAGATGAGGAAAAGGAAACATTCCCGGATGTCACTCCTACACTGGTAATCTTTGTTGATGTTGACAGCAAGAGCCGCTTGAAATTCATCATTAGAGAAATCAACATGGCTGTGCCCGACACCCCCACCTACCTCAAGTGGTCCCAATATGCTATCACATTCGACCAGACAGACCATCCTACTCATGTGGCCACTCCCGGTCGACAGGCTCTGGTGGTAGATCCGGTGGTGGGGGGACTCGACTTAGAAAGGTCCTCATGGAAGGCGGCAGCAGCCTGAACATTCTCTATGCGGATACCCTGAAAGGGATGGGCATTCCAATGTCCCGTCTGAGTGAGAGCAGCATGCAGTTTCACGGGGTCATCCTAGGAAAGAAGGCCAAGTCACTCGGCCAGATAGCATTGGATGTGACATTCGGGAATGACAAAAATTTCCTAAAAGAAAAGTTGACATTTGAAGTCGTGGATTTCAAGAGTACTTACCACGCCATTCTGGGTCGACCCGTGTATGCACGTTTCATGGCCCGACCATGTTATGTGTATCTCAAGTTGAAAATGCCAGGTCCTAAGGGCATGATCACGGTCACTGGCAATCGACAGCGGGCCAAAGAGTGCCTCCATCAAGGCTCCAAGATCGCCGATCAATATATGGCTATGGTAGAGTTGGAGGAGTACAAGAAAACCGCCGACCTGGCCGATTTGCTCCGTGCAAAGAAGCCCGCTTCCGAGTGGGCATTTTAGTCAGCAGGGGAAGTGAAGAAGGTACACATCCACCCGACGGATCCAACCGCTGCCCCGACGAATATCTCAACAAGACTCGACAGTAAATAGGAAGTCGAGCTCATCCAGTTCCTCCGTGAGAACTAGGATATCTTTGCTTGGAAGCCTGCTAACATGCTGGGGATTCCTAGGGAATTGGCTGAGCACCGTCTGCGAGTGGATCCGAAAGCCAAACCCGTCAGGGAGCATTTGCGTCGCTCAGTGGTAGAGAAGCGCAAGGCAATCGGAGAAGAAGTGCCCCATCTCTTGCAAGCCAAGTTCATTCGGGAGATTTACCACTCCGAGTGGCTCTCGAATGTTGTGATGGTGCCAAATAAAGATAATTCATTGCACATGTGCATTGACTTCAAACACCTCAACAAGGTGTGCCCAAAAGATCATTTTCCGCTCCCCCGCATAGATCAAATTGTTGAATCGACAGCGGGGTGTGAGCATTTATCGTTTTTGGATGCTTATTCCGGGTACCATCAAATCCGTCTATATGGCCCGGATAAAATAAAGACAGCCTTCATCACCCCATTTGGGTGTTTTTGTTACATCACCATGCCTTTTGGTCTCAAGAATGCCGGCGCTACTTTTATGCGCATGATTCAGAAATGTTTACTCGACCAGATCCCTCGGAATGTCGAGGCATACATGGACGATATAGTGGTCAAGTCTCGCAAAGGTTCCGACCTGCTGGCTGACTTGGCCGAGACATTTGCCAATCTAAGGCGATTCGGCATAAAGCTGAATCCGGCTGAATGTACTTTCGGTGTCCCTGGTGGCAAGTTGCTCGGTTTTCTCGTTTCCGAGCGAGGGATTGATGTCAACCATGAGAAAATCAGCGCCATCACCCGTATGAAGACTCCCGTGCGAGTGCACGACGTTCAAAATCTCACAAGTAGCTTGGCAGCATTGAGTCGATTCATTTCTCATCTTGGTGAGACGGTTCTGCCCTTATATCAGTTGATGAAGAAGTCCGACATGTTCGACTGGACTCCCGAAGCCGAAGCAGCGTTTGTTGAGGTCAAATCCCTGCTCTCGACCTAGCCGGTGCTTTCCCCTCCTGCCAGCAAAGAGCCCTTGCTCCTGTACATCGTGGCCACAAATCAGGTCATTCGTAGAGTACTGACTGTCGAGCGAGAAGAGGAGGGTAAAGCTTATAAAGTTTAGCGGCCAGTTTATTATGTCTTGGAAGTATTGTCCCCCCTCAAAGCAAAGATATCCACACTATCAGAAGCTGGTTTATGGTATTTACCTATCAGTGAAGAAGGTGGCGCATTATTTCCAAGACCACTAGATTTCAGTCGTCAGTGATGCTCCCTTGTCCGAAATTTTCAATAATCGAGACGCATCAGGTCGAGTCGCTAAATGGGCAATCGAGCTTGGACACTTTTGACATCAGATTTGAAGCCAAGAAAGCAATCAAGTCCCAAGCATTGGCAGATTTCATCGCCGAGTGGATTGAGCAGCAACAACCTATCCAAGTTAACTCGACTCATTGGACAAATGTTGAATGGGTCCGGTGCTGGGGTTGTCTTGATATCTCCTAGGGCTGACAAGCTCAGCTATGTCTTGCAAATTCACTTTGATTCCTCCAACAATGAGGCAGAGTATGAAGCCCTTTTGTATGGGTTGTGCATGGCTATCTCACTCGGCGTCAAGCGCCTGATGGTTTATGGTGACTCAGATTTGGTGGTGAATCAAGTGATGAAGGAGTGGGATGTTCAAAACCCCGCTATGACTGGATACTACAATGCAGTCCGGAAGTTGGAGAAGAAATTTGAAGGCCTAGAACTTCATCATGTTCCACGATTGAAAAATCAAGTGTCCGATGAGCTGTCCAAGATTGGTTCCACTCGACGGCTTGTCCCCAGTGGTGTGTTCTTGGAGCACTTGCACATTCCTTTGGTTCAAGAAGATCCATCCACCGAAGATCCCCCACAAGCTTTGAGTTCCACCGACTCGACTGAAGTCGATGTCCCTGCAGTGATAGACCTGGTCATGGAAATTCTGGTTATCATTCCCGATTGGACTGTGCCTTATATTGCCTATATCCTCAGACAAGAGCTCCCTGAAGATGAAACAGAGGCTCGACAGATTGTGCGCAGGTCCAAGGCTTTCACTGTAATGGGAGATCAGCTATTCAGAGAGAGTGCGAGTGGTGTCACCCAACGCTGCATTTCCCCTAAGGAAGGTCGAATGATTCTAGACGAGATTCACTCGGGAACTTGTGGCCACCATGCCTCTTCAAGGACGAGTGTCGCTAAAGCATATCGAGCTGGTTTTTACTGGCCATGAGCTAATGAGATGGCTAAAGACATCGTTGATCATTGCGATGGTTGCCAGTTCTACGCGAACCTGTCACACAAGTCGGTGTCTACTCTGAAGACAATTCCTCTCGCCTCACCGTTTGCGTTTTGGGGACTCGACATGGTTGGCCCCTTTCGACCCGGAAAAGGAGGATTCACTCACTTGTTGGTAGCAGTCGACAAATTCACCAAGTGGATAGAAGCCAAGCCAATCAAGAAGCTGAACTCCCGTATGGTGGTCATGTTCATGAGAGAGATCATTATTCGATACGGCATTCCGCACAGCATCATCACGGACAATGGCACTAATTTTGATTCGGAAGAATTCAGGAACTTCTGTAACTCCCAAGGCACCCGAGTGGATTATGCATCTATTGCGCATCCTCAAACCAATGGGCAAGTTGAGCGGGCTAATGGTCCCATCCTGCAAGGTCTGAAGCCTCGTCTCATGCGTGATTTGGATCATGCCGACGGAGCCTGGGTAACTGATCTACCGTCTGTTTTGTGGGGTCTGAGGACAACGCCTAATCGGTTGACTGGACGAACCCCTTTCTTCCTTGTCTATGGTGCTGAAGCTGTATTGTCGAGTGACTTGACCCACAACTCTCCTCGAGTGGAGTTGTATTCTCAGGCTGAAGCTGAACAGGCCAGACAGGACGGTGTAGATCTTCTGGAGGAGGAGCGAGACATGGCTCTGATCCGGACTACTGCCTATGTTGGGGATATGACATGCCGAAAGGGGCTCCGGGTCATGTTATTGGCTCGTGAACCAGCCCGATGGTGAGCTGTAAGATTAACTGGCCCAAGAGGATAGGCAGCTCACGGTGTGGGCCATACGACGGCCCGGACTGAGAAGACCCGGGCGTGCAAGCCGACTCACAAACGGCTTGGACAAGAAGATAGAGAGAGACTCGGTTAGGAATTGTAACGACCCAGATGTCCTGACCTCTTATATAAAGGCAGACCCAGGGCGACTTAGAGGCAGGCAATCGAGTACTAGGTCAAGCTTTTAGCTCCTTGTAATCGATATGCAAGCAATACAAACACAAGCAGGACGTAGGCTATTACCTCGTTTCGAGGGGCCGAACCTAGGTAAATCCATGTCTTTCGTCCCAACTAACCCCTTTAAGTCCACCCCATTGGCGATGGCCTCGAACCGAAGTCCGTTCACCCAGACATCTGCCGTGATAAAACCACGACAGTTGGCGCCCACCGTGGGGTAGCGCTTGGTGGTGTTGAGTTCTCAAAGGGCTCTCTCCCAGGGCTCGAAGGATACGTGGTTGGAAGGATGAGCAAGAGTCGCCACGGCCGGCTTTACATCGACGATGCCGGCTGGGGGCTTGATGCTGGTTCTGTGGAGTATGGTTTCCGGGTTCCGTTCGGCGGGATCCAGGTTTTCATCTGAAAGGTTGATGGATCTACACCCGGGCCGGACGTCTGCACCGACATCGTCGAGCCGGCTTGGTGTCTCCAATCTACGCGTGTTACCAGTCTGCCGTGCCCGTCTGGGTCAAAAGCACGTTCTCGTGGGCTTCACTCAAGGCATGGACCTAGAAGCGTCCGGGTCACAGGGAACTCTCGTTTGCTCGGAAGATGAGTCCTCTAGTGGGGAGACAGAATCAGTGTATCGGCTCAGCAACAGTGGCCTTGGGGGCTACTACGACAACTATTCTGAGGTAGAGGGCGTTGAGACGGATGCTCTGAGCCCCCCGGTTCACGCGGCGGTGTTCATGGTAGGATCGGCTTCAGCCGCCGGTGACACAGCTGCGGGAGCCGCCGCAGCAGTTGATAGCCCGCCGCCGCCGGCTCAGGTTCTAGTGGAATTGATGGACGAACTCACAGCTCTCATGGCCACAGAGGTAACCCCGGATAATCAAGCAGCTAGGAATCTAGAGGTGGCACGGATCAAGGGCCGGATGGCAGAGGAACGGCAAAGGATGGCCGAGCTGAAAGCCTAGATGGAGGAAGAAGCGGAGCGTATCAAGGCAGACGCTTTCCTACTGGAGCTAGAGCATAGGTCAACAGCCGCGGTGCACCGGAGGAGGCATCAATCCCGTCTACCGGAACGTTATGAAGTGAGGAACCTTTTTAACACCCCTGGTGCGGGGTGGGTTACGGGTGTGCCGGAGAGCCGCCCGATGGAGCGCCCGGCGAATCATCCACCCCAGCATAACCAAATCTCACCTAGGGCTTTTCCAACACCGGCGGGTCATTATTCTAACCCGGCTGAGAACATGGTGGCAGCGGCCGCCCAGATTGAGACGATTCGCATCCCAGATGAGGCACCCTTTGCGGAGGAGGTGCGGAACGCCATTGGATATTTACAGACGACCATGGCCCAGCAAGAGAAGTATACTCACAGCCGGAGCCGGGTAAACTCCACCCCCCTCCCTAGTCGAAGTTTCAGCCGGCGTTATGTGTCACCAGCGTGTTCCAGCAGTGACCCGCGCCGCGGACAACTGGAGGACAATAGGGCGGCTCGAGATGCACAAGCCTTCATGGACCAGGCAGGAGACAGGCGAGAGGCGGAGATAGCTGCAGCCGTCCAGAGCCAGCGCTTTCACTGTCAATGGGAGTAGTTAGTACCACAGCCATAGGGGTGCCATGTTTAACTCCTGCTCTGAGGAGTGAACGGCTGCCAAAAGACTTTAAGGGGCCTCGAAAGGTTCCGAATACACAGTTAATCTACCCCCGAAGGTGTGGGTTGAAACTTATGAACTGGCCATGGAGATGCTGGATGTTAGTGAGGCGGTATGCGCAAAATACTTCATCATGATGCTTGAGGGTCCGGCCCGCACATGTCTGAAAGGTCTACCGCCTAACACGATAAGCTCATGGGCGGAGCTAAGAGCAAAGTTTATTAAGAATTTCCAGGGGACCTGTAAGCAGCCTATGACTATTGTCGATCTGGACCACTGTGTTCAACAGGAGAATGAGTCAGCCCATCATTGGGTCCGACGGGTGTCGACCATTATTCACTCTTTAGAGCAGATCACAGCGACTCAAGCGGTGCTTATCTTAGAGAAGAATTGTCATTTTGTTCCATTGAAGCAGAAGCTCGGCCGGCTCAAGCGCACGTGTCAGGATATGGGAGAGCTGATGACGGCCTTGACGAAGTATGTCGACTCAGATAACACCAAGGATCCGGGTTCGAATGATGAGAAAGCCAATCAAGGGAAGAAAACAATCAATGAAAAGGTTTTGTGAACAATGGGAATCAGAATAAGCGGAAGAGCGTTGATGGCGGATCTGAGTTAGTGGCAAATACCAACACAAGACAAAATCATCCCAAGGGGGGTGGAAAATTCAGGCCAAGGAACAGGGGCCCTTTTAATTTAGAGGAGGATCTTAGGAAGCCTTGTCCGGAGCACAACATGCCTAACAAGTCGGCGTTGCATGCGTGGGGTGATTGCTTTATCATGCAGAGATTCAAAAACCAGCATTCCCAACCGCATAATAACCAGGGCGGTGGCCCGCCCGGCGGCTTAGGGCACGGCGGGTCAGGGGCTGGATTTGGCGCCGGCGGTTCAGGAAACGGGCATCCGGGTCAGAATAACCAAGGGGGGCACCAATAGCATCCTGGCAACAATGGCAATAACAACAATCAGCAGCAGCGCAATCAGTCCGGATTTCAGAGTAACCCAAAGCAGCTCAGTTGTGGACAATATCACGTATTCACGACCGGTCACAGTAAACGAGACGAGAAGTTGCGGAGGCGAGCGGTTAATACGGTTGCTCCGACTCTCCCGCGATATTTGCCGTGGTCTAAATATGATATAACATGGAGCCGGGAGGATCACCTGCCGCAGGTGGATGACCCAGGCCGGCTGGCTCTAGTTGTGGCCCCTCAGGTGAATGGCTATATGGTGAATAAAGTGCTCATGGACGGAGGTAGCAGCATCAACATCCTTTACTATGACACTTTTCGGCGGATGAAGTTGCTTGACAAGGATCTTAAACCTTCCTCCATCGTCTTTCATGGTGTGGTCCCGGGTAAATCAGCATATACGGTGGGCCAGATCTCATTGGAAGTAGCTTTTGGTGATGAGCATAATTACAGGGTGGAGTCTTTGTGGTTCGAAGTGGTCAAAATCAAAAGTCCCTATAATGCGCTATTTGGGAGGCCGGCTTATGCTAAATTTATGGCTAGGCCTTGCTATGTTTATCTACAACTCAAAATGCCCGGCTTAAATGGCACAATTACTGTTCAGGGTAATAGGAAAACGGCTCTTGAGTGTGAAGAAGGAGATGCGGCTTATGCAGAGTCTAGTTGTGCTCAGGAGGAGCTGAAATTTTACAAGGAGAACGTTGATCCGGAGGATATGACCCCGCTAAAAAAGCCTACGACAGAAGTTGAGCCGCCACTCAAGTTTTCAGTGGATGATACCAAGGCAGTAGATTTCAATCCGGGTGACTCATCCAAGCAGTTCATCATTGGGGCTCACATGGATCCCAAATAGGAAAGCGCGCTCATCGAATTCATCCATGAGAATCGGGACATCTTTGCATGGAAACCTTCTGACATGCCGGGTGTACCGAGAGAGTTCGCTGAGCACAATCTTAATGTGGATCCAAAGTTTAAGCCGATCAAACAGTTTCTACGACGGTTTAACGAAGAGAGACGTAAAGCTATTGGGGAAGAAGTTGCTCGGCTCTTGGCCGCAGGTTTTATAGTGGAAGTTTTTCACCCGGAATGGTTGGCTAACCCGGTGCTAGTACTAAAAAAGAACGGCCCGTGGCGTATGTGCATAGATTACATGGACCTTAACAAGGCTTGCCCGGCTGACCCTTTTGCGTTCCCTTGTATCGATCAAATTATTGATGCAACAGCCAGATACGAAAGTTTATGCTTCTTGGATGCTTATTCAGGGTATCATCAGATCAAGATGGCAACGAAAGATCAGGAGAAGACGGCGTTTATTACACCTTTTGGGGCGTTCTGCTATGTCTCCATGCCTTTCGGGCTGAAGAGTGCCCAGGCGACTTACCAATGTTGTGTGCAGAATTGCCTCCACAGTCAGATTGGCCGAAATGTCCATGCTTACGTAGACGACATCGTGGTTAAGTCCAGAAAGAAGGAAAGTCTTTTAGAGGATTTGAAAGAAACCTTTGACAATCTCCGGGTCTAGAAGATGATGCTTAACCTGACGAAGTGTGTTTTTGGTGTTCCAGCAGGAAAGCTTCTGGGTTTATTGGTCTCTGAGCGGGGCATCGAGGCTAACCCAGATAAGATTAAGGCCATCACTTCTTTGGGTGAGCCGACGTGCATGAATGACGTTCAGCGCCTTGTAGGACGGATTGCTGCGTTGAGCCACTTCATAAGTCGGCTTGGGGAGAAAGCTATTCCCTTATACCAGATGATGAAGAAGATAGACAAGTTTAAATGGAGCACAACAGCGGCCGAAGCACTTGAAGCTCTTAAAAACTGGTTGACTAAGCCGCCAGTGTTAGCTGCTCGGTTGAGAAAGAGCCTTTGCTCCTTTATGTGGTGGGTAACAACAGAGCGGCCAGTGTAGCAATTGTGGTTGAGCGCAAGGAGGCAGTGAAGGAGTATCCTGTGCAAAGGCCGGTTTATTACATTAGTGAAGTTGTGACAGAGTCTAAATAGAGGTATCCGCATTGGCAGAAGTTAGTATACGGAGTTTTTATGGCCAATCGCAAGTTAAAACATTACTTTTTGGGGCACCAAGTAACAGTGGTCAGTTCTGCCCCGTTGGGGGATATCATTCAAAATAGAGAGGCTACAAGGAGGATTGCCAAGTGGGCCTTAGAGCTGAGTCCTCTTGGCATCAAGTATGTTCCTCGTACAACAATTAAGTCTCAAGCTTTGGTGGATTTCATAAATGATTGGACTGAATGTCAAGCCCCCGAAGAGAAGCCGGATAACACGTATTGGACTATACACTTTGATGGATCTAAGCAGCTAGAAGGGTCCGGGGCAGGAGTTGTTCTCACCTTCCCCAAGGGTGACAAGTTTGTTTATGTGCTCCGGTTAATGTTCCCTTGTACTAATAATGCAGCTGAGTATGAAGCACTGCTCCATGGTCTCAGAATTGCTAAAGAAATGAATTTAAGCCGGGTCAGGTGTTTAGGCGACTCAGATCTGGTGGCTCAGCAAGTTTCAGGTACTTGGGACTCCAAGGATCCACGGATGGTGGCTAATCGACAGGCGGTTGATATCATTGTTGGTCACTTCAAGGGGTACCAGGTGGATCACATTGATCGTCGCAGGAATGAGGCGGCTGATGCCTTGTCACGGTTAGGTTCTCAACGAAAGCCAATACCATCTAATGTTTTTCTGGATGTATTGCATCATCCGACTATCAAGATACCTTCTGAGGAGGATCTGGCTATTCCTGACCCATAGGCGGAACTGGTGGCGGCTCTGCATGCTACCCTAGACTGGACTATTCCTTATTTGGCATATCTGACACGCGGCGAGTTACCTCAAGAGGAGGATCTGGCCAGGAAGATCACTCGGCATTCTAAGTCTATGACGATTGTCAATGGTGAGTTACATAAGTGTAGTGTGACGGGCGTCTTTCAGCGCTGCGTCTCACCAGAGGAGGGCCGGCAAATATTGAGTGAAATTCATGCTGGCGACTATGGGCATCACGCCGGGTCAAAATCTTTGGTGTCTAAAGCTTTTCGACATGGGTTTTTCTGGTTGATGGCTCACAAGGATGCAGAAGACTTAGTCCGTAAGTGTGACGGCTGTCAGAAGTTTGGCCAGCATGCGCACGTTCTGGCTCAAGAGTTGAGGATGATACCAATCACTTGGCCATTTGCGGTCTGGGTGCTCGATATGGTAGGACCTTTCAAGCGATCCAAGGATAAGAAAACGCACCTTCTGGTGGCGGTTGATAAATTTACTAAGTGGGTAGAGGCAGAGCCGGTCAGTAAATGTGACGCAGCTACGGCGGTTCAATTTATTAAGAAACTGATTTATCGCTTTGGTTAGCCACACAGTATTATTACAGACAATGGAACAAATTTATCCAAAGGAGCTATGAAAACGTTCTATGAGAAGGAGCATATCCGGCTTGATGTTTCAGCCATGGCACATCCACAGTCTAATGGTCAGGCAGAGCGAGCCAATCAGGAAATTTTAAGAGGTGTCAAGCCACGGCTCATGGTTCCTTTGAAACGGACACCCGGATGTTGGGTTGAGGAGTTGCCTTCCATCTTATGGAGCATCAGAACTACACCTAACAGATCTACAGGTTTTACACCTTTCTTCATGGTGTACGGTGCTGAGGCAGTTCTACCCAGTGACATCTGGCACGACTCACCAAGGGTGGCGACTTATGTTGAGACGGACAATGAGGTAGCCCGCCAAGATGCGTTGGACGCCTTGGATGAAGCACGAGAGTTAGCAGCAGCCAGGTCGGCAATTTATCAACAAGACCTACGATGCTATCATAGCCGCAGGGTAAAGACCCGGACGTTCCAGGAAGGTGACCTGGTGCTCCGGTTGATTCAAGACCAATCTGGAATGCATAAGATATCTCCACCATGGGAGGGGCCTTTTGTGGTCAGCAGGAACCTTAACAATGGGTCATATTACCTCATTGATGTCAGAGATGAGTCGGAAACCGCGGGTCAAGAGACGTTGCGGCCCTAGAATATCACACATATGTGACCATACTTCACTTAGCAGGGGCTGAAAGCCGCTATCATTGTATATATCATGTTCACATGAGTAAAAGCTAGCATCCCCGCACAAAACTGGGGCCTCTGCTCTTATGTATACCTTTGTACAATCCAGATAAAATTTTCCGGCTCAAAAAATTTGAGTTGAAGTGGTTTGTTCGCCGTCAAAATGGTTGGTCTACCCTCCGGCTTTGTGCCCTATCAAGCGCTGTGGCATGGAGGCTTCTTGCCTTCGGGTATAGCTTACTTCTCCCTTGCACAGCCGGTGATATGTCCAATTAAGCCTTGTTGCAAAGAGGGTTCTTGCCTTTGGGTATAGCTTACTTCTCCTTTGCACAGCCAGCTATCATTAAACTGTTGCAAGGAGGTTTCTTGCCTCCGGATATAGCTTACTTCTCGCTTGCACAGTTGGCTTTATGCCTAGTTTGGTTACATTAAGCGTTGTTGTTGATGGAGGCTTCTTACCTTTGGTATAGCTTACAGTACCCTAAGACAACAGCGTGTACACCAAATTCTAGTTGCTTATCAACTGCGGCCATCGAAGGGGGCTTCTTATCGACGGGTATCGCTTATCTCACCCTAATGGCCGGCTTTATGCCACTTCCGGTTACTTATACCGTGGTTGTCAAAGGGGGCTTCTTACCGACAGGTTCGCTTATCTCACCCTCACAACCGGCGTTTACGCCAAAATTCAGTTGCTTATCAACTGTAGCTGTTGAAAGAGGCTTCTTGCCTTCGGGCATAGCTTACTTCTCCTTTCAAACAGCCAGATTTATGCCATCTCAGGCTAATTGTTAGCCGCGATTGTCGATGGAGGCTTCTTGCCTTGGGGTATAGCTTACATCTCCCATCGACAGTCGGAGTTCACTGTACTCTTACCAGTCAATCTCGCTTAGAGACCTTGAGCCGGTTCAAGAAATTGATGGCCAATCTTGCTTAGAGACCCTGAGCCGGTTCAAGAAATTGATGGCCAATCTCGCTTAGAGACCTTGAGCCAGTTCAAGAAATTTACAGCCAATCTCGACAGAGACCCTGAACTGGTATGAGTTTAACCGTTCAAATCCACGTAGAAGAGACGTCATATGAGTTTTTTGAGGAAGGAAAGATCATCATCGCGTATTGTATCATGCCGGCTTATCAAAGCCGGGTCAGAGCAACGCAATTACAAGTCCCGGGCTGTCGCAGGCGGAACTACCCGGCGCTTGGGGGCTACACAGCCGCAATTCTCCTCAAAAGTTCCGGCTCATCAATAGCCGCAGTTGTCGATAGAGGCTTCTTACCATCAGGTATAGCTTACATTATCCTAAAGACAATCGGCTCTTTAATGACTTCATCCGATGAGAGCTGGAGCCATGTTGCTTCGGTCGACAAAATTTAAGGTTTCAAAGAGATTGTCCGGCTCTAATATTCTGGAGAAAGGAATGGCGTCTTAAAATACACACACCCCTCATCAGAAAATCTCAAAGGTATATCCCTGAAGAGCCGGCAACACATTAAAACACAGAGAGGTGCAAATATATACGGCCACCAAGTGGCAGAGTCATGTTTACTCTATTACAAAAGATGCTCTTGAAAGGAGCAAAAGCATTGTCAACCGCCCACGACGGGTCATTACATAAGTCTGTGCTCAAAAAGGCTAAAAGAATACAATTCAGTTCTTGGCCGGCTCATCCTGCTCCGAGTCTTCTGCTGGCTTTATCTGAAGATTGCCCAAGTCCCAATTACAGTCAGCCAGAGCAGCAAATGACCCTTCAAGGAACGGAGACGCGTCAAGCTCACAAGGAAAGAGATCCTTACTGCGGGCGGGTGTCAGATCTTTCCACTCATAGAGAGGCCCGCGGATTCTCTTCTCCTCTGCATCATAAGCCGCCTGATAGGTGCTCAAGTCAGCTTCATCCGCTAGAACAGAGGCCAGATAGCGCGACTCTTTGAAACACCGGGTATAATCTTCTTCGGTGAATTCTGAGCCGTCGTCTCTTTTAGACGGGTAGCCATCCATCATTTCAGCCGGCGTTAGCTCGGGGCGAAGGCAAGAGCCCGACTCAATCCAAAAATGGCTCCTTGGCGGAAGGCGGACTTCTTGAGCTCTTCAATCTGCTTGGGCATTGTAGAGAAGAGTTCCAAGACCCCTTTCAGAGCAGTGGGGATCTTCTCCTTGTATTGCACGCTCTTGATCATGAAGATGGCGCCGCAGTATAACTGCTCCGCAAAAGTATAAATGGCCTTCAGTGGCAGAAGGCTATCAGAAGCCAACTGCCGGCTCCTAGGACCTGGATAAGTCGGATAAAATTAATGAGTCACCAGTTTTCTCACTAGCAATACTAAAAAGTACAAAGTAAACAACAAAGCTTACCAAATAGGGCGGCTGACATCTTCGCAATGTGCTGTTTTAGACCTTGAAGTTCCTCTGCCACAGTTGTAAGCCGCTGCTCAGCGTCGTTCGCCCGTTTGGTTAAAGCAGCCTTTTCAGATTCAGCTGTCTCTTTTAAAGAGGTAAGCTCGGCGATGACATTGGCCATTTTCTCAAAGAGAAGCCGGCATTTTTCATCAGCGATACTTCGGGCTTCCTGTTGAGCCGCCAGGTTGGCCCTCAGATCCGTCAACTGAGACCCGGCTTCATTCAAAGCTTCCTATAATACATCAAAATACAGGATAAGCCGCCAAAATGTAGGACGAGTGTTAAAAGCAAATACAAGTCTCAAACAGATTGCAAGCAATATATTTGACACTTGGGGGCAAATGTATATTTCATCTTTCAAGTATGCAGTTCCGGTTCATCTCCTTCGAAGCTAATCCGGAACTTGGGGGCTACACTATGGCTCTTCAATGTACTAATAATGGAAGCGCCGACTCAATTTGATCAAGTTTGAGCCAGCCCTTGGGGGCTACGATTAGATCTTCAAGTTGTCTACATTACAGCCCTGGCTCAAATATAATCTGAGACGGCCCTTGGGGGCTACGATTGGCGGTTCACTTTATTTACAGTACAAAGCTAAAGCAATTTTAAAGGAATTTGACATGACAATATCTGCAGAGGTCACAGAAAGGCCCGGCTCAACGATTCAATACGTTAAGCCGGCTCTTGGGGGCTAAGTAAAGATATAGTAAGAAGGAAAAGTACCTCATATTTTGTCTTCATGGAAGAGATCAACCGAAGTTCCAAATCCCGGCTGTTGGTAACCCGGTTTAAGTACCCAGCGTGTAGCTCTTCAACGGTCATCTTCTCGCATGAAGAGTCGAAGTTCGGTTTCTTCGAGGCTTCAGCCGGCTCTGTATGTTTGGTTAACACATGAGCCAGAGGCATTTGATGACCAGACCCGGTGATAAAAACATCCAGAGTGTCAGGGGTCTTGGCAGGAGTCGCCGGCTTGGAAGGAGCCCTTGGAGGGCTCTCCATGATGACATCTTCAGCGGCCGGCACTATGGAGGTAGCCGGTGGGTTTTCTACCGGTTGAGTTTCCTCCGGTTGTTCGGGCTCCGGTTCTTCGATAACTGGGCCGGAGGAGGGCTTGTTGGTCTTGCGAAGTTTAGCTTGAGCACTGCAAAAAAGAAAGATCAGCAGTTGAAGATATTGCTGCCATAGTAACAGCCGGATACCCAGATATCATAGTAAGGAATGCTTACAGCGGGTTAATCTTGGGTGGTGGTATAATTGACTCCGAAGAGTCGCCGGAGGAATGAGATTTCCACAAAAATAAAACAGAAAGGTGAAGAAAGTATCAAGTTTACAAAGGAAAGACAAAGGAAAAGAAGAGGTTCAGACCTCAGCAGGGCGCTTCTTCGGAGCCGGAGAGTTTGGCAACCCGGACATGAGCTCGGTAGAGCCGGTGCTTCGAGTCTGTTGACGCTCAATTTGCTGTTGCTTTTTTAAGAGAAAATCGGGAGCCAGATAAGCAAGAGGGTGAGAAAGAGGAACTTTTCTGATAACCTGCCGCGGCTTTCGGGGGACGAAACATTCTGAGCCGGAGGAAAAGTAATTTACCTCAGGAGCATTGGCACGGCTGGTTTCCACTTCATCCTGCGAGTAAAGTAAGTGTTAAAATAGGAAGGTAAAAGATCAAGCAAGACAGTTGAAACTTTACCTCTGATCTGGATGATGGTGGCGGGTCAAACAAATTATCTTGCGGGGCATGTTTTTTAGCCTTCTTAGTTGGGACCTTCTTCCTGGATTTCTTCGGAGGGGCAACATATTCCCTCTTCCAGAAGTCTGAGGTCGGCCTATAAGAATGACCCGGAGAGTGAATATCAAATCAGCAAAGTGCAAACAATGTCTAAGATATAGAGGGGAAGAGATTAAACATACATCGGGAGCCGGATTGTTGGCACTAAAAGGTGCCAGGCCAATTTTGCTGCATGATCCGGAAGCTTCATGGACAAGGCTCCGGATGGCAAGGGTAATGTCATTCTCTTTCAATGTGGATCAGCTGAAGCATAATGAGCTATCATACTTGCCTTTATATTCGCACATGAGTCGGCTTCTATGGCCCAAAGGCATAATCCGCCACGAAATCCAGCAGCGGATCAGGTCCAGCCCGATTAAGCCGTTGGCCATGAGAGCCTTGATTTTGGCATGGGCCGGCTCATATCTTGCACATTCTGAAGCTGATAGCTGGCCAGGAAGCTCTGGTGTTGTTGTGAGCCGGGAAGGACGATAACCCGGCAAAGGACGCTCGTTCTCAGGAGAGGTGTCCT
Source organism: Hordeum marinum (assembly GCA_022496015.1). Lineage (NCBI taxonomy): Eukaryota > Viridiplantae > Streptophyta > Magnoliopsida > Poales > Poaceae > Hordeum > Hordeum marinum. The sequence goes on from CM039675.1 coordinate 385,823,401, forward strand.
TGCAATAGAACCAGGTCCTATTCCAGTCCTTGGGGTGACTCGGCATCTGTGTAGCTAGAAAGATGATATCTCTACGCCGTTGGATGGATATGCCTCCAAGTTCTAGGCTCGGGCCGGCTTTCACTTCAGTTTGCCGGTTAGCATAATAGAACTCCCGAAAGAACCCCACAGACGGCTTGATTTGAAGGTAAGCTTCACAGAGCACTTGGAAATTGCATATGTTTGAGACGGAATTGGGGGCCAAGTCTTGCGGGTGAAGCTTATAACAGTGAAGGACGTCCCGAAAGAATTTTGAGCCGGGAGGCACGAACCCTCGTTCAATATGGTCAGAGAAAACCACCAATTCACCTTCTTGAGGTTTGCGCCGCGTCTCATCACCTGGGACCCGCCAGCTAATGACTTCCTTAGGAGAAAGAGTACCCGCGTGAACAAAATCCGACAAAGAGTCCTCCCTGATGCACGACCCAACCCAGTTGCATGAGTTGGACGCACGAGACATGTTGGCGGTTTAAGTGCTGTGCAAGATAAAAGGCGCGATGAGTCTAAGCGCAAGCAAATATTTTTGACGGCTTAAAAGTTTAAGGGCTCTACGGATAAAGCGGAAGACCCGGCTGATAAGAGCCGGAGAAGCTTGGTGACTCAACAGGGAAAGGGAAGATTGAAAAATCGGCTAAGTCCTAAAAACAGATTCCGCAAGATGTTACTATATCTATGGATCTACAAAAGCAGAGAAAATAAATTTTATTATGACCTAGAGATGAACAGCGGAGGAAAAAGAAACGAATTGGGGCCATCGTGGCCCGTGCATTACGCGCGACCGGCCCGCGTGTGGGAGCGGTGCAAGAGCGCATTCCAAAGGCGTTAGCGGCTTCGAGATACACTAGCGATGGAAATGCCGAAGCCCGAATGGCGGCGGCAGAGCACCGGTGAAAACCCTACTATGGCAACGGCAATCTAGGGAGCAGGAAAGCTTACCGGAGATGGCGCGGCAGAGACGGACGGATCTCTGGTACGTTCAGGGTGATGCAGCGGCCAAGGTTGGGGACGACGTTCGGACGGCGCCGGAGCAAAGCTCGAAGACGCTGGGGCGGCGACGGGAGGAAGACGAAGAAGCAGAGGCACGAGCAGGAGAATGGGAGACTCCGACCCGCACGGGTCATATTTAAAAGGGGGTTAAGGAAGGCGCGAAAATCCAGGCGATGACACCGTTTGACCGAGGAGGACGCCTTGATTCTCGGGATGACTGTTAAAGTGAAATATTTGGTGACACGTCAGCAGATCTCATGACGTCACGCCGGGTCATTTTCGGGTGACTCGCCAAAAGTGGAAGAGAAGGATGAAGTGAGCAAGCTCAATTCAACCTTGGGCCTAATGTTCGGGATATGACCCGCCGAAAGGGGCTCCGGGTCATGTTATTGGCTCGTGAACCGGCCCAAAGGTGAGCCATAAGATTAAGTGGCCCAAGAGGATAGGCGGCTCATGGTGTGGGCCGTACGACGGCCCGGATTGAGAAGACCCGGACGTGCAAGTCGACTCACAGACGGCTTGGACAAGAAGATAGAGAGAGACTCAGTTAGCAATTGTAACAACCCGGATGTCCTGACCTCTTATATAAAGGCAGACCCGGGGCGACTTAGAGGCAAGCAATCGAGTACTAGGTCAAGCTTTTAGCTCCTTGTAATCGATACGCAAGCAATACAAACACAAGAAGGACGTAGTCTATTACCTCGTTTCGAGGGGCCGAACCTGGGTAAATCCGTGTCTTTCGTCCCGACTAACCCCTTTAAGTCCACCCCATTGGCGATGGCCTCAAACCGAAGTCCGTTCACCCGGACATCTGCCATGATAAAACCACGACAGCCTATCAACAAGACCTGCGGCGCTTTCATGCAACGAATGTCAAGAGTCAGGCATTTCATGAGGGAGACTTAGTGCTCCGAGTGAATCAACACTGACCTCACAAGCTTCCTCCTGCATGGGAAGGCCCTTTTGTCTTCACTAAGGTGCTAAACAATGGAGTCTATCACCTGTACAATCTCATGAAGCAGATAGACGAGCCACGAGCCTGGAATGCAGATCTGCTCCAGCGTTTTTATACTTAAGACAAGAATGTTCTGATGTAATAAGAATACTTCATCAATGCAATTCACATTTCTGCAATATATATCGTCGGTTCCAATCGTACAATTACATTCTTGGGGATACTTCGAGTGAAGAGCAATCCTCACACTCGGGGGCTTAGCCGCGAACATGTTTCACCTAAGTTAAAAACCCTACTGGGTGGATAGCAGTCCATTCACTCGACGGCCTATTTGCGAATCCGTCTTCGCTTAGGTTCAAAAATACTCCGAGTGATGAGCAATCCTCACACTCGGGGGCTTAGCCGCGAACATGTTTTTCCTAAGTTAAAAAACCTCGTCGGGTGGATAGTAATCCATTCACTCGACAGCTTAGCTGCGAATCAACATTCGCCTAAGTTCAAAAATACTTCGAGTGATGAGCAATCGTCACACTCGGGGGCTTAGCTCCGAAACACGTTTCGCCTAAGTTAAAAACCTCATCGGGTGGATAGTAATCCATTCACTCGACAGCTTAGTTGCGAATCGACATTCGCCTAAGTTCGAAAATACTTCGAGTGATGAGCAATCCTCACACTCGGGGGCTTAGCTGTGAAACACGTTTCGCCTAAAGTTTAAAACCTCATCGGGTGGATAGTAATCCATTCAATCGATAGCTTAGCTGCGAATCGACATTCGCCTAAGTTCGAAAATACTCTGAGTGATGAGCAATCCTCACACTCGGGGGGCTTAGCTGCGAACACGCTTCGCCTAAGTTAAAAACAAACTCAGTCGAATAGACGATTGAAAGCCAAATACGAATAAAATCCAAAGGGTAAACCGCGGATAAATGTTTCATATGGAAGCAAATGTGCTCAGGCCTAAGGCCCGAATGAAGTTTTCAATGGATACAATTCCACTCGGCATACCGAGGCAAATATAAGTGTTTCTTCCAAAGACCAAGTTTTTTAAACAGGTGATGGGCTGGCCGGCTCGACGAAAGTGTCCAAGTCGATGTTGTCGGCGATTCTGGTAGCTGCCTTGATGAAGGTTTCCACGAAGTTATCAAACTAGAGTTTCTTCGTGTTTACCACTTGGAGCTCCTTCAGCTTCTCCTCCCTAACGTCCCTGCAATGGACCCTGACAAGTCATAACGCCACGTCGGCCCCACAGCGAGCAGCAGATTTCTTCCAAGCCTGCACTCGACTTGGAAGTTCATTCAGGCGAACCATTATAGAGTTGAGGTCGAGCTGAAGAGTGTCCTCGGACCATAGCTCCTTGTCGATTCTCTCCATTGCAGATTTCAGTCGGGCAATATAGGCCTAGACGCCTTGGAGTCGGAAGTTGAGTCGCAGCATGTTCATCGCCACTGCATCAGCAACTGGTGACTTGGTGGGATCCGGATTGGGCTCAACCTCCTCTGTCTCCTTCTCAAAGTCTTGGCAGAATTCTGTTAAAGAATGGGGAATGGGAGGAGAATTAGTGAACTGCGATCCTCAAAGATTTTACAAAACTCAGTCAACAAGAAACACTCACCGTCAAGCAGAATATACATCTTCCTCGAGAATTCGCCCAAATGCTTCTCCAGGCCATTACTCCTCTTGGTCAGTTGCTCGGCATTCTTGACGAAGTCCGCACGATCCTACTTCAGCTTGGTGTTCTCATCCTCCAGCTTCTTGGTGTCCGCCAGATTCCGATCTACATCTTCAGTCTTGTCCTTGACCACTCGTTGAGCGTCAACAAGCGCCTTGTCCTTCTCCTCCAGCGCCTTCTTCATGGAATCTAAAGAAACAACATTGTTGAGTCGTGCTTGGAGTCGACGGTTTTCATTGCGTACATCTGTTTGAGTGAGAGCACTTGGTTCAAAACATGAAGAGTGAAGAGGGGAATGCGGAAAGTTAGCAGTAATTACCTCCCAAAGACTTCATCTCAGCACGCGCTCGCTCCAGAGCATTGTTGGAGACCGCCAGATCCACTCGCAGCCAGCTCCTTTCATCCTCCACGTCCTTGCACTGCGTCCCAAGTTCGCAAGTCGTCTAGAACCAACAAAAGATAGGAATTCAATCGGCAAGTGGTTCCTGGACAGTCGACTGAGTTATGAACATCGGCGAACGACTATCTTGCAACCTTGGAACAACCTAAGAAGAATTCAAGCAAAAAGTCCACTCGACATGTCAAGTGGCCCTGGCGCTCCGCGCACCGTAAACAAATTTAAAGTTGTCTCTATTAAGACCCCTGCCGATGCAAGCACTCGACAGCAGTCTCGGGGACTACACCCAGTGGGTGCACTAAGAGTGCCCCCACTGAGATGGTTAACTCTCTATCCGTCGAGTAACTCGTCAGAAAAAAATGCACTCGATATGTCGAGTGACTCTAGTACCACGCGTACGACAAGTTTTCAAGCCTACTGCTTATCGTCTACGATTAACAGTAGCCTTGAGGACTACACCCAGTGGGTGCAATAAGAGTGCCCCCACTGAGACGGTTAACTCTCAATCTGTCGAGTAACTCGTCAGAAAAAAATGCACACGACATGTCGAGTGACTCTAGTACCACGCGTACGACAAGTTTTCAAGCCTACTGCTTATCGTATGCGATTAACAGTAGCCTCGGGGACTACACCCAGTGGGTGCACTTAGCGTGCCCCCACTGGTTATTAAAACATTCGACAAGGTCAACCCTGTTAGAGCACTCGACCCGTCGAGTGACACGCCTCCTTGCTCTGTGAAGTTCAATCTATCCTTATGCAGCATCATGTCATGGTTTGTCAATAATATCCATGAAACCTACAGAATAACTACAGAGTGGTGGGCAATACAAGCTCTAAGACCCCCATCGATGCAACCACTCGACAGCGGTCTCGGGGACTAAACCCAGTGGGTGCACTAAGAGTGCCCCCCACTAAGACGGTTAACTCTTGATCCGTCAAGTAACTCGTTAGAGAAAAAATCAATACACTTGACATGTTCAGTGACTATAGTACCATGTGTACTATCGATCCCAATCCTACTCGACTACGATCCAATCTATTCGACTGGAAAAATTTCAAACATTCTACAGCAATCACCGAGTGGGTGTACAACAGCCAAGAAAAGACAGGAATTCAATCGGAAATGTACTTAAAATCGAACTTACTCGGACATTGGTGCGGAGGGCTGCACTGACATCGTAAGCCAGCTTGCTGGCCTCGTACGCCTCCTTGGTTCTCAGCATGATCTGCTCTGCCTGGATCATGGCCTCCTTCACAGCTCCGGTCTATCTTCCGGAACATGATTTAGAGTGAAAATCGTCACAGGCGGGATCAACGTGGTTGCTGGAGAAGCTGAGGCAGTTTGAGTGGGTCTGGTTGGAGTCGACGTCACAACGGTCGAGACAGCTAGAGGAGCATGCGACAGAGGTGCTGCAGGTTCAGCTCTGAGTTGCGTCAAGTCGCCTATCCCTTGGGGAGACTCCGCAGTCGAGCGCTGAGGCGCCTGCACTGATGAGGCTCTTCGGATGCGAGTGCGCGAAGTGTCCAAGTGCTCCTCGTCGTCTTCCACCTGAATGACCTTTGCAACAACAACCGACAATGTTAAACGTTTGCATATGTTGAGTCCCGTTCGGGCAAATCTACAGCTTACTAACCTCTATGAGAAGTGGCCCCATCAGTAGTGTCGATATCCATCGCCTCCCCTCCGTCTCGATGGGGCGAGGTTACGGACGTAGTAGCTCTAACGGATTGAACAGCTTTCGGTCGGACACAACTCAAGACTTCAGTCGACAGAAAGAATTCAGAAATAAATACTTACATGGAGATGACAGGTATGGCCATCCTCATGCGAGGCAAAGCCTTGCAAGGTTTGGTCGTGACTTGCTTGGGCTGTTTGGCCGGCCTCTCACTCGACTCAACAGTTGAAGGGCGACTCCGCTTCGGGTTATTCTCGCTAGGGCCTGGAGCCCTATCCTCAACGACTGCCGGATCCTGACGGGACTTGGTGCGGCCTTCGCGCCGGGGAGGTGACTCGACTTCTTCCTCTTTGTCAGAGTCCGCGTATTCATCTTCGGAGTCAGAGGGACCGTCGACGTCCATGCTGCCGCCCTCGCTCACCTCGCCGTCCTCTGCGTGGTTCCCGTTGGGAATAGGCGAGTGCATGTTCGTCCACTCCTGCATGATTCAAGTGAGGAAGTCAGTTTATAAGTCAATATACCAATCGACAGTACAAGTATATCAGTCGAGACAACACAACTCACCAGATTCTTCGGCGGGTTTTTGACCAAGTAAGGTCGGATCCTCTTGGCTCCCAAAGGATTGTCGCAAGCTCCAGTGATGCTACGGAGCCACTGCTCGATAGTTTTCTACGGAACTTCTTCAGGATGCGTCCTCGTCGAGTCCTCAGGGCCCGCGTAGTGCCACATGGTGTGGTCTCTAGCCTGGAGCGTCTGAATACATCGACCGAGAAACGTCTCCAATAGGTCCATACCAGTCACTCCCCCCAAGATCAGCCGCACCACCGCTTCAACTAAGATACCCACTTGGACGTGCTCCTCTTCGGTCACCTTCAGAGATTTGGGGACAGCTGGACGGCCGGGTGTATAGGGGGGAAGGCCAGTCGACATATTGGGCGATGCTGCATCTTTGCAGTAGAACCAGGTCGACTGCCAACCTCTGAGAGACCCAGGAAATGTCATGGCAGGAAAGGAACTACGCACTCTTTTCTGAACTCCTAAACCTCCACACAATTGAAGCACATGAGTCTTCCCGTCAGCAGGGAGAGCTTTCTTCACTGTCTGAGATCTGACCATAAAGAGGTGCTTGAACAACCCCCAATGGGGAGAGCAGCCCAGAAAGCACTCACACAAAGTGACGAATGCAGACAGATATGCAACGGTATTTCACGAGAGGTGATGCAATTGGGCACCGAAGAAATTCAGAAATCCCCTAAAGAACGGGTGGGGTGGCATGGAGAAACCTCTTTCAACGTGGGAGAGAAGGAGGATCCGCTCCCCGTCGTGCGGCTCTGGCTCGCGCTCCTCCCCCGGTAGCCTCCAGGCGCCGTCCACCACGAGCCCGTCGGCGACAAGGCCCTCCATGTCCTCGCGAGTGACTACAGAGGGGAGAAAGTCCCCTGCATCCATCTCGCCGGCACAGTGAATCGAGCAGTTGAGGACTTCTTGCCCTTGAGCTTCGTCACCCCCTTCTTAGCTTGCTCCAGCTTTTCCGTGGTGCCTTTCATCATCTCATCGGCGGCTCTCGTCGGAGAAGAACAAGATGGGGCGCTGGAGGCAGGGGATGCGGAGGAAGAGAGGAAGAATGGGCGGAAGTGCTGAGCAAGCCGCGGCGCATGAGACTTTATACTCTGCCGAGTGTCCCACTGATCAGTGGGCCCGTGAGATCACCGCGCACGCCAACCGCTGATGACGCCCAGTACGTGGCGATATGACCGGCACGAGAATCGAGGCATCGTGCCTCCACTTGCCCTGATCGTGGCGTCATCATCACGCACGTGTGCGCTTCCCAAATTTTCATATCCCGCAAAATCCAGGTCTGTCAGACCAACCTGTCACCTTCCAAGATACTTTCAGTTCACTCGGAGCAAAATAAGCATTGAACATCCAATCGGGCACATTTAAGGCTGAATGGATTCGAGCAAACGGAGAAGAATTCAATTGACGCAAGTTTCGTTGAAGCCCCGAATATCATTCGGAAGTCTTTGCATGCTGATCCTGAATGGACGTTAATACTCAGAGTCCAGTCGACGCAAGTTTTATTGAAACCCCAAATATCATTCGGAGGATTTGATGCCCTAACTCAAGGTTGACGTCGATACCTCATTTCACCACTCGAACCCCGACCCATTCGGGGGCTAATGACGAGGATATGTACCTAGGGTAGGGTCCTAGACAAGGTCTACATACCCTACCTAAGGACACTGCATGGGAGGACTTGAAGATCAAGCATGAACTTCCGAGTGTATTCCTGGAGACGTTCAAAGTCACTCGACAGATATCCACTCGAAGACTCCTTCCTTCACTCGGCAGTCGCATGTCACTCGGAAGACCTCATGCTCACTCGACACCAGAAGACTAGGAGCCATCATCAAGAGCCCAACGGGCAGATGTTGGTTCAATGGTCATTAGTAGCTTTTATTACGTACGTTACCAGTAACGGCAGACTTTAACCCCACGATCGGACCCTTTGATGTTGGGCAATTATGAGGGGCAGCGAACTCTACATAATCCGCCCCTCCCCTCCTGCACAAGGGTTCGCAACCATTGTAATCCATATATTCCACACGACATAAAGCTCCCGAGCACTGAGACGTAGGACTGTTACCTCCATGAGAGGGGCCTGAACTCATACATCTGTGTGTACATCCTCGCCGTAGCTAGGACTCTGCCCTCTCCTTTCGTACCCCTACCATCTACTGCTAGGCTCATTCCCACGAAACTTGTGTCTCCTACTGGATTGATACCTTGGTTCTCAAAAACTAAGGGAAATACTGATCTACTTTGCTGCATCAAACCGTTCCTCTTCACGGGAAACCAACGCATGCTCGAGAAGTAGCAAGAAGGATTTCTGGCACCGTTGCTGGGGTGATACATAGCAAGTCAAGAATACAAATTACCCATCACAAACTCATCTCTTGCATTTACATTATTTGCCATTTGCCTCTCGTTTTGCTCTCCCCCACTTGTAAAACGATTTTCAAAAAGATTTGCCTTTCACCCTTTTTTGTTCGCCTTTCCGTTTGCTTTTTGCTTGCTTGCGTGTTAAGTTGGTTGGTCATAATGGCTCAACCCAACGGCTTTGATCCTTATCTTAGAAAGTTGGAGGATATTGAGGATAATGTTAGAAGTTTCATGTCGCTTCAATATGACCACAATAGTTTCTTCAAGAATGAACTTGAAGAACAAAAAACTATTTGTGAGTACATGAATAAGGCACTTGATGATATGTCTAAAGAGTTCTATGGTTTGAAATCTCAATTTACTCACCTTGAAAACTTAGTGGGCCAGATTTCCGATAAACAAGCTACTTTGGTCAATAAAATGGCCGCGAAGCCAGAATCTTGTGATAATATTGATGAAGATCATAAAGTGATTGATGTGACTCCTATTGAATATTTGTTTTCCAATGTTAATCTTGATAATTATGGAACTGGAGATGAGTCAACTTTAGTTAAAAGGCGTCCCAATGATTCGGAGTTTTTAGATCTTGATGCTAAGATTGATAAAAGTGGGACTGAAGAGGTCAAAAAATTAAATAGCAATGAACCCACTCTTTTGGATTTCAAAGACTTTAATCATGGTAGCTGCTCTTCGATTGATTGTATTTCCTTGTTGCAATCCATGCTGAATTCTCCTCATGCTTATAACCAAAACAAGGCTTTTACTAAACATATTGTTGATGCTATGATGAAGGCTTTTGAAGAAAAAGTTGAGTTGGAAGTTTCTATACCTAGAAAGCTATATGATGAGTGGGAACCTACTATTAAGATTAAGATTAAAGATTATGAGTGCCATGCTTTGTGTGATTTGGGTGCTAGTGTTTCCACTATTCCAAAAACTATATGTGATGTGTTAGGTTTCCGTGAATTTGATGATTGCTCCTTAAATTTGCATATTGCGGATTCCACTATAAAGAAACCTATGGTAAGAATTAATGATGTTCTTATTGTTGCAAATAGGAATTATGTGCCCGTAGATTTCATTGTTGCAAATAGGAATTATGTGCCCGTAGATTTCATTGTTCTTGATATAGATTGCAATCCTACATGTCCTATTATTCTTGGTAGACCTTTCCTTAGAACGATTGGTGCAATTATTGATATGAAGGAAGGGAATATTAGATTCCAATTCCCATTAAGGAAGGGTATGAAAAACTTTCCTAGAAAGAAAATAAAATTACCTTATGAATCTATCATGAGAGCTACTTATGGATTGCATACCAAAGATGACAATACCTAGATCTATTGTGTGTTGCCTAGCTAGGGGCGTTAAACAATAGCGCTTGTTGGGAGGCAACCAAATTTTATTTTGCTTTCAGTTTTTTGCTGATGCTTTGGTGTGTTTGGAAAATTATTAATTCTGTAGTAATTGTGTTTTTGTGTTTAAATTAGTGTTTGATCCAAGTAAAACCTTTGGGGTGATCTATGGTAGTTGTTGATTTGATCTTGCTGGAAAACAGAAACTTTTGCGCTCAGTCCGGGATTTTTCTGAATTTTTCAGTGTCAAATTGATCTGAAATTTATACACAGGATTGATATACAAATTTCCCTTGTTTTCCTAATTTTAAGAATTTTTACAGTTCCAGGAGTATTCGAAGTTTACAGATTTCTACAAACTGTTCTGTTTTTGACAGATTCTGTTTTCTTTGTGTTGTTTGCTTATTTTGATGTATCTATGGGTCGTATCGGGGTATGAGTCATGGAAAAGTTAGAATACAGTAGTTATTACACAAATATAAATAAATAATGAGTTCACAACAGTACCTAAAGTGGTGATTTATTTTTCTTATACTAATGGATCTCATGAGCTTTCTGTTGAGTTTTGTGTTGTGAAGTTTTCATGTTTTGGGTGAAGATTTGATGGACTATGGAATAAAGAGTGGAAAGAGCCTAAGCTTGGGGATGCCCATGGCAGCCAAGTCATATTCAAGGATACAAAAAATCCTAATCTTGGGGATGCCCTGGAAGGCATCCCCTCTTTCGTCTTCAATCCATCGGTAAATTTACTTGAGGCTATATTTTTATTCACCACATGATATGTGTTTTGCTTGGAGCGTCTTGTATGATATGAGTCTTTGATTGGTAGTTTGCCACAATCATCCTTGCTGCACACATCTTTATAGAGATACATGCTGAATCGTGAATTTGTTAGAATACTCTATATGCTTCACTTATATCTTTTGAGCTAGGCAATGTTGCTCTAGTACTTCACTTATATATTTTTAGAGCATGGTGGTGTTATATTTATAGAAATTATTGAACTCTCATTCCTCACTTATATTATTTTGAGAGTTTCTTAAAACAGCATGGTAACTTGTTTAGGTTATGAATTTAGTCCTGATATAATGGCATCCAAGAGGGGTATAATAAAAACTTTCATATTAAGTGCATTAACAACTATGAGAAGTTGGATCCCTTGCATATAGTTTTGAGATAATAGGGATGGTAATATGAGAGCCATGCTAGTGAGTAGTTGTGAAATGGAGAGATATGTGTGTTAAAGCTTGTGATTCCCGTATCATGCACGTATGGTGAACCGCTATGTAACGAAGTCGGAGCATGGCTTGTCTAATGATTGTCGACCTTTGTGTGAGGGTCGGGAGCGCGCGATGGTTAACTCCTACCAACCTCTCCCCTAGGAGCATGCGTATAATGCTTTGTTTGATTGCTAATAGACTTTTGCAATAAGTATGTGAGTTCTTTATGACTAATGTGAGTTCATGGATTATACGCACTCTCACCCTTCTATCTTTGCTAGCCTCTCTAGTACCGCAAAACTTTTGCCGGTACATCAACCCTCCTTCCTCAAAACAGCCATCATATATTCCTCAAAACAGACTCCATACCTACCTATTATGGCATTTCCATAGCCATTCCGAGATATATTGCCATGCAACTTCCACCATGTAGTTTTTCTACGACTTGCATCATCACTTCATATTGCATATAGAGTTATATCTTGTCATAGGAATCGAGTTGTAATTTATTTTTATTTGATTTATAAGTAAATAAAAGTGTGATGATTTTTCATTAATAGAGCATTGTCCCATCAGAGAAAAGGATGATGGAGGCTATGAATCCCTCACAAGTTGGGACGAGTATCCGGACTTTACAAAAAATAAAAGAGGCCAGCGAAGCCCAAACAAAAAAAGAGGCCAAACAAGCCCACCAAAAAATGAGAGAAAGAGATAAGGGACAATTGCTACTATCTTTTTCCACACTTGTGCTTCAAAGTAGCACCATGATCTTCATGATAGAGAGTCTCCTATTTTGTCACTTTCGTATAACTAGTGGATATTCATTATGCACGACCACTTAGTTTTGTTTTTGAGCTTTCATACACTTATAGATATAAGTGCATTTGTTGCATGGCAATCCCTACTCACTCACATTGATATCTATTGATGAGCATCTCCATATCCTGTTGATACGCCTAGTTGATGTGAGACTATCTTCTCCTTTTTCCTTGCACCCCCACCATATTCTATTCCACCTATAATGCTATATCCATGGATCACGCTCATGTATTGCATGAGAGTTGAAAAGGTTTGAGAACACTAAAAGTGTGAAACAATTGCTTGACTTGTTCATCGGGGTTGTGCATGATTTAGATACTTTGTGTGGGGAAGATGGAGCATAGCCAGACCATATGATTTTGTAGGGATAACTTTCTAAGGCCATTTTATTTTGAAAGGACGCGACTACCTTGTTGGTGTGCTCAAAGTATTACTGTTTTATGTCAATATTAGACTATTGTTTTGAATCTAACGGATCTGAATATTCATGCCACAATAAACAATATTACATGGATAAATATGTTGGGTAGCATTCCACATCAAAAATTCTGTTTTTATCATTTACCTACTCGAGGATGAGCAGGAATTAAGCCTGGGGGTGCTGATACGTCTCCAATGTATCTATAATTGTTGATTGTTCTATGCTATTATATTATCTGTTTTGGATGTTTTATATGCATTAATATGCTATTTCATATTTTTTGGGGGACTAACCTATTAATCTAGAGCCTAGTGCTAGTTTCTATTTTTTCCTTGTTTTTGAGTTTTGCAGATAAGGAATATTAAATGGAGTCCAAACAGAATAAAACCTCTAGAAAGTTTTTTCTGGAAAATATGGAAGCCACCAGACTTGAGACCCAAGGGAGAGGAGCTGCCACGGGGACACAAGCCCGCTTGTCGCGGCCAGGGGGGTACCCCGCGCCGATCAGGCTTGTGAGCCCCTAGCACCTCCTCCAACCCTAATCTTCGGCCTATAAATACTCAAATATTCCATCATTATTGAAATGATCCACGAAAAAACTTTTCTGCCGCCAGAAGCCTCCATTTCCGAGAGATCCAATCTTGGAGCCATTCCGGTAATCTGCCGGAGGGGGATTCGATCACGGAGGGCATCTACATCAACTCCATTGCCCCTCCGATGATGCATGAGTAGTTCACCACAGACCTACGGGTCCATAGCTAGTAGCTAGATGGCTTCTTCTCTCTCTTTTCTTCTCAATACCATGTTCTTCGTGATCTTCATGGAGATCTATCTGATGTAATACTCTTTTGCGGTGTGTTTCTCGAGATCCGACGAATTGTGGGTTTATGTTCAGATTATCCATGAATATTATTTGAGTCTTTCCTGAATTCTTATATGCATTATTTCATATCTTTGCAAGTCTCTTTGAATTATTGGTTTGGTTTGGCCAAGTAGATTGGTAATTCTTGCAATAGAAGAAGTGCTTAGTTTTGGGTTCAATGTTGCAGTGTCCTCACCCACTGACATAGTAGGGGTAGTGAGGCACGTATTGTATTGTTGCCATCAAGGGTAAAAAGATGGGTTTTTCATCATATTGCTTGAGTTTATCCCTCTACATCATGTCATCTTTCTTATTGCATTACTCTGTTCTTCATGAACTTAATAATCTAGATGCAAGCAAGAGTCGGTCGATGTGTGCAGTAATAGTAGTAGATGCAGAATCGTTTCGGTCTAGTTGTCACGGAAGTGATGCCTATATGCATCATCATTTCCTTGGATATCTTCATAATTATTCTCTTTTCTATAAATTGCTCGACTGTAATTAGTCCACCCACCGTAATACTTGCCATCATGAGAGAAGCTATCTAGTGAAACCTATTGCCCCCGGGTCTATTTTCCATATTGTATTTTCTGATCTAAAACCAAAAACACCAAAAATACTTGTTGTATTGTTTTTTACTTTTAGTTTTACTTTCCGTTCAAGCATCCTATTATATCTATCTCTACTAGATCTCATCCTTGCAAATAACCGTGAAGGGATTGACAACACCTTTATAGTGTTGGGTGCAAGAGTTTGATTCCTTGTGCAGGTATATCTATTGGTGGCTTGCTTGTGTCTCCTACTGGATTGATACCTTGGTTCTCAAAAACTGAGGGAAATACTTATCTACTTTGCTGCATCAAACCATTCCTCTTCATGGGAAACCAACGCATGCTCGAGAAGTAACAGGCAACTAGCGAGGGGACCATTGACTCACCGCCACCGGCCATCGTTGTGGTTATTCATAGATAGCTGCTACCAAGGAGGTTGGGGATTTTATAATTTATCGCTATGGCTGGCACTTGGTCTTGCGTGTGAAGCATTTTCACAGTTTTTTAGTTCTTTTGGGTGAACATATAATCGCACACTGAACACATATAGGAACTGTGTGCAATCATGTATAGGGTCATAAATAAATATCACCACTCTTCTCTCTCCACCATCTCTTTCCCCTCTTGCACCCCTCAAATCTGGCCTTCTTATCCCCACTATCCTCGTCTCCACAAAATCCTCAACATTACACATGTCATCCGCGCAAAGGAACCCGCGGCGGAGGTGGCGGTACATGCTGCTGAGGATCTGGATGCCATGGCGGCGGTAGACGCTCCTGAGGGTCCGGTGGCCTTGGTACCAAGAGCAGAAAAGCTGAAGGTTACATCATATCGGTTGTGGGCAAGCGCGGTTCTGTACGCGGATCGTGCGGCTACGGCCTTCGGAAGGGCATCATGCGCCGATCAGTTCGACATTGCCTTGGCAGCTCGCGTGGATTTGGCCTCGCTCAGGGTAGCAGCCTCCTTAGAGCCTGCTACCGCTCTAGCACAACACGCAGCTCTTGGCTTTCTTGTTTATGGCCACTTTGAATATCTCCGTCGTCAGAGGGCCATACGCACGCCTTTGGCCATGGACAAGGTTTTCCATGAGACCGGATCTACCTTGATGGTGCAGGAGCAGAGGAAAGGCCGGGCCTATGAAGCGTTAAAGAACATGGACATCGCCGACCCAAAAGTGGATCCTTCATCCATAAAGAGGATGTTGCATGAGTGTAGACGATATTTCAACATTGACGCACCAACAGGCCAGCCCCGTAACAACGCCGACGTGTAGCTGTTTTCATTTTGTTCTTTTCTAAACCTTGTTGATATGTAATGTTGCTATTATGTTGTTTAGTCGATTATGTAGGAGTGCGAACTATATTTTGTGTTGTCACTTTTTAATAAGGTGCTTATTACAAGGAATCGTCTGTGTTATTATATGTCTGTGTTATTTTCTATCTTTCCACACAATTTAGATTACTGACTTGTTTGCTGGGCATCACACACATCTTGTTACGCCCAATTGTTTGTGCTATTTCGGCTCACACATTTCATCCGAGCGCACGTTATGCCATCGGTCTCACACATCTTGATTTGTGCAACTGTCTGTCGCAAATACTTCACCCAAGTGATATGTAGGCAGCATAGATGTTGTGCAGACAGAGCAAATCACAGTACACATGGACAAAACTACGAAACTTGTCGCTGATGATTTCATCAATCACTAACAAATTTTATACCAACAACCATTTCCCCACAACACTACAGGTGATTAACACTAATTGTTTGTGTTATTTCTTGTGTTCGCACACGATTCTGATTACTCAACTGTTTGCACTCTATCGCACACATTTTGTTATGTTGAACCGTTTGTGTTCCGCTATATCATCGCACACACTTTGTATAGTGAACCGTGTGCCCTATATTGCACACATATTGTTAAACTGAATCGTTTGTGTTGTGTTATATTATCGTGCATAGTTTATGGTAGTGAACTGTGTGCCCACTATCGCACACATCTGGATCTGTGTAACTGTTTCTGTTATCTTTGCAAATCACAAATGGTTCATAAGAACAAATTGTCTACCGTAGATCACACACACAACTATTTTATGAATCGTATTTTATGGGTCCACCATCCCACACACTTCGCGTTATTAGCGACGAAGTTTGAACTATACTATTTGCGATTGGTGCATCACACATACTTTCTTCAAAGGATATCGCATTGATGTGTCGTCTTTGGACCACCTATAATAGTGCGTTTCCATCTTTAATTGAGAGTAACTCTTCAACTCATACATTGTTTAATTTCCCTTCATGCTTACCAAAGGATGATTTCTATGATAATTGCTATGATCCCTTGGATTCATTTGAAATATTCCTTTTTGATGAACTTGATGCTTACTATGCTTGTGGCCATGATGCCAATATGAATTATGCTTATGGATATGAACTTCTTATAGTTCCTTGTGTTAATTATAAGCATGAAATTGTTGCTATTGCACCCACACATGATAGTCCTATTATGCGTTTTACCATTAACATGATAATTTTAATGAATATAATATGCATGTGCTTTCTGCTCCTACTTTCAATTATTATGAGAGAGGAACCAAATCTTCACATCTCTATGTTTCCAATACGATAAAATTGCAAGAAACTACGTATGCTATGTATTGGCCTTTACTTGATGTGCATGAATTGTTTTTTATGACATGCCAATGCATAGGAAGAGAGTTAGACTTCATTATCACATTATATATATCACTCTGTTCTCACTACTTAATTATAAATCAATGTTAATTAAAATTGGCTTTGATATCCCTTGGGATCCGGGTGGATCAATTACTTGAGCACTATATGCCTAGCTTAATGGCTTTAAAGAAAGCACTGCTAGGGAGACAAGCCAAAAGTTTTAGAGAGTCATTTTATTCTGTTGTGTGATTTTAAAATAATTAAAAACAAAAAAATAAAATGGGGAACCTAAAACTTTTTCAAAAAAAGTGAAAGTGAGAAGGACGAGCACCGTTGAAGTGGGGGTAGCCTTGAAGTCTGTTCATGCCCATGGAAACTTTGTGTATCTTGATTACAACAACTTTTTAAGAAAAATAATTATCCCCTTGTATAAATAAATTGTACTATAAAAATAATGTGCCAAGATTTACCTTTAGGATATTTAAATTGCTTGTTTGATATGTGATGTGTAAAAATAGAAAGATTAGCTGAAGTGTTTGATTTTTCATATTTTACTAGGACGTGAAAACTTTATGTAATATTTACATAGTACTTTTATACAAAAAATTTACCACATCCTAATTTTTCAGAATTTTTTAAGTTACAAAAGTATATGTGTCATTTGTATCTTTATAGACTGTCTTGTTTTTCAGAGATTGCTCTTATAGTTCCTTTGTCTTCTTATGTTTGAATTCTTGTTCAGCCCCATTGACTTGGGAGCCATAGAACTTAGATAGATTAAAGTAGGTAATGTTATATTATAATTATGCAATAATGTTATGGAAGGACATAATGGGATTTGATGTTATATTTACTAACCTTTATAATAATAGTTCTGTCAAGTTTGGTGTGGATGACTTGTTCGAAGATCGAGGAGGTATCAATATGAGAAGAATATGGAGAGACAAGAGTTAAATCTTGGGGATTACCAAGGCACCCCAAGTAAATATACAAGGAGACTCAAGCGTCTAAGCTTGGGGATGCCCCGGAAGGCATCTCATCTTTCTTCTTTAATAATTATCGGTATGTCTCGGTGTTTGTTTTGTTCACATGATATGTGTAAATTCTTGGAGCATCGTGTGCCTTTTATTTTTATTTTAGCAATGCACTATGATGGTATGGGAAAGTCCATGGTTGCTTTATAGAATGCTCTTCGCACTTCAATTATATATTTTGAGTGTAGCTTTATAGAATGATTCATGTGCTTCACTTATATCATTTGAAGTTGGATGCCTATTTCTCTACATATAGAAAACCATTATTTGTAGAATGCTCTTTTGTTTCACTTATATTTATTAGAGCATGGTATTTTGTAGAAATGATTAAACTCTCATGCTTCACTTATACCTATTTAGAGCGTGAACGTGAATAAGTCATTCACATGGTCAGTCATAAAATCCTACATCAAACTTGTAGATCGCTGCATATGGTATGTTTGATTCCCTGCAATAGTTTGGCGATATTAAGATGGTAATATGTGGGGGTACTAGTGAATGATTCTGGTATAGTAAGAATATTGATTTTAAGGCTTGTGATTCCCCAAGCATGCACGTATAGTCTCTAATTATGCGATGAAGATCGAGCATAATTTATTCTTAATTGAAATTCTTAGTATTGTTATAATCAGGGGGCGATGGTTAACTCCTACCAACCTCTTCCCTAGGGGCATGGGAGTAGTACTTTGCTTCGAGAGAGCTAATAAAACCTTGCAATAATTATATGAGTTCTTTATGACTAATGTGAATCCATGGATTTACACACTCTCATCGCCTTATTTTGCTAGCCTCTTCAGTATTGTGCATTACCCATTCTCACCTCGAGGATTGGTGCAAACATCATCGGTGCATCCGAACCCTGCGACATGATACACTCTTTTGCACATAAGCCACCTTATATTTTCCTCAAAACAGCCACCATACCTACCTATCATGGCATTTCCATAGCCATTCCGAGATATATTGACATGCAACTTCCACCGTTACATCACATGTCTTGCATGTTCATCATCATATTGCTTTGCATGATCATATAGTTGACATAGTATTAGTGGCAAAGCCACCGTTCATCATTATCTACATGTTAAGCTAGATCATTACACATCCTAGTACACTGCCATAGGCATTCATATAGAGTCATACTACTTAGTAGTTTTTCATATCGAGTTGTAAGCAAATAAAAGTGTGATGCTATTCATTATTAGGGCACTGTCTCAGTGAGGAAACGATGATGGACACAATGATTGCCCCAAAAGTCGGGATGAGACTCCGAACAAAAAATAAAATAAAGAAAAGAAAAGAAAAGGGAAGAAGAAGAAAAGATAAAAAATAAAATAAAATGAAATAAAAAAAGAGAGAAAAGAGAGAGGGACGGTGCTACTACCTATCTTTCCACACTTGTGCTTCAAAGTAGAACCAATGTTTTTCATATAGAGAGTCTCAGGTTTTGCCACTTTCATATGCTAGTAGAAATTTTGGATTATAGAACTTGGCTTGTATATTCCGGTGATGGGCTTCCTCAAATATCCGAGGTCATCATGAGCAAGCAAGTTGGATGTACACCCACTTAGATTCAGTTGAGATTTCATACACTTATAGCTCTAGTACATCCGTTGCATGGCAATCCCTACTCCTCACACTAATATCGATTGATGGGCATATCCATAGACCGTTGATCCGCCTAGTTCATGCGAGACTTTCTTTTTCTCTTTTACTCATTTGAAAGCTACCACCATACTCTATTCCACCTATATGCTATGTCAATGGTTCACGCTCATGTATTGAGTGAGGTATAAAATGTTGAAGCGCGTTAAAAGCACAATGGTCCAATTTCTTTATTTAACATCGGGGTGCTCATGATTTATACTTTATGCTAGGAAGACCAAGCATGACAAGCTATATGATTTTGTAGGAATAGCGTTCTTTAGCATTGTTATTTGGAAAGGACATGATAGTTTGTGAGTAAACCTAAGTATTGATGTCTTTATGTCAGATAATAGACTATTGCCTTGAATCACTTGTATCTTGATATTCATGCCATGATTAGACATTTGTTCAATACTATGTTAGGTAGCATTCCACATCAAAATTTATCTTTTTATCATTTACCTACTCGAGGACGAGCAAGAATTAAGCTTGGGGATGTTGATACGTCTCTGTCGTATCTACAATTTTGATTGTTCCATGCAAATATTCTACAACTTTCATATACTTTTAGGAATATTTTATATTATTTTTGGGACTAACTTACTTATCGAGTGCCCAGTGCAAGTTCCTGTTTTTTGTGTGTTTTTTGTTTCCCAGAAAATCCATATCAAACGAAGTCCAAATGCGATAAAAATTTACGAAGATTATTTTTGGAATATATGCGAATTTTGGGAAGAAGAATCAACACAACACGATGTTCGAGGTGCTCATGACCCGACAGGGCACGACCAGGGAAGTGGCCACACCCTGTTAGCTTGTGGACACCCTTAAGTCGGTTGGGGCCCTCTTTCGTAGCAAGAAAAATAATTTCCTGATAAAAATACCCTCAAAAATTTTAGCCCAGTCGGAGTTGCGGATCTCCGAATATTTAAGAAACGGCGAAGGGCCAGAAAACAGTCGTGAAAACATAAGAGAAACAGAAAGAGAGATCCAATCTCTGAGGGGCTTCTGCCCTCTGGGAGCCATGGTGAGCATGGACCAGAGGGGAAACTCTCCTCCGACCTAGGGAGGAGACCAAGGAAGTAGAAGAAGGAGGGAGGCTGTCCCCCCTCTCTTCCGGTGGCGCCGGAGCTTCACCGGGGCAACCATCGTGATGGCGATCAACACCAGCAACTTAGCCGCCATCACCACCAACTCTCTCCCCCTACCCCCTCTATGCAGCGGTGTAAACCTTATTTTCCCCGCTTTAATCTCTTAAACATGGTTCTTAATGTTATATATTATTATCCAATGATGTGTGGCTACCCTATGATTTTTGAGTAGATTTATTTTGTCCGGCGTGTTAATTGTGGTATGTTGTGATTGATATGAGTTCTATGTTAATATGGCGTTGTCCTAAGGTGTCTTTCAAGCCATGCGCATGTGAAGGATTTCTGCCAGAGGGTGTTGCGATACGTTCATGTTTTGCTTATAGTGGGTGGCTACAGTGACAGAAGCTTACACCCGAGTTAGGGGATTGTTGCGTATGGAAGTAAAGAGTACTTGGTATTTCATGCTATGGTTGGGTTTTACCTGAATGATCTTTAGTACTCCCTCCGTTCCATAATGTAGTGCATATAGATTTCTAGAAAAGTCAAACTTTACAAATTTTGACCAAATTTATAGAAAAAACTATTTATATCTACAATACCAAATGTAAACAATATGAAAGTACCGTCTTGTGATGTATCTAAGGATATGCATTTTATATTCTAGATGTATATGTTTTTCCTACAAACTTGGTCAAAGTCTGTAAAGTTTGACTTCTCAGAAAATCTATACGCACTACATCATGGAACGGAGGGAGTAGTTGCGGATGCTTATTAAGTTTTAATCATAAGTGCATATGATCCAAGTAAGGAAAGTGTGTTAGCATATGCCTCTCGCTCATTGCATATAATAAGAATCTATCATGTTATATTCAATTGCATATGGATAATCTTCCTCTTGTTTTACAAAACTCTCTACTAAACAACTAAGTTAATTAATATTTACCTAAACAACCACTAAATTTTATTTACTTTTTCTTTATTACCTTGCAAAACTATCTATTACACCTACTAAGTACTTCTAGTTTCCTTCCTGCAAAGTAGTTTCCTATTTGTTCAGGTAAAGTAAGCATTAGCGTGCGTAGAGTTGTATCGATGGTCGATAGAACTTGAAGAATATTAATTCTACCTTTAGAGCCTCGTTAGGTTCGACACTCTTACTTCTTACTTATCAAAAAAGGCTACAAACAATCTCCTACCGTTGTGGGTTATCAGTTGTGTAGATCCCTGTCTACGCATGCCCGGTGCTGGCAACACGATCGCGTGCCTTCGCCCCGATGAATTCCCAGGCCAAGCAACCTTGGAGCGGCGCATCGTCAACATCGCCTTCATCCATCTACACATGCCCGGTGCTAGCAAAACTGATGTGCGCATTTGTCCATGATGTGTCCTGCGCTTGGTAAACCATGTGCGACGTGTCGTCAACAACATCTTCTTTCTGATGCACCACTACTTCGACACCACTGCACCCATGACTATATTGTTGGAATTCGCTCACAGATCGATCACATGAAATCAGACGATGAACACGTGCACACAAAACTGATAGCCAAGGGCCCTTGTCGTGCCCTAATTTTTTCCTTTTTTTCTCCTTTTTCTTACCTCACGATCTTACAAAACTCTCACGCAGGGATGTATATAAATATACATACCCAGCCGACCATGACCTGACCTTCTAAAACTACATTGACTTCTAATCCAGCCTGAACACGGGCCGACACTAACACGTGATACATCACGGACACGTACGTTCTAAACAACGCAGTGCAACTCCTAAGACGGACTCAACTTGTAAACCAACTCCAACATAGACTTATAATAGAACTCCAACTTGCATGAACCTGACTGCAAGTCCTACGTGACTCAATTAACTAAAGATTATTCCTAACAATCAACGGCCACCCTGATCACTGGTGCCCTAACCCTGACACGATCTACTTAAGTCCATACCTGAGTGAACTAGCTACAAACTTGATGCAATACTACTTCAAGATTAAGCTAACAATCTCTCCCTAATCTTGACTCTTGTCTTCGGTGCTTCTCCAGTCTTCGCTCGTTGTAGAATACCCCTTGTCGACTCATCTGCTCGCACCACGACAAGTCAAATTGATGGTCTTGATTGCCCGTAACAATCTCCCCTCCAATTTCGACTTGGCGAATTTACGGACCACCTCAAATATGCCTTGGACTACCTAGTCTTGCTAGTAACCTGTGGAATACACCACCCGATGGACTACACCATCCACCCTAGCGAGATACATGCCAAATCCTTGTGGATCACACCACCCCGTGGACTATAGTGCCCACTCCAGCCTCATGTAGAGACATGGCCTCATTGAAGAGACTCATCTTCACTGGTTTACCGCCCCCCCCATACTTGAACTTGATCCTCCCGTCGAGACACATAGACGACTTGGACACGCTTCATCTTCAACGTCTCCTCACAGATATGAGCACTTCGACATGATGACAACTCAACGACGACGACCACCTGACCGACCGACCGACCGTGCTAACCCGCACGACTCCTTGACTCTAACTCCCGGATGACGATCTTGACGACAGCCTGGCACCGCACCTCGGCACCACCACTCCCGCATCAACAATCATCTTCCACCGCCTTGCCAACAATAGTCTGTCATCTCCTTCCTTGCCGCTCCACCGAACAACGATCGCCTAAACCTCCTCCTTGTCGCTGCACCACCCAGCGACCATATCGCCCGCTATTCTTCGTCGTTGCACCGCCTAGCGACTTCATGTCCCGCCCCGAGGCACTAGCAAGTCGACACCCCGGGGCAAGCACCGATTCACGTCGACCTTGCTCTAATACCAATTGTTGGAATTCGCTCACGGATCGATCACATGAAATCAGACGATGAACACGTGCACACAAAACTGATAGCCAAGGGCCCTTGTTGTGCCCTAATTTTTTCCTTTTTTCTCCTTTTTCTTACCTCAAGATCTTACAAAACTCTCATGCAGGGATGATTATAAATATACATACCCAGCCGACCATGACCTGACCTTCTAAACCTACACTCACTTCTAATCCAGCCTGAACACAGGCCGACACTAACACGTGATACATCACGGACACGTACGTTCTAAACAACATAGTGCAACTCCTTAGACAGACTCAACTTGTAAACCAACTCCAACATAGACTTCTAGTAGAACTCCAACTTGCATGAACCTGACTGCTAGTCCTACGTGACTCAATTAACTCAAGTAACAATCAACGGCCACCCTGATCACTGGTGCCCTAACCCTGACACGATCTACTTAAGTCCATACCTGAGTGAACTAGCTACAAACTTGATGCAATACTACTTCAAGATTAAGCTAACGATCTCTCCCTAATCTTGACTCTTGTCTTCGGTGCTTCTCCAGTCTTCGCTCGTTGTAGAATACCCCTTGTCGACTCATCTGCTCGCACCACGACAAGTCAAATTGATGGTCTTGATTGCTTGTAACAATCTCCCCTCCAATTTCGACTTGGCGAATTTACGGACCACCTCAAATATGCCTTGGACTACCTAGTCTTGCTAGTAACCTATGGAATACACCACCCGATGGACTACACCATCCACCCTAGCGAGATACATGCCAACTCCTTGTGGATCACACCACCCCATGGACTATACTGCCCACTCCAGCCTCATGTAGAGACATGGCCTCATTGAAGAGACTCATCTTCACTGGTTTACCGCCCCCCCCCCACATACTTGAACTTGATCCTCCCGTCGAGACACATAGACGACTTGGACACGCTTCATCTTCAACGCCTCCTCACAGATATGAGCACTTCGACATGACGACAACTCGACGACGACGACCACCTGACCGACCGATCGACCGTGCTAACCCGCACGACTCCTTGACTCTAACTCTCAGATGACGATCTTGACGATAGCCCGGCACCGCACCTCGGCACCACCACTCCCGCATCAACAATAATCTTCCACCGCCTTGCCAACAATAGTATGTCGTCTCCTTCCTTGCCGCTTCACCGAACAACGATCGCCTGAACCTCCTCCTTGTCGCTGCACCACCCAGCGACCATATCGCTCGCTATTCTTCATCGCTGCACCGCCTAACGACTTCATGGCCCGCCCCGAGGCGCTACCAAGTCGACACCCCGGGGCAAGCACCTATTCACGTCGACCTTGCTCTGATACCAATTGTTGGAATTCGCTCACGGATCGATCACATGAAATTAGACGATGAACACGTGGACACAAAACTGATAGCCAAGGGCCCTTGTCGTGCCCTAATTTTTTCCTTTTTTCTCCTTTTTCTTACCTCACGATCTTACAAAACTCTCATGAAGGGATGTATATAAATATACATACCCAGCCGACCATGACCTGACCTTCTAAACCTACACTTACTTCTAATCCAGCGTGAACACGGGCCGACACTAACACGTGATACATCACGGACACGTACGTTCTAAACAACATAGTGCAACTCCTTAGACGGACTCAACTTGTAAACCAACTCCAACATAGACTTCTAGTAGAACTCCAACTTGCATGAACCTGACTGCTAGTCCTACGTGACTCAATTAACTCAAGATTATTCCTAACAATCAATGGCCACCCTGATCACTGGTGCCCTAACCCTGACACGATCTACTTAAGTCCATACCTGAGTGAACTAGCTACAAACTTGATGCAATACTACTTCAAGATTAAGCTAACAATCTCTCCCTAATCTTGACTCTTGTCTTCGGTGCTTCTCCAGTCTTCGCTCGTTGTAGAATACCCCTTGTCGACTCATCTGCTCGCACCACGACAAGTCAAATTGATGGTCTTGATTGCTTGTAACAATCTCCCCTCCAATTTCGACTTGGCGAATTTACGGACCACCTCAAATATGCCTTGGACTACCTAGTCTTGCTAGTAACCTGTGGAATACACCACCCGATGGACTACACCATCCACCCTAGCGAGATACATGCCAACTCCTTGTGGATCACACCACCCCGTGGACTATACTGCCCACTCTAGCCTCATGTAGAGACATGGCCTCATTGAAGAGACTCATCTTCACTGGTTTACTGCCCCCCACATACTTGTACTTGATCCTCCCGTCGAGACACATAGACGACTTGGACACGCTTCATCTTCAATGCCTCTTCAAAGATATGAGCACTTCGACATGACGAAAACTCGACGACGACGACCACCTGACCGACCGACCGACCGTGCTAACCCGCACGACTCCTTGACTCTAACTCCCGGATGACGATCTTGACGACAGCCCAGCACCGCACCTCGGCACCACCACTCCCGCATCAACGATCATCTTCCACCGCCTTGCCGACATAGTCTGTCGTCTCCTTCCTTGACGCTCCACCGAACAATGATCGCCTGAACCTCCTCCTTGTCGCTGCACCACCCAGCGACCATATCGCCCGCTATTCTTCGTCGCTGCACCGCATAGCGACTTCATGGCACGCCCCGAGGCGCTAGCAAGTCGACACCCCGGGGCAAGCATCGATTCACGTCGACCTAACTATGATACCAATTGTTGGAATTCGCTCACGGATCGATCACATGAAATCAGACGATGAACACGTGCACACAAAACTGATAGCCAAGGGCCCTTGTCGTGCCCTAATTTTTTCCTTTTTTCTCCTTTTTCTTACCTCACGCTCTTACAAAACTCTCATGCAGGGATGTATATAAATATACATACCCAGCCGACCATGACCTGACCTTCTAAACCTACACTGACTTCTAATCCAACCTGAACACGGGCCGACACTAACACGTGATACATCACGGACACGTACGTTCTAAACAACATAGTGCAACTCCTTAGACGGACTCAACTTGTAAACCAACTCCAACATAGACTTCTAGTAGAACTCCAACTTGCATGAACCTGACTGCTAGTCCGACGTGACTCAATTAACTCAAGATTATTCCTAACAATCACCGGCCACCCTGATCACCGGTGCCCTAACCCTGACCATCTACTTAAGTCCATACCTGAGTGAACTAGCTACAAACATGACGCAATAATACTTCAAGATTAAGCTAACAATCTCTCCCTAATCTTGACTCTTGTCTTCGGTGCTTCTCCAGTTTTGGCTCGTTGTAGAATACCCCTTATCGACTCATCTGCTCGCACCACGACAAGTTAAATTAATGGTCTTGATTGCTCGTAACAATCTCCCCTCCAATTTCGACTTGGCGAATTTACGGACCACCTCAAATATGCCTTGGACTACCCAGTATCGTTGATAACCTGTGGAATACACCACCCAGTGGACTACACCATCCACCCTAGCGAGATACATGCCGACTCCTTGTGGATCACACCACCCCGTGGACTATACCGCCCACTCCAGCCTCATGTAGAGACATGGCCACATTGAAGAGACTCATCTTCACGGGTTTATCGCCCCCCACATACTTGAACTTGATCCTCCCGTCGAGACACATAGACGACTTGGACACGCTTCATCTTCAATGCCTCCTCACAGATACGAGAACTTGGACATGACGACGACTTGACGACGACGACCAACTGACCGACCGACCATCGTGCTAACCCGCACGACTCCTTGACTCTAACTCCCGGATGACAATCTTGACGACACCCCGGCACCGCACCTTGGTGCCACCACTCCCGCATCAACGATCATCTTCCACCGCCTTGCCGATAATAGCCTATCGTCTCCTTCCTTGCCGCTCCACCGAACAACGATCGCCTGAACCTCCTCCTTGTCGCTACACCGCCCAGTGACCATATCGCTCGCTATTCTTCGTCGTCGGACCACCTAGCGACTTCATGGCCCGCCTTGAGGCGCTAGCAAGTCAACACCCCGAGGCAAGCACCGATTCACGTCGACCTTGCTCTGATACCAATTGTTGGAATTCGCTCACGGATTGACCACATGAAATCACACGATGAACACGTGCACACAAAACTAATAGCCAAGGGCCCTTGTCGTGCCCTAATGTTTTCCTCTTTTATTTTCTCCTTTTTGTTACCTCACGATCTTACAAAACTCTCACGCAAGGATGTATATAAATATACATACCCAGCCGACCATGACCTGACCTTCTAAACCTACACGGACTTCTAATCCAGCCCGAACAAGGGCCGACACTAACACGTGATACATCATGGACACGTACATTCTAAACAACGCAGTGCAACTCCTAAGACGGACTCAACTTGTAAACCAACTCCAACGTAGACTTCTAATAGAACTCCAACTTGCATGAACCTGACTGCTAGTCCTACATGACTCAATTAACTCAAGATTATTCCTAACAATCACCGGCCACCCTGATCACCGGTGCCCTAACCCTGACCATCTACTTAAGTCCATACCTGAGTGAACTAGCTACAAACATGACGCAATACTACTTCAAGATTAAGCTAATAATCTCTCCCTAATCTTGACTCTTGTCTTCGGTGCTTCTCCAGTCTTGGCTCGTTGTAGAATACCCCTTGTCGACTCATCTGCTCGCACCACGACAAGTTAAATTAATGGTCTTGATTGCTCGTAACAATCTCCCCTCCAATTTTGACTTGGCGAATTTACGGACCACCTCAAATATGCCTTGGACTACCCAGTCTCGTTGGTAACCTGTGGAATACACCACCCGGTGGACTACACCATCCACCCTAGCGAGATACATGCCGACTCTTTGTGGATCACACCACCCCGTGGACTATACCGCCCACTCCAGCCTCATGTAGAGACATGGCCTCATTGAAGAGACTCATCTTCACGGGTTTATCGCCCCCCACATACTTGAACTTGATCCTCCCGTCGAGACACATAGACGACTTGGACACGCTTCATCTTCAACGCCTCC
Organism: Hordeum marinum; assembly: GCA_022496015.1. Taxonomy (NCBI): domain Eukaryota; kingdom Viridiplantae; phylum Streptophyta; class Magnoliopsida; order Poales; family Poaceae; genus Hordeum; species Hordeum marinum. The sequence continues at coordinate 385,851,587 of CM039675.1, forward strand.
TCACAGATACGAGCACTTGGACATGATGACAACTTGACGACGACGACCAACTGGCCGACCGACCATCGTGCTAACCCGCACGACTCCTTGACTCTAACTCCCGGATGACAATCTTGACGACACCCCGGACCGCACCTCGGCACCACCACTCCCGCATCAACGATCATGTTCCACCGCCTTGCCGACAATAGCCTGTCGTCTCCTTCCTTACCGCTCCACCGAACAACGATCGCCTGAACCTCCTCCTTGTCGCTACACCACCAAGTGACCATATCGCTCGCTGTTCTTCGTCGCTGGACCGCCTAGCGACTTCATGGCCCGCCTTGAGGCGCTAGCAAGTCGACACCCCGGGGCAAGCACCGATTCACGTCGACCTTGCTCTGGTACCAATTGTTGGAATTCGCTCACGGATCGACCACATGAAATCAGACGATGAACACGTGCACACAAAACTAATAGCCAAGGGCCCTTGTCGTGCCCTAATGTTTTCCTCTTTTATTTTCTCCTTTTTGTTACCTCACGATCTTACAAAACTCTCACGCAGGGATGTATATAAATATACATACCCAGCCGACCATGACCTGACCTTCTAAACCTACACGGACTTCTAATCCAGCCCGAACACGGGCCGACACTAATACGTGATACATCATGGACACGTACATTCTAAACAACGCAGTGCAACTCCTAAGACGGACTCAACTTGTAAACCAACTCCAACGTAGACTTCTAATAGAACTCCAACTTGCATGAACCTGACTGCTAGTCCTACATGACTCAATTAACTCAAAATTATTCCTAACAATCACCGGCCACCCTGATCACCGGTGCCCTAACCCTGACACGATCTACTTAAGTTCATACATGAGTGAACTAGCTACGAACTTGATGCAATACTACTTCAAGATTAAGCTAACAATAACTCGGGGCCTCCTTGCGCCCATGGATCCATGGCGACTTCCTCGATACCGGCCACCTGGACTCAACATCAACCACGGCGTTCTTCGTAGGGCTACCTCGACCATGACTACGCCGGCGCACACTCTCGGCTACCTCAACAACGGCAGAAAGGGGTACCGCCTTACTTGAGCAACCTTGTAGGTTTCCACTCCCGCCCAAAATCCGTGATGCATTGACTGTTATGTTTGTGGGCGGATGTCCGTCGGCTTACCTTTGGATTCTTCTCCAGTTTCATCGTCTGCGTCGTTGTCGATGTGCCTACAGAATGAGGTTGAGTACTGTGGTTATTATGAAGTATAGGATAGATTAGGATTTGTTTCAGCTTTGTCTTGTACTTTAAAATAATCGTGTACATCTTCTGTTCCTAAATATAAGGTCTTTTAAAGATTTCCCTAACTACATACGAATGTATATAGACATATTTTAGAGTATAGATTCACTCATTTTGCTTCGTATATAGTCTATAGTAAAATTTCTAAAAAGACTTATATTTAAAAACGAATAAAGTATTTCTAAATATATGCTCTAGGCTCAAGCATTACACTAATTAATCCCACCGGTCCTTCTCTATTGTGTTTTAACAAGAAAGAAGGCCAGACGACTAGGAACAAACACGACCAAGCTAGACATCTTCTTATTTATACTATTTATTTATATATGTGGTAGTAGTAATAGTCAATACAATAGGGCATCACTCGTACGCGCTGGGTGCCAGCCTCGGCCGCACGATGGCCCTCACTGGCACCTTCTTCTGCAGTGCAAGTCCGAATTCCTCTTCCATGTCCATCGCCCTTGCCCCCTCTGGCATCTCCCAGTCGAAGGCGTGCACCAGTGCCCCCAGCATGTGTTCCACCAATGCCACTCCCATGCGCGCCCCCGCGCACATCCTTCGGCCCGCGCCAAACGGGATCAGTTCGAAGTGACTCCCCATGGGCTCCACCTTCCTCCCCTCCTCGGTCATGAACCTCCCAGGGTCAAACTTCCCCGGCTCGGGCCATACCGACGGGTCCCGCCCGATCGCCCATATGTTCACGACCAACCTCGTGCCCTTGGGGATATGGTACCTGCAGAACGAGGAATATTGGCACATTAACCGAGTCGTGTTCCCGTCACGGTTCACAGCACGGACATGCGTACGTGTGATCGGTGATGGACTAACGTACCCCTGAACTTTACATGGCTCGGTGGAGATACGGGGGAGGTTGAGTGGTGTGGAGGGGTGCTTGCGGAAGGACTCCTTGCAGATGGCACGGAGGTAGGGGAGGTGCCGGATGTCGGATTCCCGGAGTAGGCGGTCTCGGCCTACCACGTCGTCCATCTCCGCCTGCGCCTGTTGTAATATCGCAGAGTTCACCATCATTTCCGCCAGCGCCCACTCAATTGTGCTCGATGAAGTGTCCGTCCCCGCCGTGAACAGGTTCTGTGATGGTGGCATGCGTTAGACGGCCAGATGCATGTGCACGTATGTATGTGTATGTGGTTTACCCTAGAGGTGATTGAGTACGTACGTTAAGTACAGCTTTGATATTGAGGTCTGTGACGCCGTCCCCCCCATCCTCGGCATAGCCACGACACGCGATCAGCCGGTCGACAAGGTCTGTACGGCGTTTCCCGTCTTGCTTCCTGTTAGCCATGGCCGCCTCGTGATCAGACAGCAACCGGCTCCAGGCCCTGTCCAGCCTTGTCGTTAGCCGCCGCATCCTCCGGCCGAGCCCCTGCAGGTCCATCCACGCCACTGCCGGCACGAAGTCGCCAATGTTCACCAGCCCTGCCGTGGTCATCAGCTCCACCACCATCTCTTTGAACTCCCTCGTCGCCTCGCCGTCAGCCTCGTCGAGGACTCGCCGACCCACCACCGCCTGCCCGATCATGTTTGCCATTGCGACGAACAGGAACTCCGGCACCTCCAACGCCTCGCCCCGCCGGCTCATTGCACGGACCATACGGCCAACCTCCTCGTGGCGCGTGTCGGCCCAGTCGACGAGCGCCTTGGAGCCAAGGAGGCCCGCGCTGCACTCCCGGCGCAGGCGGCGCCACTTGGGGCCATAGGGCGCGAAAACGATGTCCTGGGCGCCGTACGCCAGCACCATTGGCGCGGCGTCGTCTACCGGGCGGTCGAGGAAGCTGCCGCCGTGGTCCTTGAGCAGGAGGCGTGCCGACTCTGGCGTGGAAACCACGACGAGGCCTTGCCTTCCAAGGGTCAGGTGCATGATGGGGCCGTGCAGCCTAGCCAGGGCTGCGAGTGCTCGGTGCGGCGCGCGGCCCAGCAGGGGCAGCGCCCCAACCACCGGGTAGCCCCGCGGGCCGGGAGGCAAAGGCAGCGGCGCCCGTTTGGTCCGGAGAATGACGCCTGTGAGATAGTGGAGAACCACGTACGTGATCGCTAGGACGATCAGCTCTCGAGACATGGTAGCACTACTACCCAACTCCATAATCGATCCCGTGTTGCACTACCGAAGTACTAATACACAGGAGTGAAGTATTTTATAGGGCTAGTTTGTTTCGAGCAACCTAGCTAACAGTCAAGGGTGGAGGATGGAGTCCAAGTATAGATAACATGGATGCATGCTCTGCGGAGCAAAGGAATGGGCATAGCTAACAAACTAAGACACGACACACGACACACAAGGGGATGGTTGATCGGTCGGTGCTATGCTGTGCTGGTTGGCTGTGTTTGGCGCCGTAAAACGTGTCACCTTCCTATGTACTATCGTGGCGATCGAGGTAGCGGTGCATGGCCATCTGTCTTGTTCGGCAGGTAGGTGCACGTGCTCGTAGTCGGGCCGTAGGAAGCTACACTACAAACCATGAGAAGAGAGACTCCTGTGCACGGGAGGTCTCCTGCATGCCGCCCAATTAGGTGGACATCCATATGCATGCATGCTTATCACCTTTGCTTGCAAAAGCTTAGTCAAAAATTAATTTTAAAGGGCCCCTTGCATGCATGTATTTTTGAGAGAGTTGCATGCTCCATCCGTCCCATCTCCGATGCCTTTCAATTTTAACTTCTAATTTTGCTTTAGTATATCTTTTAAACCAAAAATTCAAATTAGGTTTCATTTCTATATTTGAGTTCGTCGCGATCTCAGACAAGACTGATTTTGAATATATCTTGACAACTTTTTTAAACGAAATCGAAGTTTCAAATATTGGAACTGATAATATTTAAACATTTAAGTTTTATGAAATTTTACAGCATTTCATATGCGTTTAGGTTCCGGGCTTAGGGATTAGGGTTCAGAGTTTTAGTTTTACAACTTGCAAATTTACAGTCGTTCCTATTTGCGTTTTACTAGTTGGAACATGCTTGGATACCTGATTTGCCTCAAGAGCCACGAAATTGGCACACGATAGTACAAAAAAATTAAATTTCAGTTTTTGAAACTTCCGATTTTTTTCATTTGCTCGTGCCAAATTTTGGTACTTGAAAGTTAATGAAGATTCAGGAACTCAACAAAATATATTCACAATAGTTCTTATTTGAAATCCCTCGTCACAAGGAACATGAATATTAATATAAAAATTAAATTGGACTTCTTCAAATACAAGAAAGACTGGAAATTGGAAGTCAAAAGTAAAAGAATGGGAGGTGGGATGGGTGGACCTGTCAAAAACTGCAAAAATGTTGTATGCAAGGCGGGGGGGGGGGGGTCGTCCAAAGCGATCAATGGACTAATCTATGCACGGGACCTCTCTACGAGGCTTATCACGCGTTTACAGATAGTTCATTCGTGTGACGGTTAGGCTTGTTAGAGCATCGACAACCGAACCGGCCCCTTATACAGCCGCGGACGCGTCCGGGCATGCCCACGGACGAATTCGAACGGTCCCTCATATTTCATTTCGCGCATCCACATACCTTAAAGGCAAATCTCAAATCCATGCAATCCATGCACGTCGATCATCCGATGAAGACATCTCCTTGACGATGAATGGATGGGGTGTGGGGTGCCCAGCGCACCGGCGGAGACATCTCCTCGACGATGCCCACACCGACCTGCGCCACCAAATCCGCCGCCTCTCTCTCTCTCGTTGCCGGTTACGACACATCTTACGGGGGTCGTTCTCTGGCTTGCAAGACAAAGCGGAGGAAGGGTCGCCGACGGATGAGGCGGACTGTTTCTCCGTCACGGCGCCCGGGGACAGGCTGTAAGGCCTCAAGCCGGGGATGCAGACAAATGGTGAGGATGGAGAGCAAGGGTGTCCGCCGGGACGGCTCGGGTGCGGGAAATGTTGGAGGGCGGTGGAGGGGGAGAAATGGTTTGGAGAATTTAAGGCAATTTGCGGCGGGGTCGGACTGTCGGGTCCGACGTAGCGGGCATGCCCAGGCACGCCCGGGCTCTCTTATATACTCCTCATATTTGGGCTAGATATGAGAGGTGCCGGTCAGTCCGGACGTTTGAGGGCCATTTGAGGGGTACGGTGGGTCAAAATTTTGTAACCAGTCAATGACCGGACGGTCTACCCGGGCGTTTGAGACAAAAATGAGGGGTCTGGTTGTAGATGCTCTTATCAAGCTAAATAACGGTAATATGTAAGTGAGTGGATTTTTGAAACATGGGTGCATTGAAGGACTTTATTTTAAATAGTTTAAAAATCACATTTAAAATTTCAGAAAATCCTGAATAGAATTGTACATGATCATATGGATCGATATTACACGGGTAAAGTTTGATGATGAAATTAGTAAACATGGGAGCTATACAAAAATGACAAAATGATGATTTCTAAATAGTGAATAATATGTGCACTGTTCATCTCTCTAAAATCAGGATTTTGTCATTTGTGTGTAACTCGCATGGTTACTTATTTCACCATCAGAATTTGCACTTATGTAACATACATCCATATAAACATGTGGAATTATTTTTGGAATTTTTAACTTCAAAAATACCATTTTGACACTGTTCAAAATATATGGCTCCAATGCACCACCAAAGTGACTTTTTGTAATATGTGAAGAACTCATAGAAGTTGTAGGCATGAACATGATTTCCATCATTGATTTTCTAAAATCTTTATTACCCACTACAAAGCGGAAAAAAATACTGGGCATACTACGAGTTCGCCGAGTTCCATCTTAGATAATGAACTCAGCTAGGCTTGGTATAAGCAAACGTTAATAATACAGAATTGCTAATTTTCAGCCGGATGAAATTAATTCGCTTTCATTGGTTGTTTTGTCCATTAGATCCCTCTGTTGAGATTCCTGTAGTTCTTTTTTTCTCCCAGCGTGTGGGTTGTTTTGGTTGTTATTGGACCGGCACACTATTTCGAAAGGAGCAACTACAATAGTGGGTTTATAGCTTACTTACATGGCATTTTTGCCTATGTGAAGAAAAGAGAGATATAAAAATAAGAAAAATAGGCTCTCATGCAAGAGCCTAGCTATATGCGCAATCCTAGCCAAATGCAATAAATATAAAGAAAGAGATAGAGAAAAGTTGCAAAAAAAGTACTCTTATAGCTAGTTTTATTGTATGTGTGGCTATAAGTGATAACTTTATGTGACATGACAACATCATATAGCCTGCCTATACTATTAACCATGACCTTAATATCGCGGGTCGGGTGTCCTGGTCGCAATATTTCTCTTTTTATTTTATTTTTTCACTAGTCAAATGGCCGTGTGTTTCAACGGGATGACAAAAGATATAGAAACACATTGGTCAAATAAACGTACAGATTTGAAATTGCATGTGAAATATGATGGCATGTGGTTTCAATTCATGTAGTGACACTGGCTATTTTTTTCGTTTCTTCCCTCCTCAACAACCATTTTCATCTTATTTTGACCTTGAAAAAATCATGGAAGAAAAAACTAAATTCTTAGAGGCCGCTCACCCAACAATAAGTGTGTCCACGTGTTGTGTTTCCTTAAGCACCCTCTTCATGGAAGAAGAAAAACCCTTTTCATGGAAGAAGACATAGAAACAACTTTCTACCTTCCCCCCAAGAGAAAACCATCTACATCCGTTCTCAGCCTTGCTCATTGGAAGAAGACATGTCTAATTCATCAGCCTTGCTCATTGGAAGAAAACAGAACGTCATCTTTTCCCTCACTTGATACCAATGGACAGAGCGAAGTTGATCCAAACTTCAAGGGAAAAGCATATATCACTAGTAGAAAACAGGGCATTGGTTCGGGCCGGGCCAGCCCATTAGTCCCGGTTCAGTCATGAACCGGGACCAATGAGGGCAACGGTCCCGGTTCGTGAGGCCAGGGGGGCGGACGGGCCACGTGGGGCATTGGTCCCGGTTCGTCTGGAACCTTTGGTCCCGGTTCCAGACACGAACCGGGACCAATGTGCCTCGCTCCTAGCCCACAACCATTGGTCCCGGTTCGTGGCTGGATCCGGGACCAAAGGGGTCCTTTAGTCCCGGTTCCAGCCACGAACCGGGACCAATGAAATGCCTATATATACCTCCTCGCCAGCACGCAGAGCACTCCACACTGCTCTATTTTTTTGGCCGGCGAGGGGAGAGCTTTGTGGTGCTCTAGCTCACCTCCTATGCACATGAGGTGTTTGATGAAATGCCTAAGCCAAACTTAAGCTTTCTCCTCTCGAAGCTCCTTGTTCAAACTCCATTTTTGTCAAGATTTGTCTAGGTTTGACAGTCCGTCCTGTCCCGTCCCCGTCCTGAAACCGCCGTCGATCGCCCGCACGTGGTCCTAATGATTGCACGTATCTTGATCTTATCTTCTTGCTAAAAGAAAATATACTTACGCGTATGATTTTCTTACTTTTATTATTGTTCACTTCTCTATTCATGATATGTTGTAATGGTTTTTAATACACATTATTATATAACGCACGCAGATGAACCGACAATGGATGTACGGTGACCGACGCACCTCCGAGTATATTAAGGGCCTGCATAATTTTCTCGAAGCGGCTGAGGCAAACAAGCAGAATGGTTTTATGCCTTGTCCATGTATTGTCTGTGAGAATATGAAGTCTTTCTCCAACCCTAAAACCCTTCACTTCCACCTGCTTTAGAAGGGTTGTATGCCACACTATAATGTTTGGACCAAGCATGGAGAAAGAGGGGTTATGATGGAAGACAACGAAGAAGAAGAGGATGACGACAACTACCCTCCCTCTGAATACGGTGATGCTGCAATGGGGGAAGCTGAAGATCAAGAGGAACCGGACGATGTGCCCGATGATGATCTTCGCCGGGTCATTGTTGATGCATAGAGAGAATGCGAAAGTGAAAGGGAGAAGTTGAATTTCGATCGCATGTTAGAGGATCAAAAAAAAGGGTTGTACCCAAATTGCAAAGATGACAACAAAAAGCTCGGTACCACACTGGAATTGCTACAATGGAAGGCAGACAATGGTGTATCTGACAAGGGATTTAGTTCGCTACTGAAAATAATGAAAAAGAAGCTTCCAAAGGATAACGAAATGCCCGACAGTACGTACGCAGCAAAGAAGGTTGTATGCCCTCTAGGATTGGAGGTGCAGAAGATACATGCATGCCCTAATGATTGCATCCTCTACTGCGGTGAGTACGAGGAACGGAACGCATGCCCGGTATGCGGTGCATTGCGGTATAAGATCAGAAGAGATGACCCTGGTGATGTTGAGGGCCAGCGCACCGGGAAGAGGGTTCCTGCCAAGGTGATGTGGTATGCTCCTATAATACCACGGTTGAAACGTCTGTTCAGAAACAAAAAGCATGCCGAGTTGATGCAATGGCACAAAAAAGACCGTAAGAAAGACAGAAAGTTGAGAGCACCCACTGACGGGTCACAATGGAGAAAGATCGAGAGAAAGTGGAGCGACTTTACAGGTGACCCGAGGAACGTATGGTTTGGTTTAAGTGCAGATGGCGTTAATCCTTTTGGGGAGCAGATCAGCCAGCATAGCACATGGCCTATGACTCTATGTATGTATAACCTTCCTCCTTGGTTGTGCATGAAGCGGAAGTTCATTATGATGCCAGTGCTCATCTAAGGCCCTAAGCAACCCGGCAATGACATTGATGTGTACCTAAGGACATTAGTTGATGAACTTTTACAGCTATGGAATGGAAGAGGTGTACGTGTGTGGGATGAAAACGAACAGGAGGAATTTGACCTACATGCGTTGCTGTTTGTAACCATCAACAATTGGCCTGCTCTCAGTAACCTTTCAGGACAGACAAACAAGGGATACCACGCATGCACATACTATTTAGATGACACCGACAGTATATATTTGGAAAAATGCAGGAAGAATGTGTACTTGGGGCATCATCGATTTCTTCCGACCAACCATCAATGTCGAAAGAAAGGAAAGCATTTCAAAGGTGAGGCAGATCACCGGAAGAAGCCCGCCCTCCGTACTGGTGATCACATACTTGATATGGTCAATGATTTACAAGTAATATTTGGAAAGGGTCCTGGCAGACTATTTCCGAATGACGCTGACAAACGCGCACCCATGTGGAAGAAGAAATCTATATTTTGGGACCTACCCTATTGGAAAGACCCAGAGGTCCGCTCTGCAATCGACGTGATGCACGTGACGAAGAATCTTTGTGTGAACCTGCTAGGCTTCTTGGGAGTGTATGGGAAGACAAAAGATACACCGGAGGCACGAGAGGAACAGTAACATGTGCATGAAAAAGATGGCATGCATCCAAAGCAGTATGAAGGTCCTGCCAGCTACGCTCTTACCAAATAAGAGAAGGAAATCTTCTTTGAATGCCTGCTCAGTATGAATGTCCCGTCTGGCTTCTCGTCGAATATAAAGGGAATAATAAATATGGCAGAGAAAAAGTTCCAGAACCTAAAGTCTCATGACTGCCACGTGATTATGACGCAACTACTGCCGGTTGCATTGAGGGGGCTTCTACCGGAAAACGTTCGATTAGCCATTGTGAAGCTATGTGCATTCCTCAATGCAATCTCTCAGAAGGTAATTGATCCAGAAATCCTGCCAAGGTTAAGGAGTGATTTGGTGCAATGTCTTGTTAGTTTCAAGCTGGTGTTCCCACCATCCTTCTTCAATATCATGACGCACGTCCTAGTTCATCTAGTCAACAAGATTGTCGTTCTGGGCCCTGTATTTCTACACAATATGTTCCCCTTTGCGAGGTTCATGGGAGTCTTAAAGAAATATGTTCGTAACCGCGCTAGGCCAGAAGCGAGCATCTCCATGGGCCATCAAACAAAGGATGTCATTGGGTTTTGTGTTGACTTCATTCCTGACCTGAAGAAGATTGGTCTCCCTCAATAGTGGTATGAGGGGAGACTGACTCGAAAAGGCACGCTAGGAGCGGACTCAATAATATGTAGGGACGGGCATTCTTGGTCTCAAGCACACTACACAGTTCTACAGAATTCCACCTTGGTGACCCCGTATGTCGATGAACACAAGAATATTCTGCGCTCCAAACACCCGGAGCAGTGTGACGACTGGATTACATATGAACACATCAGGACTTTCGGTAGTTGGTTGCAAACACGTCTCATGGGTGACAACACTATTTCTGATGAGCTGTACTCGTTGGCCAGGGGACCATCTTCGACTGTATTAACTTACAAAGGGTGCGAGATAAATGGGAATACATTTTACACGATCTCCCAAGATGAAAAGAGCACCAACCAAAACAGTGGTGTCCGCTTTGATGCAGCAACCAAGAGGGGAAAGGACACATATTATGGTTACATAGTGGACATGTGGGAACTTGACTATGGACATGATTTCAAGGTCCCTTTGTTTCAGTACAAATGGGTCAATCTGTCAAGAGGCGGGGTACAGGAAGACCCATAGTACGGAATGACAACAGTTGAGCTGAACAATCTTGGGTACACAGACGAACAATTCGTCCTAGCCAAATGACGTGGCACAGATTTTCTATGTGAAGGACATGTCTACCATACCGAGAAAAAGAAAAGATAAGGAAGCGAATACATCATACGATGAGCCAAAGCGCCACATAGTTCTTTCGGGAAAAAGAGACATCGTGGGATTGGAGGGCAAGACAGACATGTCTAAAGATTATGAAAAGTTTCATGAAATTCCTCCCTTCAAAGTCAAGGCTGACCCAAGCACCCTGTTAAACGATGAAGATTATCCATGGTTACGGCACAATAAGCAAAGGACACAAGCGAAGAAAAAGTGAAGACTTTCTCTCCACAACTAAATCATTGTAGTGACATGTGAGGAAATGAAATGCCTTTTGTAACACATGAGTTTTCGTCCGAAACCCTAATACTTCGAAAGAGATTTTCCGTTTTGTACACGAAGTGCATCCAGTTTTTGCCGTAACCCTCTCAACTTTTTATGACATGCTATGTGGGTGAAATGATGATACCATGCCAACTTTCAACCTTTTCAGAGTTCATTTGAAGTGCTTTTCAATTTCAGGGTTATTTAGCTCAAAAAAATCAGTAAGTGCATGAACAATACCAAATGAAGTCAGAAAGGGTTGAAAATTGATGATGTGGCTTTGAATGGTGCATTTTCAACACACAAATAGTCTGGAGTTCCAATGAGTTCAAAAAATGAAATCCCTTTGTAACAGATGAGTTTTCGTCCGAAACCCTGATACTTCGAAAGAGATTGTCCATTTTGTACATGAAGTGCATCCATTTTGCTATGTGGGTGAAATGATGATACCATGCCAACTTTCAACCTTTTAAGAGTTCGTTTGAAGTGCTTTTTAATTTCTTTCAAAACATCGTGGGAGTGGAGTTCAAAAACGAATCAACTAAAAAGCTTTTATAAACGTCTAGATTGAAACTATAATTATATAAAAATTATGCAACTAAAATTATCAAAATATTTTTTGTTCAAAACATTAATAGCAAAAAGAATATAATGATAAAACACACTGGAAATAAATAAAGCAAGAAACAAAACAAAATAATGGAAATTATGCAGCTAAAATTATCAAAGTATTTATTTGTTACAAAGAATGAACTAAAATAACAGAAGAAAATTATTGGAAAAAAATAAAAATAATAAATAAAGCAAAAAAACAAAAATACTGGAAAAAAAATTAAAAAAAATGCCGCCTACTCGGCCACCATGGCCTGAATACGACTAGAAACCCAGCCAGCCAATTGGGCCAGGATTCAGGCCCACAGAAGGCCCACTAGGCCCACAAGCAATGGAATAAGCCTAAGGACGGGGCCCCTGAAGGTGATTATGTCACCGATAGATAGAAAGATGATCTTTGGACCACGCTGAAGGCAAATTTCACCCTACCGCTAGAGGAGGATCCGAATAAGCCAGTTATAGAGCCACTGGTCAAGGCGTGTGCTCTTAAGAAGATGGCAGATCTATTCAGGAGGTGGAAGAATGAGTTGAAATCAAAGTTTGTCGACAAAAGGAAGACTCCAGAATTCAAAGGCCGATTTGAGAAGATAAGAGATTACTGGCCCGCATTTGTGGACTACAAGACATCGGACAAGGGTAAGAAAATGTCAGAGACAAACAAGGTCAATGCTGCAAAGAAGCAGTATCACCATCACACGGGGTCAGGTAGCTACCTCAAAGCCCGACCGTTGTGGGACAAAGCTGAGAATGACCTGATTGTTAAAAACATCGTACCACGGACATATAACTGGCCAGACCGTTCAAGGACTTGGTTCTTCGGGGTTGGGGGAACTTTGGACCTTGAAACAGGGAAGTGCCGTTGGACAGACGAGCAACATGCAATACCCATGAACAAGCTTCAGAACTATATCACCGCAGCGTAGGAAGGGACATTCATTCCTGACAGAGAGAAAGACGAGCTCACTGAGGCCCTAGGGAATGCCGAGCACCCTGGACGAACACGAGGCACACGAGGCTCCGTTCCGTAGAAGGTTGGGTTTCCCGACGCATGCGGTTATAGAAGCCGGGAGAGAAAGAGGAAAGCAGAGCTGAGCGAATTCAGAAGCTCAATGCAAGACTACAAAAGCTAGAGGAAGCTGAGAGCCAGTGAGCTACCAGCCAACCATCTCAACGGCACGAAGCTACCCCAAAAGCTACCCTGCCATCTTAGCGGAGAAGCAGCATCGCTTCCACGGAGCCCGTTTAGCCTGACTTCACATCTCCTAGCTACCCCGTGGATACTATCATGGAGGCTCAACATTGCGAGCTTATGACGAAATGCCGGAACGTCACTTTCAAGGCGGCTGTCGGCTCTGTTGCACCTCCTCAACCAAACGGAACTTTTCACTGCCGTTCAATTCCACATGGCTATGCTATTTGTGATGGTGGATGAAGTAATGAAGGAATTTGAGGAGCTCGAGCTTGACCACTGTACAGGTGAAGGAGAGAATAAGCTGGTTCGTGCCCTGAAGAGTACATGTCTATGGTAGAAGGAGTACATCAAGCTTCCAAACTTGACGCCTCCGCCTCCTCCTTCTCCTTAGGCAAATCAGGGAACTCCGGCTCCTCCTCCTCCCCCTCCTCCGGCGAGCGATCAGGGCACACGGCCTCCTTCTCCGGCTCCTCCGACGCGTGGGGGCACTCCACCTCCTCCTTCGCCTACTCCGGCACGTCGGAGCAGTACGCCTCCTCCTTAGCCTCGTCGGCAACGGCGGAAGATAGACGCTGCCGCTCCGGCTCCTCTGGCGCCTAGTAAGCAAGGACGGAAGGGAGCCACCGCTGCTCCGGCGGCTAGCAGTACAAGGATAGACAATAGGGGATACAGATACGGTCCATCTCTCAAGCCTCTGGAAAAGTTACCATATGAGAGGACCGAGTCTGAAAACGAGGAGATATGTCAAGCCGAATTGAGGGCCCATTTTGCAAAGAAAACTCCACCTTCAAAGGAGAAGATAGATCCGGTGAAAGCGATGCGCACTATCGATGCCCTGAAGCGACCACCACCGCCTCCGCCGGATTCCAACTTTGATCGCTGTATTAAAAACACATATCAAGATGCGTGCCGGTCGGGAAGTACTTCCAGTCATGCAAGGTTAGCAAAACAAAGAAGTGGGAAAAAATTCCCCAGCTCGACAAACAGGCGAACCAATCGTGCCCCCCGCTCAAGGTGTCTAGCGATATCGTCGCTAATCATCTGGGGATGGTGCCCGGTACCAAACCTGGTGATTACCTGAGCGATGATGTACAGTTTAAGCCGTTGGAGGTGGACGAATTCTGTTACCGGCATGGGCGGCCTCTCGTCAAACCTGATCATCATCCTCTAACAACGATTATGCAAAAATTCCATGAATGGTACATGAAAACCTGCCGCGAGTCTGGGACGGATTCTTTGATACTGTCAGTTAAAGAGCAGCACGACCTCGTTCGAACGGAACTATTGAATATTAAATTTGAGGGGATATTCCAGTTATTCAATCAAAAGGCCCTCGACAAAACAATCGTGACTTGCTACTGTCTGTAAGTACTACTTCTGTAATTAAGTCTCTCTATGTATATAGCTCAGCTCTTTCCTTGCATGTATATATAATTATTCTCACTACTATATTATGCAGATTGAAGATCGTCGAATGCAGAAAAGCACAAATCTATGACATTGGGTTCATTAACCCAAATGTCATACATGAGTATAATTTCCAAAAGTATTCCACACAAACCGAGGAAAGCTTGCTACAATCGTTGCTTAAAAATCAAAACAAAGGGACAATACTCTTTCCTTACAACTTCAAGTGAGTGTTACTGTCTTTGTGCATATTCGGTTTTCCTTATTACTCGAGGTTTATAGTAATGTAATTGATGAGTTATGCATGCATGCGCAGTTTCCACTATATTCTGGTAGAGATTCAGCTTGAGCGGGGAGTAGTAACCGTCTTAGACTCGAAACGAAAAGATCCCCAGCAATATGCGGACATGACTAAAATTCTCCAGAAGTAAGTTCAATCGATCATTATCGCATCATATCGGCAACTTTGTTCATTTCCTGATATCAAGTAATTATTTTCTTTGTCTAGCAGGGTTTGGAAAGAGTTCACAACAATTGTTCCGGTACTGCCGGGGGAGCTGCGATTTACACACACGAAAGTAAGTACTACTAGCTAGTTCCGTGCATCTCCCATTCATTCTAGTTTCATCAATACCATTTATCATGCTTGATTACTAGTTTGATTGAACTCTATTTCTCGTAAAGTGCTTGTGGCAGGAAACCAGGAATAATTTATGTGATTACTACGTTTGCGAGTTCATCTACAACGCGACGACCCCTAAGCGGGGCTACTTTGAAAAACAATTTCAAGTGCGTAAGCAATAATATTCACAATTTTATTTTATTACCATATATATGTATTGACCCCCGTCTTCAAATTAGATGTGGCAGATGCAGGATGAACTCCTACCACATGATCGCATACGAGCAATTCAAGAAGAATTGGCGGGAATCTTTCTTGACCACGCCATTGTTGGAAATATGCCCTAGAGGCAATAATAAATTAGTTATTATCATATTTCCTTGTTCATGATAATCGTTTATTGTCCATGCTATAATTGTATTGATCGGAGACTTAGATGCATGTGTGGATACATAGACAAAACCATGTCCCTAGTATGCCTCTAATAGACTAGCTCACTGATCAAAAGATGGCTAAGGTTTCCTAGCCATGGACATGAGATGTCATTTGATAACGGGATCACATCATTAGGAGAATGATGTGATGGACAAGACCCAAACTACAAACATAGCATATGATCGTGTCAGTTTATTGCTACTGTTTTCTGCATGTCAAGTATGTGTTCCTATGACCATGAGATCATGCAACTCACAGATATCGGAGGAGTTCCTTGTGTGTATCAAACGTTGCAACGTAACTGGGTGACTATAAAGGTGCTCTACAGGTATCTCCGATGGTGTCTGTTGAGTTGGCATGGATTGAGACTGGGATTTGTTACTCCGTGTGACGGAGAGGTATCTCGGGGCCCACTCGGTAATGCAACATCACAATAAGCCTTGCAAGCAATGTGACTAATTGTTAGTTGCGGGATCTTGTATTACGGAATGAGTAAAGAGACTTGCCGGTAACGAGGTTGAACTAGGTATGGAGATACCGACGATCGAATCTCGGGCAAGTAACATACCGAAGAACAAAGGGAACGTTATATGGGATTAACTGAATCCTTGACATAGAGGTTCGACCGATAAAGATCTTCGTAGAATATGTAGGAACCTATGTGGACGTCCAGGTCCCGCCATTGGTTATTGACCGTAGAGGTGTCTCGGTCATGTCTACATAGTTCTCGAACCTGCAGGGTCTGCACACTTAAGGTTTGGTGACGTTTTGGTAGTGTAGAGTTATGTATGGTGGTGACCGAAGGTTGTTCGGAGTCCCAGATGAGATCCCAGACGTCACGAGGAGCTCCGGAATGGTTCAGAGGTAAAGATTCATATATAGGAAGTCCCAGTTTGGTTTCCGGAAAAGTTTCGGGCTCATCGGTAGTGTACCGGGAGTGCCGGTAGTGTACCGGGAGGCCTCCGGGAGGGGTATTTCGACCCCAAGAGGTCCATGGGCTGTGGGAGAATAATAACCAGCCCTTAGTGGTCTGGGAAAACAGACACAAAGGCCCATGGCGCAGGAGAGAAAGTCCTAAAGCAAAAAGTGGAAAATCAGCCAATAGGAGGCAATCCTACTCCAACTAGGATTGGAGGTGAAGTAGGATTGCTTCCCACATCCTATTTCGGCCGACCCAAAGGCCTTGGCTGCCTCTCCTCTCCTCTTCTCCTATATAGACTAGTGGATTGGGTGGTTTTTGGACAGAATTTCCAGCCACGTGCTACCCGTTCCACCGGTGCATAGTTTCTCCTCTAGATCGGTTTTCTGCAACGCTTAGGCGAAGCCCTGCCGGAATTGCTCCACCACCATCACCGGAGCGCCGTCATGCTGCCGGTGAACTCTCTATCCTCTCCACCTCCTCTCGCTGGATCGAGATGGTGGAGATCATCATCAAGTTGCACGTGTGCTGAACGCGGAGGTGCCGTCCGTTCGGCGCTAGATCGGAAGGACCGTGATCGAGATCGCGAGACGGTTGGTGATGTGATCACGGAACGGATCGTGATGAGTTCGCGGGACAGATCGTGATCAAGATCGTGAGACGGATCGTGATGAGTTCGCGGGACGGATCATGATGTGTTCGCGGGACGGTTCGTTATGGGATCGCGGGACGCTCGGCGATTTGGATCGCGAAGAAGTTCGACTACACCAACCGCGTTTCTTAACGCTTCCCGCTTAGCGATCTACAAGGGTATGTAGATCCACTCTCCCTCTCGTAGATGCTCATCACCATGGATAGGTTTGCGTGTGCGTAGGAAAATTTTTGTTTCCCATGCGACGTTCCCCAACAGTGGCATCATGAGCTAGGTTGATGGTTCGATGAGATCTCGAGTAGAACACAAAAGGTTTGTGGATGTTGATGCTTAGATTGCTTCCTCCCTTGGTCGGATTTTGGTTCAGCGGGATTTTGAGATGAAGCGGCCCGGACCAACATTACTCATACGCTTACGAGAGACCGGTTCCCGCGACGGAACTTGTTGCTTAGATGGCTTGTGGGTGATAGTTTCTCTCACTTTAGTTGGATCGGATCCGACAAAGGCGGTCCTTGAGAAGGTTGAAAAGCAATCTATGTATCACCGTTGTGGTTTATGCGTAGGTGAGAATCATTCTTGCTAGATACCCGTAGCAGCCACGTAAAATATGCAACAACAATTAGAGGACGTCTAACTTGTTTTTGCAGGGTATGTTGTGATGTGATATGGCCAATTACATGATGAGATATATGTGATGTATGAGATGATCATGTGATGTATAGAATTTCATGACTTGCATGTCGTTGAGTAAGGCAACCGGCAGGAGCCATAGGGTTGTCTTTAATTATTGTATGACCTGCGTGTCAATCATTAAGTGCTATGTAATGCTTTACTTTATCGCTAAGCGGTAGCAATAGAAGTAGAAGCAGGGCTGGCGCCACAACCCCAATGGCAACACATTGATGGAGATCAAGATGATGGAGATCATGGTGTTGTGCCGGTGACGATGGAGATCATGCCGGTGTTTCGAAGATGGAGAACTTAAACACAAGTTCATGGTCATATCATGTCACTTATGAATTGCATGAGATGCTAATCCTTTTATGCACCTTGTTTTGCTTAGTACGGCGGTAGCATTATAAGGTGATCCCTCACTTGAATTTCAAGATGAACTGTGTTCTCCCCGAGTGTGCACCGTTGTGAAAGTTCGTCGTGTTGAGACACCACGTGATGATCGGGTGTGATAGACTCTACGTTCACATACAACGGGTGCAAGCCAGATTTGCACGCGCAGAACACTCGGGTTAAACATGACGAGCCTAGCATGTACAGACATGGCCTCGGAACACGAGAGATCGAAAGGTCGAACATGAGTCATATAGTAGATATGATCAACATAATGATGTTCACCATTGCAGCCACCTCAACTCACGTGATGATCGGACTTGAGTTGGTGAATTTGGATCATGTATCACTCGAATGATCGGAGGGATGTCAATTTGAGTGGGAGTTCTTAAGTAATATGATTAATTGAACTCATTATCATGAACATAGTCAAAGTGTCGTTGCAAATTATGTTGTAGATTACTAGCTCGCGTTGTAGCTCCCTTAAATTTTTATATGTTCCTAGAGAAATAGAGTTGAAAGATGTTGGTAGCAATATTGCGGACTGGGTCCGTGATCTGAGGATTGTCCTCATTGCTACACAGAAGGCTTATGTCCTTAATGCACCGCTCGGTGCGCCACCCCCTCTAGCGTCGTCTATAGATGTTGTGAACATCTAACAGGCACGTTTCGATGACTACTTGATAGTTTAGTGCGTCATGCATTACGACTTAGAATTGAGGCTCCGAAACGTTTTGAACGTCACGGAACATATGAGATGTTCTAGGAGCAGAGATTGTGATCTTAGGCTCGTGCCTGTGTTGCGAGATATGAGATCTCCAACAAGATTCTTTGCCTATAAGATGAAGGAGAATAGCTCAATCGTTGAGCATGTACTCGTATTGTGTGGGTACTACAATCGCTTGAATCAAGTGGGAGTTGATCTTCCAGATAAGATAGTGATTGATATAGTTCTCCAAGTCACTGTCACTAAAGCTACTAGAACTTAGTGATGAACTATAATACACCAGGGATAGAAGTATTGATCCTTGAGCTGTTCGCGATGTTTGACACCGCGAAGGTAGAAATCAAGAAGGAGCGTCAAGTGTTGATGGTTAATCAAACCACTAGTTTCGAAAAGGGCAAGAGCAAGGAGGGAAACTTCATGGATAGCAAGTCAGTTGCTGCTCCAATGAAGCAACCCAAAGTTGAACTCAAACCCGAGACTAAGTGCTTCTATTATGAGGTGAGAGGTCGCTGAAGTGGAACAACCCTAGATACTTGGTAGATAAGAAGGCTGGCAACATGGACAGAAGTATATTTGATATACGAGTTATTGATGTGTACCTTGCTAGTACTCCTAGTAGCACCTGGGTATTGGATACCGGTTCGATTGCTAAATGTTAGTAACTCGAAATAAAAGCTACGAAATAAACGGAGAACTAGCTAAGGGTAAGGTGACGATGTGTGTTGGAAATGTTTCCAAGGTTGATGTGATCAACATCGCACGCTCTCTCTACCTTCAGGATTAGTGACGAACCTAAATAAATGTTATTTGGTGTTTTGCGTTGAGCATGAACATGATTAGATCATGTTTGTTGCAATACGGTTATTCATTTAAGTCAGAGAATAATAGTTATTCTGTTTACATGAATAATACCTTCAATGGTCATGCACCCAGTGTGAATGGTTTGTTGAAATCTTGATCGTAGTAATACACATGTTCATAACATTGATGTCAAAAGATACAAAGTTAAATAATGATAGTACCACATACTTGTGGCACTGCCGCAAAATGTCATATTGGTATAAAGCGCATGAAGAAACTCCATGGTGATGGATATTTGGACTCATTTGATTTCGAATCGGTTGAGACATGCGAACCATGCCTCTTGGGCAAGATGACTAAAGGACGCCGTTGGATGGAGCGGGCAAGTGATTCATTGGAAATGATACATGTTGATGTATGCAATCTAGTGAGTCTTGTAGCGTGCAGTGGATATCGTTATTTTCTTACCTTCACTGATGATTTGAGTAGATATAGTGTATATTTACTTCATGAAACACAGGTCTGAATCGTTTGAAAGGTTCAAGCAAATTCAGAGTGAAGTTTAAAGATCATCATGACAAGAAGATAAAAATGACTGCCATATGATCGTGGAGGTGAATATCTGAGTCACGAGTTTGGCATACAACTTAAGACAATGTGAAAGTTGTTTCACAAATAAACGCCACCTGGAACACCATAGTGTGATGGTGTGTCCGAACATCATAGTTATGCTCTATTGGACATGGTGCGTGCTATGATGTCTCTTGTCGTTTTACTATTATAATTTTGGGGTTATGCATTAGAGACAACTACATTCACTTTAAATAGGGCACCATCTAAATCCGTTGAGATGACACCATGTGAATTATGGTTTGATAGAAACCTAAGCTGTCATTTCTTAATACTTGGGGCTGCGACACTTGTGTGGAAAATGTTTTCACCTAATGAGGTCGAACCCAAGGCGGACAAATGCATCTTCATAGAATACCCTAAGATCAGTTGGGTGAACCTTCTATCTCAGATCCAAGTGCAAAGTGTTTGTTACTAAAACGGATCCTTTCTCGAGGAAAAGTTTCTCTCGAAAGAATTAACTAGGAGGAAGATAGAACTTGATGAGGTTGTTTAAACTTTGTTCAACCAGAGAGTAGCGCAGCGCAGGACGTTGTTTCTGTGAAGCCTACGTTAGTTGAAGAGGAAGTTAATGATGATGATCATGAAGCTTCAGGATCAAGTTACTATCGAACTTCGTAGGTTGACAAGGATGTGTATTGCTCCTAAGCAGTACGACAACCCTGTCTTGGAGGTCATGTTGTTGGACAACGATGAACCTACGAGCTATGGAGAAGCGATGATGGGACCGGATTCCGACAAATGGTTGGAGGCCATGAAATCCGAGATAGGATCCATGTATGAAAACCAAGTATAGACTTTGGTAGACTTGCTCGTTGGACGGCAGGTCGTTGAGTACAAATGGATCTTTAAAATGAAGACAGACGCTGATGGTAATTGTCACCATTTGTAAAGCTCGACTTGTTGCAAAGTTGTTTGTGACAAGTTCAAGGAGTTGATTGCGATGAGACTTTCTCACTCGTAGCGATGCTAAAGTCTGTTGGAATTGTGTTAGCAGTTGCTGCGTTTTCAATTATGAAATCTGGCAGATGGATGTCAAAACATCGTTTCCTTAACGGTTTACTTGAGGAAAGGTTGTATGTGATACAACCAGAAGGTTTTGTCAGGCCTAAGGATGCTAAAAGGTGTGCAAGCTTCGGTGATCCTTCCATGGACTGAAGCAAGCATCTCGGAGTTGGAATATACGCTTTGATGAGGTGATCAAAGTTTTGATGTTTATACAAAGTTTACGAGAAACTTCTATTTGCAATAAAGTGACTGGGAGCACTATAGAATTTCTGATAAGTATATGTGGATGACATATTGTTGATCAGAAATAATGTAGAGTTTCTGGAAAGCATGAAACGGTTGTTTGAAAAGTGTTTTTCAAAGGAAGACCTCGATAAAGCTACCTAATTGTTGAGCATCAAAATATATAGAGATAGATCAAGATGCTTGATGAGACTTTCAATGAGTGCATACCTTGACGAGATTTTGAAAGAGTTCAAAATGGATCAGCTAGAGAAATAGTTCTCGTCTGATTTGTAAGGTGTGAAGTTGAGTGAGACTCAAAGCTCGACAACGGCAGAAGAAAGAGAAAGGACGAACGTCGTCCCCTATGCCTTAGCCATAGGCTCTATATTATGCCATGATGTGTACCGCACCTGTGTGTGCCTTGCCATGAGTCTGTCAAGGGGTACAAGAGTGGTCCAGGAGTGGATCACTGGACAGCGGTTGGAATTATCCAGGAGTGGATCACTGGACTAAGGAAATGTTTCTTGATTATGGAGATGATAAAGAGTTTGTCGTAAAGAGTTACGTCGATGCAAGCTTTAACACCTATCCGGATGACTAGTAGTAGCATTCTGGATACGTATATTGGAGCAGCCATTTGGAAGTAGTACCAAGTGGAGTGTGGTAGCAGTGTTTACGATTTGACATAGAGATTTGCAAAGTACACACGGATCTGAATATCGTAGACCCGTTGACTATAAGACCTCTCTCACATGCAGAGCATGATCGAGCCCCAGAACTCATTGGGTGTTAGATTCATAACAATGCGAATCACATGGTGATGTGAACTAGATTATTGACTCTAGTGCAAGTGGGAGACTGTTGGAAATATGCCCTACAGGCAATAATAAATTAGTTATTATCATATTTCCTTGTTCATGATAATCGTTTATTGTCCATGCTATAATTGTATTGATCGGAGACTTAGATGCATGTGTGGATACATAGACAAAACCATGTCCCTAGTATGCCTCTAATAGACTAGCTCGCTGATCAAAAGATGGTTAAGGTTTCCTAGCCATGGACATGAGATGTCATTTGATAACGGGATCACATCATTAGGAGAATGATGTGATGGACAAGACCCAAACTACAAATGTAGCATATGATCGTGTGAGTTTATTGCTACTGTTTTCTGCATGTCAAGTATGTGTTCCTATGACCATGAGATCATGCAACTCACAGATATCGGAGGAGTCCCTTGTGTGTATCAAACGTCGCAACGTAACTGGGTGACTATAAAGGTGCTCTACAGGTATCTCCGATGGTGTCTGTTGAGTTGGCATGGATCGAGACTGGGATTTGTTACTCCGTGTGAGGAGAGGTATCTCGGGGCCCACTCGGTAATGCAACATCACAATAAGCCTTGCAAGCAATGTGACTAATTGTAAGTTGCAGGATCTTGTATTACGGAACGAGTAAAGAGACTTGCCGGTAACGAGGTTGAACTAGGTATGGAGATACCGACGATCGAATCTCGGGCAAGTAACATACCAAAGAACAAAGGGAACGTTATACGGGATTAACTGAATCCTTGACATAGAGGTTCGACCGATAAAGATCTTCGTAGAATATGTAGGAACCAATGTGGACGTCCAGGTCCCGCCATTGGTTATTGACCGTAGAGGTGTCTCGGTCATGTCTACATAGTTCTCGAACCCGCAGGGTCTGCACACTTAAGGTTTGGTGACGTTTTGGTAGTGTAGAGTTATGTATGGTGGTGACCGAAGGTTGCTCGGAGTCCCGGATGATATCCCGGACATCACGAGGAGCACCAGAATGGTCCGTAGGTAAAGATTCATATATAGGAAGTCCCAGTTTGGTTTCTGGAAAAGTTTCGGGCTCATCGGTAGTGTACCGGGAGTGCCGGTAGTGTATCCGGAGGCCTCCGGGAGGGGTATTTCGACCCCAAGAGGTCCATGGGCTGTGGGAGAATAATAACCAGCCCTTAGTGGGCTGGGAAAACAGCCACAAAGTCCCATGGCGCAGGAGAGAAAGTCCTAAAGCAAAAAAGTGGAAAATCAGCCAATAGGAGGCAATCCTACTCCAACTAGGATTGGGGGTGAAGTAGGATTGCTTCCCACCTCCTATTTCGGCCGACCCAAAGGCCTTGGCTGCCTCTTCTCTCCTCTCCTCCTATATATACTAGTGGATTGGGTGGTTTTTGGACAGAATTTCCGGCCACGTGCTACCCGTTCCACCGGTGCATAGTTTCTCCTCTAGATCGGTTTTCTGCAACGCTTAGGCGAAGCCCTGCCGGAATTGCTCCACCACCATCACCGGAGCGCCGTCACGCTGCCGATGAACTCTCTATCCTCTCCACCTCCTCTCTCTGGATCGAGATGGTGGAGATCATCATCAAGCTGCACATGTGCTGAACGCGGAGGTGCCGTCCGTTCGGCGCTAGATCGGAAGGACCGTGATCGAGATCGCGAGACGGTTCGTGATGTGATCACGGAACGGATCGTGATGAGTTCGCGGGACAGATCGTGATCAAGATCGTGAGACGGATCGTGATGAGTTGGCGGGACGGATCATGATGTGTTCGCGGGACGGTTTGTGATTGGATCGCGGGACGCTCGGCGATTTGGATCGCGAAGAAGTTCGACTACACCAACCGCGTTTCTTAACGCTTCCCGCTTAGGGATCTACAAGGGTATGTAGATCCACTCTCCCTATCATAGATGGTAATCACCATGGATAGGTTTGCATGTGCGTAGGAAATTTTTTGTTTCCCATGCGACGTTCCCCAACAGTCATAAATAAAACCGGAGAATACCATCTGGAAGTTGACATTAGATGTTAGGGATTGTAAGAGATCTTATATTGTATATATCTAGCTAGTAGCGTCGGATATATATATATACGAAAACTTTTTATACGACCAATCTCTCGGAGAAAGAGAGGTCGATCACTTCTATCTCTATATGTTCATGACGATCTTCTGTACTTAATGGTTCCTTCATTTGCTTACTAGCTAGCGTGTCGAGTTCTCTCTATAGTAGCTAGCGTCGACCAAGCATGGAGAAAGAGAGGACACTTCTCTCTATTAATCAGCTAGCTAAAACAATATAAAACCCCTAAATTAACCGTCCAAAACCCCCTAAACCCCCCTCCCTTTCAAAAAAAACCTAGCAACTGCTAGATGCTGACGCGTGGATGCCTTTTGGTTCCGGTTGGTATTACCAACCGGGACTAACGGTACTCCTGCCTGGGCTCCCCGCAGAGGCCACGTGGAACCCCTTCTGTCCCGGTTTGTAAGAGAACCGGGACTAAAGGTTTTGGGCTTTAGTCCCGGTTCCAGAACCGGGACTAATGGGCCTTACGAACCGGGACAAATGGGCCTTTTTCTACTAGTGTATAACATGGAATGAGACCATGAGGGCTCTGAATTAGACATGTTGACTATACTATTTAGTTCAACCTCCATCAGTACATATAAGATTACCTGTTCTGACATGCAAATATTTGGGAAGTAATGTAGTAAGTAAGATAAAGTATTATCTGGAATTCTGGATCCCAAAACAACCACGTAATTGCAATCTGCATATGATGCGATTATTCAAGATCCATTTTCTGATATATTCAGTTAGATGCATCAAATCAAGTCTTCCTGACATCATTTAAATGCATATCACAAATACCGACCTCTTACTACCACCCGTATGGCAAGAAACATGGCATGCTATCCTGGGGGAAAAACACCTGCTAAGGCCTCCTTTGGTTCATAGGATAGGATTATCATAGGAATAGGAAACTTGTAGGAAATAAGATGACACGCATCTCAAATTCTATGAGTAGCATTAGGAAAAGAGATGTCATTTGGTTCACGTCATAGGAATTTTTCCATTGAGTCTTGGCTCTTTTTTATTTTCCTTTGAAATGTGGACAATAGGAACCAATCCTACGTAGGAATAGGAATGCATTCCTATAAACCAAAGGTCTCAAAAGGAAAATTTCCTACAAAAACCCTATCCTATAGAATTCCTGTGAAATTCCTCCAAACCAAAAGAGGCCTAAATGCAGCATGCTAGCTTGAGATCCCTTATCAAATACCACAGTCTACTCGAGAATACTACAAATCATTGCATACTAACCCGTAAAAAAGAAACTTCAGACCCAAGAACACAACATCGATCTTCTCTCGATCAGCTGCAGGCACAAAAAACAAAAATTGTAATGGGAGGTCAAGGAAGGAACCCGTCGAGTTGTGTCTCGAGGAGGGAGGCGCATGGTGCAGCGCCTCGCTATGGAGGAGGACGAAGCCAGAGAAATCCGTCACTTTGTGTTTCCCGAAGGAAGGAGGAGGACGGTGGCGCCATGGCGGGAGGCACGATGAGGTGGTTGGGACTGGAAGGGGGTTGGGTTATGGGGAGGGCTGCCGGAAAGACGATCACTAGTAAAATGTCTGTCTCTAGTCTCGGTCGGGATGGGCCTTTAGTAACGGTTCCCCAACCAGTACTAAAGGGTCGGGACTAAAGGTCCAGACCTTTAGTACCGGTTGGACCACGGACCGGTATTAAAGGCCCACCACATGGCTGCCTGCGTGGGCTGGTGGTGGAGGACCTTTAGTACCGGTTGGTGATTCCAACCGGTACTAAGTGTTCTGTTTTTTTGTTTTAGCTTTTAATTAGGTTTTAGTTTTCCTCTCTATTTTTTTGTGTTTTCCCTTCATTTCAAATTTATTTTACGGTGCTACATACTGTAAACATTACACAAGTTGATGCATATATATGTAATACAATATACAATATCTCATACACAATATATATGCAAATGGAATTACACATCCATATATATTCTGGACTTATAAATTAAGGCCCAAAACCTGGCCGGGACTAGCTAGCTAGTGTTCCGGATGAAATCTCAATTTTCTACTACTGATTTGCTGGCATTATTGAGGCGACAGTAAGGAATAGTGCTCTCCGTTTACATCAATGACATGTCGAAGAAGAAATGCCGCAAATTCCTCTTGAAGTGCTACAAAGCGTTTCTCGGGTGAGAGCTTCGACATCATCTGCCAAACTTGGAGTTGTCTTTCACGTGTTCCTCTGCGACGTATACGACCTTCGGTCTGGATGCGAGTGTTCTCGCAGAGGAAGTATCCACAAAAATTTGTCCCCTGTGGCTGCTTCGTGCACTTTGCAAAAGAATAGGATTCAATAAGATAATGAATAATGAAGCATGATAATGGTATTGAAACTATAATTAAATAGATGCGTGGACCTAGTAGTACTACTTAATTACCTGCATCTTTTTCCACTTTAGCTTCGGTTTCCATTGACGACCGTGATGGTTTTTTTCTATCATCTTTTTCCAAACACTACGCGGCAAAGAAAAAGAACGAACAAGTTATTATAATTACTTTTGATATTAGGAAATAATGAAATAAAGCGAGATCGATAAATATTGAAATTACCGTTCTATCATAAAATACAAGTCCACGTATGATTGTTCTAGTGTATCTAGTGAGTCGTACACTTGAAAAAGTCCATCCGCGAGGATAATATTTAGGAGGATATAGTGGTCTCTGCGTAGAAGTTTATATAATTAAGAAGGCATGCATATAACTCATCAACTACACTTGACAACGAGCTAGTAAGCAAAAATAGAATTTGTAGTATGCAAGAGAGTAAACACTCACCCCATGTTGTAAGGAAATATTATAGTAGATTTGGTATTCATTAGTGCCTCTAGAAAATTTTCCAAGATATCTTCTGTGTCCTTGGTATAATGTTTTACCACATGACCATGAACGATATTTGGGTCGATGAACCCAATGTCATCGATTCCCTCTTGTTTCAATTCCCACATCTTCAATCTGCATAATAGCGTAGAAAAGAACATATATAGTGAGGATAAGCCAATGAACGATATCTTAGCTAGAGACTTAAATTATTAAAGATATAAATCACTTACAGACAATAGCAACTGATGAGAGTTTTGTCGATAGAGTCCATGTGGTATAACTGGAAAAGTTCTGAGAATTCAAGACATATGTCACATCCATTGACGTAATGCTCTTTCCTTACTTTGACCATGACTGCTGTCTCCCCTCACTTTGCTTCACGCAGGTACCAATCATGCAACTGTCGCATTGCAGTTGGTAGTTCCTTGTACTGCTCGGGTGTTGACGGGGATATACCCCATGGTATGACCCGGCCTGGCAACTCACAAGAGACACGGCCGAAGACATGACATCTTATTAATGACCCGGCCCGACAACTCACATGAGACCCGTTAAAGACATGACATCTTATTTATGACCCGGCAAGCAGGTCACAGGATAACCAAACCCAAGACCCGGCGGGTGAGCCGGCGCTAGGCAGCTCACAAGAGAAGGCCCACAAGAGAAGGCCCACAAGAGAGAAGGATTCCCTTAAAGGAAATAAGATCCGGAGTAGGATTCGTGAGAGACTAGTCCTAATCCTACTCCTAGTAGGACTATATTTGTAAACCTACCCTCTCCACTTATATAAGGAGGGGTAGAGCACCCCTAGAGGGACAAGTTCTCAAGAGACACAAGTCTACAAGTTTAGACAACACAAGAGATTAGAGGCACAAGAGATTAGAGGTAGTAATTAGCACCCTTGTAACCGAGAGATCTTCATCATCATCAATACCAGACAAGCAGGACGTAGGCTTTTACCTCCATCGGAGGGGCCGAACCTGGGTAAAACTCCGTGTCTTCTCGATTCCAATCAACCCCTTCAAGCCGCCACGTAGTTGCGTCTCACCCCGAACCTAAGTCCGTTCACCCGGACATCTGCCGTGACAAATCCACGACAGTTCGCGCCCACCGTGGGGCAACGCTCAGTGATGTTATGTTCTTGAAGGGATCTCCTCAGAGATCGAGAATATCACTATGAGCCAGATGAAGAAGAGTCCGGGCGAAACAGTCGCACAAGATAAACTGGCTATGAGGTTTGAAATTCAAGAGAAGCTAGGATTGCGTATAAGCGTCGGCGCCGAGACCCAGAAGAGTTCACGGGAAGTTTTTGGCAGCGTATCATCCGTGGTGATATGTAAAATCGCCGGTATCATCGAAATTACTAAAGCCAATCCTCACGATCGGTTTTGCTCTCCATACATAGGCGTTACAAGTCTGAAGATAATCGTCTATTGCAGCGAATCACGGGAAAGCAAAGAGCCTGCTGCGACTACCAGCCACGAAGGCGTTGGCGGCAGGAACGGTAGCAATGTTGATTGTGCTAAAGGCACCAGCCACGAGGCACCCATCAAAGTCGACGAGTGTGTCTGCCACTCCCAATTCGAGCCGAACACAAAATAAAAAAAGAATCATAAACTCAAGTGCTTACGGACTCCTGAGATTTGGGCAGTCCTAGTTACTCCCGAGGCAGGGCATAATTTTGGTTAATTCGCACGAAGTGAAAATCTTCAGGTTCTTTGCAATGGTCAGGTCAGCCCTGACTTTCTTTCACGATTACCCAAAGGTACAAAGAAAAAATAAAGGCCACGGATGGAGGGAACACAACCATGAGAATCAAAAGGGGGCCATGGATTCGATCCAGCAATCTGTTGGCTGACTTTGAACGACACTACCACTCCAGCTACTGCAGGTGTTCTATGAGTCTGATGGGTAATAGGGCCATACCAATGCTATTACTACCTGAACACGGTTCAATAGGTCTGATGGATATAATCGATTCTTTCCATACTAGTCCATCACCACGTGAAGAAGAAAACCATATATTTTTGTGACCCAGAAACAACACTTTTCTACAGCAATATGGATCTGGCCTCCGTTACATACAATGTCAGGGGCAAACAGTATAGAGAATTACCAGAACATGTCCAAAACATCGCTGACCGGATCCATATTGTTTGCCCTGGACATTGCGGATGACGAGACGTCTATTGCGGATCATCCGTCGTTCGGATAAATCAGGTGATATCGATCTCATTTGTTCTGTCAGTATATATTAATTTTTTCTATGAGAACAATTACTTCGTCTTTGTAATCTTTTTTACACAGGACAAATTATTCATTGCCAAAGTGGCATCATACCGCGGAGATGGAGGTGCACCAACTTCATTTGGTACAGGCGTCTATACTGGCTTACAGCGCCACAACCGTCTCTCGCGGCCGCGCCGGCTCAAAATGTCCATGGCTGAGTCATCTATCCGCGTCGGCTTACAATACCCACGGCCGAGTCACCCGTCTGCGCTGGTTTACAATACCACGACCGTCTCTTGCGACAGCACTGGCTTACAACGTCGTGGCCATCTCTTGTCACCTTTGCCGGCT
Source organism: Hordeum marinum (assembly GCA_022496015.1). Taxonomy (NCBI): domain Eukaryota; kingdom Viridiplantae; phylum Streptophyta; class Magnoliopsida; order Poales; family Poaceae; genus Hordeum; species Hordeum marinum. Next base: position 385,881,316 of record CM039675.1, read on the forward strand.
TGCAGATGAAGATTCTCAAGCCGCCTCTTCGAGTCAACTTGAGGCTCGGGGGCTACAAACATGGCAAGACGCATTTGGTCGTTTTCAATGAGAAGCCCGGGTCTTTGCAAGATGAAATTTTCCGGCTTAGAAATTTGAGTTGAAGTGGTTTGTTCGCCGTCAAAACGGCTGATCTATCATCCGCCTTTATGCCCTATCAAGCGCTGTTGCAGGGAGGCTTCTTGCCTTTGGGTATAGGTTACATCTCCCCTGCACAGTCTGCTTTTACGCTGTTGCAAGGAGGCTTCTTGCCTTCGGGTATAGCTTACATCTCGCTTGCACAGCCGGCGTTATGCCCAATTAAGCACTGTTGCAAAGAGGCTTCTTACCTTCGGGTATAGCTTACATCTCCTTTGCACAGCCAGCTGTTATTAAACTGTTGCAAGGAGGCTTCTTGCCTTCGGGTATAGCTTACATCTCCCTTGCATAGTTGGCTTTGTGCCCTATCAAGTGCTATTGCAGGAAGGCTTCTTGCCTTCGGGTATAGCTTACATCTCCCCTGCACAGTCTGCTTTTACGCTGTTGCAAGGAGGCTTCTTGCCTTCGGGTATAACTTACATCTCCCTTGCACAGCCGGCGTTATGCCCAATTAAGCACTGTTGCACAGAGGCTTCTTGCCTTCGGGTATAGCTTACATCTCCTTTGCACAGCCAGCTGTTATTATACTGTTGCAAGGAGGCTTCTTGCCTTCGGGTATAGCTTACATCTCCCTTGCACAGTTGGCTTTATACCTAGTTTGGTTACATTAAGCGCTGTTGTTGATGGAGGCTTCTTACCTTTGGTATAGCTTACATGACCCTAAGACAACAACGTGTACACCAAATTCCAGTTGCTTATCAACTGCGGCCATCTTAGGGGGCTTCTTACCGACGGGTATCGCTTATCTCACCCTAATGGCCGGCTTTATGCCACTTCCGGTTACTTATTAACCGCGGTTGTCGAAGGGGGCTTCTTACCAACGGGTTCTCTTATCTCACCCTAACAACCGGCGTTTTACGCCAAAACTCGGTTTCTTATCAACTGTAGCTATTGAAGGAGGCTTCTTGCCTTCGGGTATAGCTTACATCTCCCTTCAAACAGCCGGCTTTATGCCGTTTCAGGCTAATCATTAGCCGCAGTTGTCGATGGAGGCTTCTTGCCCTAGGGCATAGCTTACATCTCCCATCAACAGCCGGCGTCCACGCATACAATATTCAAACATTAACAGGAGGCTTCTTACCTTTAGGTACAACTTACATTGCCCTACAAATAGCCGGTTTTACGCCGCTTCGGCTCATTATTAGCCGCGGTTGTCGATGGAGGCTTCTTACCTTTAGGTACAACTTACATTACCCTACAACAACTGGTTCTCGACAAAGTTCATCTTACAAGAACCGGAGTCATACTACTCCGGTTGAAAAGTTTCAAAGTGCTCGTCCGGCTCTAAATTACTGGAGAAGGCATGACATCTTCAAAGACAAGCGCCGTCTCTAAAAGTTCAAGATGGATTCATAAAAAGGGGGGATCAATCAATAAAGAGCCGGCAAAACAAAAACACGGAGAGACGGAAATATATACATCCGGAGCTGCATTCAAGAAAGGCAGGATTATCCTTAAAGCTATTACAAAGGTGCTCTCAAATGGGAGCTAAAAGGTGGAGCCGTGTATTATCAAGGGGGCTTCCCACCTCCAAATAACTGTTGGAAATATGCCCTAGAGGCAATAATAAATTAGTTATTATCATATTTCCTTGTTCATGATAATCGTTTATTATCCATGCTATAATTGTATTGATCGGAGACTTAAATGCATGTGTGGATACATAGACAAAACCATGTCCCTAGTATGCCTCTAATGGACTAGCTCGTTGACCAAAGGATGGTTAAGGTTTCCTAGCCATGGACATGAGATGTCATTTGATAACGGGATCACATCATTAGGAGAATGATGTGATGGATAAGACCCAAACTACAAACATAGCATGTGATCGTGTCAGTTTATTGCTACTGTTTTCTGCATGTCAAGTATATGTTCCTATGACCATGAGATCATGCAACTCACGGATATCGGAGGAGTGCCTTGTGTGTATCAAATGTCACAACATAACTGGGTGACTATAAAGGTGCTCTATAGGTATCTTCGATGGTGTCTGTTGAGTTGGCATGGATCGAGACTGGGATTTGTTACTCCGTGTGACGGAGAGGTATCTCGGGGCCCACTCGGTAATGCAACATCACAATAAGCCTTGCAAGCAATGTGACTAATTTTTAGTTGCGGGATCTTGTATTACAGAACGAGTAAAGAGACTTGCTGGTAACGAGGTTGAACTAGGTATGGAGATACCGACGATCGAGTCTCGGGCAAGTAACATACCGAAGAACAAAGGGAACATTATACGGGATTAACTGAATCCTTGACATAGAGGTTCGACCGATAAAGATCTTCGTAGAATATGTAGGAACCAATGTGGACGTCCAGGTCCCGCCATTGGTTATTGACCGTAGAGGTGTCTCGGTCATGTCTACATAGTTCTCGAACCCGCAGGGTCTGCACACTTAAGGTTTGGTGACGTTTCGGTAGTGTAGAGTTATGTATGGTGGTGACCGAAGTTTGTTCGGAGTCCCGGATGAGATCCCGTACGTCACGAGGAGCTCCGGAATGGTCTAGAGGTAAAGATTCATATATAGGATGTCCCAGTTTGGTCGCCGGAAAAGTTTCGGGCTCATCGGTAGTGTACCGGGAGTATCGGTAGTGTACCGGGAGTGCCGGTAGTGTACCGGGGGACTTCCGGGAGGGGTATTTCGACCCCAAGAGGTCCATGGGCTGTGGGAGAATAATAACCAGCCCTTAGTGGGCTGAGAAAACAGCCACAAAGGCCCATGGCGCAGGAGAGAAAGTCCTAAAGCAAAAAGTGGAAAATCAGCCAATAGGAGGCAATCCTACTCCAACTAGGATTGGAGGTGAAGTAGGATTGCTCCCACCTCCTATTTCGGCCGACCCAAAGGCCTTGGCTGCCTCTCCTCTCCTCTCCTCCTATATATACTAGTGGATTGGGTGGTTTTTGGACAGAATTTCTGGCCACGTGCTACCCGTTTCACCGGTGCACAGTTTCTCCTCTAGATCGGTTTTCCGCAGCGCTTAGCCGAAGCCCTGTCGGAATCACTCCACCACCATCACCGGAGCGCCTTCACGCTGCCGGTGAACTCTCTCTCCTCTCCACCTCCTCTCGCTGGATCGAGACGGTGGAGATCGTCATCAAGCTGCACGTGTGCTGAACGCGGAGGTGCCGTCCGTTCGGCGCTAGATCGGAAGGACCGTGATCGAGATCGCGAGACGGTTCGTGATGAGATCGCGGAACGGATCGTGATGAGTTCGCGGGACAGATCATGATCAAGATCGTGAGACGGATCGTGATGATATCGCGGGACGAATTGTGATGAGTTCACGGGACGGATCGTGATTGGATCGCGGGACGGATCGTGATGAGATCGCGGGACGCTCGGCGATTTTGATCGCGAAGATGTTCGACTACACCAACCGCGTTTCTTAACGCTTCCCGCTTAGCGATCTACAAGGGTATGTAGATCCACTCTCCCTCTCGTAGATGCTCATCACCATGGATAGGTTTGCGTGTGCGTAGGAATTTTTTTGTTTCCCATGCGACGTTCCCCAACAGTGGCATCATGAGCTAGGTTGATGGTTCGATGAGATCTCGAGTAGAACACAAAAGGTTTGTGGGCGTTGATGCTTAGATTGCTTCCTCCCTTGGTCGTATTTGGGTTCAGCGGGATTGTGAGATGAAGCGGCCCGGACCAACATTACTCGTACGCTTACGAGAGACCGGTTCCCTCGACGCAACTTGTTGCCTAGATGGCTTGCGGGTGACACTTTCTCTCACTTTAGTTGGATCGGATTCGACAAAGGTGGTCCTTGAGAAGGTTGAAAAGCAATCTATGTGTCACCGTTGTGGTTTATGCGTAGGTGAGAATCGTTCTTGCTAGATACCCGTAGCAGCCACGTAAAATATGCAACAACAATTAGAGGACGTCTAACTTGTTTTTGCAGGGTATGTTGTGATGTGATATGGCCAATTACATGATGAGATATGTGTGATGTATGAGATGATCATGTGATGTATAGATTATCACGACTTGCATGTCGATGAGTACGGCAACCGGCAGGAGCCATAGGGTTGTCTTTAATTATTGTATGACCTGCGTGTCAATCATTAAGCGCTATGTAATGCTTTACTTTATCGCTACGGTAGCAATAGTAGTAGAAGCATGCAGGGCGTGACAACCCCGATGGCGACACGTTGATGGAGATCAAGATGATGGAGATCATGGAGTCATGCCGGTGACGATGGAGATCATGTCGGGGCTTTCTAGATGGAGATCAAAAGCACAAGTTCATGGCCATATCATGTCACTTATGATTTGCATGTGATGTTAATCCTTTTATGCACCTTGTTTTGCTTAGGACGACGGTAGCATTATAAGGTGATCCCTCACTTAATTTCAAGATAAATTGTGTTCTCCTCGAGTGTGCACCGTTGCGAAAGTTCGTCGTGTTGAGACACCACGTGATGATCGGGTGTGATAGACTCTACGTTCACATACAACGGGTGCAAGCCAGATTTGCACGCGCAGAACACTCGGGTTAAACTTGACGAGCCTAGCATGTACAGACATGGCCTCGGAACACAAGAAGACCGAAAGGTCGAACATGAGTCATATAGTAGATATGATCAACATAATGATGTTCACCATTGCAGCCACCTCAACTCACGTGATGATCGGACTTGAGTTGGTGAATTTGGATCATGTGTCACTCGAATGACCCGAGGGATGTCAATTTGAGTGGGAGTTCTTAAGTAATATGATTAATTGAACTCATTATCATGAACATAGTCAAAGTGTCTTTTCAAATTATGTTGTAGATTACTAGCTCGCGCTGTAGCTCCCTTAAATTTTTATATGTTCCTAGAGAAATAGAGTTGAAAGATGTTGGTAGCAATATTGCGGACTGGGTCCGTGATCTGAGGATTGTCCTCATTGCTGCACAGAAGGCTTATGTCCTTAATGCACCGCTCGGTGCGCCACCCCCTCTAGCATCGTCTATAGATGTTGTGAACATCTAACAGGCACGTTTCGATGACTACTTGATAGTTTAGTGCGTCATGCATTACGACTTAGAATTGAGGCTCCGAAACGTTTTGAACGTCACGGAACATATGAGATGTTCTAGGAGTAGAGATTGTGATCTCAGGCTCGTGCCTGTGTTGTGAGATATGAGATCTCCAACAAGATTCTTTGCCTGTAAGATGAAGGAGAATAGCTCAATCGTTGAGCATGTACTCAGATTGTCTGGGTACTACAATCGCTTGAATCAAGTGGGAGTTGATCTTCCAGATAAGATAGTGATTGATATAGTTCTCCAAGTCACTGTCACTAAAGCTACTAGAACTTAGTGATGAACTATAATACACCAGGGATAGAAGTATTGATCCCTGAGCTGTTCGCGATGTTTGACACCGCGAAGGTAGAAATCAAAAAGGAGCGTCAAGTGTTGATGGTTAATCAAACCACTAGTTTTGAAAAGGGCAAGAGCAAGGAGGGAAACTTCATGGATAGCAAGTCAGTTGCTGCTCCAGTGAAGCAACCCAAAGTTGAACTCAAACCCGAGACTAAGTGCTTCTGTTATGAGGTGAGCGGTCGCTGAAGCGGAACAACCCTAGATACTTGGTAGATAAGAAGGATGGCAACATTGATAGAAGTATATTTGATATACGAGTTATTAATGTGTACCTTGCTAGTACTCTTAGTAGCACCTGGGTATTGGATACCGGTTCGGTTGCTAAATGTTAGTAACTCAAAATAAAAGCTACGGAATAAACGGAGAACTAGCTAAGGGTGAGGTGATGATATGTGTTGGAAATGTTTCCAAGGTTGATGTGATCAACATCGCACGCTCTCTCTACCTTCAGGATTAGTGACGAACCTAAATGTTATTTGGTATTTTGAGTTGAGCTTGAACATGATTAGATCATGTTTATTGGAATACGGTTATTCATTTAAGTTAGAGAATAATGGTTATTCTGTTTACATGAATAATACCTTCAATGGTCATGCACCCAGTGAGAATGGTTTGTTGAAATCTTGATCGTAGTGGTACACATGTTCATAACATTGATGTCAAAAGATACAAAGTTAATAATGATAGTACCACATACTTGTGGCACTACCGCTAAATGTCATATTGGTATAAAGCGCATGTAGAAACTTCATGCTGATGGATATTTGGACTCATCCGATTTCGTATCGGTTGAGACATGCGAACCATGCCTCTTGGGCAAGATGACTAAAAGACCCCGTTGGATGGAGAGGGCAAGTGATTCATTGGAAATGATACATATTGATGTATGCAATCTAGTGAGTCTTGTAGTGTGCAGTGGATATCGTTATTTTCTTACCTTCACTGATGATTTGAGTAGATATAGTGTATATTTACTTAATGAAACACAAGTCTGAATCGTTTGAAAGGTTCAAGCAAATTCAGAGTGAGTTTAAAGATCATCGTGACAAGAAGATAGAAATGACCACGATATGATCGTGCAGGTGAATATCTGAGTTACGAGTTTGGCATACAACTTAAGACAATGTGAAATGTGTTTCACAACTAACGCTACCTGGAACACCATGGTGTGATGGTGTGTCCGAACATCATAGTCATGCTCTATTGATATAGTGCATACTGTGATGTCTCTTATCGTTTTACTACTATAATTTTTGGGGTTATGCATTAGAGACAACTACATTCACTTTAAATAGGGCATCATCTAAATCCGTTGAGATGACACCGTGTGAATTATGGTTTGATAGAAACCTAAGCGGTCATTTCTTAATATTTGGGGCTGTGACACTTGTGTGGAAAATGTTTTCACCTAATGAGGTCGAACCCAAGGCGGACAAATGCATCTTCATAGAATACCCTAAGATCAGTTGGGTGAACCTTCAATCTCAGATCCTAGTGCAAAGTGTTTGTTGCTTAAACGGATCCTTTCTCGAGGAAATGTTTCTCTCGAAAGAATTGAGTGGGAGGAAGATAGAACTTGATGAGGTTGTTAAACCTTTGTTCAACCAGAGAGTAGCGCAGCGCAGAAAGATGTTTCTGTGAAGCCTACGTTAGTTGAAGAGTAAGTTAATGATGATGATCATGAAGCTTCAGGATCAAGTTACTATCGAACTTCGTGGGTCGACAAGGATGTGTACTGCTCCTAAGTGGTACGACAACTCTGTCTTGGAGATCATGTTGTTGGACAACGATGAACCTACGAGCTATGGAGAAGCGATGATGGGCCCGGATTCCGACGAAAGGTTAGATGCCATGAAATCCGAGATAGGATCCATGTATGAAAACCAAGTATAGACTTTGGTAGACTTGCTCATTAGACGGCAGGTCGTTGAGTACAAATGGACCTTTAGAATGAAGACAGAGACTGATGGTGAATGTCACCATTTGTAAAGCTCGACTTGTTGCAAAGTTGTTTGTGACAAGTTCAAGGAGTTGACTGCGATGAGGCTTTCTCACTCGTAGCGATGCTAAAAGTCTGTTGGAATTATGTTAGCAGTTGCTGCATTTTCAATTATGAAATCTGGCAGATGGATGTCAAAACATCGTTTCCTTAACGGTTTACTTAAGGAAAGGTTGTATGTGATACAACCAGAAGGTTTTGTCAGTCCTAAGGATGCTAAAAGATGAGCAAGCTTCAGTGATCCTTCTACGGACTGAAGCAAGCATCTCGGAGTTGGAATATACACTTTGATGAGGTGATCAAAGTTTTTGTAGTCTATACAAAGTTTACGAGAAACTTGTATTTGCAATAAAGTGAGTGGGAGCACTATAGACTTTCTGATAAGTATATGTGGATGACATATTGTTGATCAGAAATAATGTAGAGTTTCTAGAAAGCATAAAACGGTCATTTGGAAAGTGATTTTCAAAGGAAGACCTGGATCAAGCTACCTAATTGTTGAGCATCAAAATCTATGGAGATAGATCAAGATGCTCGATGAGACTTTCAATGAGTGCATACCTTGACAAGATTTTGAAAGAGCTCAAAATGGATCAGTTAGAGAAAGAGTTATCGCCTGATTTATAAGGTGTGAAAGTTGAGTGAGACTCAAAGCTCGACAACGGCAGAAGAAAGAGAAAGGACGAACGTCGTCCCCTATGCCTTAGCCATAGGCTCTATATTATGCCATGCTGTGTACCGCACCTGTGTGTGCCTTGCCATGAGTCTGTCAAGGGGTACAAGTGTGGTCCAGGAGTGGATCACTGGACAGCTGTCGGAATTATCCTTAGTAACCAGGAGTGGATTACGTCGATGCAAGCTTTAACACCTATCCGGATGACTAGTAGTAGCAATCTGGATACGTATAGTGGAGCAGCCATTTGGAAATAGTACCAAGTGGAGTGTGGTAGCAGTGTTTACGGTTTGACATAGAGATTTGCAAAGTACACACGGATCTGAATATCGCGGACCCGTTGACTATAAGACCTCTCTCACATGCAAAGCATGATCGAGCCCCAAAACTCATTGGGTGTTAGATTCATAACAATGCGAATCACATGGTGATGTGAACTAGATTATTGACTCTAGTGCAAGTGGGAGACTGTTGGAAATATGCCCTAGAGGCAATAATAAATTAGTTATTATCATATTTCCTTGTTCATGATAATCGTTTATTATCCATGCTATAATTGTATTGATCGGAGACTTAAATGCATGTGTGGATACATAGACAAAACCATGTCCCTAGTATGCCTCTAATGGACTAGCTCGTTGATCAAAGGATGGTTAAGGTTTCCTAGCCATGGACATGAGATGTCATTTGATAACGGGATCACATCATTAGGAGAATGATGTCATGGATAAGACCCAAACTACAAACATAGCATGTGATCGTGTCAGTTTATTGCTACTGTTTTCTGCATGTCAAGTATATGTTCCTATGACCATGAGATCATGCAACTCACGGATATCGGAGGAGTGCCTTGTGTGTATCAAATGTCGCAACGTAACTGGGTGACTATAAAGGTGCTCTACAGGTATCTTCGATGGTGTCTGTTGAGTTGGCATGGATCGAGACTGGGATTTGTTACTCCGTGTGACGGAGAGGTATCTCGGGGCCCACTCGGTAATGCAACATCACAATAAGCCTTGCAAGCAATGTGACTAATTTTTAGTTGCGAGATCTTGTATTACAGAACGAGTAAAGAGACTTGCCGGTAATGAGGTTGAACTAGGTATGGAGATACCGACGATCGAATCTCGGGCAAGTAACATACCGAAGAACAAAGGGAACGTTATACGGGATTAACTGAATCCCTGACATAGAGGTTCGACCGATAAAGATCTTCGTAGAATATGTAGGAACCACTGTGGACGTCCTGGTCCCGCCATTGGTTATTGACCGTAGAGGTGTCTCGGTCATGTCTACATAGTTCTCGAACCTGCAGGGTCTGCACACTTAAGGTTCGGGGACGTTTCGGTAGTGTAGAGTTATGTATGGTGGTGACCGAAGTTTGTTCGGAGTCCCGGATGAGATCCCAGATGTCACGAGGAGCTCCGGAATGGTCCGGAGGTAAAGATTCATATATAGGATGTCCCAGTTTGGTCGCCGGAAAAGTTTCGGGCTCATCGGTAGTGTACCGGGAGTATCGGTAGTGTACCGGGAGTGCCGGTAGTGTACCGGGGGACCTCCGGGAGGGGTATTTCGACCCCAAGAGGTCCATGGGCTGTGGGAGAATAATAACCAGCCCTTAGTGGGCTGGTAAAACAGCCACAAAGGCCCATGGCGCAGGAGAGAAAGTCCTAAAGCAAAAAGTGGAAAATCAGCCAATAGGAGGCAATCCTACTCCAACTAGGATTGGAGGTGAAGTAGGATTGCTCCCACCTGCTATTTCGGCCGACCCAAAGGCCTTGGCTGCCTCTCCTATCCTCTCCTCCTATATATACTAGTGGATTGGGTGGTTTTTGGACAGAATTTCCGGCCACGTGCTACCCGTTTCACCGGTGCACAGTTTCTCCTCCAGATCGGTTTTCCGCAGCGCTTAGCCGAAGCCCTGTCGGAATCACTCCACCACCATCACCGGAGCGCCGTCACGCTGCCGGTGAACTCTCTCTCCTCTTCACCTCCTCTCGCTGGATCGAGACGGTGGAGATCGTCATCAAGCTGCACGTGTGCTGAACGAGGAGGTGCCGTCCGTTCGGCGCTAGATCGGAAGGACCGTGATCGAGATCGCGAGACAGTTCGTGATGAGATCGCGGAACGGATCGTGATGAGTTCGCAGGACAGATCGTGATCAAGATCGTGAGACGGATCGTGATGAGATCGCGGGACAGATCGTGATGAGTTCACGGGACGGATCGTGATTGGATCGCGGGACGGATCGTGATGAGATCACGGGACGTTCAACGATTTGGATCGCGAAGATGTTTGACTACACCAACTGCGTTTCTTAACGCTTCCCGCTTAGGGATCTACAAGGGTATGTAGATCCACTCTCCCTCTCGTAGATGCTCATCACCATGGATAGGTTTGCGTGTGCGTAGGAAATTTTTTGTTTCCCATGCGACGTTCCCCAACAATAACATGCCGGCTTATCAAGCTGGGTCAGAGCAAGATTATGAGAAAAGGAGCAATGTTGTGAAAGTTATAAACATCTCCGGGTTGAGCTTCTTCAAGCCGCCCTTACAACAATGCAGAATATATCCTGTCTTGTTTATTTTTTGCAGGTATTATCTCTTAAGATGAGCTGCCATTAAATATTATGCAAGAGCAAATGGATCTTTTAATAGCCAATATGGCTGGATCTTCATGGTTTATCATAACCAGTAATAAATGATTGGGGTTTTTCAAACCAGCTCGGAGAAATTATTATTTTGCAAAGAGCCGCCCTGTCAGATATAATGTCGTATCGTCTAATTGGCCGGTTCTCCGATTTCTTTAATTATGTTCTGTAGTAATCTACAACACTCATGGATTTCTCAAACTTATATTTGCCGGGTTGCACCGCAACCACGAGCAGGAATTTCATGTCAAAGACAAAGGAATTATTTCAGGATATTCATTCCGGGTTAAATGACAACCACGGTCAGAGATTCATTCAAACAAATTGTGGTGAGTCATATTATTCTCACATAGTCCCGAGTCGCCGTAGGAAGGCGACACGACACTTGGGGGATACATTATTCACGTCCAAGTTTATATGAATTATGCAAGTCCCATGTCGCTGCAAGCATGCACCACGACACTTGGGGGCTAATGCAAGTCGGTGCTCAAATTATTACATTGTCATCAAGACCATATTATCTCAAGGAGATGAGCCGGCCCTTCTATATTTTTCTAAAGTCCCAGCCCAGTAATTCTTACTGACCCGACACTTGGGGGCTACAGTATTCAGCTGTTCCAACAGATTAAGAGATTCAAATTGAAGACCCGGCGCATCACATTCTGATGAGCTGGCCCTTGGGGGCTACACCCGCCGAAGCTTTCTGATGAGCCGGCACTTGGGGGCTACACCCGCCGAAGCTTTCTAATGAGCCGACCCTTGGGGGCTACACCCGCCGAAGCATTATAAGATATAAGGCAATTATAAGTCCCAGGTTGCTGCAGGCAGGACAACCCGGCACTTGGGGGCTACACAGTCCAAAATGTTATTTGCAAAGCACCAAGTTATCATGGATAATCTCAGAGCTTGGGGGCTACAGGTAATATGGACATATCAAAAACTTTGAGGAGAATTTTCAAGATATTAAATATGGAGTTCAGTTGTTAGACCCGGCGTCACCAACACTTATGACCCGGTGTTATCAAAAGATCATAACCCGCCAGATTTTATATAAGCCGCCCTGCTTCACAACAATGGAAGTCTGGTTCTACATCAGATGGATTTTCATCCCAATATTTATCAAGTCAGCAGGATTCTAGTTATTTAACCCGGTGTCACCAATGATAAATGACCCGACATCATCAATGATTATGACCTGGTGGAGATGACCCGCCAAGAGTATTGGAAGCCGACTCAATGGCATATGGGTGTTCTATTCTCAATATTTTTCAAAAGACATTAAAAAGCAAGATGATTATCAAGACGACTCATTCATATGTTGCAAAGACCCGGATTTCTGAGAAGCCATTTTATAAAGCCGGCCAAAGGAGCAAGCTGACCATTTAACATATTTGTTACTCTTATTTCAGGAGCTTACCATGAATAAATTCAAGCTAACCTGGGGGCTAATGACGGGGATATACCCCATGGTATGACGCGGCCTGGCAACTCACAGGAGACCCAGCCGAAGACATGACATCTTATTCATGACCCAGCCCGGCAACTCACACGAGACCCGTTAAAGACATGACATCTTATTTATGACCCGACAAGCAGGTCATAGGATAACCAAACCCAAGACCCGGCGGGTGAGCCGGCGCTAGGCGGCTCACAAGAGAAGGCCCATAGGAGAAGGCCCACAAGAGAGAAGGATTCCCTTAAAGGAAATAAGACCCGGAGTTGGATTCGTGAGAGACTAGTCCTAATCCTACTCCTAGTAGGACTCTATTTGTAAACCTACCCTCTCCACTTATATAAGGAGGGGTAGAGCACCCCTAGAGGGACAAGTTCTCAAGAGACACAAGTCTACAAGTTTAGACAACACAAGAGAATAGAGACCCAAGAGATTAGAGGTAGCAATTAGCACCCTTGTAACTGAGAGATCTTCATCATCATCAATACCAGACAAGCAGGACGTAGGCTTTTACCTCCATCAGAGGGGCCGAACCTAGGTAAAACTCCGTGTCTTCTCGATTCAGATCAACCCATTCAAGCCGCCATGTAGTTGCGTCTCGCCTCGAACCTAAGTCCGTTCACCCGGACATCTGCCGTGACAAATCCACGACATGTGTGACAAGTGGTTTTCCGACGGCATATTGCATTGCGTACTCAGCTACACCGTACCCACGGATTTCCTCGGTGCCAAGGATTTGGCTAAGAGTGAGACCTGCAGCCTCTACTTCTTCGAGGTCGATTGGGTTGCCTTGCACGTCGACTACTTGGATTGCTTGCTTGCTTGGATTGGTACTTACCTTGAGCGGAGAGATCGATTGCTTGGATTGTTCTCCGAGCTGAGGAACTGTTTTCCTGCTAGTAGTACCACCTGTCATTGATGCCGTACTTCCCGACTTCTTCCTTGGGCTGGGGCAATTTCTCTGCTCACTTGCCTTCTAAATCTGTCGCTCACAGTCTGTCGGCATACACTCCACATATGACGGGGGTCGATCAATAAAGTGTTCCATAAAGCGCTCTTGGACTTCCTTGGGTATTACCTCCTTTGGCGGCAGGGTCTTGTTCGCAAAAAGGATTTCACTTGGCGATCGCTTTCAATTTTGGTTTCCTCTGGTGTCATGTCGTAAGGCAGCTTCCTTTTGGCTGGAGGCTCGGGTTTCTTCTTTGCTTTCTTCCAAAGAGGACTGCTAATGGCCTTCCTCTTTTGGGAGCCCTGCTGGCGGGATCGCTGCCGGGGTGGAGTTGGCTCACGCGGCGGAGATTGATATCGACGATATGGACTTGCGTCGTGCTCTGTCCCGAGGTTGGGTGAAGTCTCGCTGGGATCCATATCGAAATGGGACGCCTCTCGAGGTGGGGAGGACTGCTGGCGAGGTGGGGAGGACTGCCGGTGTTGTGATGCCTCTGGCTGGGATCCCTCGCGCTGGACATCGATACTCGGAGGAGCCGGTGGCCTTAGCGCCGAGTGTGGAAAGATGATGCAGTCCTTACGCCATAGAATGAGACCATGGCCGGCTTCTACCAGTGTTAACTCCCCCTCACCTCTAGGGAGGTCAAGCTGTAGTTCATCATATCCTGGCTCTATTGCGTCCACCACGACACAAGCATACCCAGCTGGAACCGGATTGAAATGCCAGAGAACATCAGGTGTATTTGGTAAAGCATAGCCCGTCGCGACCCGCACGGGTATGTTCTTCATTTTATGGATTAGATCACAAGATGTCTTCTCGGTGATATCATTCACGGGGGTGTGACCCAGCGGTGCCCCCGTGGAACCCACGCTGCTTTTCTGCAGTGTAGATGGGATGGGTTTCGATGCCTCCTGTCGCGGAGTTGCCCTTTGCTGGGTCAGTACCTGTATCTGCAGCTACTGCTCCTCGTACTTCTGTTCCAACTTTGAAAGTCGGTCTGCTTCCACCTTCTTTTTCTCGAACGGCTTTTATAACTGTCCTTCCATCCCGCAAACCCCTCAACCACGGAACAATGCCCACGCCTCGTGTTCGTCCTCCGTGTTCGGGATTCCTGAGGGCGTGTGTAAGCTCGTCGTTCTCTCTATCAGGGTGAAACCGTCCTTGTTAGGCAGCTTTTATTGCTTCAATCAACTCATCTGATGCATGCTTCAAACTGGCCAGTGCAATAATCTTCCCTGTTAGTGGGTCCAACTTTCCCCCATGCGCAAAAAACCAATTCCTACACCTCCGGGGCCAGTGGAAGGTTACTGGAGTGATCCCTTCAGCATGCATTTTATTTTCTAATGCATCCCACTTAGGAATGGCTGACTTGTATCCACCTGTCCCTAGTTTATGGTGATACTTTTCTTTCTCCGCATTTATCTTATTCTTTGCCGACTTCTCAATAGCAGCTTCTGATGTCTTGTACTCGATAAATGCGTCCCAAAGATTCCTTACCTTCTCATATATTCCTCTGAATTCGGGCGCCTTCTTGCCTCTAGCGTTGTACTCGGTCCATAATCTTTTCTTCCAAGTCTGGAATGTGCCGACCATCTTATGGAGAGCAAACTCCTTGACTTTGTCCCTTTGGCGCTCCGAGAGAGAATCGGGTAGGATGAAATGCTCCATGAGATCTTGCCAAAGGGCATCTTTAATTCTTTTATTGACATAATTCACTCCTGGTTTTGGTTTGTTTGGCTGAATCCATTCTTGCATTTTGATCGGGACTCCGTCCCTAACAACCACTCCGCATTGATGCACAAATGTCTTGGCATTGGCTTTAGGGTGAGTCGGTGCGCCATCATGTTTGAAAGCATCAAGATTGAGCTTTACGTTGTTGTCCAATATTTTGGCACCGCCTCGTACCTTTCTACTAGATTAGCTTGATCCGGAGGGCTAATAATTAAAAGGAGAAAGATTTGTTAATATATATATATATAGATAAATCAACTAATACACTTGTAATGATCACCAGAGGCTAATATGTGTATAAACCTCGCCGGACATTGTTAGTTGTTCTGGATTTTGGAACATAAGTAGTTCTTCCTCGGCCTCACATCCATCACCATAATCGTTTAGATATTGTGAGTCGTCATCATCATGTGATTTACCCAGAAGGTCCGCTGGGTTTTTGGAGGAGTGTATCATGTCGAAGATGTCCTCTTCATGAGCTCTACCGGTATTGTCCATAGCTTAATAACTAATCAATAATAATATAGATAAAACAAATTAGTATTCAAATTAGCATGCATTCAAGAAGCAAAATAACTGATAGTTAATTAATAATGCATCATCGAATACATATATAGTAGTTCTTAGAAAAGATCTCATCTCATACTCTCGGATAATAGTTAATACATCGGCTAATCCATCGATCTAGCTAATACATCATAATAATAGATATATAGTAGCTAATATATCGATCTAGCTAGAACCCTCGCGCCCGACGGATATCGGGGCGAGCGGTGGACACCCAAAGAGAAGGAACCATCACAGGAACATAGCTCCAGTCAGATCCCTAAAGAATCTGCCAGGTATTGTCGGACCTAGCCCCCAAAGCTGCCATGTAGAGACGGGCGTGCTCTTTCTCCTTGCTGACATGGTACTGTACCACCTCCGTGGGGGACTCAAGCCTCCGAATCGTCTGTGGCCCATGCGGCCGCTACCATAGAACCTCCGGGTCGACGATGGGCTGGCTCCTCACAAAGTTTTGCCGCCCGGAAGGCAGCACCTCCCAGTACCAGCCCGGCGAAGCCCAGTCCCGGATAGGGTCCCTCGGCTCAAGAAAGTGACCTCCTCCGCCGACTCGACGACGAGGATGCGGGATCGGCATCGTCAACGTCGAGAAGAAACCCTTAATTATGAAAACAAATTAAATAAAACTTATCAAAATTAACACTTAGCATCTAACAAATGAAAAAAATGAAACGATTTTCATATATAAATTATTTTCATCATATCAACATTTTCTATATATAGACATCCATCCATCCATCGATCTTGAGCAGAGTAGATGATCTCCATTGATCTATAGTTCTAATGGAGACACTTCATATAAGTGTTTTACTCTACATATGAACATTTTCTATATACATCAATCCATCCCTCTATACATACATACATACAAGGACAAAAAAATTCTATGAACAAAAAAAATCATCATATCAACATTTTCTATATATATACATCCATCCATGATCTTGAGCATAGTAGAGTATATCCCACAATATTCCTGAAGTTTGCCACAACTTTGCGAGATAATTAAGGTCAAAAGCTCTAAATTTCATAAATTTGCCACAACAAAAAATTCTTCAATGAACATCAAAATGAACTCTAAGTAAACACTAAAGACAAAATGATCATCCATCCATCCAAACATATCTATCTATCCATCTAACATCTCATACATATTTGATTTGCAAAAAAATGAACTCTAATGCAAAAAAATCTTTGATCGTTGGGGCTCATCGGTAGGATGGATTGTCGGGGCTCATCGGGGCGGGCCGACAGGACGACGCGTTGGGGGAGGGCTCGGCAACGGTGTCGGGTGTGGCGACGAGGAGCAGGCTCGGGGAGGAGGGAGAGGAAGTCCGGTCGGGGACGAGGACGGTGGGGAGGTCCGGAAACGAAGAGCAGGCTTGGGGACGGCTCGGAGGCGACGGCATCGGGCAGGGCTCGGGGGTGGCGTCGGGGGCGGCAACGAGGAGCTGGCTCGAGGAGGAGGGCGAGGAGGTCCGGCGACGAGGACAACGAATTTCGATAGCCTAGCGGCAGTGAAAATAAGCTTCTCCTGGGGCATGGCCCGGCCCGGGACGAGGCCTCCACTATTTATATGTGGAGGACCTTTAGTACCGGTGCGTGGCTCGCACCGGTACTAAAGACCCTTTAGTACCAGTGCGAGCCACGCACCGGTACTAAAGGTCCTCCCCAAAAAAGGCGCGGGGTGGTGTACCTTTAGTACCGATGCGTAGCTCGCACCGGTACTAAAGGTTTTCTATTTTATTATTAATTATTATTTTCAGAAAACCCCCTAAACTTCAGAAAATTATAAAAAAATCTATGACTCCAATGGAAATAAATAATATATGAAAATATGAGAAAAATATAGAGAATCTGTTTATGGCATTTCCATGCATGTTTGAACAACTTAAACTGCTGTATAAGACAATTTGATTAAATGGCATTTGAAATGTCATATCTCGAGTTTGAAAAGCAGTACAAATGAACTCTAAAAAGGTTGTAACTTGGCATGACATCATAATTTCACCCACATAGAAACTTCTAAAGAGTTGAGAGCGTTATGGCAAAACTGGATGCACTTCATGTACAAATTGGACAATCTCTTTCGAAGTATGAGGAGTTCGAACGAAAACTCATCTATTACAAAGGGATTTCATTTTTAATAACTTATTTTAACTCCATACTTTTTGTGTGTTCAATATGCACCATTCAAAGGTACATCATCAATTTTCAACCCTTTCTGACTTCATTTAATATTTTTCATGCATTTAATGATTTGTTTTGAACTAAATGACCCTGAATTTGAAAAGCAGTACAAATGAAATCTGAAAAGGTTTTAACTTGGCATGACATCATAATTTCACCCAGATAGCAACTTCTAAAGAGTTGAGAGGGTTACGGCAAATACTGGATGCACTTCGTGTACAAATTGGACAATCTCTTTCGAAGTATGATGGTTTCGGACGAAAACTCATCTATTACAAAGGGATTTCATTTTTAATAACTTATTTTTACTCCATACTTTTTGTGTGTTCAATATGCACCATTCAAAGGCACATCATCAATTTTCAACCCTTTCTGACTTCATTTGATATTTTTCATGCATTTAATGATTTATTTTGAGCTAAATGACCCTGAATTTGAAAAGCGGTACAAATGAACTCTGAAAAGGTTGTAACTTGGCATAACATCATAATTTCACCCACATAGCAACTTCCAAAGAGTTGAGAGGGTTACAACAAAAACTGGTTGCATTTCGTGTACAAACTGTTACAAAGATACCATGCTAGAAAATGCATGCATGTCCTTCACGTAGAAAGTGATGACGGTGAAGCTGGTCACATCCGAGAGTGGGATCTCGCGGTGTAAGACTTTTTCTGCGTGCTTGTCCCTTGCTTATGATTGCACCGTAACCATAGAGAATCTTCACCATTTAACAGGATGCTTGGGTCATTCTTTTCATAATCTTCATAATCTTCTGACATGTCTGTCTTGTCCTCCACTCCCACAATGTTTCTTTTCCTTGAAAGAACTATGTGGCGCTTGGGCTCATCGTATGATGTATTCGCTTCCTTATCTTTTTTTCTCCTCGGTTTGCTAGACATGTCCTTCACATAGAAAACCTGAGCCACATCATTGGCTAGGACGAATGAGTCGTCTGTGTACCCAAGATTGTTGAGATCCACTGTTGGCATTCCGTACTGCGGGTCTACCTGTACCCCGCCTCCAGTATATTTGACCCATTTGCACCGAAACAAAGGGAACTTAAGATCAAGTCCATAGTAAAGTTCCCATATCTCCTCTATGTAACCATAATATGTGTCTTGAAAGTTGGTTGCATCATAGCGGACACCACTGTTTTGGTTGATACTCTTTTTATCTTGGGCGATCGTGTAAAATCTATTCCCATTTATCTCGTACCCTTTGAAAGTCGTTACAGTCGAACTTGGTGTCTTGGCCAACCAGTACAGTTCATCTGGAACATCGTTGTCATTGATGAGCTTTGTTTGCAACCAACCGGTGAAAGTCTCCATGTGTTTACGTTCAATCTAGGGGTCAGACTACTCCGGGTTCTTGGATCGTACAATATCCTTGTGTTCCTCGATATATGGAGTCACCAAGGTGGAATTTTGTAGAACCGTGTAGTGTGCTTGAGTGAAATAATGCCTGCACATATTTAGTGCTTCTTTCTTTCCTAGTGTGCCTTTTCCACCCAGTCTCCCCTCATGCCGCAGTTCAAGAAGACCAATCGGCTTAATGTTAGGAAAAAAGTCAACACGAAACTCAATAACCTCCTCTGTTCCATATCCCTTGGCGATGCTTCCTTCTGGCCTAGCACGATTATGAACATATTTCTTTAAGACTCCCATGAACCTCTCGAAGGGGAACATATTGTGTAGAAATACAGGACCCAAAATGTTAACATTTTCGACTAGGTGAACTAGGACGTGCATCATAATATTGAAGAAGGATGGAGGGAACACCGACTCAAAACTGACAAGACATTGGACCAAGTCATTCTGTAACCTTGGTAGGATTTCTAGATCGATTACCTTCTAAGAAATTGCATTGAGGAATGCGCATAGCTTCACAATGACTAATCGAACATTTTCCGGTAGAAACCCCCTAAGTTCAACCGGAAGTAATTGCGTCATAATTATGCGGCAGTCATGAGACTTTAGATTTTGAAATTTTTCTCTGCCATATTTATTATTCCCTTTATATTCGACGAGAAGCCAGACGGGACCTTGATACTGAGCAGGCATTCAGAAAATATTTCCTTCTCTTCTTTCGTAAGAGCATAGCTGGCAGGACTTTGATACTGCTTTGGAGGCATGCCGTCCTTTTCATTAATTATTTGCTTGTCCTCCGTGCCTCCGGTGTATCTATTGTCTTTCCATACACGCCCAAGAAGCCTAGCAGGTTTACACAAAGATTCTTCGTCACGTGCATCATGTCGATTGCATTGCGGACCTCTAGGGCTTTCCAATATTCAAGTTCCCAAAATATAGATTTCTTCTTCCACATGGGTGCATGTCCGTTGGCGTCATTCGGAATAGATTGTCTGCCAGGACCCTTTCTAAAGATTACTTGTAAATCCTTAACCATATCAAATATATATTCACCAGTACGGAGGCCAGGCTTCTTCCAGTTCTCTGGCTCACCTTTGAAATGGTTGCCTGCCTTTCTTAAGATATGCTTGATCTAAACAATGCGTGCATGCGTTGTATGCCTTGTTTGTATGTCCTGAAAGGTTACTAAGAGCAGGCCAATCATTGATGGTTACAAACATCAACGCTCGTAGGTCAATTTCCTTCTGTGTGTGCGCATCCCACACACGTACACCTGGTTTTTTACACAACTGTAGAAGTTCATCAACTAGTGACCTTAGGTATACATCAATGTCGTTGGCGGGTTGCTTAGGACCTTGGATGAGCACTGGTATCATAATGAACTTCCACTTCATGCACAACCAAGGAGGAAGGTTGTAGATACATATGTTGGGGAACGTTGCATGGGAAAAAAATCCTACGCACACGCAAGATCTATCCATGGTGATGAGCATCTACGAGAGGGAGAGTGGATCTACATACCCTTGTAGATCGCTAAGCGGGAAGCGTTAAGAAACGCGGTTGATGTAGTCGAACGTGTTTGCGATCCAAATCGCCGAGCGTCCCACGATCCCATCACGATCCATCTCGCGATCCAATCACGATTCGTCCTGCGATCTCATCACGATCTGTCCCGCGATCCAATCATGAATCGTCTCGTGATCTTGATCACGGACCTTCCGATCTAGCGGCAAACGGACGACACCTCCACGTTCAACACACGTACAACTCGATGATGATCACCGCCTTCTTGATCCAACAAGAGGGAGCGGAGAGGTAGATGAGTTCTCCAGCAGCGCGACGGTGTTGCGGTGATGATGGTGGAGCTATTCTAGCAGGGCTTCGCCTAAGCACCGTTGAAAACCTATCTAGAGGAGAAACTGCGATCTAGAGGAGAGGTAGCACGTGGCTATTAGGGTTAGCTTTTCCCTATAAATCCTCTAGTATATATAGGAGGGAGGGAGGGGAAGAGGCAGCCTCAAACCCTCAAGGTTTGTTCGAAATTGGAGGTGGAGGAGTCCTATTGCAATCCTATTAGGAGTAGGATTCCTCCTTTCCACTTGGAAACTCTTCCACCTCTCCACCTTTGGATTTTTTCCTTCTCAAACCACTCCAGCCGCATGGTCCCTTAGAGGAGGCTTAGGCCAGCCCACAAGGGGCTGGTTTACCTCCTCCCACAGCCCATGTAGCCTCTTGGGTCGAGACACCCCTCCCGATGGTCCCCCGGTACCCTTCCGGCACTCCCGGTACACTATCGATGAGCCCGAAACTTTTCCGGTGACCAAAACAGGACTTCCTATATATCAATCTTTACCTCCGGACCATTCCGGAGCTCCTCATGACGTCCGGGATCTCATCCGAGACTCCGAACATCCTTCGGTCACCACCATACATAACTCTATACTACCGAAACGTCATCGAACCTTAAGTGTGTAGACCCTGCGCGTTCGAGAACTATGTAGACATGACCGAGACACCTCTACGGTCAATAACCAATAGCGGGACCTGGATGCCCATATTGGTTCCTACATATTCTACGAAGATCTTTATTGGTCAAACCTCTATGTCAAGGATTCAATTAATCCCATATGTTGTTCCCTTTGTTCTTCGGTATGTTACTTGCCCGAGATTCGATCGTTGGTATCTCCATACCTAGTTCAACCTCGTTACCGGAAAGTCTCTTTACTCATTTCCATAATACAAGATCCCATGGCTAATACTTAGTCACATTGCTTGCAAGGCTTATTGTGATGTTGTATTATCGAGTGGGCCCAGAGATACCTCTCCGTCACACGGAGTAACAAATCCCAGTCTTGATCCATGAAAACCCAATAGACACCCTCGAAGATACCTGTAGAGTACCTTTATAGTCACCCAGTTATGTTGCGACGTTTGATACACACAAGGCACTCCTCCGGTGTCAGTGAGTTGCATGATCTCATGGTTATAGGAACAAATAATTGACATGTAGAAAACAGTAGCAATAAATTGACATGATCATATGCTATGTTTGTAGTTTGGGTCTCGTCCATCACATCATTCTCCTAATGATGTGATCCCATTATCAAATGACATCTCATGTCCATGGCTAGGAAACCTTAACCATCTTTGATCAACGAGCTAGTTCACTAGAGGCATACTAGGGACATGGTGTTGTCTATGTATCCACACATGTATCTGAGTTTCCGATCAATACAATTCTAGCATGGATAATAAACAATTTATTATTGCCTCTAGGGCATATTTGCAACAGTCTCCCACTTGCACTAGAGTCAATAATCTAGTTCACATCACCATGTGATTCTCATTGTTATGAATCTAACACCCAATGCCTTGCATGTGAGAGAGGTCTTTTAGTCAACGGGCGTGTGACATTCAGATATGTGTGTACTTTGCAAATCTCTATGTCAAACTGTAAATACTGCTACCACACTCCACTTGGAGCTATTCCAAATGGCTGCTCCACTATACATATCCGGATTGCTACTAAGAGTCATCCGGATTGGTGTGAAAGCTTGCATCGACGTAACTCCTTACGACGATCTCTTTATCACCTCCATAATCGAGAACCATTTCCTTAATCTTTTAGTTACTAAGGATGATCTTGACCGATGTCCAGTGATCCACTCCTGGATCACTCTTGTACCCCTTGACGGACTCATGGCAAGGCACACACAGGTGCGGTACACAGCATGGCATACTATACAGAGCCTATGGCAAAGGCATAGGGGACGACATTCGTACTTTCTCTTTCTTCTGCCGTGGTCAAGCTTTGAGTCTCACTCAACTTCACACCTTACAAAACAGGCGAGAACACTTCCCTTTGACTAATCCATTTTGAACTCTTTCAAAATCTTGTCAAGGTATGTCCTCATTCAAAGTCTCATCAAGCATCTTGATCTATCTCTATAGATCTTGATGCTCAACAATTAGGTAGCTTTATCCAGGTCTTCCTTTGAAAACTCCTTTCAAACAACCCTTTATGCTTTCTAGAAATTCTACATCATTTCCGATCAACAATATGTCAACCACATATGCTTATCAGAAACTCTATAGTGCTCCCACTCACTTTATTGTAAATACAAGTTTCTCATAAACTTTGTATAGACTCAAAAACTTCGATTACCTCATCAAAGTGTATATTCCAACTCCGAGATGCTTGCTTCAGTCCATAGAAGGATCACTAAAGCTTGCTCACCTTTTAGCATCCTTAGGGCTGACAAAACCTTCTGGTTGTATCACATACAACCTTTCCTCAATTAAACCGTTAAGGAAACGATGTTTTGACATCCATCTGCCAAATTTCATAATTGAAAAATGCAGCAACTCCTAACATAATTCCAACAAACTTTAGCATCACTACGAGTGAGAAAGTCTCATCGCAGTCAACTCCTTGAACTTGTCGTAAACTACTTTGCAACAAGTCGAGCTTTATAAATGGTGACATTTACCATCAGCGTCTGTCTTCATCTTAAAGGTCCATTTGTACTTGACGACCTGTCGTCCAACGAGTAAGTCTACCAAAGTATATACTTGGTTTTCATACATGGATCCTTTCTCGGATTACATGGCCTCTAACCATTTGTCGGAATCCGGGCCCATCATTGCTTCTCCATAGCTCGTAGGTTCATCATTGTCCAACAAAATGACCTCTAAGACAGGGTTGTCGTACCACTCAAGAGCAATACACCTCCTTGTCGACCTACGAGGTTCGATAGTAACTTGATCCGAAGCTTCTTGATCATCATCATTAACTACCTCTTCAACTACCGTAGGCTTTACAGAAACATCTTCTTGCGCTTCTTTACTCTCTCGTGAAACAAAGGTTCAACAACCTCAGCAAGTTCATCATCCTACCATTCAATTCTTTCGAGAGAAACTTTTCCTCCAGAAAGGACCTAGTTTTAGCAACAAACATTTTATGCTTGGATCTGAGATAGAAGGTTCACCCAACTGTTCTTAGGGTATTCTATGAAGATGCATTTGTCCGCTTTGGGTTCGAGCTCATTAGGTGAAAACATTTTTCCACACAAGCGTCGCAGCCCCAAACATTAAGAAATGACAGCTTAGGTTTCTATCAAACCATAATTCACACGGTGTCATCTCAACGGATTTAGATGGTGCCCTATTTAAAGTGAATGTTGTTGTCTCTAATGCATAACCCCAAAACTATAGTGGCAAATCGATAAGAGACATCATAGTTCGCACCATATCCAATAGAGCACGACTACGATGTTTGGACACACCATCACACTATGGTGTTCCAGGTGGCATGAGTTGTGAAACAACTTTCACATCGTCTAAAGTTGTATGCCAAACTCGTAACTCAGACATTCACCTCCACGATCACATCACAGATATTTTTACCTTCTTGTCACGATGATCTTAAACTTCACTCTGAATTTGCTTGAACTTTTCAAAAATTCAGACTTGTGTTTCATTAAGTAAATATACACTATATCTACTCAACTCATCAGTGAAGGTAAGAACATAACGATATCCACCACACGCTACAAGACTCATTGGATTGCATACATCAACATGTATTATTCCCAATAAATCACTTGCCCGCTCCATTAAACCGAAAACGGGGTCCTTAGTCATCTTGCCCATGAGGCATGGTTCGCATGTCTCAACCGATTCGAAATCGAATGAGTCCAAAGATCCATCAGCATAGAGTTTCTTGATGCGATTTATACCAATATGACATTTAGCGGCAGTGCCACAAGTATGTGGTACTATCATTAGTAACTTTGTATCTTTTGGCATCAATGTTATGAACATGTGTATTACTACAATGAAGATTCAACAAACCATTCTCACTGGATGCAAGAACATTGAAGGTATTATTCATGTAAATAGAATAACCATTATTCTCTAACTTAAATGAATAACCGTGTTGCAATAAACACGATCTAATCACGTTCATCCTCAACGCAAAACACCAAATAACATTTATTTTGGTTTGTCACTAATCCCGAAGGTAGAGAGAGCGTGCGATGTTGATCACATCAATCTTGGAAACATTTCCAACACACATCGTCACCTCACCCTTAGCTAGTGCTCCGTTTATTCCGTAGATTTTATTTCGAGTTACTAACATTTAGCAACCGAACCGATATCCAATACCTACGTGCTACTAGGAGTACTAGCAAGGTACACATTAATAACACGTACATCAAATATACTTCTGTCGACGTTGGTAGCCTTCTTATCTACCAAGTATCTAGGGTTATTCCGCTTCAGCGACCATTGTCCTCGTAATAGAAGCACTTAGTCTCGGGTTTGGGTTCAACTTTGGGTTTCTTCATTGGAGCAGCAACTGACTTGCCATCCATGAAGTTTCCCTCCTTGCCCTTGCCCTTCTCGAAACTGACTTTGGGTTACACGTCAGTCGATGGAACCGGTCTCTCGTAAGCGTACGAGTAAGGTTGTTCCGGGCCGCTTCATCCCGCAATATCGCTGAACCAAAACACGACCAACGGATGAAGCAATCTAAGCATCAACGCCCACAAACTGTTTGTGTTCTACTCGAGATCTCATCTACACATAGACCTAGCTCATGATGCCACTATTGGGGAATGTTGCATGGGAAACAAAAAATTTCCTACACACATGCAAGATCTATCCATGGTGATGAGCATCTACGAGAGGGAGAGTGGATCTACATACCCTTGTAGATCCCTAAGCGGGAAGCGTTAAGAAACGTGGTTGATGTAGTCGAACATCTTTGCGATCCAAATTGCCGAGCATCCCACGATCCCTTCACGATCCATCTCGCGATCCAATCACGATCCGTCCCGCGATCTCATCACGATCTGTCCCGCAATCCAATCACGAATCGTCTCGCGATCTTGATCTCGGTCCTTCCGATCTAGCGCCGAACGGACGGCACCTCCGCGTTCAACACACGTACAGCTCGATGACGATCTCCTCCTTCTTGATCCAGCAAGAGGGAGTGGAGAGGTAGATGAGTTCTCCAGCAGCGCGACGGTGTTCCGGCGATGATGGTGGAGCTATTGCAGCAGGGTTTCGCCTAAGCACCACTGAAAACCGATCTAGAGGAGAAACTGCGGTCTAGAGGAGAGGTAGCACGTGGCTATTAGGGTTAGCTTTTCCCTCCAAATCCTCTAGTATATATAGGAGGGAGGGAGGGGAGGAGGCAGCCTCAAACCCTCAAGGTTTGGTCGAAATTGGAGGTGGAGGAGTCCTACTCCAATCCTATTGGGAGTAGGATTCCTCCTTTCCACTTGGAAACTCTTTCCACCTCTCCACATTTGGATTTTTTCCTTGTCAAACCACTCCAGCCGCATGGGCACTTAGAGGAAGCTTCGGCCAGCCCACTAGGGGCTGGTTTACCTCCTCCCACAGCCCATGTAGCCTCTTGGGTCGAGACACCCCTCCCGATGGTCCCCCGGTACCCTCCCGGCACTCCCGGTACACTATCGATGAGCCCGAAACTTTTCCAGTGACCAAAACAGGACTTCCTATATATCAATCTTTACCTCCGGACCATTCCAGAGCTCCTCGGGACGTCCCGGATCTCATCTGGGACACCGTACAGCCTTAGGTCACCACCATACACAACTCTATACTACCGAAACGTCACCGAACATTAAGTGTGCAGACCCTGCGGGTTCGAGAACTATCAAGACATGACCGAGACACCTCTATGGTCAATAACCAATAGAAGGACCTAGATGCCCATATTGGTTCCTACATATTCTACGAAGATCTTTATCGGTCGAACCTCTATGTCAAGGATTCAATTAATCTCGTATGTTGTTCCCTTTGTTCTTCGGTATGTTACTTGCCCGAGATTCGATCGTCGGTATCTCCATACCTAGTTCAACCTCGTTACCGGCAAGTCTCTTTACTCGTTTCCGTAATACAAGATACCGTGGATAATACTTAGTCACATTGCTTGCAAGGCTTATTGTGATGTTGTATTACCGAGTGGGCCCTGAGATACCTCTCCATCACACAGAGTAACAAATCCCAGTCTTGATCCATGACAACCCAATAGACACCCTCGGAGATACCTGTAGAGTACCTTTATAGTCACCCAGTTACGTTGCAACGTTTGATACACACAAGGCACTCCTCCGGTGTCAGTGAGTTGCATGATCTCATGGTTATAGGAACAAATACTTGACATGCAGAAAACAGTAGCAATAAACTGACACGACCATATGCTACGTTTGTAGTTTGGGTCTTGTCCATCACATCATTCTGCTAATGATGTGATCCCATTATCAAATGACATCTCATGTCCATGGCTAGGAAACATTAACATCTTTGATCAACGAGCTAGTTCACTAGAGGCATACTAGGGACATGGTGTTGTCTATGTATCCACACATGTATCTGAGTTTCCGATCAATACAATTCTAGCATGGATAATAAACGATTATCTTGAGCAAGGAAATATGATAATAACCAATTTATTATTGCCTCTAGGGCATATTTCCAACAACATAGAGTCACGGGCCAGGTGCTATGACTGGAGCTCTGCTCCCCAAAAGGATTCATGCCGTCTGTACTAAGACCAAACCATAAGTTCGTTGCGTCAGCTGCAAAGTCCTCGAACTCCCTCTTGATTTTTCTCCACTGCAACCCATCAGCGGGTGCTCTCAACATCCCGTCTTTCTTATGTTCTTCTTTGTGCCATCGCAACAACTTGGCATGTTCTTTGTTTTGGAACAAACGTTTCAACCGTGGTATTATAGGAGCATACCACATCACCTTGGCCGGAACCCTCTTCCTGTGGCGTTCGCCCTCCACATCACTAGGGTCATCGCGGGGGATCTTATAGCGTAGTGCACCGCATACTGGGCATGCATCCAAATTCTCGTACTCCTCACCGCGGTAGAGAATGCAGTCATTAGGGCATGCATGTATCTTCTGCACCTCTAATCCTAGAGGGCAGACAACCTTCTTTGCTTCGTACGTACTTGCAGGCAATTCATTATCCTTTAGAAGAATCTTCTTTATCATTATCAGCAATTCTTGAAATCCCTTGTCAGTTACACCATTCTTCGCCTTCCATTGCAGCAATTCCAGCGTGGTACCCAGCTTTTTCTGGTCATCTTCACAATTTGGATACAAGAATTTTTTGTGATCCTCTAACATGCGCTTCAACTTCAGCCTCTCCTTGTCACTTTCGCAGTTTCTCTTTGCATCAACAATGACCCAACCCAAATCATCAGCGGGCTCATCTGATGCCTCTTCTTCAGCTTCCCCCATTGATGCCTCTTCTTCAGCTTCCCCCATTGTTGTATCGAAGAAAAGATAGTTGTCATCATCCTCTTCTTCTTCATTATCTTCCATTATAACCCCTCTTTCTTCGTGCTTGGTCCAACAGTTATAGCCGGACATGAAACTGGACTTCAACAGGTGGTAGTGAAGGGTTTTTTAGGTAGAGTAATTCCTATCATTCTTACAGTCACGACATGGACAACACATGAAACCATTCTGCTTGTTTGCCTCAGCCACACGAATAAAATCATGCAGGACATTAAGGAACCCTGGACTTAGTCGATCATCGTACATCCATTGCCGGCTCATGTTCACTACACAACATCGAAGTGACCAAATTAATACAACTTCATCATCACATTACAACCAAAGTAGAGCTAGCAGTGACCAAATATTATTACTGCCAATAATAGATACTTATAGTTCATACATACATCTCATAAAATAACATACAACTATCTAAAACATGTAAATGCAACAACAAATGCGATCATAATCGCAACTAAGGTAACAATTAAGCCAACGGCATAATGATACCAAGCCTCTTTATCAATGGCATATTTTCTAATCTTTCTAAGCTTCAAGCGCATTCCAGCCATCTTGTTCTTGTGATCATCGACGATATCGGAAACATGCAACTCCAATCCCATCTTCTCTTCTTCAGTTCTTTTCAATTTTTCTTTCAAATGATCAATTTCTTTTTCAGCTTGTGTTAATTTCTCGAGCAAAATTGCATAGTCGGTTGGAATTTCTGGTTCAACTACTTCCTATACATAAAAACATCTATGTCAATTTGGTGGCATAATTAATTGTCATAGACATTAGATGATGTGTGAAATAGTTATAAAAGATAACAACATACCACATCTGAATCATAGACTGGAGGAGGGCCGACGTGGGCGGATACCATCACCATGACACTGTAGAATAACTAACAATAATACAAGTAAGTAGATCATACACGCAACTATCTAAATCATACACATAATTTTTTTAACAAAAATGTTTTAAGAAGAACAAGAGGCTCACCAAGGTGGCCGGTGCCGCGACGAGACGGTACGGACAATCGACGGTGGTTAGGACGGGGATGGGAAGGCACCAAATAAACCACACCTACACATATGCAACCTAACAAGTTAATCTGAGCTCAAATTGCATATAAATCAAATAAACTCCCACATAATGATCAGTCCTCCAAAACCTAGCTAAAACCCACAAATCACATATATTTGAGCATACAACAAGCTAATCTAGCAATGAGAGATGAAGGGGCAAAGTTGCTAACCTTTGTGAACACTTGGATAGATGGGGTGCCTTCAAATCTTGACAAATCCTTGTCAAAATGGAGGATGAGCTTCGAGCAAGAAGAAGAACAGGGGAGAAAACAGAGAAATGAGAGCCCCTTCGATCGGCTGCGAACAAAACATATATATAGGAAGCCTTTAGTATCGGTTGGTGACACCAAGCGGTACTAAAGGTTTCCCTTTAGTACCGATTGGTGTCACCAACCGGTACTAAAGAGGCATGTGGGGCCCAAGTTTGACCAAAAGCCTACCACGCCCACGAACCAGTACTAAAGACCCCTTACGAGCCGGTACTAAAGGTCGCCTTGCTCCTAGCCGTTGGAGCCAGCACGAACCGGGACTAATAGCATCTTTAGTACCGGCTCGTAACCAGACCGGGACTAATGCTTGGCACGAAATGTTTGTTTTCTACTAGTGGATGGCACTCGTGTGGCGCGGGGTGACGCGACGAGTGGGGGTGTGGGGCGGCGGTTTTCTCACGAGGTAGACTAGAATAGGGGTGAGGAGATCAGGGAGGTTGGAGCGTGGCAAATGCGTTTGTGGGTGAGACTCCTTTTGTGTTTTCCCTTTTTTCGTTGTTCCTTTGTTTTACTGCATGCGATCGATGGGGTGGAAGGAGTGATGTTGAACCATCACGAGGACTACAGCGACAATTGATTTCTCTTTAATAGTAGAGATTTTCTTCCCTTGTAGGTGCCTTTGACTAGATCGTTCCCCATTTCTAGCAACAAGAGCTCGGAGGCGGAGAGGCATGAATATTTTTGTTGGAGGCCTCACTCGCAGATCTCTCGACGCGCTTTTGGTGGTCAGGCATGCGGTTATACCATCTCCTCCCCTGGTTGCTTCTCTCCAAGATCGCATTCTGATTTGATTCATCTTTGTTCTTGTCAGGGAGAGGCGAAGTGGATGCCATGGCGATTTGGCTGCGGTTTCCTCTCATGTCGTTTGATTCGTGTCGGTCCTTCTTTCGTGGTGGTCTACAAGCCATGCGTCTCCCCTTCCCCCTGACCCCCTCCCCGTCCCCTACGACCTTGTTCGGTTGCACTGGGTTTGAGGGGGATTAAAGGGGATTCTAAGCAGAAATCCCTTTTGGAGCTCAGCCTCCAGTGAGGCCTCCAAATTCAAATTTGAAATTTCATCGAAATTCATATTTTTACATTTCAAAAAAAATTGAAAAAAATACAGATATACATGAAGACATAACACACATGTGTGTAAATTTCCAGTTCAAAATACATTGATATGAGGGCTATGCAAAAAAGACAAATATGGGGTTGTTTAACACATGATATTATTCATCCTCTGAGGCCATGAATTTGTGTTTTTTGTACAGGTCGCAACTCAAGGTATTTCATCATGAATTTTTACACACATGTGGGTTACATCCTTACATACACGCATATTTTTTTCAGAATTTTTCGAACCATAAAAATTTGAATTTGAATTTTTCAAAGTTAAAGGCCTTCATGGAGCTCGGTCTCCAAAACGCCTCTCTCGATTCTAATGGATTACATCCCCTGTAAGTCAAATCCTCTTTAATCCCTTTCAAACCTCTCCAATCCCCTTGGGGAAGGGATTAAACGAACCAGCTCTACCTGAGGTTGTTGGTTTCGAAGCACCCCCTCCCCCTGTTTCATTTTCCCTTCATTTTTCTGTGTGATTTGCTAGATCTGGTTGATCGTCTCGTTGTATTCGTCTACTTGCATTTGTCGTGTGTGGTATTTTTTGTTGCAGATGTAAATTTGGAATGTAGATGTAGTTTCCTTTTGGCGGGCTTTGAATTAGTGGTATTGATCCATTGGCGGCTGCTAGTGTGGTAGGTTGATGTTCGTCTGGTCTGCCTATTTTTTGTAGATGTGTGGTTTTGTAGTGTAATTTGTGATGTAGATGTATGGTTGCTCCGCTTTCACCCTGTTGTTGTTGTTTGGCTCTGGACTGAATTTCTCCAGTTAAGTGATATTATTTGGTATTTACTAGTGCAGTGTTATTTTGAGTGGATTTCATTGTAATTAAGTAACAGTTGTTTGGCTACTATAGACTGCAATAGTGCATGGCCAGTAAATGTAATATTAGGTTTAATTTTACATTGATATCGCTAATGTAGTTTCAGTCTAGGGTAGTCTATCTTACACTAGTTTTTCACTGTAAATAGCTAGTGTAAATGTAATTTTTAGGTTTTATTCTGGATTGAATTTCTTCAATTTAGCAACAGTTTTTTGGTCTGTACTATTTGCAGTCTATAGTGATATCTCTATTTAAATTTCATTGATATCTCTGTGTAACTTGTGTAACTTACAGTGTAGATGGTGGTACATTTAACTAAATTGGGTGCTTCCAGTATTATGTACTTTTATTTACATGGTGATACATTAACTGGATTTTTCAGTACATAGAGAAAGTAATTTAATGATGATAGATGTAGGCATGCAAATGTTGAATCTCTTAGTCGCTTGAGTCTCGTGATGTGTACGTGTTAGTCTGGAAAAATTAAGCTTTAGGTTCAGTATTTTGGACTGTAATTTCTAGTGTCATTTTCAGTGGATTTTCAGTATAGTTTCATTTGTAGTCCAGTGTAAATGTATTTGTAGTCATGTTGGTTCACGTGATTTCTGTCATTGTAATTTCGTTTCTTGTAACTTGCAATACGTGTTAAACTGAACAAGGGCTTATCCCCACCATTAATTTACACTAAATTAGTGTAGCTAACCTCTTTTTTTGAACTTACAGACTATATACTGAGATTTTCCGGTCTAATTTCTGTGTAATTACATTGTACTTTCAGTGTAATTAATATGCTTATTACGTGTAATTAACCTGAATTTTTGTACTTAGAGTCTACGCATTGAAACTTTCCGGTTTAATTTACAATGTAAATACACTGTAATTTTTAGTGTAATTAACCTATTTTTATAGTTACAGTCTATGTACTAAACTTTTGCAGTCTAAATTACTGTGTAATTACACTGTAAATACAATGTAATTTGCAATGTAATTACACTCAGTGTATAACCTGTGTATTAGATCTATCTGTACTAGGAAGCTTTGTCTTCTTAGTTCTTTCGAAGGATAGCTCTTAGCTTGATAAAACATGTATGTTTTTTTGTTTTTCAAACTCAAAGATATGCACCCTCATTGTATCTTCCATTTTATTTTGGAACTTCCTGAAGATGCAAATGTTGTAGAGCCCGTGCACTTGTCTTTCTATACTATATTTTGACCAGAACTTCTTGTGTGCATCCTTTTTGTCTCTAGATAAGAGATCACATTCTTGCTCCCTCTCATGAATAACTTCTACTATCCGGTCATACTTTCTTAGGAATCTTATTGCACTGAATTTAGCCCCCACTCCCCTTTTGAATACTGCATTTGTCATATTCTCTTCGAGGTATAGCGACTGCCCTTTGATGCTATATTCCATTGCATCTGATTCGATTGCAGGCACCTACACTCAATGTTTTCAAAAAGTATAACTAATGAAATGTTGTTGAATAACAAGAGCATTTTTGTTGTCCCTATTTGTCATTTTTTGCATGTATGTATGTTAATGCATATGTAGGGTGCAACAAGTAGTTCACAAATGCAGTAAAGCATGTTGCAAGTCCTTTACAAGGATATTTGTACAGCTTTGTCTTTGAAACCAGAGTTAGTTGTGTCAATTCCAGTACAATCTCTTCATACATAGGTTTCTGATTGCTTCTATTTATGTGCAAATCAGAGCATGTAATTTACAAGGTAGGATGTAGAGTAATTACATAGAGAAGGTCAGAGTTCCTATTATCAGAACTAGGCCAAAGGGAAATAACCTTTGTCGGGTACCAACTAGAGAACTTGGAAAATAGGGGTTGGTAGACGGGACGAGCCGTTAATGACGATGCCATGTGGCACACACGTTTCCCGAGTTCGAACGGGATCCCTTATATCGTCCCTATACATTTGGTCTGTCCGCGAACCCTCATATCCATCTCAAATATAGGAAGGATATGAGGGCTCGCGGACACGCTCGGGCGTGCTCGGTCAGTCCGTCACGTAGGACACGACCCCACCTGGACTACCTTTTCCTTTTCTTTATTCATTCTTTTCCTTCTCTCTCTTCCTTCTCACCAATCACGTGCAAGTAACCGGACATATAAAACATGAAGAGTGTGGCTACGCGAACGAACAAATAGGAGACATCCCGGTCACTGACCGGACGCATCCGCAGGCGTTTAGGGGGTCATATTTGCAATGTCCGGCTATAGATGCTTTTAGGCATTTACTTAGTAGAAGAACTATGCTGAGTGTCAAACTCGGTACACCTTTTACACGCACGATATTGATGCGTGGTGTGTCGGGTTTGTCGAGTTCCCTCTCACAGTGACTGGGCAAAGGTTTGCCGAGGTTTGCACATGACATTTCTTAAACGAATTAGAAAGAAGACAAGTGTCATCAACTATTTCTAAGTGTGGAACTCGATAGGAGGTGGTACTATAGAAGCCGGCTAACGCTTCCGTTGTTGAGTATGGTGCTCGGTAAATGTTTCTGGTTCTTCCAGCATCCCATGTGTTAATCTTTGTCGAGTTCCGACACTCGCAAAAAACTTAGCATCTTCTATTTTATTTTTATATTTTCGGCGGCCCTGCATAGAAACAAATATATTTGATCATGGAAACCAATAAAAATGTTAAAATATCAACAACACCATCATCATCATATATATAGTTCACATATAGCGAATGCAATCTAGCAATCACACATAATAAACATAAAGGAAGCTTTAGAAAGTTCGTGTAAGTCACACAACAATCTTCACCCACATAACAACAACATAGAAACTTCACAACAATCATACAAACCATGTAAAGAAAGTTCAAAAGTGGTTCGCCGACACAACCTCGGCGTAGAAGATCATCTTCATGCACGTGAGCTCAAGGGTTGTTCTGGATGAGGATGTAGGGGATATGCCCTAGACGCAATAATAATTGTTCTCATTTATCTCCAAGTTTGGAATTTATGTTTATGTTCTATGCCATGACTGCAATAGTCCTTGAGACCATATATCCATAAAGGATCAGAGAAAAACCCATGTGCATGTGTGAAATAGTAAACGATAAAATGTATTCCTAGTTGTGCCTCTAAGACTAGCTTAAGCGCTGCATGATGGTCACATTTTCCTGATCATGGACATGGTTATGCCAGCAACTTTGAGGACAAACATATTACAAGAACACTTGTAATGCATTAAACAGATTAATGTTATGCTGTGAAATATTTTCGTCCCAAGTTAATGGTTATAATACAGAGACAATTAGCATTTGAATAGTTCCTTAGACAACGAGAGTATCGAGTTCCTTCATACTTGTTGCATGAACTTTGGGGTTAGTTAAACATCATATGTAACAGACTAGCTATTATGGCGGCTTTCGGGTTCATGAAAAAGTAGGACAAGGGACTTGATATATCAAGATTGAGATTTTCTCCTCTGGCAATGGTAATGGAGAGATATTCTTGGGGCTCTCTTGTTGTTATTGTATCCATCATCATGTGGCCATACATAGCGTGATTCGATCACAAGCATATTGAAACGCAGTAACGACAAAGAGAACAAAACCGGCAATGAGGAAACCGGCATAGTGAACAAGTTGTTGATTCACGAAGATGCCATTAAATCTCATGTCGAATTTTTCACATATCGCAAAGCAATAGGAACAACATTGGGTAACTAGAGGTTCACTCGAATATTTGTTCATGTCAGTATACGGATCAATATGGATGTCCTCGGTTCCGCTATTGATCATTGACAGTAAAATGTTCTGGTCATGTCTATACTTAACCGAGCCTAAAATGTCACACACTTAATGGTCATCTATCTGCTAAGTAATAGAGAGGGAGTCCGAGAGATAGTTCCCACGAAAAAGTTTTGGAGACGACAAAAGAGTTTCAGAGAGAGAACTAGAAATGTTTTAGAGACAAACTTTATACCAGAAATGTTTCGCACGGGTCCAAAATTATTTTAGGGGATGCCGGAAATGTTCTGGGCCTTATGATGTTTTTTGGATTAAATAGACACTAACAATATTTCATGAATATTGTAAAACTATTAGGGTACAATCCCATTTTGTTGTCTATTTGGAAATCCACCTTTTGGGGGTTTCCCCAAATACAAATCGTGATGTCATGGGGTGGTGGGATCCACCTTTGGGTCACCCCACACATTGTGGCTAGACAAGGGTGGAGCTCCTCCATGGAGCTCCACTTGTCCCTTTTATGGGTTTATGAGGGTCATATCACATGGGCTTTTATGTATTTTCAAGTGGCCTCTACCCCTTGCCTCCCACTATAAATAGACGTTGGTAGATCTCTCTAGTTCATTCAATTTCTCTCATACAAATGGCATGCAATTATATGGCTTTCTATCTCCTTAGTCACGATAAAATAATGATGCTATATATTGGCTTTTACGTTGTGCCAATGAATTGTTCTTTCACGATAAGCCGATGCATAGGAACGATGTTACATGATATATGTTACTTTGTGCTCACTACTAAATTATAAATCATTGTTAATTAAAATTGACTTTCATATACCTTGGGATCGCAATGGATCAATTACTTAAGCACTTTATGCCTAACTTAATGGCTTTAAAGATAGCGCTGCCTCGGAGACAACCTAGAAGTTTTAGAGAGTAATTTTATTATGTTGTGTACTTATGAAAAAACAAAAAAAACAAGAAAATAAAGCGGGGGACCTGAATTTTTTCAAAAAGAAAGGTGAAAGTGACAAGCATGAGCATCTCTATGTGGGGGGCATCCTTGAACCTTTGTTCATGTCCATGGGAACTTTGTGAATGTTGAACTACAAAAAACAATTCAACAAAAATAATTATTCTCTTGTACAATTCCTTTATATTATAAAAATAATATGTCAAGATTTACCTGTAGAGTGTTTAAATTGCTTGTTTGATTTGTGTTGTGTAGAAACATAAACTTTTGTCGTAGTGTTTGAATTAACATATTTTATTGGAACGTGAGAAGTTTCTGAAATTTTTACACAACACTGTTAAGGATTTTTTATTATGCCCTAATATTTCAGAATTTTTGGAGTTACATCAGTATATGGTTCATCTGTATCTTTATTGACCGTCCTATTTTCATATATTATCGTTAAGGTTCTTTATCTGCTTATGTTTGCAAT
This sequence comes from Hordeum marinum, assembly GCA_022496015.1. NCBI lineage: Eukaryota > Viridiplantae > Streptophyta > Magnoliopsida > Poales > Poaceae > Hordeum > Hordeum marinum. The sequence goes on from CM039675.1 coordinate 385,918,216, forward strand.
TTTTTCAAAACCCATTGATGTGGGAGCATTAGAGTTATGTTAGCATACAATATGTAATGTTTGGTTATCATTATACAATATTTTACAGAAGTACATGATGGGACTTGATATTATTCGTAATAACCCCTCTAATAAAAGCTTGGTTATGTTTTGTGTGGATAAAGTGTTCCAAGACCGAGGAGACATCAATATGAGAAGAATAAGGAGAGGCAAGAGTTTAAGCCGGGGGATGCCCAAGGAACCCCAAGTAAATATCCAAGGAGATTCAATTATATTTATTCCTCTATAGTTATCGGTATGTCTTTGTTTTTGTCTTATTCACATGATATGTGTAAATGCTTGGAGCATCTTTTGTGTTTGTTTATACTTTTTCTTTAGGAACCATGCTGGTATGGGATAGTCCTTGGTTGATTTATAGAATGCTCTTTGTACTTCACTTATATCTTTTGAGTAAGCATTTGTAGAATGGTTTGTGTGCTTCATGCATATGTTTTGAAGTTTGGCTGCTCGTTTCTCTATATTTGGAACATTGATATTTGCATAATGCTCTTTTACTTCATTTATATTTATTAGAGTGTTGACGGATATTTGGTATAAAGAATTGAACTCTCGTGCTTCACTTATATCTACTTAGAGAGTAATCAGGAATTGGTTATTCACATGGTTAGTCATAAAACCTACATAAGACTAGTAGACCACTGAATATGATAAGTTTGATTCTCTGCAATAGTTTTGCGAGATTGAGGTGGTAATATTTTGGAATGCTAATAAAAGAATTAAAGTTAAGTATAAATAATGTTGTTAAGGATAGTAGGTCCTCACACATGTAAAGTAATTCTTTCTAGTGACCTCTTTCAAATATCATAAACACATACTGGACTGCTTGACTATCAGTGAATACCTTCGATCCTGTCTTGGAGGGAAATGCTCAGGATTTCCGAGTCGTCATTTGCACGGCAAAACTTTCAGGTTTTCAATGAATTCCTGAGCAGTGGGTTTTTCGTCTAATCTCTTAAGAATTTCAGCTCCACGGATTTCATTGTGTTTTTTCATCTCTAGGGCAATGGAGGACCAGATTTTGTCAAGGAATATTGATTGTGGGAACCTGAATAATTATGCTCATAGCTGAAGTTAAAGGAAAAAGGCCATCTTATGCTAATGTAGCCACTCAACGCTTTTCTGGGTCCAATCTCATTAATCTTGGAAATAGAAATCATGCGTCCACATCAGCAAAACCTCAAGGAGAAAAATGACTAAGAATGCTCAATCAGGCAACACTCCAACTTTGGGTTTGAATTTTCTCTGTAACCTAACTATGAATGAAATCAACGACCTACGTCATATGCTCGCAAAAGGTCGTCATTTGGATGCCATTCAGTCTTTCTTTCGATCAAATCATAGACAATCGGCACTTAACTATCTGTCATCAAAGGAAGTGGAAGAGCTCCGGGCATTGGTATTGGCTAATCGCTCTCCAGAACACCTGAACTCCATTTTCTTAGGCAAACTATTGCAGTCCACAGTGCCAGTATCGTTTGTTTATGAGAAAATTCAAAGTGGACTCTTAAACACGGGAGAGATGCTTTTGAGATCTTCTAATCAAGGCACAACAAATGCTTGTCCAAAAAGAGTATGGGTGTTTACCAGACTCTAGGAACCACCAGAGATGGAAACCAATATGGCCAGCAGCGCTCCGGTGTTTGATAGGTTTGATTTTGGACAACAGACCAATGGGCCCATGCAACGCAACACAAGGCCGCAATGCCCACATTGCTTGAATTTTGGACACCCCCGCTACAAATGTCATAATAAGATGAGATGCAATCGATGTCTCAAACCTGGCTACATTTTACAAGACTATGAGATCTTCCAAACACCTTCCTTATAGACACAGAGGAAGATTATTTATGCTTCCAATTTGCCTGAATCAATTCAGTATAATCCCAAATCAGAGCAGCCTTCGGAAGTAAATACCTGGCTCAATTCGATTTTGGTAGCACATCTCCCTGCTAAGGAAGACATTGATATGAGCTACCTACCAAACGGCACTCTAAAAGGAAACACTACTACCTACTTGGAACCCAATCGCCCACACAATTTTTTAAATCTTTATTTGGGCAAGACTGGCTTGAACGTCGATTTGATAGATGGGACGGAATAGAGCAAGAGCACCAAGGCTACCACAATTACCATCCTCGATGCCTCCCCTTACAGTCCTCCCCACCCTACCGCTTCGCCTCGTCCACCCCTGAAGGAGACAATGCATGTCGCCACCCTCGCTTCAGCATTTGCCACCACCCTCGCCAGTAGACAACCATCGGAGAATCAAGCGTCACTCATGGAGGCATTCACACTAGACCCCTCCCCCTTCCTTCTTGGGCGCTACAACACCATTGAGGTGGTCAGCCAACTGTAGGACTATCAATACCTTGTTTGCTCGTCGATCATCCCCCACTAGGAGGATGTGGCATTGCCACAATCACGCCGGCTCCGTCGGCTCAGGTCACTTTTCCTTAGGTTCGCCTCTTCCTGCTAGCTTCATCAAACACCAGCTCCATTTCTCGATTGACATGATCCAGGAGTGCCCCCTAGGACAAGATTTTGTTAAGTTAGATTCTACCAGATATAGAGATTGGTTAGTGCATCATAGCCCGCATGCTTTCAAGAATTCCGGTTGGCTCTTCTTGCATTTCTAGTGGACTTTGGGAACGTAAACATATTCAGGGTGCAGTGGTTGCACTGCCAACAATTTCTCTCGTATTGTGATCAAAGTCCTAGTGGAAGATATCATCGATATTATCTTTAGTTGTGTGGTTTCTTTAGGGAACAGGCGTCAAGATGAATCATGGACAATATCGATCATTATTCTTGGACATAACCTGCTTGGTGGCCTAGTAGCTGCTAAAGATTTGCCTCCAGATAGTAGTAGCCCGCATCCCATGCCATTGTTCCTTGATCCCCCCAATGAGCATCCACCTTTGCCTTGAATACAACACTGGCCTGCCTGGGAATAGCCACAGTTTTAGAATGGACATGCAGCAACAGAGATACATCAGAATGGACATGCAGCTGTAGAACGTCATCCAGTGCCCCATCAACATCAGCTCAATGCTGTTGGGAAAAATTTGCATCACATTCTGGGTCACCATATGGACCTGAATCAGGTCTCACGCCCAATCCCACCTCATGATTTCGTTGAGTTGAAGGACATTTTGCAGAATCGTTATGTGCGTAATCAGGCAGAGTTTGACGAACTTAATGAGTTGATCAATCCTGTCATTTAGAACCATCCTCATCTTGATCCTGGGGGACCAATGGCAATTGACCTGAACCTGCCCATGGCTCTACCTGTACCTTCTCCCATGGAGGCAGAGAGTGCATTCAGTGAACTGACAATCACTTTCAACTCTAATGAAGATACTTCCAGCGATTCCGTTGAAGGTGTTTTTGTAGGATCACTAGAAGTGTATGCCTACATGGGGTGAATAGACTGCAAGCAGAAATTTAAAACTACCTCAATCATAAGACAAGATGTTGGCAGTTTTAGCATACATAATTAGTCTATGACACCCAACACATGCAAGTCATCAAGTATAGCAGCAGAAAGTAAAGATATTGCACATAGAAGTAAGGAGTAGAGATATAGAGATCAAACGCATGAAGGACACAAGATTTTTCACGTTGTTCCGATAGGTGGTACTATCGTACATCCATGTTTATGGAGTCGTCAACCCACAGAGGGTAACGGTCGCGAGAGTCCATGGAGGGCTCCACCCATAAGGGTCCACGAAGTAGCAACCTTGACTATTCCATACCGGCTTCGGTCCACGAAGGACTAGCCTCACTATGGGTAGATCTTCATGAAGTAGGTGATATCATTGCCCTTACAAACTTCTTAGTTCACTCCACAACACGAAGTAGGAGGCTCCCAAGCGACACCTAACCAATCTAGGAGGCACCACCCTCCAAAACGTAATAGGCTCGATAGTGTCGATGAAGTCCTTGCTCTTGTGCTTCAAGATGATAGACTCCTCAACACATAATCACTCTCTCACAGATTTGGCTTGGTATAAGAGATTAATTGGGTGAAAAGCAACTTGGGGAGGCTAGAAATCAAGATCCATATGGTTGGAGTGGAAGATCTTGACCTCAACACAAGAGTAGGTGGTTCTCTCTCACAAAACTAGTTGTGGCAAGTATGGAATAGTTCTGAGTGCTTCTCTTTCGAGTAGCTGGTGGTGGAGGGGTATATATAGGCATCTCCAAAAATCCAACGGTTACACACAAAATGACCAACTCGATGACACCGATGTGTTAATCTCGGTGGTACCGAAGTGACCAAAAGGTGGCAACTTTTGAATCTCGGTGAGACCGATATAGGAATCTCGGTTGCACCGATAAGGTGACCAATGTTCAGAATGTCCAATCTCGGTGATCAACCCTTGGTCACCTTATCGGTGCAACCTAGATTCCTATATCGGTCTCACCGAGATTCAAAAGTTGCCACCTTTTGGTCACTTCGGTACCACCGAGATTAACACATCGGTGTCACCGAGTTGGTCATTTTGTGTGTAACGGTTGGATTTTTGAAGATGCCTATATATACCCCTCCACCACCAGCTACTCAAAAGAGAAGCACTCTAAACTATTCCATACTTGCCCCATCCAGTTTTCTGAGAGAGAACCACCTACCCTTGTGTTGACGTCAATATCTTCCACTCCAACCATATGGATCTTGATTTTTGGCCTCCCCAAGTTGCTTTCCACCTAATCAATCTCTTCTACCAAGCCAAATATGTGAGAGAGTGATTGTGTGTTGAGGAGTCTATCATCTTGAAGCACAAGAGCAAGGAGTTCATCGACACTACCGAGCCTATTACCTTTTGGAGGGTGGTGCCTCCTAGATTGGTTAGATGTCGCTTGGGAGCCTCCTACTTCGTGTTGTGGAGTGAACCAAGAAGTTTGAAAGGGCAAGGAGATCGCCTAATTCATGAAGATCTACCCATAGTGAGGCTATTCCTTTGTGGACGAAAGCCGTTATGGAATAGTCAAGGTTGCTACTTCGTGGACCCTTATGGGTGGAGCCCTCCATGGACTCTCATGACCGTTTCCCTTCGTGGGTTGAAGACTCCATAAACGTGGATGTACGATAGCACCACCTATCGGAACCATGGGAAAAATATTGTGTCCTTCATGCGTTTGATCTATCTATCTCTACTCCTTACTTCCATGTGCAATGTCTTTACTTTACGCTGCTATACTTGATGCTTGCATGTGTTGGGTGTCATAGACTAATTATGTATGCTAAAACTGCCAAAATCTTGTCTTATGCTTGAGTTAGTTTTAAATTTCTGCTTCCAGTCTATTCACCCCCCCCCCTCTAGACATACACTTCTAGTGATCCTACAAGTGGTATCAGAGCATTGGTCTCCATTGCTTCGGTTTCAACACCGTGGAGGAAGATGGATGAGTCTAGTGTGGAGAGTTTGTATTGTAGAGTGCCCATTCTTGATGCAGAGTACTATATTCAATGGAAGAATGCCATGATTGATCTATTTGATAAATTCCATTTGATAAAACATATTGAAGATCCCTATGTGCTCCCCATTGATGAATTGCATCACAAACATGAAGAGGAAATTAACATGCTTGGTAATCTTAGGACTGTCAATCTTATTGTTAGAGGCTTACCAAGATTCGTGCTTGCTCAATTGAAGAACTTTGCATGTGCTTATAATTTTTGGACTCATTTGGAGAAACGATATCCAAATCTTTCATTAGGAAATCTTGATGAAATTCTTCATAAAACCATTTCTTTTCACAAAATGAAGCCTAATGATCCAAACTTTGGTAAATGCCTATTTGAGCTTCGTGATCTCATCCGCGCTAAAGGAGATGTCACAACTATCAACAATATCATTATAGAATCACTTCGCATTCATAGACTTGAACACTATCATGATCATAATTCTAACGAATCTCTTGTTCTTTATGACGAGGATTTCCCACTTGATGATGACAATGTGGAACATGGCTACTATGATGAAGATGAGCTATTCGACATCAAGCATGAAAAGATCATGAGGAATATAAGTCTAATGGCAAACTTCAAGGATTACATGTCTGGCAGAAAAGAGTGGATTCTCGGCAGTGGTTGCACAGATCACATGACTGGTGATAAAGACATGTTCCAAGAGATCACGCCTAATCAAGATCCTCGGAGGTATGTGACCTTTGGAGACAACTAGAAGCGTAAGGTACTTGGCCTTGCTAAGGTGTACATATCTCATGATAGCTCAATTCAAAATGTGATGCGTGTTGAATCCCATGGCTACAATCTTATTTCCGTATCTAGACTAGCAGACTTTGGTTTCAATGTACTGTTTACTAAAGTAGATTGCCAAGTGTTTCGATTTGATGATCATAAAATTATCTTTACCAGTATTCGTAGAGGTGATCTATACATTTTTGATTTCACTAAAAAGGCCCAACCTCATACTTGTGTCATTGCAAAATCATCTAAAGGTTGGCTATGGCATAGAAGGCTTGGACATGTAGGCATGCACAATCTAGATAAGCTTATCAAGGGCGATCACATTCTTGGTGTTAAAGATGTTATCTTTGAGAAATATAGACTTTGTAGTCCATGTCAAGCAGGAAAGCAAGTAGGTGGAAGTCATCCCGTTAAGAATATTAGGACTACTAGGAGACCACTCGAGTTACTTCACATGGATCTTTTTGGTCCCAATTCTTACAAGAGTCTCGGTGGAAATTCCTATGGTCTAGTTATAGTTGATGGTTTTTCCAGATTTACGTGGGTATTCTTCTTGATGATAAGTCACAGGTACAAAAGATGTTCAAGAACTTTGCACGCAAAGCGCAAAATCAGTTTGAAGTGAAGATCAAGAAGGTTCAAAGTGATAATGGATCGGAGTTCAAGAACACCCATGTGGATACCTTCCTTGACGAAGAAGGTATTTCACACGAGTTCTCGGCTACGTACACGCCTCAACAAAATGGAGTTGTTGAGAGAAAGAACCGAAGCCTCATTGAGATGGCAAGAATGATGCTTGATGAATACAAGAAGCCAAGACACTTTTGAGCAGAAGCCGTGGAAACAGCCTGTCATGCCACAAACCGACTCTACTTGCACAAGCTTCTCGGTAAAACGGCATACGAGCTTCTCACCGGTAAGAAACCCCAAATTGGATACATTCGAGTATTCGGCTCCAAGTGTTACATTCTCGATAAGCATTGCCGTGATAAATTTGCTCCCAAATCTCATGAAGGTTTCTTACTTGGTTATGGATCGAACTATCACACTTACCGTGTCTACAACAACTTCACTCGAAAAGTTGAAGAGACAGTAGATGTGAAGTTTGATGAGTCTAATGGTTCGCAAGTCGAAAAGTTGCCAAATGATGTAGGTGATAAAGATCATTTGGAAGCTATCTAAGACGTGCCCATCGGCAAGATTTGCCCCACAGAGGTGAACGAAAGTACTTCATCAACCCAAGTGGAAGCTCCTACTTCGGACCAAGGCTACCGAGAACATGACATGGAAGCATCCACAAGTGGTACACGACGAGATATAGAGGAGGAGGAAGTACATCCTGAAGATCCACCACAACCTCCTTCACCACCACCTCAAGGGAACGACACCTTCAACAACAATGAAGACGAAGGAGATGATGATGAAGAAGAGGATCCACCATCCAACAATCGGAAGCTGACCCGAGTTCGAGCACAAGTGACTAAGAACCATCCCCTAAACCAAATCTTTGGTGATATACAAAACGGGAGGATCACTTGCTCTAAAACCCGCTTGGCTAACTTTTTTGAGCATTATTATTTCATCTCTAGCATTGAACCTTTGAAGGTAGAAGCGGCTCTTGAGGATGTGGATTGGGTGAACTCTATGCATCAAGAGCTTCACAACTTCGAAAGAAACAAAGTGTGGACACTCGTGGAGAAACCCAAAGACGAGCAAAACGTCATCGGCATGAAATGGTTTTTTCACAACAAGCAAGATGAAGATGGTCAAGTCATACGCAACAAGGCTCGCCTCGTAGCTCAAGGATATACACAAGTCAAAGGTATGGACTACGGTCAGACCTATGCCCCTGTTGCTAGACTAGAATCCATGCGAATTCTTCTTGCTTATGCTAATCACCATGATATCACGCTTTACCAAATGGACATTAAAAGTGCATTCTTAAATGGTGAGATTGAAGAAGAGGTCTATGTTAAGCAACCACCTGGCTTTGTAAATCCTAAGAAACCTGGCCACGTTTACAAACTTCGCAAAGCTTTATATGGACTTAAGCAAGCTCCTCATGCTTGGTACAAATGCCTAACAAAATTTCTTATTGAAAAAGGATTTGAAATTGGTAAAATTGATGCAACCTTATTCACAAAGAGAGTTAATGGTGAATTATTTGTGTGCCAAATTTATGTTGATGATATTATCTTTGGATCTACTAACCCACAATTCAGTGAGAAATTTGGAAGGTTGGTGTCAGAGAAGTATGAGATGTCTATGATGTGTGAACTGAAATTCTTTCTTGGTCTACAAATTAAGAAAACGAGATAAGGTATATTCATCTGTCAAACAAAGTACACCAAGGACTTAATCAAGAAGTTCGTCATGCAAGAGTGCAAAGGTATGAAAACTCCCATGCCCACTAGCGGACAAGATGATCTCACTAGAGGGTGAACCGGTTGATCAAAAGGTTTATCGATCAATGATTGGTTCATTGCTTTATCTATGTGCCTCTCGTCTTGATATTATGCTTAGTGTTTGCATGTGTTGGGTGTCATAGACTAATTATGTATGCTAAAACTGCCAACATCTTGTCTTATGCTTGAGCTAGTTTTAAGTTTCTCCTTATAGTCTATTCACCCCCCCTCTAGACATACACGTATAGTGATCCTATAGTTTTTCACTAACTTCAGCACCATGTGCCTAATCTTGTTGAGGTCCCAATCCAACATGACATGATGAATGGCCCAGCTCAGCCTGCTTCTCGTGAATTCCACCATCTGAATGTGGGCATGGTCTTAATCCACCCTTAGATAGACTACCATGATCTCCCGAGATAGGTTTTAACTTTAGAGAGGCATTCTACTATGATGATTAATAGTTGCTTTCCTTTGCTTATGGATCCACTTCATAAGGTTGCACTGCAGGGGCAGAATCCAGATGAGCTTGGGCACCTACAGAGCAATTCAGTGGAGAAGCGATCTGAACTAGATCACTTTATTGTTTAGTAACAAACAACAGATAGCAATGCATCTGACCATTACAAGGTGGCTAGTAAGTTTCTTTCAGACATTCCTCCTGCTAGTCCCTCGAAACTTGCCATAATGGCCATATCTTCCCTCGAGGGAGATTATCCATGGAAGAAATTCTTTTGCCCTACCTCTCCAAGATCTTCCAACATTCATGTCCCCATTTATTGGGCTGATTTCTTTACTGCCAAACTTCTCTCTCCATAACACTTTGAATCGGCAAAAAATATTTTACAGTCCAAACTATGGCAGTTAATTCAGGAAGGCAATGACACGGGAGATATCAGACTTTTTTCCATTCTAGATACATGCCCATCACAAGAGCCACCAACTTTTCTCTTGTTTTCAGCAGGGCAATCATTCCCTCAAGGATTTTCCACCCCACAAAATCTGATATCTACTCAAGTTATTCATGTGAACACTTTAGTACTATTGTTTTGCATCTAAAGAAAAAAAGTAATAGGACGCACATGGTTGTTTCAAAGGCAAGGAGTAGTGACGGGCTCAAACTACTTGCAAAACGTTATTAGGGAAATACTTGCATTGATAGAAACTGCCTTGCCTGTGCAGCATGTGCACCCACTTTTAACAAAAAATGGGTGAAAAGTCTATATGAAAAGTTTGGGATGGCTCAGGATGCAACTAGAGTAATCAATAAGCAAAAGAAATCAGTTAGAAAATCTGATGATGATGCAAAGACCAATAAGAACAATAAAGAGGGTAAGAAGAAGTAGGATGACTAGCCCCACTTATTTCTTTAAGATGTTCATATCATTTGCTATTATGATATTCTATGTAAGTAGACAAATATGCTCTTTATCCAGACTATCTCTTATTTATATCAGTTAGTTCAAGGCATTGTCATTGCCTATGATGTTGTGGTCTTGCCTGATCCCTTCTAGACAAACATACTTCCAATGATATATTGGGGCATGATGCTCTATACTTCTTTTAATTGTCTTCTTTAATGACTATGACAAAACAAGCCTGGAAAGTCTTAAACTGGAATATCAGGGGCATCAACTCTCCTGACGAATGGATCCATATTCAGAACAAAATAAATGAAAGTGGTTGTGTTGTGGTCTAATTTCATGAGACAAAGAAAGAACATATGTACCTATCTCTTATTTGAAATTTCTGCCCAGCAAGATTTGATCAATTTGCTTATTTGTCATCACTAGGCAGATCTGGTGGCCTCCTGACTGTTTGGTGTTCATGGCATTTTAAGGGAGATATTTTTTTCCAGAATGAATATACTTTATTAGTAGGACCGGAGGCAACCAAATATGGAAACTACTGGACATTAACTAATATTTACGCCCCTTGCTAGGAGGAAAAAATAGTATTCTTCAATGGATGGATGGTATTGAAATTCATGAGGAGGTTGATTGGTTGATGGTGGGAAATTTTCACTTCATCAGAAGTTTTGAACACATGAGTAAACCTGGGGTCAATATGAATGATATGTTGCTTTAGAATGCTGTCATCCCTAAGTTGGGCCTAGTAGACATCGCTCTAACGGGGAGAAAATATACTTGGAGCAATATGCAAACAAACCCCCTTGCTGGAGAAATTGGTTAGTTCTTCACCTCACCATCTTCGACTCTTTCATATCCAAACACAATGGCTTTTTCGTTGGCCATGAAAGTGTCTAATCATGTGCCATGTGTCATCCAGATTCAAACCAACATGCCAACAAGTAATCTATTCTGATTTAAAAATATATGGATGGAACATGCTCCATTACTACCATTGGTTAAGGATGTTTGGACTAAGAATATTCATTATGCACATACAACCAAGAGGATTGATGCCAAAACGAAAATTCTCACGAAATTAATCAAGACATGGGATTTCACTCTTTCTAATCTCAACCAAGATATAACAAATGCAAATTCCCTCATTGGGCTGTTTGATAGTATTGAGAATCACAAACAACTGAACTCCATGGATGCAACTCTGAGCGTAGATCTTAAAGCTCATTTAACAAAACTACAGAACACAACAAAATGTATACTCGCAACAAAGAGGGAAAATAAAATGGGTTACCTTGGGTAGTGAGAATTCAAGCCTTTTCATTCGCATGTAACCATACATAACAGATCAAACTGCATATCTTCTCTCACTACTAAGGATGGAACAATGCTATATGAGCATGCTCAGAAAGCTGAATTTTTCATGAGTACTTCAAATATAGATAGGAGAACTCTGACTCCTTTCACATACCTACAAAACTTGGGGACCTTGAGTTCTCAGAACACCCTTTCACTCATGTGGAAATTGGTGATGGTATCAAGGAATGGCCATTAAACTAGTCAAATGGTCCTAATGGATTTAATACAGACTTCATAAAGAAATTTTTCCATATTATCAACAAGGATATATATGATTTGTGTGATCAATTCCACAAAGGTGAGCTATGTCTTAAGAGTATTAATGGTAGTTTCATTACTCTCATTCCAAAATACATAGGGGCATGAGGAGTAAATGATTATCGGCTAACCTATTTATTCAACTACACTACCAAACTCCTGACAAAATTATTAGCACACAGATTGCGGTCCATAATTCTTGATTTTATCCATACCAAACAATATGATTTCATTAAAAATAGGACAATACAGGACTGCCTCGCATGGGCCCATGAATACCTAGCTCAATGTCTTTTGTGCAAGACTCCAACTGTTGTTCTAAAACTCGATATTTAGAAAGACTTTGACAAAATTGAGCATGGGATGGTCATGGAAATTCTGAAAAAGAAAGGTTTTGGCACTAAATGGTGCATCTGGATCTCCCAAATTATGTCTACTTCAACTTCTGCTGTCTTATTAAACAATGTTCTAGACAAACAATTTATTTGCAAGAGCAGTGTCAGGCAAGGGGATCCCATGTCTCCATTATTATTTATGCTAGCTATAGATTTTCTTCAAAAAAATCATTAATGACGCTATGCATAAGGATTTCATTAAGCCACCAATTCCTTGGTCGTGTCGAGATTTCCCAATAGTGTAATATGCTGATAATACTCTCATCAGTATGCAAGCATGCCCTTCACAACTGCAACATCTGAAAGAAATTATGGACATTTTTTCCAAAGCCTCTGGTCTGAAAGTTAAATATCATAAGTCAAATCTACTTCATGAATCCTTTTCCAAATACTTGGATCTAGGATTGGAACTTTTCCTTTCATGTATCTAAACTTGTGATCTTTGTTGGTTTTTTCCCCGAAGAGGAGGGGATGATAAAACACAATATAGATAAGTATTTCTCTCAATGAAAACCAAGTTTATCGAACCAATAGGAGAACCACACAATTTCCCGTCTTCAGCACCTACACACAAAAGAGAACACACTTGCACCCAACACAGGCAAAAGGGTTGTCAATCCCCTTGAACCCGTTACTTGCAAGCAATAAGTAGTGTCATTGGATAGTTTGATAAATATAAAATAGAAAATAAATGAAAAGAAAATAATGGCAGCAACGCATTTGTTCTTTTTTTGCATTTACTTGTGAATAGACCCAATCCCATAGTTTTCGCTAGAGGCTTCTCTCTCGTCAAAAGCATAAGGTGGGTAAACAAATTATCGTTGGGAATTGATAGAAAAGCGCATAGTTATGCAATCTTTATTCATGGCAATGATCATTACATATAGGGATGAGAAAGAGAGAAATGATGTGTAAAAACATCATTTCTTTTCTAACGTGCGTATGTTTTTCTCCTGTGGAAGCTAAAAAATAAGGGAAGATCAGGGATGGACAGTTCAAAAACACACTACTCATGCGATAGCACTGTTCACAGTCATTCACCATTCCTGCATGTTACTGCTCGAGTGCTCGCTATTACTATTCACAACTACCCATGTAACTGAACAATAGAAGGTAAAGAAAAAATCATAAGCACTACTATTCACAGCTGCCCACATAATTGGACATTAGAAGGTAAAAGAATCAAAAAACCCAGGAAAATTGAAAGCTTCCTGCTTTAGTATATAGTATATATTAGTCTATTACTTAGTGTCATATCTGAACGATGATGTGCCTGTTGTCGATCCCTGGAGACAGCGAGAAGGTGGACTGCTTCGAGGTGTTGCCTGCATTCACGGTGACCACATACTCGCCAAGGTAGCCGCTGAAGTTGTAGGCGCCTTGCGCGTCCGTCGGCCCGGCGGCCTGCCCCGTCTGCTACTCCTATAGCAGGCGGTCGACGATATCCCCGATGGGCAAGTTCTTGAGGTTCCAATCCATGAGGCACATCTGATAGCACCCGTTCTCATGCAGCGCCATCCACAGCATGACGCCGCTCACGGTCGGGTGCACATATGCCTCCCGTAGCACCTGCTCCACGTACACGGCCTGCATTCGTGCGTCAAACTTGTTGTAGATGTCGATCTCGGTGAACCAGATGGGCAGGTTGACTGTGGCCAGCTTGTCGAGCACAAACCTCATGTAGTGGCCCTCGAGGATGATCCCCTCCAGCACGGTGCCACCAGCCCTGAGGTCCTTGAGCCTGCCACGTATGCCTCCACGATGGAGGACGCGTCATTGCAGGTCTCCATGAAGTTGTACTCATTCAAAGAGTGTTGCGAGCGGGTCAGCATCCTGCGCCACGCTGAAGATATCCATGGTCGCGTTGGGGACCAGCCGCTGCTAGTAGAAGTTGAAGTGCAGCATCTTCCGAGTGCACGAGCTCTCCGCGGTACCGGGTCATGAGGCTCCGGATGCGCGTGTTCACGGCGGAGCAGAGGTCGTACGGCGAGAGTCCCTTCACCCACCGGGGTGTGGCATCCTGATTCTCCCAGAAGATGTTGTGCCCACACACCATCACCCGGTGCAATCACACGAACGCCAACATCTGGTCCGGCATTTGGTCCCACGGTGATCTATCTGATGAAATCTTCTTTTGCGGTCTCATTGTTGGGATCCAATGAATTGTGAGTTTATGATCAGATTATTCATTAAAAGTAACTGAGTCTTTTCTGAATTCTATTCTGCATGATTGTTATAGCTTCGTATTTCTCTTTGATCTATCCATTTGGGTTTTCCCAAGTAGATTGATTTATCTTCAGCGCATTGTAATGCGTTCAATCTTGTGGTGCTCTATATGCCACTAACATAAAGGCAAAAGACACATATGTATATTGTTGTCATTAAGGATAAAATGACAAGGTCTATTCATATTGCTTGAGTTTACTACGTCTACATCATGTCATCTTGCTCCAAGGATTACTCTGTTTGTCATGAAATTAATATCTAGAGAGGCAAGCATAGAAGCTCTCTCGAGGTGGAATAATAGTAGTAGATGCAGGATTGTTTCGGTCTACTTGTTTATGGACATGATGCCTGAAAGGATATATATGAGTGACTAGAGGGGGTGAATAGGCAACTACCAATTTTTAAGCTTTTCTTAAAAAATTAGGTTTAGCAACAAATAGGTTGTCTACATATGCAACTAGGTGAACAACCTATATGATGCTAACAACAACAAAGATACAAGAAAGCATATAATACAACACAAGTAGGCTTGCACAAGGTAAAGGTGAGAGATAACCACAAGTGGAACCGGAGGAGACGAAGATGTGTTTCCGAAGTTCTTTCCCTTTGAGGGTAAGTACGTCTCCGTTGGAGCGGTGTGGAGGCACAATGCTCCCCAAGAAGCCACTAGGGCCATGATATTCTCCACATGACCTCACACAATGCGAGATGCCATCATTCCACTAGTGGTGCCCTTGAAGGCGGCAACCGAACCTATACAAACAAGGTCGGGGCAATCTCCACAACTTAATTGGAGGCTCCCAACAACACCACGAAGCTTCACCACAATGGATTGTGTCTCCGACGTGACCTCAACCGTCTACGGTGCTCAAACACCCAAGAGTTACAAGATCCGCAAGGTATTAGTGGAGGGAATCAAATTTGTCTTTGTGAAAGTGTAGATCGGGCCCTCTTAACCAAACCCTAGAGTATCAACAAGTTTTGTTGGCTAGGGAGAGAGATTAGGCGAAACTTGAGCTTGGAGCAACAATGGAGCTTAGGGAAGGAAGAGGTAGTGTCCTTGGGGAAGAAGACCACCTTTGTATAGTGGGGGAACAATTCCATCCGTTATCCCTACTCAGCCCGCACACCAGCGATACTACCGCTTGGGCAGCTGAGGCAGCTACATAGAGTGAAGGCACAAGGCGGATAGTACTACCGGAGCGGTACTACCGGTGGGCAGCGATAGTACCTCGCCCTACTGCCGCTCAGGTAGACTAGGGTGATCTGGGGAAAAGAAGAGTAGCCGGTAGTAGTGGGTGATACTACCGCACGGGGGATGTACTACTACTTGCCACTACCGCTCTACTACCGTTTGACTATTCTGCCCAAAACTGGGAACAGAAGCATAGATGATAGTATAGGGCGGTACTACCGCACAACTACCTCTCAGCCCTTCTGCCTAAGATATAGGAATAGAAGGGTAGCCGGTAGTACAGGCCGGTACTACCGCTTGCTACCTTCTTACACAAATCAGAGCAAGGAGGAAAGCACCATTGAAGCGAGGAAAAGGACGGGTGCACAAGATCGTGTACATTATGATTCAACCCAAACCTTTCCAATGCGGGCCCCCTCTTGATAGTACGGTTCTCCTACGACTCAACTCCACCGACAAAGAAACGCAAGACAGAAACCGTCTTTACTCTATCCACCGAGGGGCTTGAATCGTCTTGTGCTAGATGATGAATTATATGAAAGGCTTAGCGCACATGATTAGTTTGTAAATACATTGTCATCAATCACCAAAACTATCGGGGTAAAAATATTCTCTTACAATCTCCCCCTTTTTGGTGGATTGATGACAACGTGGGATTTGCAAAAACAAGTATCATAAGAAAGTAAGCAAGACCCCACTATCTACCAAATATAGACGGAGCTCCCCCTTGATGTGTGCCCTATTTCGGTATGCTTTTGGAATGCAAAGAACACACACAAGGATCAACACTCCCCCTATATTTTATAGACAAAAACTACTTGCAGAACGAGGATAGGAGATGAATATAACTTGCAAGAAGTGACATGTGAGAGTAAACATATAGCACAAGATAAAAAAACTCACAACATATGACAAGGGATAATTAAAGGATAGCATATGTCTCACACCATATGATGAAGTCTCACAACCATAAAACAAATGAAAGCAAAAAATAGAAGAGTTCATGAGCAAAGATAGCAGGCAACTAGAAAAACACAGTTGCGACTCAACAAATGCAAATCCCTACACTCTCTCCCCTTTAGCATCAACAGACCAAAAGGGAAGAGAGGACTAATACGATCCAGGTACTGGGCAGAGCAGAAGAGCGGGGCAGAACAACATCAGGGTCCCACTTGCAGTGCGTAGAAATCCAAACATCCTCATCTGTGATAGACTCCTCAGAACCACTGCGAACCTCCAAACCCACGTGCCTTCTAAGTGCCTTGTGCCGACTCTTAGCTTCCTTCTCAGCAACCCGAGACCTGTACTGACCCTTAGTCTGTAAGCAGAACAACTTCTCATTCGACTCCTTGAGCTTCTTAGCCCAAGATGGCCCAACCGGAGGGGTCATAGAACTAGATGCAGTTGTGCCCCCAACCACAAAGTCAGCATCGTCATCCTTGTAATCCTCATCGGACTCATCCTCGGGAAGATCCACCTCGGGAGCAGCATGAGTCTACCACTTTTTCTTCTAGCAAAGTTGCACTACCTCATGAGGCACAATGTCACCAGACTCAAACAGGACCACATGATAAGTATTCTCCCAAGTCCTCTCAATCAGGTGCATCATATATGGACCATAAATAGGACATTTCCGCTCAGAGATAGCAGAGAGAAGCTCTAGCCACATGACATGAGAGACATCCAAGGGCTCACACTCAGACTCATGCCTCATGTTCTAAGAACAGAGGAGCATATCCATGAGGAAGGATTGTACCTAATCCAAGTTACCCACTCGAGGAAAGAGAGTATGCCTGAAGACGCGATGCATGATATCAAGGAATGGTTCAAGCACATAGGTAGGCTTGCCAGTAGTGAAGGAGATCTTCTTCCTGGAGTAGGTCCGGAGCTTGTTCTTGTGAGTAGATGTTGTTTCCCGATGGTGACAGAAGCCAACTAGGGCATGGAGTCCCTTATCCTCAAACCTAAGCAGATCCATCAACTCCTTCCAAGTAGCAGACAGTTGAAAATTTCTAGTCATCCAAGTTAGAGTCCGGTATTCCTCATCCCCAAGATGAACGGTAGGATAGAACACAGCCAGAAGTTCTGCATCAAAGTCCTTGTTGAACTGTGTCAGACTGATAATACCAAGCTTCTCACACATGCTAAGAGCCTCTCCAAAGTACTGGACATTCTTCTACAGATAATCCGTATCAATGATCTTCACATGAGGAACATAGAGGTTCCTCTTTTGTTGAATGACATCATGATAGATAGAACCTTGCGGTTTAGTCCAGAAGGGACAATTGCGGAGATTGATCTCCCGGGGTTGAACATATGGATTGCGACGGAGAATGGACCAGACCTCCTTAATGGGAATCTCACACATAGATGGACCTTTCCTGGACTTGGAAGCAGGCTGTTTGGCCTTCTACTTTGGGGTGCATTGGAGTTGGTGTTGTCATCACTGGGATTGCGGAACCGCTTCAAGCCACCCTCACGAGAGGGGTTCGTTCGACGCTCACTACCACCTGAGATCAACCACAACAAAGAAAGGAAAAAAGTGTAGAACATTTGCCTAAGTTAGTAGAAAAAGAATGAGCAAATCTGGAGTAAGGGCGGAAAACATGTATATTTAGTAGCACCAGCGGTAGTACTGCTGACACAATGGCGGTAGTACCGCTCGTGGGTGGAGACCACGGGGGCACCTATAGCCGTCGTTTATATCCGGTAGTACCGGTGACACTAAACATACAAATTGACCATTGAAACTTCATATCTACTCCCTAGCCATCTTCCACAAGAAACTCATGCTTCAATTTTGACACAAATCGACGAATGCAAAAAATATTGTCCAAGACCTAGATTCAAAAAAAGAACCATAGGAGAGAAAGGGGGACAATACCGGCATCCATGGCAAGAGGAGAGGGTGGGGATCGATTCCACGGTTGAAATCGCGGAAGAGTGGCTGGAAAACGGAGATCTGACAATGGTCTTCGGAGCTTTGAAGTCGCCTGGAGAGAGAATCCCATGAGAGGAATGGGATGAAGGGGTATGGGGTAGTGGGAACTGCCCCTGCCCCGCCCCATAACCCCCCGTGGGGCTCTGTCAAGCGGTAGTACCGCCCTAACGGGTTGTAGTACCGCCCGTGAGCGGTAGTACTGTCCTTGAGGGCGGTAGTATCGCACAGGACAACATCCAAAGACAAAAAATCAAGGGGAAAAATAGGCTTATGCGAAAAAATGATTCGTAAAAAGGCAGAGACTCACATATCCATCAAAGACCAGAAAACACTCTGAGAATGGAGCTCAATAACCACAATGAAAAGGTTGGAGTGACCTAAATACACAAAGCAAGCTTCTCAAAAGCAAATGCCTCTCTAGGAGGGGGCGGTGGCCGAGGCCACATATGTTCGAGTCAACTGGTATTGCACCGTGAATATTTTAACCTTGGGCCATGACCAAAACTCGTCTTTGAGGCACAAGTACCATCAAAAAAGGCGAATGTGAAAGATTTGATTATTTTATGCATAATATGAGGAGGGATGGTTTATTGAGAGAACTAGACTCCCCTATCTCCATGCCTACATCTAAACAACACATAATGATGTGTGTGGTGGGGTGTGCACAACTTCAATCCACATTGCTCGAATCAATGATATTTAGATCATGGCTTAACTCGTGAAATCTTGCTTCATTCAAAGGCTTTGTTAATATATCTGCAAGCTGCTCATTAGTCATGAGATGAATAAGATCAATTTATCCACGCTTGATGTGATCCCGGATGAAGTAATCACGAATCTCAATGTGCTTCGTCTTGCAGTGTTGTACCGGGTTGTTGGAGATCCTGGTCGCACTTTCATTGTCATAGTAAAGAGGCACTTTGTCATAGTTGACACCATAATCCTTCAAAGTTTTCCTCATCCATAGAATATGTGCATAGCAGCTTGCGGCGGCTACATACTCGGCCTCGGTGGACGAGGGATAAACACATTTTTGTTTCTTTAAAGACCAACTTACCAAAGAGCGACCAAGAAATTGGCACCCTCCATAATTGGACTTCCTTTCCACACGGTCTCTCGCCCAATCCGAGTCAGTATATCCTATGAGTTCAACTGAAGCACCTTTGGGGTACCATAAGCCAAAGTTTGGGGTATGAGCCAAATATCAAAAAACTCGCTTGACAGCCACAAGGTGGCTCTTCTTAGTTGCAGATTGAAACTGTGCGCATATTCCCACACTCAACATAATATCTGGTCCAGATGCACAAAGATAAAGGAGGAATCCAATCATGGAGCGATATACCTTTTGATCCACGGCTTTACCATTGGGATCACTATTAAGGTAGCATTTGAGAGGCATAGGAGTGTTGGCCTTGGGCGGATTTAGCTTATCCATCTTGAATCTTTTGAGCATATCTTGAGTATATTTAGCTTGGTTGATGAAGGTACCTTGACTTTGTTGCTTGACTTGGAAACCAAGGAATAACTTCAACTCTCCCATCATAGACATCTCAAAGTCTTTGGTCATTAGTGCGACAAACTCATCATGAAAAGCTTTGTTAGGAGAATCAGATATAATATCATCAATATATGGTTGGCATATGATCAAGTTCCCTTTAACCCTCTTCGTGAAAAGAGTGGGATCAATTTTCGCAATTTCAAACCCATGGTCTTGCAACATCTCGGTAAGGTGCTTATACCACGCTCGTGGGGCTTGTTTAATGCCATAGAGAACCTTATCGAGAACGTATACATGATTGGGGAACTTGGGATCCTCGCACCCTGGAGGTTGCTTGACATATACCAACTCCTTGAGTGGACCATTAAGAAATGCACTCTTCACATCCATTTGATATTAAGTAAAATCATGATGAGAAGCATATGCAAGAAACATGTGAATAGATTCAAGACGTGCAACGGGAGCAAAGAATTCACCGTAGTCGATACCCTCGACGTGGGAGTAGCCTTGTGCCACCAATCTTGCCTTGTTGCGAATGACGACACCGTTTGCATCTTGCTTGTTCTTGAATATCCATTTGGTTCCAATGACATTGTGACTCTCCTTTGGTCTTGGCACCAACCACCACACTTTGTTGTTCTCCAAGTTGTTGAGTTCATCGTGCATGGCTTCAAGCCATTTCGTGTCCTCGAGCCCTTCTTGTACCTTAAGGGGTTCAATACAAGAAACAAATGCATGATGTGCACAAAAGTTTGTTAATTGATTATGGGTGGTTAACCCTCTATTCAATCTGTCATAGATGTTCTCCAAAACATGTTGTTTGTGTTTAACCTTGGCAGCTATCTTGGGGGCTCGTCTTTCTAAGATCTCCTCCATGGAAGGAGCATCATTTTCATATGGTGGAGGAGCATCATCTTGATAACCTTGAGCATCGTCATGAGCTTTCTCTTGACCTTAAACATGATATTGATCTTGAGTTTTCTTGAGGATGTGAACTTGATCTTGGGCATCACTTGGTGAATCACAAATATCATGAGGTTGATCTTTCCCTTGATCTTGTTCACTTGAAATAGGGCCTTCACTTTGTTCTTCGGAAGTGTGTGGGTCTTGGGTTGGTGATGGTTCCACTTGAGTGGAACATTGTCATTCTCCTTAGACCACAAGGGGTTCCTTAACGGGTGGGAAGTATCCCACACCCATTCTTCTTATGGCTTGGGGAGGAATTTCATCACCTACATCACAAAGACCGCTTTGCTCCACTTGGGAGACATTATTTCCATCAAACTCCATGTTACACGTCTCCTTAGTGAGCCCATTGGACTTGTTGAGGACACGGTAATCGCGAGAGTTTGTAGCATAACCAACAAATATGCCCTCTTGAGCTCTAGATCCAAATTTCGAAAAACGAACACCTTTCTTGGTAATGAAACACTTATACCCAAACACCCTAACGTACTTCAGGTTGGGCTTGTTACCCGTAAGAATTTCATAAGGAGTCTTGTTAAAGCCTCTATGGAGATAGAGCCGATTAGATGCATGACATGCGGTGTTGATGGCTTCAGCCCAGAAGTAGTACGAAGATTTGAATTCCGCAATCATGGTCCTTGCCGCATCCATCAATGGTCGGTTCTTTCTTTCCGCAACACCATTTTGTTGAGGGGTATAAGGTGCGGAGTATTGGTGCTTGATCCCCTCATCACTAAGAAACTCATTCAAGGTGTAGTTCTTGAAATCGATGTCGTAGTCACTTTTATCATCGAACGCTTTGCCTCATGTTATCGTTGAGCTTCATTTGTAAAGTCGATGATTGTTTGTTGAGTCTCACTCTTCCTCCTAAAGAAGTATTACCAAGTGTATCTTGAGTAGTCATCCAAATCACTAATACGTCCATTTTCCATCATGTTTTCCTACTGTTATTTATAATGATTTTATGTATAATTATGCTTTGGGGAGTAATTCTAATGCCTTTTCTCTCACAATTTGCAAGGTTTACAACAAGAGGGAGAATGTCGACAATTGGAATTTAGCACCTAAAAAAAGCACGACAGAGATACCTATTATGCACATCCCCAATGAAGCTAAAAATTTATGGAGATTTTTATGCAATAAATAAAAATCACTGGAGCTGAAAACTACCAGAGAGGGGCCACCAAGTGGCCACCCTCCACCAGGGCATGCCAGGCCCCCTGATCGCGCCCTTGTGGAGGGTGCACACCCAGGCCCACCTCCAGAGCCCATCTTCTGGTATAAATTTCCAAAAAAAACCTACACAAATTAAGGGGAGGACTATCGAGACGAAGCACTGCCGCCTCGAGGCGGAACTTTGGCAGGAGCACTTTTGCCCTCTGACTGAGCGATTCCACCAGGGGACTTCCCTCCCGAAGGGGGAAATCGAAGCCATTGTCATCACCAACAACCCTCTCAAATTGGGAGGCCATTCTTCATCAACATCGTCAACATCACCATCTCCGCTCAAACCCTAGTTCAACTCTTGTGTTCAATCTTTGTACCGGAACCTCGGATTG
Source organism: Hordeum marinum (assembly GCA_022496015.1). NCBI lineage: Eukaryota > Viridiplantae > Streptophyta > Magnoliopsida > Poales > Poaceae > Hordeum > Hordeum marinum. The sequence continues at coordinate 385,940,659 of CM039675.1, forward strand.
GTACATGTGGGTGACTAGTAGTTTTGATTACCTTGTGTAGTTGATTACTATATGGTTTGTTTTGTGGAAGATTATATGTTCAGATCCATTATAATATTCAATACACCTATGATCTTGAGCATGCATCTTATTTGTTAGTAGTTACCTTTGTTCTTGAGGTCACAGGAGAAGTCATGTTGCAAGTAATCAAGTGAATTTGGTATGTGTTCGATAGTTTGATGATATGTATATTGTGATTCCCTTAGTGGTGTCATGTGAACGTCGAGTACATGACACTTCACCATCCTTGGGCCTAAGGAAATGCATTGTGGATTAGTTATTAGATGATGGGTTTCTAGAGTGACAGAAGCTTAAACCCTAGTTTATGCACGACTTCGTAAGCGGCTGATTTGGGTCCACATGTTTAATGCTATGGTTAGACTTTGTCATAATACTTTTCTCCTAGTTGCAGATGCTTGCGAGGGGGTTAATCACAAGTAGGTTTTTAGTTCAAGTAAGAATAGCACCTTAGCACCGGTCCACCCACATATCAAATTATCAAAGTAGCGAACACGAATCAAACCAACATGATGAAGTGACTAGATGAAATTCCTGTGTACCCTCAAGAACACTTTTCTCATCATAAAAGATACTTTTGGCCTGTCATTTTCCACAAAAGTATTGGGCTACCTTGATTCACCTTACCTATTGTTACCGTTACCTTCTCGTAACAAATTGCCTTGCTCTCAAAACACTTGCTACTTACAATTTCAATGCATGCAGAAATTACCTTGCTGAAAACCGCTTATCATTTCCTTCCGCTCCTCGTTAGGTTCGACACTCTTACTTATCGAAAGGACTATGATTGATCCCTTATACTTGTGTGTCAGCAAGGCTATTTTCTGGCGCCGTTTCCGTGGAGTGAAGCGCTCTTGGTAAGTGGAAATTGGCAAGGTAAAACTTATACTACGTGCTGAAATTTACTGTCACTTGTTACTATGGGAAGCAATCCTTTGAGGGGTTTGTTCGGTGTATCTTCACCTTGAATAGATTCACAATTAGTTTCCCCTCAACCTACAGCACCTACTGAAAATACTGGTTACAAAATTCCTTCGGGTATGTTAGGACAACTACTAGCGAGTCCTTATGCAGGAGATGGAACTAAACATCCTGGTATGCACCTAATACATGTGGAAGAAATTTGTGGACTATTTAAGCTTGCAGGTTTATCCGGAGATGAAGTTAATAAGAAGGTTTTCCCTTTATATTTGAAGGGAAAATCATTGACATGGTATAGGCTATGTGATGATATTGGATCACGGAACTAGAATTGTTTGAAATTGGAATTCCACCAAAAGTTTTATCATATGCATCTAGTTCATCGTGATCAGAATTATATATATAATTTTTGGCCTTGTGAAGGAGAAATTATTGCTCTAGCTTGGGGTAAGCTTGACTCAATTTTATATTCATGCCCCAACCATGATATCCTGAGAGAAGTTATCATCCAAAAAATTTATGCTCGGCTTTCTCATAATGATCAAACCATGCTCGATACTTCTTGTACTGGTTCTTTTATGAAGAAGACTATTGAATTCAAGCGGGATCTCTTGGAAAAAATTAAAAGCAACTCTGAAGATAGGGAACTCGACAAAGGTAATGAGTCGGATATTAAGCTTGAAATTAATTCTGTTAAATCTTTTATGAATACTAATGCTTTTCACAAGTTTAGAACTTAATATGGACTTGACTCTGTGATAGTAGCCTCTTTTGTGAATCATTTGCTTCTTATTTTGATCTCCCTAAAGAGAAGTGGTTTAAATATCATCCCCCTATTAAAGAAGAAATTAAATACCCGTGTCATAGCTAAAGAAGAAACTATCATTTACAATGTTGATCCGATTGTGCCTATTGCTTATATTGAGAAATCACCCTTCCCGGTTAGGGTAAAGGAACATGCTAAGGTATCAACTGTGGTTCGCAAAAGTAATATTAGAGCACCTAATCCCTCTAAAAAATTAAGGTAGAACCTAGTATTGCTATGGTTAAATATCTCTTGGTAGAAAATATTGATGGGCATGTCATGTACTTTTGTGATGAAGCTGCTAGAATTGCTAAACCCGATGAAAAAGACAAACATAGACTCGTAGTTGGCTTGCCTGTTGTCTCAGTCAAAATAGGAGATCATTATCATAGCTTATGTGATTTAGGTGCCAGAGTGAGTTCTATTCCTTTTACCTTATATCAAGAAATTATGAATGACATAGCACCTGCTAAAATAGAAGATATTGATGTTACTATTAAACTTGCTAATAGAGACACCATCACACCACTTGGGATTGTTAGAGATGTTGAAGTCTTGTGTGGGAAAACAAAAAATCCTACTCATTTTCTAGTTCTTGGTTCCCCACAAGATAACTTTTTTCCCATTATCTTTGGTAGACCTTTCTTGAACACTTTTAATGCTAAGATAGATTTAAAAAAGAAACTGCCAGTGTTGAGTTTGGTGATGTGTGTCATGAGTTTAAATTTCCAAGTTTAGTAGACAACCTCATGATAGAGAATTACCGAATAAGGATGAAATAATTGGTCTTGCTTATATTGCCATTCCTCTGACCCATCCATTAGAAGAATATCTGCTAGACCATGAAAATGACATGCACTTGCGTGAAAGAAATGAAATAGATAAAAAATTCTTTGAACAACAACCTCTATTGAAACACAATTTGCCTATTGAAACTCGTGGAGATCCTCCTCACCTAAAGGTGATCATGTGTTTGAACTTAAACAATTGCCTGACACTCTGAAATATGCTTATCTTGATGAGAAAAAGATATATCCTATTATTATTAGTGCTAACCTTTCAGAACATGAAGAAGAAATATTATGAAAATTCTAAGGAAGCACTGGGGTGCTATTGGATATACTCCTGATGATCTTAAGGGCATTAGTCCCACTCCATATCAGCAGAATATCAATACGGAACATGATGCTAAACCCGTTGTTGATCACCAACGACGATTGAATCCCAAGATGAAAGAAGTGGTAAGAACTGAAATATTAAAGCTTCTGGAAGTAGGTATAATCTATGTTATAGCTGATAGTAGATGGGTGAGTCCCGTTCATTGTGTCCCTAAGAAAGGAGGTATTAATGTTGTTCCTAATGATAAAAATGAGCTTATTCCTCAAAGGATTGTTACTGGCTATAGGATGGTAACTGATTTTAGAAAATTAAATAAAGCTACTAGAAAAGACCATTACCCCTTGCCCTTCATTGATCAAATGCTTGAAATATTTTCTAAGCAAACACACTTTTGTTTCTTGGATGAATATCCTGGTTTCTCTCAAATACATGTGTCACAATTTGATCAAGAGAAAACTACCTTCACCTATCCTTTTGGAACCTATGCTTATAGATGTATGCCTTTTGGTTTATGCAATTCACCTGCTACCTTTCAAAGATTTATGACTGCTATATTCTCTGATTTTTGTGAAAAGATTGTGGAGGCTTTCATGGATGATTTCTCCGTTTATGGAACTTCTTTTGGTGATTGCTTAAGAAACCTTGATCGAGTTTTGCAGAGATGTGAACAAACTAATCTTGTCTTGAATTGGGAGAAGTGTCACTTTATGGTTAATCAAGGTATTGTCTTGGGGCATAAAATCTCCGAATGAGGTATTGAGGTGGATCAAGCTAAAGTTGATGCGATTGAGAAAATGCCATGTCCTAAAGATATTAAGGTATTTGAAGTTTCGTTGGTCACACTGGTTTCTATAGGAGGTTTATTAAAGACTTCTCAAAAAATTCTAGGCCTCTTACTAATCTTTTACAAAAGGATATTCCCTTTGTTTTTGATGATGATTTCATAAAAGCCTTTGAAACACTAAAGAAAGCCTTAACTACTGCACCTATTGTTCAACCACCTGATTGGAACTTGACTTTTGAAATTATGTGTGATGCTAGTGACTATGATGTTGGTGTTGTTCTAGGAAAAAATTTTATAAGAAATTAAATGCTATCCATTATGCTAGCAAAACTCTAGACAGTGCTCAAAGAAATTATGCTACTACTGAAAAAGAATTTTTGGCAGTCGTGTTTGCTTGTGATAAATTCAGATCTTGCATTGTTGATTCCAAAGTTATTGTTCACACTGATCATGCTACTATAAAATATCTTATGGAAAAGAAAAATGCTAAACCTAGAATCATTAGGTGGGTTCTCTTGCTTTAGAAATTTGATTTACATATCGTTGATAAGAAGGGAGTTGAGAACCCCATACTTGATAACTTGTCTAGGTTAGAAAATATTCCTGATGACCCACTAACTATTGATGATAGTTTTCTTGATGAACAATTAGCTGCAATAAATATTTCTCAAAACACCCCATAGTATGCTAATTACGCTAATTACATTGTTGCTAAATCTGCCACCTAGTTTCACATACCAACAACAGAAAAAAAATCTTCTATGATTTAAGACATTACTTTTCATATGACCCACATATTTATAAAGGAGTAGATGGTATTATTAGACCTTGTGTACCTGGGCATGAATCGGAACAAATCCTATGGAAATGTCATTCTGAGGCTTATGGAGGACATAAGGTATTACAATCTGGTTTTTATTGGCCTACTCTCTTCAAGGATGCCCGTAAGTTTGTCTCGTCTTGTGAAGAATGTCAAAGAATTGGTAATATCAGTAAGCGTCAGGAAATGCCTATGAATTATTCACTTTTTGTTGAACCATTTGATGTTTGGGGTTTTGATTATATGGGACCTTTTCCTTCATCTAATGGGTATAATCATATTTTGGTTGTTGTTGATTATGTCACTAAGTGGGTAGAAGCTATTCCAACTAGTAGTATTGATCATCATACTTCCATTAAAATGCTTAAAGAAGTTATTTTCCCAAGGTTTGGTGTCCGTAGATATCTAATGACTGATGGTGGTTCACACTTTATTCATGGTGCTTACCGTAAAATGCTTTCTAAATATGATGTTAACCATAGAATTGCATCACCCTATCATCCTCAATCTAGTGGTCAAGTTGAACTTATCAATAGAGAAATAAAATTGATATTACAAAAAACTGTCAATAGGTCTCGAAAGAATTGGTCTAAGAAATTAGATGATGCACTTTGGTCCTATGGAATAGCATATAAAAATCCTATGGGTATGTCTCCGTACGAAATGGTATATGGGAAAGCTTGTAATTTGCCTCTAGAGTTAGAACATAAAGAATTTTGGGCAATTAAAGAACTAAATTATGACTTCAAACTTGCCGGTGAAAAGAGGTTATTTGATATTATCTCATTAGATGCATGGAGAACCCAAGCTTATGAAAATACCAAGTTATTCAAAGAAAAAGTTAAAAGATGGCATGACAAAAGAATCCAAAAGCGAGAATTCAAAGTCAGAGAATATGTTCTTTTGTACAATTCTCGTTTCAGATTCTTTGCAGGAAAAATTCTCTCCAAATGGAAAAGACCCTATGTTATCAAAGAGCTTTATCGCTCTGGAGCTATCAAGATTAATATTGCCGAAGATACCAAACTGGAGGTGGTCAATGGACAAAGAATTAAACATTAGATCTCAGGTATGCCTATTAATATTGAAAGCAATGTTATCCAAACCATCACAGTGGAGGAACACATAAAAGAAACCTTCCGAAACACTCCAGAATCGTGAAAATTAAGAGGTACGTGATACGGTAAGTAAATGGACTCCAAAAAATACGCAAAAATATTTTTATTCAGTTTTTGAATATTTAATAATTTTATGAAATAAAAAATAAACCGGAAGGCAACCGAGGAGGGCACGGGCCACCAGGGCGCGGTTGCCATCCCTGGCGCGCCCTGGTGGAGGGTGCCCACCTCAGGAACCTTCCCGACTCCGTTTTACTTTTGTTTGATTGGTTTCCAAGAATAAAAATTCTCTATATATACCCCCGATTGTTTTGACCACCGCATCGCGAGATTTTCCTCTGTTCTTGTTTCGTGTTGTTTTGTTGTCAGATCTAGATCTCCATGGCTTCACCAAGTTCCCCCAAGGACAAGTTCTTCGAGAAGGTTATCAACCCGTATTTGTCGGAGGTGATGAAACACCCTCAAACCATTGGGATGCGTGACGGGCGCTCCACATCCGAGATGTTCAGGTGCCCAAGAAGACGAGAAGCGTGGAGGCTAGGCTGGAAGCGGTGGATCAAGACATCTTCAAGTGTAAAGGGACGCTGGAGTGTGGACTTAGTGCCAATCACTCCATGATCACGGAATTTACCCGTGATCACATGGTGGATGACTAGTCCATGAAATACATCGTCTTCAACTTCAATGAGCAAATCAACTTCCTAAAGAGTCAAATTTATGATCTCCAAAATCAAGTATTTGAGTATGAGGCGAGATTTAAATGTATAAGCTTAGCTGCCAATTGCAGGACTCCAGGGACTTGTGCATCAAATTTGGTGAACCCTTGCCCTGAAAGCCGGAGGATAAACGTACTACCGTTTCATCACCACCACCTTCATCATCTTCACCACCAAAGGAGACTTGAGTACACGGGTATGGGCACTCCCCTTGGCTTGCGCCAAGCTTGGGGGAGGTGCCCCAGTATTGTATCACCATCACTTTCTACTTTTGCCTTTTATTTTGATCCTTAGCCTTTTCATGATTTAGTTGAATAAAAGTTTAGTATGATCTATTTTCGAGTGCTAGTTTCGTAATCTATCTATCTATGTAATTGAGTGAGAGTTATATAATAAAGTTTAGTTTGAGTCCTTGCCCCTTTAATTTCTTGTTGCAATCATAATAAATGAAAATAAATGAAAAAGATCATATGCTAATCTTATGGTGAGTAATGACACCAAAATAAAGAAAAGTATAACTGGTAAAATTTATTGGAGATTGGCAAACATAACATTATTCAATGATGCAATTCATGAAAGAATAAATTAGGGAAGAGAAGATTCACATGCAAATATACTATCATGGACATCTTTTATGATTGTGAGCCCCCATTAAATATTATATGCCAAAATTGTTGATGTGGGACTAAGAAGACAACATAATGATTTATGCTTGTTCATATTCACACAGAAGTTATATTGTCATAGATCCTTCAACATGTGGTGCTTGCCCAATAACTTTGCTAGACAAAAATTCCAAACTAAGTAGAGATACTACTTGTGCATCCAAAAACCCAAAACCCAAACTCATGTTTGAGAGTCCATCGTACCTATCTATGGATTGAATAAGATCCCTCAAGTAAGTTGTCATCGGTGCATCAAGGCAATAAAAATTGCTTCTAAAAGTGTTGAATAAATTAGTGTAAGAGAAAATTGAGCGTTTCACGAACTTGTGATGGCAAAGTAATAAAAGCGACGGACTGCATGATAAAGGTTGCTATCACAAGAGCAATGCAACGTGACGTTCTTTTGCACTAAGGGATTGGGCATACAAACTAAAAAGCGCATGACAACCTCTGCTTGCCTTTGCGAATATCATATCCTTTACTTTTAAGTATTTACTTTTATGCAAGAGTCAAAGTAATTCTTATATATTCCTTTTTATTTTTCTCCTTTGGCAAGCATCATGTGGTGAGGAAAGATCTAGGCACATATGTCCAGTTGGATACGAGTGAGCATGAGTTATTATTGTTGACATCATCACTGAGGTGAATCCGTTGGGAGGAAAACTATAAGCCCCTATCTTTCTATGTGTGCGATTGAAACTTTTTGCTCATGGGTATGCTGTGAGTGCTAGCAACCATAGAAGACTAGATGATGGTTGAGTATGTGGACTTTCCAAAAGGCTCCTACATGAGACCCTTCCCGAAAATATGATGAATTCTAGTTTCAAAGTTGAATGAGAAAATTGTTTCTTAGTTTCCAATAAGGTTTATTCTTTATACTTTCACATTGTGATGAATTGTTACTTGCTCATAAGAAGTTATATGATGTTGCTATGAAATGAAAGTTTTATGAGAAAGTTTTATGTTAATTTTTGTTGTTGTTATAACAATAAGCATTATGCTACTATGTCCATATTTTGTTTTTATCGACACCTCTCTCTCAAACCATGCGGGCATGTTCTTCGATATCGGCTTTCGCTTGAGGACAAGTGAGGTCTAAGCTTGAGGGGAGTTGATATGTCCATTTTGCGTCATGTTTTCCTACTGTTATTTATAATGTTTTTATGTATAATAATGCTTTGGGGAGTAATTATAATGCCTTTCTCTCACAATTTTCAAGGTTTACACCAAGAGGGAGAATGCCATCAACTGGAATTCGGCACCTGAAAAAAGCACGACGGAGATACCTATTCTGCACATCCCTAATGAAGCTGAAAATTTATGAAGATTTTTTATGCAATAAATAAAAATTACTAGAGCTGAAAACTACCGGAGGGGGGCCACCAAGTGGCCACCCTCCACCAGGGCGCGCTAGGCCCCCTAACCGTGCCCTGGTGGAGGGTGCTCACCTAGGCCCACCTCCGGTGCCCATCTTCTTGTATAAATTCCCAACAAACCTAAAAAATTAAGGGGTGGAGGACTTTCAGGACGAAGCGCCGCCGCCTCGAGGCGGAACTTCGGCAGGAGCACTTTTGCCCTCCGGCAGGGCGATTCCGTCGGAGGAACTTCCCTCCCGGAGGGGGAAATTGAAGCCATCGTCATCACCAACAACCCTCTCATCTTAGGGAGGCCATTCTTCATCAACATCTTCAACAACGCCATCTCCCCTCAAACCCTAGTTCATCTCTTATGGTCATCATTGTATCGGAACCTCAGATTGGTACCTGTGGGTGACTAGTAGTGTTGATAACCTTGTGTAGTTGATTACTATATGGTTTATTTGGTGAAATATTATATTTTCAGATCCATTATTCTATTGAATACACATCTGATCTTGAGCATGCATATTATTTGTCAGTAGTTACATTTCTTCTTGAGGTCACGGGAGAAGTCATGTTGCCAGTAATCATGTGAATTTGATATGTGTTCGCTATTTTGATGATGTGTATGTTGTGATTCCCTTTGTGGTGTCATGTGAATGTCAATTACATGACACTTCACCATCCTTGGGCCTAAGGGAATGCATTGTGTAATAGTTATTAGATTATGGGTTGCTAGAGTGATAGAAGCTTAAACCCTAGTTTATGCGCTACTTCGTAAGGGGCTGCTTTGGGTCCACATGTTTAATGCTATGGTTAGACTTTGCCTTAATACTTTTATCGTAGTTGCGGATGCTTGCGAGGGGGTTAATCATAAGTAGATTTTTAGTTCAAGTATGACCAACGCCTTAGCACCGGTCCATGCACATATCAAATTATCAAAGTAGCGAACACGAATCAAACCAACATGATGAAAGTGACTAGATGAAATTCCTGTGTACCCTCAAGAACACTTTTCTCATCATAAGAGATACTTTTGGCCTGTCCTTTGCCACAAAAGGATTGGGCTACCTTGCTGCAATCACCAAACAATACTTTCTTCCCCCAAGACTATCGAAATATGGAGGACCAAAGAGATCCATGTGAAGGAGCTCCAAGGGTCTCTTCGAATAGATGGTATTCGTGGGTCGGTGATCCGTCTCATGTAGCTTTCCCTTAATACAAGAACTGCAAGCACGATCTTTGGCAAAACTCACATTTGTTAGCCCAAGAACGTGATTCCCTTTGAGAACACTTTTCAAAGATCTCATATTGACATGGGGTAGCTGGCGATGCCAAAGCCATGCCACATCAACTTTAGCTATTAGGCAAGTCGCGGTCTTAGTGGGTCGCTTCGAGAAGTTAACCACATAGAGACCGTTCTCGACATGCCCAACAAAGGATACTTTAAGAGTCTTGCTCCACAAAAGGGCCACGGTGTCAACACGAAAGAAGCTACAAAAGCTCATAAGTGCAAGCTAGTGAACAGAAAGTAAATTGTATGCAAGGGTCTCAACAAGCATGACATTCTCTATGGAGAGTTCCGGAGAGATTATCACCTTGCCAAGACGCAATACCTTTGAAATCGCATCATCGCCAAATGAAACTTGAGTGGCCACAGATGGGTCAGGAGGAACATCCACTGCCAAGTCCTTGTTTCCGGTCATATGATTTGTTGCTCCACTATCAAGCAACCATGACACTCCTCCGGAAGTAAACTCCTACAATGGATCAATGCTTGGATTTAGGTACCCATTCTTTAATGGGTCCTTTCATGTTAGTAACAAGGGTGTTAGGGAACCCAAATAGACCATTCAACGTACTCATAAGAAGAATCGGCATATTTAGCATAAACATGCCCATCACTAGCATGGCATAAAACATAAGAGAGGTTAAAATTGTCGGCCTTGTTCGAGTGGGTGTTCTTGCCCTTCTTGACATTACCATACACAACCTTGTCCTTCTTATTCTCATGAGATACATTCCCCGCTTTGACAAAGGGTTCCTTGAGCGGGGGAACTTGCTTCGTCTTCACCTTCTTCTTCATCTTGGTTTTGGGTGCAAACAGAACTCCTTCCTTTGCTACAACTTCCTTTTGATTGCTCAAAAGTTCATTGAGATTCTTCTCACCTTGTATACATGTCACAAGGCCTTTCTCAAGTTGCTCTTTCAACTTATCATTATCCTCTACAAGGTGCGCATGCTCACAACAAGGTTTAGTAGCATTGGCACTATCAATTAACACAAAGGGAGGACATGTAGCTATTTCTTTAGTAAGTTTTACTTGGAGTTGATCATGAGAACCCTTGAGAGAGGCAAGAGCACTCTCAATGCCTTGTGATCATTATCGAGAGTGTCAAACTCTTCCTTGAGTCTACCATGGTCACCCCCAAGTGTATACTTCTCAGATTTAAGCATGCGATTAAGGACAATAACATGATCATGATCTTTACGTAATTTAGCTAGTTCAACATTTTGTGACTCCTCAAGAATCAAACGAAGACTTCGCTCTTCCCCAAGAGCAATGGAAAGATCCACTATTTCATTGGAATAGTCATGTCTATGCCCCATCAACTCCTCGATAGATTCCTCTTGAGACTCAATGATATCATTGGCCTCACCAAGTTGTTCCAAGAGAGCAAGAAAGTGCTTCTTGGATTCACCTTTGAGTTTACACAAGAATTTTTCAAACTCATTCTCATCCTCCTTCGCCACCTCATGTTCATCCACACAATCCAACAAAGGAGTGGTATAAATAGAAGTTTTAATGTTAGAGGTTTTGACGTTCGAGGTTACCTTGGTGATACCTTTGGCCATAAGGCACCTAGCAATGTGTTTCTCGTTGGGAGCACCAAAGAGAGACACCTTGGTTGGGGTAGAGGATGCAATATCCACTGTAGCCATTGACATCCCTTCGCCACTAGTTTCTTCGTCAATCAACATCATCATCGGAGGCATACTCTTCTTGGGTCACCAACATCTTGTGAGGCACCTGCTTGGTGAAGTTGTTCTTGTTGGGCATGGACTTGGCCTTATCTTTGCGAATGAGTTTGCCACCATTGTCTTCCCTCTTCTCATATGGGCAATCCACCACAAAGTGACTCACATTACCATAGTTGTATCATGTCCTCACATGTTGCTTGCCTTTTGATCCACTTGAGTTGTTCTTGGAGAAGTTGGGCTTCGAGTTCCTCTTGTTGCCCCAAAATTGCCTTGACGCAAGAGCCATGTCTCATGGTATGCATATTTCGTGTCTTCGAGGAAAATCTCTTCTTATTCCTCTTATTCTTCTTGAATGACCTTGGCCTTCAAGACAAGGTTGGGTGAAGACTTCTTTGACCATTGGACATGAGCTAGAGCATTGTCGGTGGTCTTGTTCAAGATGTTCATTGCAGTGAATTCATCCAACACATCACCCAGGACAACGAGTGAAAGCTCAGCCTTTGATGGATGACGGAGGACATGGACTTGTTGAATGGCATTATGGACACAAGAAACCTCCGCTTGATACAGTTTCCATCCACATCCTTGCTACCATGATCTTTAAGAGCAACAACAAGAGTTGTTAGCCTTCGGTAGAGCTCACGAGGTTCTTCAACATCAAGCATCACAAATTCATCACACTCATCAATAACCACCTCAAAGTTGGACCGTTGAATGCTTCAACTACCCTTTTACATGAAGACAATGTGTTCCCAACAATACGTAGCACGAGTTAAAGGACGCAAGTGAGCAAGATCTTCAACGGGGACAACTACTTGAAGGATGAACAAGGCGGAATGATTGAGTTGATTGTCGGCCTCTTCTCTTGGAGTGAGGTTGCTTGTATCATGAGGGTAGTACCCTTGCTCAATGATTCTCCAAAGTTGTGTTAAGTTGTGATTCAAATGACACTTGGTACGAAAAAACCAATTAGCAAAATCATTCTTAACAAGCTTAGGAGGAGGACCAAGATTAACTATATGTGGTGGGTGCACCAGTCCTCCATAGGTCACGGGAGGGGCATCGAGGCAAAGGTACTCGTCCCACTAGTTCCTTGAGGTAGATTGTTCTTCTCAGTGCTAGCCCCCTCCTTTTCGGAGTGGACATCTAATGACGAGTTGGTGGGATTAACCACTAGCAACGGATCGGTAGAAAGTTTGAGACCCTCAAGGAATTCTTTAAACATGGATTTGACCTCAGTCGTCATGGAGGATTTAAGTGAGTACATGGCCTCATTCAAATCCTTATGAGAGACCATGTTCACATCCATGACCTCGGGGAGTTCAATCGGCCGCTCCCCGTCGTCAACCATACTCTTTGGGTGGTGAAACCCTTAATAAATAGACAAGGTTTTGATACCAATTGAAAGGATTGACATGGTTGACTAGAGGGGGGTGAATAGGCAACTACTAATTTTTAAGCTTTTCTTAAAAAATTAGGTTTAGCATCAAATAGGTTGTCTAGATATGCAACTAGGTGAACAACCTATATGATGCTAACAACAACAAATATACAAGCAAGTATATAATACAACACCAGTAGGCTTGCACAAGGTAAAGGTGAGAGATAACCACAAGTGGAACCGGAGGAGATGAAGATGTGTTTCTGAAGTTCCTTCCCTTTGAGGGGGTACATCTCCATTGGAATAGTGTGGAGGCACAATTATCCCTAAGAAGCTACTAGGGCCACCAAATTCTCCTCACGCCCTGACACAATGCGAGATGCCATGATTCCACTAGTGGTGCCCTTGATTGGAGGCTATCAAGGTTGGGGCAAACAAGGTTGGGGCAATCTCCACAACTTAATTGGAGGCTCCCAACAACGCCACACTTCACCATAATGGATTGTGGCTCCTAGGTGACCTCAACTGTCTAGGGTTCTCAAACAACCTAGAGTAACAAGATCCGCAAGGGATTAGTGGGGGATCAAATTTCTCTTGGTGGAAATCTAGATCGGGGCCCTCTCAACCAAACCCTAGAGCATCAACAAGTTTTGTTGTCTAGGGAGAGTGATCGGGCGAAAATGGAGCTTGGAGTAACAATGGAGCTTGGGGGAGGAAGGGATGGTCTCCTTGGGGAAGAAGACCCCCTTTATGTAGTGGGGGGACAAGTCCAACCGCTATCCCTACTCAGCCCGCACACCAGCGGTACTACCGCTCCTGGGAGCAGTACTACCGCTGGGGTGGCTGAGGCAACTACACGGAGCGAAGGCACAAGGAGGATAGTACTGCCGAGCGGTAGTACCTCTCCCTACTACTGCTGAGGTAGACTAGGGTGATCTGGGAAACAAAAGAGTAGCCGGTAGTAGTGGGAGGTACTACCACACGGGGGCGGTACTATCGCTTGCTACTACCGCTCTACTACTGTTCGGCTATCTTGCCCAAAACTGGGAACAGAAGCTTAGACGGTAGTACAGGGCAGTATTACCGCACAACTACTGCTCATCCCTTCTGCCTAAGATATAGCAACAAAAGGGTAGCCGGTAGTACAGGTCAGTATTACCATCCTTGAGCGGTACTACCACTCACACGAGCGGTACTACCGCTTGCTACCTTTTTACACAAATCAGGGCAAGGAAGAAAGCACCTTTGAAGCGGGGAAAAGGACAGGTGCACAAGATCGTATACGTGATGATTCCATCCAAACCTTTACAATGCGGACCCCCTCTTGATAGTACGGTTCTTCGACGACTCAACTCCACTGAGAAAGAAACGCATGACAGAAACCGTCTTTACTCTATCCACCGAGGGGCTTGAATCGTCTTGTGCAAGATGATGAATTATCTGAAAGGCTTAGCGCACACGATTAGTCCGCAAATACATTGTCATCAATCACCAAAACTACCGAGGTAAAAATATGCTCTTACAATGGCTATATACATAATCATTGTCATGAATAACATTGCCTAATTATACGTTATTCTATCAATTGGCCAACAGTAATTTGTTACCCACTGTATGTTATTCAAGTGAGACACCTCTAGCCAAACCTGTGGCCCCCAGGCTACTTAAGCATATTTACTAAAACCCTAACAATACTTTGCTATAATTTATTACTTGTTTTTAATTTTTATACTTTTATCATCTATCTCTATCAGGATTTAATCTGTGCAAGTAACTAGTTCAAGGGGCTTGACAACCCTCTTGCCCGTGTTGGGTGCAAGTGTCTGGTTTTGTGTGCATAGGTGCTAACGACGAGAGTTTGTCGTGATTCTCTTATTGGTTCAATAACCTTGGTTCTCACTAAGGGAAATACTTACATCTACTATATTTCTTCACCCCTCCTTTTTGGGGAAACACCCAACACAACTCACAGGTAGCAGGCCCCCTCTAGTAAAAGGATGAGCAACACCATCATCGACGCGGACACATAGTCTACGCATAGCAAGGCCTGAGCGGTGACCGTCGTCGTCTTCACGGACATTGAGCCGATGCAAAGCACGACCGAAGAAACTGCCATCGGCAGATGCAGAGCCGGCGACAGAACGTGAACCCATCAACAGGGACACAGAGCCAACACATGATGGAACCCAAGTGGCTGCTAAGGGAGTCCTGGTTTAAGGGGTCCTCGGGAGGCCGACCTATTTCTCATGGGCCGGACTGTATGGGCCGCTTGTCGAGCATGGATCAATCGAAGGCCATGACTCCATGAAGGAAGCTTCGGGAATCGTGGCATGTCCTTGTTTGGAGTAGTGAATAGGCATGTTTATCCCTTCGACGTGTAACCGACCATGTGTAGACCCTAGGTACCCTCAGCGTCTATATAAGAAGGAGGGTTTTAGATTGTCGACGAAAGTACAACTCATCTAGGGTTTAGCTATTTGATCTTGAGGTAGATCGACTCTGTAACCTACATATCATCAATACAATCAAGCAGGACGTAGGATATTACCTCCATAGGAGGGCCCGAACCTGGGTAAACATCGTGTCCTTCGTCTCCTGTTACCATTGATTCTAGTCTCATAGCTCGAGACCCCCTACCCAAGATCCGCTTGTTTTGACACCGACATTGGTGCTTTCATTGAGAGTTCTGTTGTGATTACCAAAGGAAGTGATGGCTCGCGTCGTCATCAATGAAGAGGTCCACAGCATGGACACCTTTGTCCTTGGACAGATCTTCGCTTTTGGCAGCATTATGCTGCACGCTGACCCGATCGGCCATCTAGGCCGGGTCGGGAGTTTCGCCCCTGATCAACAGGTCAGATTGGGGAACCTAGAGTTCTTCATGGACTCTCGGGGTGATATTTCACTAACCGGGCTCGCGGTCTCGCCTGCCACGCCCGAAGACTCTGAGGCTTTAACATCGGATCCGTCTTTCGGCTACGCCCACGGGATTTACCCTGGCAATGACCTGACTCTCAGTTCGGATCCAGCCATAGTGCCAGATGACTGAATACATGTTCCTGCCAAACACTCCCTTAGCGCGGACATAACATAGGCCAACTCCAAAAGCTCCGAGCAGGTTGACCCGATCGAGCTCTTGATACTCAACGAGGCCCTAGATCGGATCTCGTCGATGAAGATTACCAATGACCCAACCCCGATCCATGCTCAGGTCGGTCTCAGGGCGAGTCAGGACGAATTTTTCATCCTACCCACCACCCACTTGATAGCCACAGTCGAAGATTTAACCGACATGTTGGACTATGCCTCCGAGGAGGCAAAACACATGGAGGAGGAAGATTGTGATCCCACCCCCGTTAACACCGAGCGATGGGTCGCCACCTCCATGTATGACGTCTACATGGTGGACACTCCAGCCGCTAATAGATTCCGAGGACGATAATTACCTCCCCCCCCTTGTCGAGGAGGAGGACATCCCGGAAGATGATGACTTCGGCATTCCCAATAATCATGAAGATCGGGAACATTTTAGAGCTTATAGCCACAACCCTCAGCCTGAAAACAAAAGAACGGTAGCTTGAAGTCGAACAAGACAACCTCAATGGTCGATGGACGAGAGTCCTCGCAGCTGAGGAAGGATACGGTACCAGTCTGTCAGACCAACCTAAGAGCTATCAACATAGAAGGCTACTGCCGCAATTCGACGACAATCTCACTAATAGGTCATCTCCCAAACATACCCCATACGATAAGCCAGACCGCCCCCCTTGATGGCGCGACAGGACGGCTGACTACACCGGTTATAGGCCGGCGATACCCCGAAGATGGGGAAAAGAGCCAATAGAGCCCAATGACAGGTTTGACCTACGACATGACCTGGACCATAGGGCAGGTCTCACAAGATCCATCTACCGGTCTAGAGGGTACTCACCCGATCAATGGGACGGGTATCGTCCCTGGCTCGACTGCAACAATAGAAGTCAGGAACAAAACCGGGCTAGAACAGACACCAATCACCAGCGCAACATAGCTCAGGTCAGAGGCACCGCCCACCCACCGTGCTTCACGGACGAGGTGATGCAGCATCAGTTCCCGGAGGGGTTTAAACCCATAAACATAGAGTAATACGATGGGACAACTGACCCAACCATATGGATTGAGAATTTCCTCCTCCACATCCACATGGCATGAGGATATGACCTCCACGCCATCAAATATCTACCTCTAAAACTTAAGGGGGCAGCTCGGCACTGGTTGAATAGCCACCCCAAAAACTCCATAGGATGCTGGGAAGATCTAGAGGATGCATTCCGATCTAACTTCCATGGCACCTATGTTCGGCTGTCGGACTCCTCCGATTTGAGCAACGTCGTCCAGAAGCCAGGAGAGTCCGCGCGGCAAATCTGGAAACGGTTCTTGACCAAGAAAAAATAGATTATTGACTACCCGAACGCCGAGGCAATAGCCTCCTTCCGGCGCAACGCCAGCTCGGCCAGCATCACATGGTTCGCATGGATAGCAAAACCCTTGCACAATGCAGAATATCCTCTGACGAGGATATAAGTATAACACTTCATGATCGGATTCACAGACCGGCTCTCGTATACTATGACGGTCAGTTTTTGGCTTTCTCCCCTGAGGTGCTTGACCAGACGGGCCGGAAGCACAATCGCAGGGGTTCTCCCTTTGCCCCTTTAGCCAAACGAGCGGAACGTAAAGGGTCAAGCACAGGAGCCGAGCAACCCAACTATTGACCCAAGACAAAGTTCGGAACCGATGCATACAAAATGAACTCCAAGACGCCAAACACATAATAAAACATATGTAGGGCGATTTGTTTGTACGATCGATCCCCCGGTATATGATTAGGTTGTGGCGTTACATACAGAACTGTGTCGCAAGAAGAGGGAGAAAAGGAAAATATGTGCCAAAAAGGACAAAGAGACAAACATGTAAAATGATACTATATATTTTTTGTTTTCTCCATAGCTCTTATTACTTGGAATGTCGAAGCAACTTTTTACAGGTATGTGAAGAAAAGATATAACAGGAGTGTTTGTACCAGGGGTCTTCGATTGGTGGCCTTACGTCCTCGATGTGCCCTGTTGCTAGCTAACTCTAGATAATTGGTTGTTCGGCGAACGGATCTTGCAAACAAGGTCTTGAAAAGTCGCCAAATTATGAATAAGCTTTATGCCCTTGGTCGGGCCTTCAAAGGTCCCTGTATTGTGTACGAAGACGTAGTGAATGGTAGTAGTCCGGTCCAGCCGGACTCCAACCTTTGTTTCCCCAATGTTGCCCATGGAATTTTAAGTGCGAAGTTGTGCCTTCTTGGCACGTACTTCGCTGATACTGGGGGCATGCAATGGGGAGCGAGTCCCTGTTTGAGGGGAGAGGAAGGCTCTGGGAGTTCGGCATGTAGACGAGTTTGCTTCCCAACCTTGTGTGCCTTTACGGCAGATGCCGGTACTTGTCGATCATTTTGTAACTAAATTCGGCCGCCAGGGCCAATGCATGTTCCTCGGTTCATAAGGATCGCTCTGTATTGCCATTAACAGTGATGACCCCTTTGGGGCTAGGCATCTTGAGCTTGAGGTATGTGTAATGCGGGACGGCGTTGAAACGAGTGAATGATGTCCGACCGAGCAGGGCATGATAGCCGCTGCGGAAGGGCACAGTATAGAAGATCAAGTCTTCACTGCGAAAGTTATCGGGCGAGCTGAACACAACTTCCAGGGTAACGGAGCCCGTGCATCGGGCTTCGACACCTGGAATCACCCCTTTAAAGGCGGTGTTACTGGGTTTAATTCGTGGCGGGTCTATGCCCATCTTCTTCACCGTGTCTGAATAAATCAGGTTGAGGCTACTTCCTCTGTCCATTAGGACTTTTCTGAGGTGATACCCATCGATAATGGGGTCGAGGACAAGTGCGGTCGAACCCCCATGACGGATACTAGTCGGGTGATCGCGCCGATCGAAGGTGATCGAATATGCCGACCATGGGTTGTACTTCGGGCCCACGGGCTCTACAGCATAGACCTCTCGAAGGGCACACTTCCTCTCCTTCTTGGGTATATGGGTGGCGTATATCATGTTTACCATCTTGACTTCCAGAGGAAATTTCTTTTGGTTGCCACCAATCGTACCCTGAGGCTCATCCTCATCCTTGCTGTGAGGGCTCTTGCTTTGATCCTCGGGTGGAAGCTTGAAGACCTATTTAAACACCTAACAATTGCGGTGTATGTGGTTGGCGGGCTTCTCTTGGATCCCGTGAATTTGGCAAAGCATGTCCATGATTTTCTCTAGCAGGGTGGGTCCGTCGTAATTGCCTTTAGGAGGCTTCTTCCGCTATCCAGGACGGGAGTTGCAGAATCCGGCGTTGACGGTCATATCATCGGCATCACTGTTATTGTGCTGACGCTTGTTCTTGTTTTGCTTGGGCTTCTCGTTGCCATCCCGAACCTCTGAGGTTTCGGGCGCTTTGGAGTTGTGGTTGCGTCTTGCCAGCCAATTGTCTTCACCCGCGCAGAAGGAGGTCATCAGGGAAGTTAGGACGGACATGGTCTAAGGTTTATCCTGGGCGAGCTGGCGAGCCAGCCATTCGTCCTAAATATTATTCCTAAAAGAGGCTATTGCCTCAACATCCGAACAATCGACAATCTTGTTCTTCTTGGTCAAGAACTGATTCCAGAATTTTCAGGCAGACTGTCCGGTTTTATGTACGACGTTACTTAGGTCGAAGGAGTCCGATGGCCGAACATAGGTTCCCTGGAAGTTAGAGCACAATGCATCCTCCAGGTCTTCCCAGCATCTGATGGAGTTTTTGGGGAGGATGTTTAGCCAGTGCCGAGCTGGCCCCTTGAGTTTAAGGGGGAGGTATTTGATAGCATGGAGATCATCTCCTCGAGCCATATGTATGTGGAGGAGGAAGTCCTCGATCCATACGGTTGGGTCGGTTGTCCCATCATACTGTTCGATGTTCATTGAACACCGAGGGGTCGATCGGATTATACTGTTCGGAACCTTCGTATTTGACCCCCGATGCATCCGAACGAGATGGATGTTCATCAAGAACAAGTGTATGGCCTTCCAGCATTGAGGCCGGATCCGGACCAGGAGTGGATACACCATCGTGGTTGACCCCGCTAGTGTGACCGGAGAAGGAACTCGAGGTTAAAGCCTCGGAGTCTTCGGGCATGGCAAGTGAAGTCGCAAGCCCGGTTAGTGACAAATTGCCTCGAGAGTCTATGAAGAACTCCAAGTTCCCAAATATGACCTCTTGATCGGGGGCGAAGCTCTCGACTCGGCCTAGAGGGTCGGTCAGGTCGGCATGCAGCACCACGCTGCCGAAGGCAAAGATTTGTCTGGGGACGAAAGTGTCCATATTGCAGACTTCTTCATTGATGACAAGGCGAGATATCGATCCCTTGAGTGCTCACAGAGGAAGTCTCAGTGAAAGCACCAATGTCAGTATCAAAACCAGCGGATCTTGGGTAGGGGGTCCCGAACTATGAGTCTAGAATTGATGGTAAGAGGAGACGGAGGGGACACAGATTTACCCAGGTTCGGCCCTTCTATTGAGGTAATACCCTACGTCCAGCTTGGTTGTATTGATGGTATGGGGGGTTACAGAGTTGATCTACCTCGAGATTGAATAGCTAACCCTAGATGAGTTGTTCTGTCCCTACAACCTAAATTCCTCCGGCTTATATAGACGCCGAGGGTACCAAGAGTTTACACATGGTCGGTTACACGCCGAAGAGGTAAACATGCCTATTTGCTACATCAAACGTAGAGTGCAAGCCGTACTTCCTGAAGCTTCCATCTTGGAGATAAGGTCTTCAATGAACCCTGTGTTCCTTAAGCGGACCATACAGTCCGGCCCATAGAGATAGGTAGGCCTCCCGAGGACCCCTTAATCAGACTCCCTCACACGGCACTCAAGATAAGCCCATCAACCGCACCAACCGTAATTGTTTGGTATTCAAAGAAGCCGGCAAACTCACATCCGAGGACCAAAGCAAGAGCCCACATAGCAAAGACGAGGATGAACCTCGGGGTACGATTGATGGAGGACAAAAGAAGTTCCCTCCAGAGATGAAAATAGTAAATATGATATACGCCACCCATATACCCAACAAAGAGAGGAAGCGTGCCCTTCGAGAGGTCTACACCGTAGAGCCTATAGCCCTGAAGTATAACCCATGGTCGGCGTACCCGATCACCTTTGATTGACATGACCACCCGACCAGTATCCGTCATGGAGGTTCGGCCGCCCTCATCTTAGACCCCATTATAGATGGGTATCACCTCACTAAAGTCCTCATTGATGGAGGAAGTATCCTAAATCTGATTTACTCAGATACGGGGAAAAGATGGGTATAGATCTATCAAGGATCAAACCTAGCAACAGTACCTTTAAAGGAGTGATCCCAGGCGTCGAAGCCCGGTGCACGGGCTCCGTCATCCTTACCCAGCGCTAGAGCCGTGACAGACCGGCTCTCTTGCGACGGCGTACGGCAGGGAGGGCCGCAGAATATGGAGTCGACGGCTGCCGCGGTAGAACTCTGGAGGAACTCACGCAGAAGTGCGCCGCCCCACGAATTGGGAGCGCCTCAACATCGAGAGGCGCCTCCTTTAGCCATGCCAAATCGTCGGTGATGAAGGTCAGCGCTCCAAAACGGATCTCGTAGCCCACAGACAAACCACCGCCGGAAGACATGACGAAGGGGGAAAATGCAACCTCGCTAGAAGTCGCTTAGACGCCTTCCCCATGGTGGGAGCCTACTATCGTGGGAACGATTCTGACAGTAGAAAGTAGGGGTACGAAGGGAGAGGCTAGAGTCCTAGCTACGGCGAGGATGTACACACGAATGTATGAGTTCAGGCCCCTCTTGTGGAGGTAACAACCCTACGTATGAGTGATCGGGAACTCTTGTCGTGTGCAAAGTATAAGTTACAGTAGGTGTGAACCCTTGTGCCAGAGGGGAGGGTGGCTTATATAGAGTACACTACCCCTCATAAGTGCTAGGCATCCAAGGGTCCGACCGTGGGTATAAAGACGAGTGTTACTGGTAACGTACATCATAGTTGCTACTAATGACGACTGGCCTAACACCTGCCTGTTGGCCTCCCTGGGTGACTTATGGTCTTCTGGCGCTGACTGGAAGCGAGGTCTTCTGAGTGACAGGTGACGGTCGAGTGGAGGGAGAAGATGCCGAGTGGATTGAATATCGAGTGACTTGAGCATCATGGAGAATCCAGTCGGAACCTCTCTTCTAATCTTTAAGTCCTCCAATATAGTGTCCTTAGGTAGAGTATGTAGGTCAGCCTAGGAGCCTACCCTAGGTAGATATCCTCGTCATTAGCCCCCGAATGGATCGAGGTTCGAGTGAGAAAGGGGATTGATGCCAGTTTTGACAAGGCACCAAACTTCCGAATGTACTTCGGGGCTTCAATGAAATTTGCGTCGATTGAAATCTTTGTCATTCACCCGGATCGGTTTGCCTTGAAAATGTCCAAATGAATTCTAAGCATCAATTATGTTCCGAGTGACTTGAAGGAATCTTCAGACGTGAAGAGTCGCTCTGTCACACCCGGATTTCACGGAATTCGAAAATTTGGGAAGCGCGCGCGTCCGCAATGATGATGCCACGACTGGGGCAAGTGGGAGGATGATGCCTCGATTCATGTGCCGCCCGTTTCGCCACGTACCACGCGACGTCTACGATCGAGATACGTGGGGATTTAGAAGGCCCACCAGTCAGCGAGACACTCGACAGAGTGTAAAATTCCACCGCACCGCAGTCCGCATAGTCCTCTTCTCCCAAATCTCCTTTCTTCCTCCGCCTCCCCCACTCCCAGCGCACTACTCTATGCTGCCTCGACGACCGCCGCTGCCATGATGACGAAGGGGAAGACCGAGAAGCTGGAGCACGCCAAGAAGGGGGTCACGAAGGGCAAAGCCAAGAAGCCGTCGAGCACGCGGTTCATCACGCTGGCGGGGTGGGTCTCGGGGGATTTTCTCCCATCGACGGTCACCGCCGCGGACGTCGAGAACCTCGTCGTTGACAGGCTCGTGGTCGAAGGCTCATGGAGGCTGCCGAAGGGAGAAAACAAGCCGGAGCCGCGCGAGGGGGAGCGGGTCCTTCTCCTCACGCACATCGAGAGAGGTTTCTCCATGCCCCCCCCCCATCCCTTCTTCTGAGGGTTTCTGAATTTCTTCGGAGCCCAACTCCATCATTTTCCTCCGAATGCAATTTCTTATCTCGCTGCTTTCATCACCATATGTGAGTGTTTCTTGCGTTATCCTCCCCACTGGGGTCTGTTCAAACACATCTTTACCATCTGATCTCAGTCGGTCAAGAAGGCCAACTCTGAGGATGATAAAACCCATGTCATCCAATTGTGTGGTGGCTTGGGGAACCAAAAGAGAGCTAGGAGATCCTTTCCCTCTATGACCTTCCCAGAATCTGATAGGGGTTGGAAGTCGACTCGGTTCTACTTCAAAGATGTAGCATCTCCCAACATATCGACCGGTCTCTCCCCTTTTATGTTAGATTGACCCCCCGTTCCCAAATCCTTGACAGTGCTAGAGGGGGAAAAAGTCCAGGTGGGATCTTAGGGGATGTCGTAGTGGCCATTGTCCGTGGCGGTGTGACTATCATGGACCTTCTGG
This sequence comes from Hordeum marinum, assembly GCA_022496015.1. NCBI lineage: Eukaryota > Viridiplantae > Streptophyta > Magnoliopsida > Poales > Poaceae > Hordeum > Hordeum marinum. The sequence continues at coordinate 385,964,063 of CM039675.1, forward strand.
AGACATTTCTTAGTCGACGGATCCAGCCCCTCTAGGCAAGGGAGCTTGCTATGTGGCATTACTCAGGCCCGGAAGAGACGATTCGGACGCACCCAGAGGAAGTGCCACAGAAAACTGTCGAGCAATGGCTTCGGAGCATCACTGGAGCCTGCGACAATCCCCTGGGAGACAACAGGATCAAACCTTATTCTGCTGACCATCCGCCAACAAATCTGGTAAATAATATGTTTGTCGAATGTCATACTATTCTATTGAGTGGTTGAATTGTCGGTCGACTGACTTTGATGTTTGAATCTTGTAGGAATGGACGAACATATACTCGCCCGTGCCAAATGGGAATCAGCGCGAAGATGGAGGTGAGAGCGAGGGTGGCAGCGTGGATGTCAATTACGATGACGACAGTGAGGATGATTATGAGTGCTTAGGTGAGGAAGAAGATGAAGTCAAGTCTCCACCGCGCACTGAGCATCACTCCAAGCCGTGTCAGGACCCCGCGACTGCCCCAGGCAAGGCCCTAGGGTCGAGTGAGAGAAGCGTGAAGCGGGACCGAACCTTGACAGTCGAGTCGACTATACGGGCCGCAAAGCAACCCAAGCCCGATGCGCCGAAGCCTCGGAAAGCTTTGCCCCGCATGAAAATCACTGTGCCCGTTGTCTCAACGTAAGTGTTCACTTTCTTCTTTTACTGTTGTGTTGGATTTCAAATCCTTGTTGACCGAGTGGAATCTGGTCTACCAAGGCCGCTACCTTAGTGACGTCGCCTCCATGGGACGGAGAGGAGCAAATGGATGTGGACACTGCTGATGCGGCCACTTCCCAATGAGGTAAAACGAGTCCTCACTCATATCTGTTTCTTGAAAATGATTTGCCGATTGAGTAAGCTAATGATGTCGATTGATGCTTGCAGAGATCATTCAATTGGAGGAGGATGAAGAGCCACCTCGGGGTATGGTGGGCGGAGGTGTAACCTCAGGCACTCCGTGCATACGCGCCCGAAGAACACCATCAGCACAAATGCCTTAGAAGTCGACGGCAGTGTCATCCCATGGGGTAGGTGACTCGTCCCGAGCCAGAACCGAGCTCGCGGCTCCGTTGTCAAGTGCTCCACTAGCTGCTTCGACCATCATGGCCTCGACACCAATCGGACAACTCCAAACCACCTCAGCTACTCTAGCCGCAGCAACGATTCAGCCAGTGACTGCCTTTCCGCTACACCACGTCCCGGAAGACCAAACCAGAGTTGTTAAGGAAGCCATGATCTAGGCGGAGCAAATAATGATGCGCACAAAGGAGGAGTACGAGGCCATCAAGTTGGCTTACGATGCCAGCGCGGCACTTCGCACCAATGTCCGAGTAAGTGCGATTGTAAGTGCATTTCCAATTGAATCCCTTTCTTTCTTGATTGTACACCTAGTGGGTGTTTTCCTTTTATAGAATACTTGTACGTTCTCCACTCGAATAGAACATGTCTTAGTCAAGTAGATTTCAATCCAGTGAGGGCACGCTGAGTGCACCCACTGGATGTAGTCACTGAGACCGCTGTCGAATGGTGATGACATCGGTAGGGGTCTTAGAGTTGTTTTGGTAACCACTTGATAGATCGAGTGATAAAAGGTCCAGTGGGGGCATGCTGAGTGCACCCACTAGGTGTAGTCCCCGAGACGGTCGTCGAGTTCTTGCACTGGCGGGGGTCTTAATAGGGACGATATTCACATGCTTGTGCACATTCTTTTTTATTTTTCCTACCACTCGACAGATCGAGTGTTAGCAGATCCAGTGGGGGCACGCTGAGTGCACCCACTGGGTGTAGTTCCCAAGACCACCATTGAGTGCTTGCATCGGCGGGGGTCTGACAGAGATCATCTTACGCTTAGACAGGGCAGACCTTGTCGAGTGATTCAGGAACCAGTAGGGGCACGCTGAGTGCACCCACTGGGTGTAGTCCCCGAGATTAGTGTTGATCGTTGAGGATGAGCAGTAGTCTTAAGAACTTGAACTTAGGGTTCTTTGTCATATGCGAAGTACACTTGCCACTCGATTTTTTGAGTGAACTCTTTGCTTTAGTGGTACCACTCCGAAGCTACTGTGTAGGTTTCATGGATATCATTGCCATCAACCATGATATGACGCAGGTTTCATGGACATCATTTCATCAACCATGATATGATGCTATTTCAGGAGTGTGGGGTGGGGCGGTGGGCCACCCTCCAGTTGACTGTTCTTGACCCTTTCCAGTTGGGAGTGGAGGAATTATCCTGTCAACTGAACTATTTTTTTTCAGAGAGCTTGTGAACTTGGCACCCAGTACGAGGACTTGCAGAAGGAAAGGAACCAACTGCGATTGGATCTAGAGGTGTCCAAGAACAACTTGGAATGTGTGCAGACTAAGTTGAAGACCCTGGGAGGTAATCTTTGTCGACCCAATGCACTCTTACTTTCACCTTCCATCCTTTGAAGCAAGTGCTCTCACTCGAACATGAAAATCCTTGACTCCAAGCATGACTCAACAATGCTATTTCTTTAGATACCATGAAGAAAGCATTGGAGGACAAGGACAAGGCGCTTGATGACGCTCAAAAGGTGGCGAAGGAGAAAATTGAAGCTGCTGAGAAGAAGCTTGCCGCAGCCAAGAAGATTGAAGAGGAAAACTCCAATCTGAAACTGGAACGGAGTGAGATGATCAAGAAGACTAAACAGCTCGCCAGGAGGAGCAATGGACTGGAGAAGCACTTGGGAGAATTCGCGAAGAAGATGTTCATCATGCTCGATGGTAACTTCCCTTATCGAGTGAATTTCCTCCACTCCCATAGGCTAGTAATGTAACCATCTTTCCATTCCTCTCTCCATATAGAATTCTGTCAGGACTTTGAAAAAGAAACTGAAGAGGTCGAGCCCAATCTGGATCCCACTAAGTCACCTGTTGGAGATGTTGTGGCCATGAACATGTTCTGCCTCAACGTACGTCTTCAAGGTGTTCAAGCATGACATTCGACTGAAGGTTGCGCAAGGAACTATGGCCTGAAGACACCCTCCAGACTGACCTTGCATCCATGATGACTCGTCTCAATGAGATCCCTAGTCGAGTGCAAGCTTGGAAGAAGTTAGTTGCCCGCTGCAGAGTCGATGTGGCGCTCTCACTTGTCAGAGTCCATTGCAAGGAAGCAAGAGAGGACAAGTTGAAGGACCTCCAAGTGATGAACACGAAGAAACGTTAGTTCAAAGACTTCATTTAGACCTTCATCAAAGCAGCCACTCGGATCACAGACGGGATCGACTTGGACACCTTCGTTGAGCTAGCAAGTCCGTCTGGTGCCTTAAGAACTTTATTCGCAGTAAAAAACTTTATTTGCCTCGGAATGCCGAGTAGAATTGTAATGATCGTAAAACTTCATTCAGGCCTTAACCTTGAGTACCTTTGCTTGCGGCGAAACTTCTGCTCGCACTGAAACCTTTGGATTTATCCGCATTTCGCTTTCAATCGTTCGCTTGACTGATTTTTTTTCTAAACCCCTGGATGAGAAGTATATTCATCACTCGGACTAAGTTTTTAACTTAGGCGAAAGCTGGTTCACAGTTAAGTTTCCGAGTGAATGGATTGCTATCCACTCAAAAAGGTTTTAACTTAGGCGAAAGCGTGTTCATAGCTAAGCCCCCGAGTGTGAGGATCGCTCAACACTCGAAGAAGTTTTGAACTTAGAGAAAGACTGGTTCGTACCTAAGTTTCTGAGTGAATGGATTGTTATCCACTCGGAATGGTTTTTAACTTAGGCAAAAGCGTGTCCGTAGCTCAGCCCCCGAGAGAGACGATCGCTCAACACTCAGAGAAGTTTTGAACTTAGACGAAGACTGGTTCATAGCTAAGTTTCCGAGTGAATGGATTGCTATCCACTCGGAAGGTTTTTAACTTAGGAGAAAGCGTGTTCACAGATAAGCCCCCGAGTATGAGGATCACTCAACACTCGGAGAAGTTTTGAACTTAGACGAAGACTGGTTCGTAGCTATGTTTCTGAGTGAATGGATTGCTATCCACTCGGAAGGGGGTTTAACTTAGGCGAAAGCGTGTTCGCAGCTAAGCCCCCGAGTGACAGGGTCGCTCAACACTCAGAGAAGTTTTAAACTTAGACGAAGACTGGTTCGTAGCTAAGTTTCCGAGTGAATGGATTTCTATCCACTCAGAAGGGTTTTTAACTTAGGCGAAAGCGTGTTCGCAGCTAAGCCCCCGAGTGAGAGGGTTGCTCAACACTCGAAGAAGTTTTGAACTTAGACAAAGTCTGGTTCGTAGCTAAGTTCCCGAGTGAATAGATTGTTATCCACTCGGAAGGGTTTTTAACTTAGGCGAAGGCGTGTTCGCAGCTAAGCCCCCGAGTGAGAGGATCGCTCATCACTCAGAGTATTCCCAAATGTGAAATTGTGCGATCGGAATTGATGAAAGACTGCAGAAGTCATATTTACATAAACGGCATTGTTTGAAATACTCTTATTACATCAACACAATTTTTTTCAAGTATAGAAACAACAGAGTAAATCTACATTCTAGGCTCGCGGCTCATCGATCTTCTTCTTGAGGTTGTAGAGATGATAAGCTCCATTGTTCAACACCTTAATGACAATGAAGGATCCTTCCCACGCCGGGGCAAGCTTGTGAGGACGTTGTTGATCCACTCGGAGCACCAAATCACCTTCATGAAACGACCGACTCTTAACGTGCTTCGCGTGGAAACATCGCAAATCTTGCTAGTATGTAGTCATCCGAATCAAAGCCATCTCCTGCTCCTCTTCTAGGAGATCTACGCCATCCTGTCCCGCTTGTTCATCTTTAGCATCGGAATATAGATCCACTCGAGGGTAGTTATGAAACAAGTCACTCGACAAGACAGCTTCGGCTCCATAGACCAGGAAAAAAGGAGTTCTTCTAGTCGGCCAATTAGGAGTTATTCTTATGCCCCATAAAATAGACGACAACTCAGCCACCCAGGCTCCGGCTGCATGTTCCAAATCTCGCATGAGACGAGGCTTCAGACCTTGCAGGATGAGGCCATTGGCTCACTTAGCTTGGCCATTGGTTTAAGGGTGTGCAACTGATGCATAATCCACCCGAGTGCCTTGGGAGAAGCAAAAATGTCTGAACTCTTCCGAGTCGAAGTTTGAGCCATTATCTGTGATAATACTATGGGGAACTCCATACTGGTAGATTATCTCTCTCATGAATTTGATTGCGGTGTGAGAGTTCAATTTCTTTATAGGTTTGGCCTCAATCCACTTCGCAAACTTGTCGACTACAACAAGCAAATGAGTAAATCCACTTTGTCCTATCTGAAAGGGACCAACCATATCCAAACCCCAAATAGCGAATGGCCAAGCGAGGGGAATGGTCTTCATAGCAGACGCGGGTTTGTGAGACAAGTTTGCATAGAACTGGAATCCTTCACAGTGATCAACAATGTCCTTGGCCATCTCATTGGCACGCGACAGAAGAAACCAGCTCGGTACACTTTAGCGCCAATCGTTCGAGAGTACGCATGATGGCCGCAAGTTCCCAAGTGGATTTCTTCCAGGATCATTTGACCTTCTTCAGGGAAAATGCATCGCTATGTCACACCAGTTACACTTTCTCTGTACAGTTGATCATCCATCACAGTAAAAGTTTTGGATCTGCGCACAATTTGTCGGGCTTCAGTTTGATCCTCAGGGAGTTCTTGCCTCAAAATATATGCAATATAGGGCACTGTCCAGTCAGGAATGATGACCAGAACCTCCATAACCAGATCAATAACCGCAGGAACATCAACCTCAGTCGGATCAGAGGCGCTCATAGCTTGTGAGGGCTCTTCGGTGAAGGGATCTTCCTGCACCGAAGGAGTATGAAGATGCTCTAAAAATACATTGCTGGGGACAGGTCTCCGAGTGGATCCGATCTTTGCTGGCTCATCGGCCGCTTGATTCTTCACTCGGGGAACATGATGGAGTTCCAAACCTTCAAATCTCTTCTCAAGTTTTCTAACAGCATTACAATATCCAGTCATAGCGGGGTTCCTAACATCCCAATCTTTCATCACTTTATTGACCACCAAATCTGAGTCATCATAAACCATCAAGTGTTTGACGCTGAGTGAGATGGCCATGTGCAACCCATACAAGAGTGCTTCATATTCTGCTTCATTGTTGGAGGAATCAAAGTGAATCTGCAGGACGTAACTGAGTTTGTTGCCATTCAGGGATACCAAAACCACGCCAGCACCAGACCCATTCAGCATTTTCGATCCATCAAAGAACATGGTCCAGTGCGTCGAGTGAATCTGGATTGGCTGTTGTTGTTCAACCCACTTGGCCAAGAAATCAGCCAATGCTTGAGAGTTGACGCATTCTTAGCTTCGAACTTGATGTCGAAGTACAATAGGTCAATTGCCCATTTAGCCACTTGACTAGTCGCATCTCGATTGTTGAGGATCTCAGACAATGGAGCATCACTGACGATTGAAATTGAGTGATCCTGAAAGCAGTATGCCACCTTCTTTGCTGATAGATAGATACCATAGACAAGCTTCTAGTAATGCGGGTACCTTTGCTTCAAAGGATTCAACACTTCAGAAATGTAGTAGACTGGACGCTGAACCTTGTAGGCCTTGCCTTCCTCTTCTCGCTCGACAGTCAAAATTGTACTGACGACCTGATTAGTGGCTGCGATGTATAGGAGTAAAGGCTCTTTGCTGTGAGGAGCAACAAGCACCGGATGGGTGGAAAGCGGTGCTTTGAGCTGAAAAAACGCTGCTACGGCTTCTGGAGTCCATTCGAACATGTGAGACTTCTTCATCAATCAATACAAAGGCAATGCCTTCTCACCGAGATGGGAAATGAATCCATTCAACGCTGCCAAGCAACCTGTGAGCTTCTAAACATTGTGCACTCGCACGGGACTTTTCATTCGAGTAATGGCGCTGATTTTCTTAGGGTTGACGTCGATTCCCCATTCGGAAACGAGAAAATCGAGTAACTTGCCACCAGGGACACCGAAGGTACACTTAGCCGGATTTAGCTTGATATCATATCTCCTCAGATTGGCGAATGTCTCAGCCAAGTCAGCCAGCAGGTCGGAACCTTTGCGGGACTTGACGATAATATCGTCCATGTAAGCTTCAACATTCCGAGGGATCTGGCTGAGTAAACACTTCTGAATCATGCGCATGAAACTAGCGCTAGCATTCTTCAAACCAAAAGGCATGGTGATATAGCAGAAACACCCGAATGGGGTGATGAAAGCTGTCTTTATTTCATCCGGGCCAAACAGACGGATCTGATGGTAACCATAGTATGCATCTAGAAACGATAAACGCTCACATCCCGCAGTCGAGCCAACAATCTGATCGATGCGAGGGAGCGGGAAATGATCTTTATGGCAGACCTAATTGATATGCTTGAAGTCGATACACATGTTAAGTGACTTGTCCTTCTTAGGGACCATGACAACATTCGAGAGCCACTCGGAGTGGTAAATCTCCCGAATGAACTTAGCCACCAAGAGACGAGCCACCTCTTTGCCGATTGCCTTTCGCTTTTCCGCTACCGACCGACGCAAATGTTGCTTCACCGGCTTGGCTTTCGGATCCACTCTCAGGCAGTGCCTAGCCAGTTCCCTGGGAACTCCCGGAATGTCAGCTGGCTTCCATGCAAAGATGTCCCAGTTCTCACGAAGGAACTGGATGAGCTCGACTTCCTATTTATTGTCGAGTGTCGAAGATATGTTGGTCGGGGTAACGGTAGGATCTGTCGGGTGAATGTGCACCTTTTTCACTTCTCATGCCGACTGAAAAGCGGATTCTAAAGTAGGCTTCTTAGCAGGTAGCAACTCAGCAGGGTCAGCGCTCTTCTTGTACTCTTCTACCTCGACCATAGCCATCTGATGATCGGCAATTTTGGAGCCCTGATGGAGGCACTCCTCAGCCCTCTGTCGATTGCCAGTGACTGTGATCACACCCTTGGGACCAGGCATCTTCAGTTTGAGATACACGTAACATGGACGGGCCATGAAATGGGCATAAGCTGGTCGACCAAGGATGGTGTGGTATGCGCTCTGTCATAGTTCTATCATGGCAGATGTCCATGGACTTAGATTCGAGGCCATCGCTAAGGTGATGGACTCAAAGGGGTTGGTTGGGACGAAGGACATGAGTTTACCCAGGTTCGGCCCCTCAAGTAGAGGTAATAGCCTATGTCCTGCTTGTGTTGTATTGATTGGAGTATCGATTACAAGGTAGCGGAATCGCTTGACCTAGCACTCGATTAGTTGGTTTCTGCTTAAGTCGCCCCGGGTCTCGCCCTTATATAGGAGTTCAAGACCACGGGTTACACAAGTCGCATCCCGACTCTTACAACGTGTCTGAGTCTATCTCTACATTGTCTTGCCTTCTTGAGCGAGCCATCTCCGAACGGCTTACCCACCCGGGTCTTCATGACTTCTTTGCCTGGGCCTCATCTTGGACCATCTTGGTGAGCCGCCGAACGCCAAGGCTTGATTCCCCAGGCCCGTTGTTGGTCTGGCCCATGAGCCGCCAGGTGTGACCCGACCTGACCTGGGCGGGTCTCACCACGGGGTTATATCCCCAACATTAGGCCCCAGGTTGATTTGAGCTTGCTCATTTCAACCTTCCATCTCACTTGGCGGTGAGTCTCGCTTGTTATCACCTATAAATAAGATAAAAAAATGACCCGTCGTGACCTCATATCGGATGCGGCAAAAAGATTCCCTAACGACCGCAATGGATCTTTCCGCTATTAAACTGATAGCCCGAAAATCGAGGTGTCCGCCTCAGTCAATCAATCTCCGTCGCCTAGATTCTCGCGCCGGTTTCTACCTTTAACTTGTTAAATAGGACCGCGAAGGGTGGCATTCATTTCCTTCCCCGCTCGCGCTTCTTCTTCCTCCTTCCAACGTCGTCGCTCCAGCGCACCTCGCTCCAGTGAAGCATCTGCACCGTCGTCTCGCCAGGCCGCTGCATCAACCTGTTTGTACCAGGGCTCTGCCCGCGTCCGTCACGTCATCTCTGGTGAGTTCTTCTCCTCCCCTAGATCCGTGGTTCTCGGTATGGCTTCCACGAAGTTCCTCTGCCGCTAGAACACGACCTTCTCTGTAATGGCAGACAGTATACATATCATCGAACACGACGTCGTCCTCTCTTCCATTGCGGTAGATCTTAGGAAGTCGATAATAGCGCCACGCAGATGTGTAGTTGCTTTGTTCATTGTCTTCAAAATGTCACTGGTTCGACTGTTCGTCGCTAGGTCTAGGATAAACCCAATTTTCCTCTGTTTTGTACATTCATAACTACATAGGTAGTCTGTGAAACCTGTTTTCCACACTTAGTAAGATTTGCCTCGTTGTTTTGCAAACTTGAATCGCCGGTGAACTTCCGACTCTCATCAAAACTGCTCTGGCGACTTAACTTTATAGCACTTAAACTTTTTAACCACCCTTAGTCTGTCTGTCACCTTCTGACTCGCCACAAATTGTTACTTTGCACAGTTTTAAGTCACCACCATGTCTCGTGCATCCAATTCATGCAATTGGGTCGGCTCCGCTGTCACAGAGGAGTTCCTGATGGATTTTGTAGACGCAGGGACCCTTCCTACCAAAGAAGTCATCCATTGGCGGGTTCCAGGCAATGAGCTCAAGCCCGTTCCTTAGGAAAGTGAAGTAGTCGTATTTGCAGATCATCTTGTGCGCGGGTTTAGCCCACCCGGCTCAAAATTCTTCTGGGACGTCCTTCACTTCTTCAAACTACGCCCTCAAGACCACACTCCCAGTTCCGTCTCCAACATGTGGAACTTCCAAATACTCAGTGAAGTTTACTTGCAAAAGGAGCCATCCATTGGTCTATTTCGTGAGTTCTTTTATGTGAACCGCCAGACGGAGGTGAAAGCTGGTCCAAGCTTAGAGCTTGGTGGGATTTCCATTCAGAGGCGACGGGACATAACTTTTCAGGCTATTCAAATGCCAAGTCATCCTAAAGATTGGAATAAGGCTTGGTTTTACTACAAAGACACCTCCCCAGAAGGAGAGCATCCCTTGTCAGGTTATCGTCCATCCCGGCTCAAGACAACAACTGAGCTCCCTAGCCGCCTGTCAGCCTTTGAGCGGGTGAAGTACGCTCTGGCTCATGCAAAGATTAAAGCTCTTATGTCCAATGGACTGACGGGCCTGGATTTAACCCGTTGCTGGATTTCTTGGAGGGTCATGCCCCTGAGATGGCAAGACTGCCTCATGTGCGAATATATGGGCCAGTCTGATGACCCCCTCTGCTTTAACCCGACAACGTTATCAGAGGATAACATCATGGCTGCCATCAAGAGCCTTGTCCATGAGTCGTCAGGAGCTTGCGGTGCCATTGGGCTAGCACCTTTCTGTGCCGCAAACCTGACCCCAGACGTAAGGGCCACTCTCTATGTCCTTATCTCTGTATTAGCTATACTTAGCAATCTTTTAGCATTTTGTCGACTTATATTTTCAGGCCAATTCCGGCTTCTGGACAAAGAAGTACGTTCCTCCTCCGAAGAAGTCAAAGAAGAAGACTGACAGACGAAAGAAGAAAATTGCACCCCAAGAACAGCCCAAAGAATAGCCAGAATCTGACGACTCAGAGGTAGAACTTGATTCTCTTGGTCGTCTCTTCATGCACCTTATTGACAATAATTATTCACAGGACGAAACAAAGACAAGCCACGCTAACGTTCCTGAGGTAACTTATGTTTCATCCGACTCAGAACATCTTGTACCACAAAAGATACAGCGGGTCATCCAAAAAGTCCCACTTTCTCTTCCTCTTGCTTACTTAGACCCCGACTTTCTTTTGAAAAAGCAACAGCAAATCTCCTGACGCCAGACCCGGAGCATCGGCTCTAGCGATCTCATGGTCGGGTTATCTCCGGCTCAACGGAAGCGGCCGGCTGTGGTATCTGTTCAACCTGACTTTGTTTATCAACCTTGTGTTTGTAATTCGACATTGTCTTATATTGTCTTAAATGTTTTCAAGAGTCACCCCCTTCGTCCGGAGACTCTACTGGAACTGCTCTACCGCCTCTGAAGATTAATCCAAAGTATGTGTCTTTTATGCTTATGTTCAAACTTGTGTTATATATAAAGCTCGAACCATGACCTTCTGTGTTTTCCAGGGCCCAAGCAAAACGAAGGAAGACCAGCGGGTCTACCCCTGGCCACAAAGCTCGAGAGCCGGAGCCTACCAAGTCGGATTCTCCCATGTCGCATGTTGATCCCTCGGTGGCTTCCAAAGAGGCGCCTGAAGAAGCTCGTTATTCTGCTGAGCCGGCAACCGACGATATGATTCCTGAGAGTCCTCCGAGGGCCAATTCCAAGCCACCGAGCCCTTCCAAGACTGTTGACAATGCAAATACTCCACACGTCCATATTACCGGCACCGGCTTTCACTCTCCTCAACCTTGTGTATTAACAAAGCACACTGAGGCGACTAAAACCTCCAAGTAGTTGGAATTTGAGCTCCCTGCACTAGAGAAGCTAACAGCCGATGAGCTTCACGCTGGTCATCTGAACTGCCTGTCTACAAGCTGGGACCTGGAGCTCAAGCTTATCAACTTGGTGAAGAAGAAATATGAGGTACTCTCACTCCCCTTTCCTTATACCCTTACGTAGCCCCAAGAGTCGGGTTAATATTCGCTAATGGTAAGCCGAGTCTTCACATCTTGCTAGAAGTAGAAATACTTAGCCTATAGGCCTCAACTATTAGCTTAGAATTGGTTGCTCAAAGCATCATTCATAGCCCCCAAGGGCCAGCTCAGCTTTGATAAAGTTGAGTCGGAGCTTCATTATAGATTGTTTGAAGAGCCAATTGTAGCCCCCAAGGGTCAGCTCAATTTTGATAAAGTTGAGTCGGAGCTTCAATGTGGATAGTTTGAAGACCCAATGGTAGACCCCAAGGGCCGCTCAACTTTGATAATGTTGAGTCGGAACTTTCATTGTAAATAATTTGAAGAGCCAGCTTGTAGCCTCCAAGTTCCGGATTAACTTGATGAAGATGAGCCGGAACTGTATTGTAATCTTGGAGATCAAATAGACATTAGCCCCCAAGTGTCAAACATATTGCTAGCAATCTGCTTGAGACTTGCATAATATTGTCTTAATCTTCATCATCTGATAAAATTCCATCCTGGCGACTTATTCTGCATTTTGCTATCTCACAGGAAGCTTTAAATGGGGCCAGGTCAGAATTGACTGGTTTAAGGAGCAATCTGGCCACCCAGCAAGCCGCCCGAAGCGAGGCCGATGAAAAGTGTCAGCTCCTTGCCGAGGAACTAACAAAGATTAAAGTTGACTTTGCTGCCTTCAAAGAGTCTGCTGAAACAGAACAAGCCACCCTGACTCCACGAGCAGATGATGCTGACCAGCGGCTCATGATTATGTCAGATGAGCTGCAATCCTTGAAGCGACATATCAGGAAGATGTCAGCCGCCATATTTGGTAAGTATTTAAATTCTTAGCCAAAACTTTTGTATGAATACTTATACTGGCGACTTATGATCAAAAATCCGTCTTATGCAGGTCTAAGGAGCCGTCAACTTGCTTCTCACAGTTTGCTGCCTCTAAAAGCTATCTATACTTTGACAGAGCAGCTATACTGCGGAGCTCTCTACATGATCAAGGCGGTACTCTATAAGGATATCATCCCTCCGACTATGAAGGGGGTCATAGAACTGTTATCCACCCTGCCGAAACAGATCCAAGAGCTTAAGAAATCAGCCACCCGACAGGGATCCATCGCAGCCATAAGTCGGGCGTTGGCTTTTGCTCCAGAGTGGACTCTCGAAGACATGATGGACGGGTTTCCCTCCAAGAAGGATGACGGCTCAGAGTTTACGGAGGTTGACTACGCACGGTGTGTGGAAGCTTCCAAAGCTTCCATAGAGGCAATAATAAATGTTATTGATTATCACCCTGTTCATAATTAGGTTTATGTTCCATGCTATAACTGCTATGGTTCTTGAGTCTACAATAACCATGAGGCTTAAAGGAAGACTCATATGCACGTGTGGAATAATAAAGGGTAAATTGTATTCCTAGTCTGGCCTCTAAGACTGGCTCAAGTATTGCATGATGATCCTGTTTTCCTGATCATGGGCATGGCTATGCCGGCAATTTTGAGGTCACAATGTTAGAAGAACATTTGTGTTGAATCGACCCGAATTGATGTTATGCTATGAGATACATTCATCATAAGTTAATGGTAAATAACACAGAGAAGTTAATGTTTGCATAATTCCTTAGACCATGAGAGTATCGAGTTTCTTCATGCTTGCTTCATGAACTTTGGGGTTTGTTAAATGTCATCCGTAAATGGGTGGCTATTACGGCGGCTTACGGGTTCATGGAAAAGTATGTCAAGTAACTTGATAGATCAAGATTGGGATTTGCCCGTCCGACGATGCAGAGATATCTCTGGGCCCTCTCGGTGTTACGGTATCCATCATCGCCTGGCCAGACATTTTGTGATTTGATCACGGGGATGCCGGAACACGGGAACGAGAAAAGAGAACAATACCGGTAATGAGGTAACTGGCATAGTGGACAAGTTGTTGATCCACGGGGATGCCAACATGTCTCACCTCGGGTATTTGTAACATATCGTGAAGCAACAGGAATAGCACACGGCAACTGGAGGTTCACTCGAATATTCATTCGTGTGGGTATAGGGGTCAATATGGGTGTCCACAGCTCCGATGTTGATCATTGATCGGAAGGGGTTCCGGGTCATGTCTATGCTTCATCGAACCTATAGGGTCACACGCTTAAGGTTCATCTATCTGCTGAATACTAGACAGGGAGTCTGAGAGAAAATCACCGAAAAAGTTTCAGACACCGGAAAAGTTTCGAACAGCAGAAAAGTTCCGCAGGGAGAACACCGGAACAGTTTCGGTAAAACTAAAAAGTTGTTTCAGGGGATACCATTAAGTCAAATTGGTTTCGGCACATGCCTGGTAATTCTTGGAGGGTGTCAGAATCATTCCGGAAACTTTTGGGAATTTTTCGGAAGAAAAAACGGAAATGTTCCGGAGCTGCCAGAACCGCTTCAGATGCTTTTCACAGATGAAAATTACTAAACCGGAATTGTTTCGAAAAGTGTTGAAAATTATTTTAGTGGGTACTGGAAATGTTCTAAGCCCACATAAATATTTTCAGTTCGACAGACGCTGAAAAATGTCGTCGTGAATAGTGAAATCAGCTTTATGGTTACTTTTTGGAAAGCCACCTTTTTGGGCTTTTGCTCCAAAATATCTTGGAGATGACATGGATGGATGTGGCTGAAATTTCAGCCCCTCCACCCCTCCTTCTCTTATAAATAGAGGTGGAGGGGGCAGCCCAAAACTCATCCCTTCTCACATACAAGTGTCATGCATAATCTGGCTTTCTCTCTCCCTCCCAGGGAAATAGTTTCGTAGAGCCGAAAGGCTGTCTGGGTTCCGGTGGGAACTAGTTCTAGACGGCAAAGCCCTGCTGGATAGATGACACCGTATGTGTGCAACTCTGTCAGTGACGGTCCAAGTTTCGGAGGTCCTCCCGAAGGGCTGTCCGCGACACCGTCCGGGGGACTATCCGACCGCCTCCCGGAGGGCTGTCCGTGGGGCAGATGAGGGTATTCATCCTCGTGGTTGGGAGGTTGTAAAATCCTAGCTACGGGTATTCATCATCGACTCTACTTCCGCTACGCTACGAGTCGGTAATGAAATAGATCAAACCTTGTATGCAGTCTCCATAGTGGTCCTGGGATGGTGCGTAGGTCAGAAAAATTTTGTTTTCTGCTACGTTACCCTACAGTGGCATCAAGAGCCGTGTTATGCGTAGATGTAGGTTACGATCTACAATACATAGAGATGTATGGGTGTTGCACAATATAATTAGGTAGCAGATGAGATCTATTGCTGAAAATTATTTGTGCGGGTAGCAGATGAAATCTGTAACCCGATGTTCTTGTTGCTTCCCTGGAATTTGCGTAGTCCTGATCTTAATGGCATGGTGGAATATCACAAAGTTCTGGCAACCCGCGATCCTTTCATGCTACTCCTGAGTATGCTGATTGACAGATCAACGAAGTGCTAACAGTTCTTTGGGTTCCACCATAGTTGAGAAAGATGGATGTTTCACAGACGAAAGGGCAATGCAGATATGATCTGCATGGGGGTCACGCGTATGACGAAGTTTAGTATGGGGCTCGAGATTTTATTATCTCGTGTTTCATACACCCTGGAAAGTTAATCTAGCAACTTGGATTATCATGCTTGATGATGAACATTGGTAGCTTCAGTTTGTTTCGAAACCTTAGAAGCCACGTAAAACAACATTTTGCATGAACCAATTAGAGGCGTCTAACTTGGTTTTGCAGGATGGTTTGATGTGCATATGATGTGGTATAGCCAGTCTCATATTAATTCGATTATGTATGAGATGACTATATGATGTAATTTGATTAACATGACCTGTGTGTCATGATTCGGCGTGATGGCTGGAGCCATATGATTGCACTTTAATGACATGCGTGCCAACCTTATGTAATGCACTTATTTTATTAGCTATAGAGATAGCAATATTATTTGGTGCATCGACAAGGTGGTGGCAATCTTCGCGAAGGTGAACACCGACACGAATGCCGAAGACGAAGAAATGAAAGACTTCTCCGCTAGAAAGGGCTATACCATATCATGCTATTATAAATTGCTTGAGATATTTATCCCTTATGATGCACCCTTCTTGATTGCGCGGTAGTCGCTTTTATTAGGGTGATCTCTCACAAAAATATCAAGTAGTTAGTGTTCTCCCAAGTCTGGCACCGTCACGGCACCTAACTTTTCGGGGTGCGCCATGGATGCATGGGTACGAACGATTAGGGATGTGTGAGGCGGGTGAGTATAAACCTTGTAGCGAGATCACTTGGCTGTCTTGACGTTCAGGCATGAAAGTCATGAGCTCGGAACACACGCATTGAAAGATGAACAAGAGTCACATGGAGATGTGATCGGCAAGTTGGCCTACCGATTAAAATTCCAGTCATGAGATGATGATTCTATGACGATGAATTCAAGTCTGGATCATGTATCACTCAAAATCAATTATGAGAGATATTGATTTGAGTGGGAGCGCATTGTTGAATTAACTTGTTTAATTCTCAGTCCAATTAATTTTGAACATTGTCTAAGTGTGTTTTGCATAATAGTTGTAGAATAATGGATCGCGTTTCCACCTTCCCTATTAAAATTGAATAGCTATTAAATATCTGGTTATAACTTTATGGTTGGTAAAGTAATGTGAGGATTATCCTGAATAGTGCCGAGAAGGACTTTGTCCTATCGCATACTTTCGGTATTCTCCCGCTAATGCTATGGATCATGTGACTCTCGTCCTTCGATCCAAAAGCTAGAATTTTGTTTCAGTCAACTGCAATACATTTGCTTCCATGATACCCGAACTTCGAAAGTTTGGATAGTTATGTGATATTCATGGAATCTAAAAATCATTTTCAGAGATAGACAAAGGCTAAAAGATATGAGATATCCAAATCAATGCTTGTTTGCAAACTTTTAGTAAAGGAGTTTACTATGCATTATACTGATAAGAGAGGGATCCAGGAGTACGCCTGTCATATGATGAAAGGTGAATAAAACAACAACTTAAAGAGAAAGGAAGTGTCCGAAGGGTGTTAGTGAGACTTTCATGCCTAGGAAGTCCAGGGCTAATGCCACTCTTAAGTTGGATGCTTCTTCTGACAGTAGGAGAAATACTGAAAGTTAAACTGTTAGAAGTATAATGGCAATAGAAAAGAAGACTGGAATATCCAGCTCATGTATGAATGTCATACAGGTTTTTGATGTATAGAAGGCTGGTCAAGATATAGTTCTTGGGAATTATGGTTAAACATGTTAATCACTAATTCTTGGGTATTGTGAGTTGGTCACAAAGATACCTGCTCAATTGCATTCTGTTGCAACTCGATGTAAGAACTATTATGGCCTGAAAGACTAGCCAGGGATGAGGTTTAGATACACGCAGGGAACATAGTAAATGTTACTATGCCTTCCATCGGTGTATTCCCTATGTATCAAGTTTCATAATTCATTTTAGAGTTTCACACTCTAGCCCTTTGCATAAGGTATCTTGCAAGAAGGTTGTTCATAAGAGAACTTTTCATGTTCGGTGTTATGAATAACATAAGGGCCATACTTTCATTATGAATGAGACGTATGTTATGAATATTGATAATAATACATTACCTCTGGGTTTACTTTTATAATTCATTTTAGAGTTTCATAGACTCTAGCCCATTGCACAATGTTTGTTGCAAAAGAGTTGTTCATAAAGACAACAATTGTTGTTCAGTATTATGAATAAATGAAGGGCCATGCTTCCATCCTAGAATGGATGTATGTTATGAATATTGATGAAAATATGATACATCCATAACACTGACGCTAAATGTCGCAAGACTAAAAGAATACCACATATGTGTGGCACTGCATTTGGTCACATTGGATAAACCCGCATGGAAAATTCCATTATGATGGATTTTGAAGTCGTTTGATTTTGAATCATCTGACACTTGCAACTTTCCTCCAAAAGGTGAACTAACTAAAATACCATTCACAAGCCATAAGGAACGAGCAAAGAACTTATTGGTGATCATACATTTGATGTATGTAGTCCGATAAATGTTGTTGCAAACAGTGGATTTGTCTACCTTCAAAAATGACTCAAGTAGATATATGGATATTTACTTGATGAGACGTAAGTATGGATCTTTTGAAATCATTCGAAAGGTTTTCAAAAATTAAGTAGAAGTTATTGTACCAATAAAATTATGTTTCTGCAATTTGATTGCGGAAAGGAATATTTGAGTTACAAGTTTAGCGAATGTCTGATGAGTTGTGAAAAGAGTTTCATAACTTACACCTCCCGGAACACCACTGCAAGTGGAAAGTCCGTGAATATGTAATAAAACCATTTATGACATGGTAAGATCAAAGATGACATAAATAGATTTGCCATTATCCCTTTTATAGAGTAATGTTTTAGAGACTGCAGGTTTTACACTGAAAAGAGATCCATCAGGTCTGTTGAAATGACACCATGGTATGGTACGCCCAACCATGTTATATATTTTCTTAACATTTGGAATATGGGGCCTGTGTAAAAGGTTACAAACCTATTCCAAATCAGATAATTGCTACTTTGTATGGTTATCCCAAGTCATTGGGTATTCCCCCACCACTATACCGAGGCAAGGGGTTTTGCCACAAAACGGTATGGTTTTAAAGAGAATAGTTCTTACAAAAGGTGAGTGGGAGGACAGTGCAACTCGACGAGATAACCAGTATCTTCGTCATAAGTTCAAAGGAAAGAAACCCTGGAAGTGATTCCGTTGTTTTCCTACTACGACTGATACGGAAATATCTACAATAAAATGTATGGACTTCGATCGAACGTGCAGCTGAACCACGTAGGCAAAGCTCGTGCAAACCTATCAGGTGCGCAAACGAGATATTGTTGTTAGACAATAGTATACCTACAATACACAAGGAAGCGTTGATGGGCCCTGACTCCGGGATTGGCTAAATGCCAATACAAACCGAGATAGTTTCCATATAAGTGATTCAATATTAAAACCTTGATACACCTTTCAGAGGACTTAGTCTAATGAATATTTATGGAACTAAAAAAACTGATACGGATAAAAATGTTTTATCCATAAAGCTCGACTTGTTGAAATAACAAGTTCAAGGAGTTGACTACGATGAGGTTGTTTCACCGTAGCGATGCTTAAGGTCGGTTCGGGTTGAACTAGCAATTAATACATATATCAATCATGAGATATGAAACATGGATGGCAAAAGGATTACCATCTAATGGAAATGAAACCTAGGACTTGTATGTGATGCAGTCCAAAGTAATTTGTCAATCCAGAGGATGCTAGTAAGTATGCAAACTTCAGAGTTCCAGCAATGGACAGAAGAGACAAAAATGGAGTTGGAATCTTCGTGATTTGATGAAATGGTCAAAAAGGGTTTTTACTTCATCAATGGGTAACGAAGATGCTTGTGATTCAAGAAAGTAAGTGGGAGCATAATAATATTTCTAAAACGTTGTGTGCTTGACACATTGTTAATTGGAAATGAATTTCTTGACATGAATTAGGACTTCATTTGAAAATAGTTTTTCGATGAAGTGCTTAGCCTTGATAGCCTCAATATTAGGCATGATGACCTATGGAGATAGATTTACCTAATGGGGCTAAGCAATGAATACATATTTACAAGGTGCTAAAACCTTTTAGCATTTAAAAACGCCAAGGAGTGATTCTTGCCAAAGTCACATGGAAAGAGTTTTTGCAGGACTCAGTGTCCCAAAACACTCACGAGTAAAATACATGATGGAGATTCCAAACACTCTAGTGTTTGGATTAAATCATGTATTCCATGGTATGTAAAAACAACCAGATATGTCTGATACTCCCAAGTTGTTGCGAGTATAGATACCAAAGTGATCAAAGCACTGATCATGGGACAACAGTGAAAGATGTCATTAAGTACTAGAGTAGTGTTGATGACATGTTTTCTCGCAAGCAGAGATTATGAAGTGCTCGTTGTAAGTAATTACATCGATACAGTCTCAATCAATGCTCCATGCGATTTTCGATGTAAGTTAAGGGTTTTGTGTAATGCACAATATGGTGGCACGGTAGTTGGAAATTGTTCCAAACAAGATACTGTGGCGAATTTTGTAACAAAGTCTAAGTATGTTGACGCTTTGGAAGCGACAAAGAAGTTGTTGAATCATATAGTTCATTCATGAACTTAGTATGGTTCCAAGATGGCTTTGGTCTATGAGACACTATTGCAGATAGTTGCTCCATAGCTCAGTCTAAGGAACCAGGTTTCAACCAATGATTCACACATATGCAAAGCCAAGTTCACACAAAATACAAATTTTGTGATAGCGTGAAAACGCGAGGATATGCATAGTTACACACGGAGCTAAAGTTGTCAGATCCGTTGGACATCAGGCTATACCACAAGCGAAGCATATTTTACACCAGTATGCCATAGGTGTAATGTGCATTAGCATTGACTAGATTATTGACTCTAGTGCAAGTGGGAGTCTATAGGAGATATGCCCTAGAGGCAATAATAAATGTTATTGATTATCTCCATGTTTATAATTAGGTTTACGTTCCATGCTATAACTGCTATGGTTCTTGAGTCTACAATAACCACGAGCCTTGAAGGAAGACTCATATGCACGTGTGGAATAATAAACGGTAAATTGCATTCCTAGTCTGGCCTCTAAGACTAACTCAAGTATTGCATGATGATCCTATTTTCCTGATCATGGGCATGGCTATGCCGACAATTTTGAGGGCACAATGTTAGAAGAACATTTGTGTTGAATCGACCTGAATGGATGTTATGCTATGAGATACATTCGTCATAAGTTAATGGTAAATAACACAGAGAAGTTAATGTTTGCATAAATCCTTAGACCATGGGAGTATCGAGTTTCTTCATGCTTGCTTCATGAACTTTGGGGTTTGTTAAACGTCATCCGTAAATGGGTGGCTATTACGGCGGCTTACGGGTTCATGGAAAAGTATGTCAAGTAACTTGATAGCTCAAGATTGGGATTTGCTCCTCCGATGATGGAGAGATATCTCTGGGCCCTCTCGGTGTTACGGTATCTATCATCGTCTGGCCAGACATTTTGTGATTTGATCACGGGAATGCCGGAACACGGGAACGAGAAAAGAGAACAATACCGGTAACGGGGTAACTGGCATAGTGGACAAGTTGTTGATCCACGTGGATGCCAACATGTCTCACCTCGGGTATTCGTAACATATCGCGAAGCAACAGGAATAGCACACGGCAACTGGAGGTTCACTTGAATATTCATTCGTGTGGGTATAGGGGTCAATATGGGTGTCCACGGCTCCGATGTTGATCATTGATCGGAAGGGGTTCCGGGTCATGTCTATGCTTCACCGAACCTATAGGGTCACACACTTAAGGGTCATCTATCTACTGAATACTAGACAGGGAGTCTGAGAGAAAATCACCGAAAAAGTTTCGGACACCGGAAAAGTTTCGGACACCGGAAAAGTTCCGCAGGGAGAACACCGGAACAGTTTCGGTAAAACTGAAAAGTTGTTTCAGGGGATACCATTAAGTCAAATTGGTTTCAACACATTCCTGATAATTCTTGGAGGGTGCCAGAATCATTCTGGAAACTTTTGGGAATTTTCCGAAAGAAAAACCAGAAATGTTCCGGAGCTGCCGGAACTGCTTCAGATGCTTTTCGCAGATGAAAATCACTAAACCCGAATTGTTTCGAAAAGTGTTGAAAATTATTTTAGTGGGCACTGGAAATGTTCTAAGCCCACATCAATATTTTCAGTTCGATCAAACGCTGAAAAATGTCGTCGTGAATAGTGAAATCAGCTTTATGGTTACTTTTTGGAAAGCCACCTTTTTGGGCTTTTGCTCCAAAATATCTTGGAGATGACATGGATGGATGTGGCTGAAATTTCAGCCCCTCCACCCCTCATTCTCCTATAAATAGAGGTGGAGGGGGCAGCCCAAAACTCATCCCTTCTCAAATACAAGTGCCATGCATAATCTAGCTTTCTCTCTCCCTCCCAGCTAAATAGTTTCGTAGAGCCGAAAGGTTGTCTGGGTTCCGGTGGGGACTAGTTCTGGATGGTGAAGCCCTGCTGGATAGATGACACCATATGTGTGCAACTCTGTAGAGAGATTGTAGTTTCGGTCTTAGTTCGAGAGTGCCTCCCGAAGGGCTGTCCGTGTGACCGTCCAAGTTTTGGAGGTCCTCCCGAAGGGCTGTCCGAGTGACGGTCCAAGTTTCGGAGGTCCTCCCGAAGGGCTGTCTGCGACACTGTCCGGGGGACTGTCCGACCGCCTCCCGGAGGGCTGTCCACGGGGCAGATGAGGGTATTCATCCTCGTGGTTGGGAGGTTGTAAAATCCTAGCTGCGGGGATCTGCACCGCCGATCATCATCGACTCTACTTCCACTGCGCTACGAGCGGTAACGAAATAGATCAAACCTTGTATGCAGTCTCCATAGTGGTCCTGGGATGGTGCGTAGGTTAGAATTTTTTTGTTTTCTGCTGCGTTACCCTACACAAAGTCCTCGCTTCCATGTTAACAGAGGAAGTGAACTTGTCAACATACCAGGCGGCTTATGATGCTGAGCAAAAGAGAATATGTGAGCCCAACCTTTGAAGCCAAGGACTTGACCCCTGCACGCAGTAAGCACCTCTTTTCCTCTGATCTTCACCCGTCCCCCCTCTTTGAAGAGGGAAACTTTGTGGCTTTAACCAACTACAAGTGGGACGTGGACAATCTCCAGATCATGGAGGTCGAAGACCCGCCGAAAGGTAACCTGTCGTCGAACTGACGACATCGGTAACGCCATGGATAAGCCGGCCTTGTGACCCGCCATAGAGCGGTGTAAAAAACTTTGAATCACCACTTTTGAGATCTGTAGAGAGAGTCTGTAATAGGCTTATAGTAAACCTTATCTTTGTCTGAACTGTGCCATCGTGAACATATTAAATTGTTCGTCTTAACATATGACATCTGCTTTGCGCTGTCGACTCATATTGGATGTTTTGCAGACTCTTGGTGGTTTTAACCGACCTGCAAGAATAGATGTATCTTCACATTGTTAGGAGGGCGGCTTAGAATAGCGTAACCCAAAGATGTTGTATATTCCTAACTTTCTTTTGCATAATAAGATGTGTCGGTTCTGCTGGGCTAACTCGCCACTTAAAACTCCTTAGCAATACAGGGTCTCTATCGAGATTGGCCGTCAATTTCTTTTGAGCGGCTCAGGGTCTCTAAGCGAGATTAACTGAAAGGAAGTGTGACGTCCCAGAAGAGACACAACAGGGCATGAGCACCCTAATAGCCCAAAAACTGCCTCTCATGTGACATAAATCCGTCATTTTAACCTTAAACAGTACAGGGTCCTTAAGGATCAACTGTCTAAGAGTACGAACAGGCCACATAGAGGAGAGTCGGCAATAGATGGGAGAGTTTATCCTTGCTTTCCGTAAGCCGGCCCTCACGTGACATTAGCCGTCGTTTTAACCTTAACCAGTACAGGGTCTCTATCGAGATTGGCCGTCAAGTTCTTTGAACCGGCTCAGGGTCTCCAGGCGAGATTAACTAGTAAGAGTTCGGCGGGTCACCTAGCGGAGCAGCATCAGTCTCACAGGCAGGTTTAACCCTCTTTGGCTTGAGAGCTGATCAAGAGGGTGTGTAAGCTAAACCCGGTGAGTTGGAGGCCCCCAAATGACCTTTGTTGACAGAGTCAACTGTGCTTAAAAGCTAACCGATAGGGTGTGATAAGCTACACCTGGTGGGTGGGAAGCCCCCTGGATGATCATGTCGACAGAGTCAACTATTTTTGCTTGAGAGCCGACCGATATGGTGTGATAAGCTACACCCGGTGGGTGGGAAGCCCACTGGACGATCATATTCTCACCTTTTGCACAGATTGAGATGTGTGAAACGGCAGAGGCCCCGGCTTGTAGGGATGCCCACTTTATTCATATAGATATATGATATGTACAATGATGGTGCACAATGTCAAGTCTTGACAACTTAAGTATAGTAAGGCTGTAGATGTGCTATGTTCCACGGCCGGCGGGTCTCCTGCCCCGAGATATATGAGTCATCTCGGATGTCAATGAGGTAATATGACCCGTTATTGAGATTTCTGCTAAGCACAAAAGGTCCTTCCCATGGAGGGGATAACTTATGCGCATCTGTCTGATCTTGAATCAACAGCAACACTAAGTCACCTTCTTGAAACGTCCGGGTCTTGACCCTGCGGCTATGATAGCAACGCAGGTCTTGCTGATAAATCACCGAACGAGCCGCCGCCAGATCACATTCCTCCTCTAGGGCATCCAAGGCGTCTTGACGCGCCGTTTCATTGTCCGCCTCAACGTAAGCCGCCACTCGTGGCGAGTCATGACGGATGTCACTTGGTAACACGGCCTCTACACCGTAAACCATGAAGAAAGGTGTATAACCCGTTGATCTGTTGGGAGTGATTCTGATGCTCCATAAGACAGACGACAACTCCTCCACCCAACAACCCGGCGTTCGCTCCAAAGGAACCATAAGCCGGGGTTTGATACCTCTCAAGATTTCTTGGTTAGCGCACTCCGCCTGACCATTTGACTATGGATAAGCAACCGCAGAAACATCAAGCCGGATGTGCTCACTATCACAGAAGGCTCGCATAGCCCCCTTGGATAGATTCGTACCATTATCTATGATGATACTGTGAGGGTAACCAAAACAGTAGATCAGCTTTTTGATGAACTGAACCGCCGTAGCCGCGTCACACTTGCTCACCGGCTCAGCTTCTATCCACTTGGTAAACTTGTCAACCGCCACCAGGAGGTGGGTATTCTTGTCCTTGGACCTCTTGAAAGGCCCGGCCATGTCAAGCCCCTAGACTGCAAATGGCCAAGTAATTGGAATCATGCGCAACTCTTGAGCCAGAACATGAGCACGCCGGCCAAACTTTTGACAATCATCAAACTTACGGACCAAATCTTCTGCATCCTTGTGAGCCGTCAGCCAGAAGAAACCATGTATAAAGGCCTTGGCCACCAAAGATTTTGAGCCGGCGTGATGACCACAATCACCAGCATGAATTTCATTCAAGGTTTCCTTGCCCTCTTCAGGTGAGACACAACGTTCAAACACTCCAGTGATGCTGCACTTATGTAACTCGCCATTGACTATCATCATAGACTTAGACCGCCTAGTGATCTGTCTGGCCAGATTTTCATCATCAAGTAACTCGCCTCGAGTCAAGTATGCAAAATAAGGCATGGTCCAGTCAGGAATAGCATGTAGAGCTGCCACCAGCTATCCCTCCGGGTCAGGAATAGCCAATTCCTCCTCTAAAGGTGACTTAACCGACGGGTGATGTAGCACATCCAAGAAAACGTTAGGTGGCACCGGCTTTCATTGAGAACCCAGCCTTGACAAAGCATCAGTCGCCTCATTCTTGCGACGATCAATATGATCCACCTGATAACCTTTGAAGTGACCAGCAATGAGATCAACCGCCTGGCGGTAAGCCGCCATCTGTGGGTCCTTGGAATCCCACGTACCTGATACTTGCTGGGCTACGAGATCTGAGTCGCCGAAGCATCTAACCCGGCTCAGGTTCATCTCCTTAGCCACCCGGAGGCCATGAAGCAGGGCTTCATACTCAGTTGCATTGTTAGTACAAGGAAACATCAACCTTAGCACATAACAGAACTTATCACCTTTGGGGGATGTTAAGACAACCCCTTCCCCTGATCCTTCCAATTGCTTGGATCCATCAAAGTGTATTGTCCAGTATGGGTTATCTGGCTTTTCTTCGGGCACCTGACACTCTCTCCAGTTGTTTATGAAATCCACTAAGGCTTGAGATTTGATAGCCGTACGAGATACGTATTTCACATTGAGAGGTCCAAGCTCCAATGCCCACTTAGCAATCCTGCCATTAGCTTCTTTGTTTTGAATTATGTCTCCCAAAGGAGCAGAGCTAACCACTGTGATCTAGTGGCCCGGGAAATAATGCTTTAGCTTGCGATTGGCCATGAACACCCCATACACTAGCTTCTGCCAATGTGGATACCTCTGCTTCGACTCTGTCAGGACCTCACTAATATAGTAAACCAGTCTTTGGATCGTATATTCCTTCCCCGCCTCCTTACGCTCGACGACGATTGCAGCGCTGACAACCCTGTTATTAGCCGCCACGTATAAGAGCAAGGGTTCTTTCTCAACCGGAGTGGCTAACACGAGTGGCTCAGTGAGTTGTCTCTTGAGCGCCTCAAATGCTTCACCCGCCTCCTTACTCTAGACAAAGTTGTTCGTCTTCTTCATCATCTGGTACAAAGGGATGGCCTTTTCACCAAGGCGGCTTATAAACCGGCTTAACGCAGCAATTCGACCCGCCAGGCGCTGAACATCATTGATGCATGTCGGCTCAGATAGGGAGGTGATAGCTTTGATCTTATCCGGGTTAGCTTCAATGCCACGCTCACAGACTAGAAATCCCAAGAGCTCGTCGGACGGAACACCAAAAACACACTTAGCCGGGTTAAGCATCAACTTGTAGACCCGTAAGTTGTCGAAAGTCTCCTTCAGGTCATCCAGCAGAATCTCTTTCTTCCTTGATTTGATCACAATATCATCCACATATGCACGAACGTTACGCCCAATCTGGCTGTGAAGACAGTTCTGGACACAACACTGATAAGTCGCCTGGGCACTCTTGAGCCCAAAAGGCATAGACACATAGCAGAAGGCACCAAAAGGTGTGATAAAAGCCGTCTTCTCTTGGTCCTTGACTGTCATCTTGATCTGATGATAACCTGAATAAGCATCCAGGAAGCATAAACTCTCACAACCCGCTGTCGCATCAATGATCTGGTCAATGCGAGGGAGAGCAAACGGGTCAGCCGGACAGGCCTTGTTAAGATCCGTGTAGTCCACACACATGCGCCACATGCCGTTCTTCTTAAGTACCAGCACCGGGTTAGCAAGCCACTCCGAGTGAAAGACCTCGACGATGAAACCCACCGCCGAGAGTCAGGCTCTTCCCCAATGGCCTTGCGTCTCTCATTGAACCGTCGTAGAAACTACTTGACTGGTTTAAACTTAGGATCCACATCAACATGGTGCTCAGCGAACTCTCTCGGAACACCCGGCATGTCAAAAGGTTTCCATGCAAAGATGTCCCAATTCTCACGGATGAATTCGATGAGTGCACTTTCCTATTTAGGATCCATATTGGCCCCAATAGTGAACTGTTGAGATGAGTCACCCGGAGTGAAATCCACCAATTTTGTATCGTCCGCCGAAAAATTGAGGGGTGGCTCAACCTCTGTGGTAGGCTTTTTCAGCGGAGTCATGTCCTCTGGGTCAACATTTTCCTTGTAAAATTTGAGCTCCGCCTCAGCACAACTAGACTCTGCATAAGTTGCGTCCCCTTCCTCGCACTCAATAGCTGTCTTCCGATCACCATGAACAGTAATCGTCCCGTTCAATCCGGGTATCTTGAGCTACAAGTAGACATAGCAAGGCCTAGCCATGAACTTGGCATAAGTTGGCCGCCCGAACAGAGCGTGATAGGGCTCTTGATTTTTACCACCTCAAAGCACAAGGTCTCCACCCTGTAGTTGTATTCGTCACCAAAGGTGACTTCCAGAGAGATCTTACCCACTGGGTAAGCCGACTTGCGAGGAACCACGCCATGAAAAACTGTCAAGGAAGGCTTAAGATCCTTATCAAGCAACTTCATCTGTCAGAAAGTGTCGTAGTATAGTATATTGATACTACTGCCACCATCCATAAGCACCTTAGTGAACACATATCCTCCCACTTGCGGCGCAACCACCAAAGCCAGCCGCCCCGGCTCATCAACGCGCGGTGGGTGATCTTCCCGGCTCCAGGTTATGTCAAACTCAGACCACTTCAAGTATTGTGGTAGAGCCTGCGTGACCGTGTTAACCCCTCGTTTGCGCAATTTTTGATCTCGCCTGTCCAGGCTGGTCGTGAAAACATGATACTGACCCGAGCTGAGCTGCTTTGGATTACTTTGATACCTAGACTGGTTATTCTGTTGTTGATTGTTGCCACCAGAGTGTTGATGATGTCCTCCATGGTTGCCCTGGCCATGATGGACGGACCCTGAGCCGCCGGACCCAAACCCGGCTCCTGACCCGCCTGGTCCTGAGCCGCCGGGTGGGCCACCATCATTGTTGTGCTGTCGTAAGCTGTAATCCTTGAACTTTTGCATAACATGGCAATTACCCCATGTGTGACCTGCCGGTCTATCGGGCCGGCTGTGCTCCGAACAAGGCTTATTGAGCATCTCTTCCAAATTGAAAGGAGTCTTGTTTTTATTAAAAGGCGGTCTGAACTTCCCGTTGCCCTTGGCGTGGTTGTTGCCTGTGCTGGCGTTGGCTACCAATTCTGACCCGCCGTCCGGGTTCTTTCTCTTGCCTTGGTTACCATTGCCTGTCACACCCTTGCCATGGTTATTCTTTTTATTCTGACCAGGCTTCTCTTCATCAAAACCCGGATCCTTTGTGTTATCAGAATCGGCATACTTCATGAGAGCCGCCATGAGCTCCCCCATGTCTTGACATGTGCGTTTGAGCCGGCCGAGCTTCTGCTTCAGAGGGACAAAGTGACAATTCTTTTCCAGGATCAACGCCGCTTGAGCCACCGTGATTTGTTCAGACGAGTGGATGATGGTCGAGACCCGTCGGACCCAATGATGAGCTGACTCATTCTCTTGTTGAACACAGTGTTCCAGATCCATAATCGTCATAGGCTGCTTGCACGTTCCTTGAAATTTTTTGATGAACTTTGCCTTCAGCTCAGCCCATGAATTGATGGTATTGGGTAGCAAACCCTTCAACCACATGCGAGTCGGACCTTCCAGCATCATGATAAATTACTTTGCACAAACCGCGTCATTGACATCCAACATCTCCATAGCCAGCTTGTAACTTTCAATCAAGGCCTCTGTGGGTAGGTCTGTAGTGTAGTTTGGAACCTTACGAGGGCCTTTGAAATCCTTCGGCAGACGCTTGTTCCGTAGAGCCAGCACCAAGCATGGGACTCCCACGGCCCTGGTGGTCACTCCCGCTCCAACTTAGATGGAAGGCGCGGGCTCTTGATGAGCCGCTGCTGCCAGAGCCGCCGCCTCTCGTTGTGCTCTTGCCCGGTCTACGAGCGCCTATGCATCCAGAGCCGTCTGATCGTCTTGTGGTGGCCCCCGGTGCCGATCACTGCTAGAACCCGTCGGCGACTCATAGCATCGGCTGAAGCTGCGGCTGGGGAGGGGGGTTGAATGCACGTGGTTTCCGGCTATAAGTATACTTCTTTTGCTGGGCCATCGCCGTTTGAAGGTATCCAATGGTGTTTCGCACCTCCTCTGCAAAGGGTGCCTCGTCAGGAATAGGATTTGCTTCAAGCCGGGTTGCTGCCACCACCATGTTCTTCGCCAGGTTTGAATAGTGACCCGCTGGTGTTGGGAAAGCCATTGGTGAGGTCTGGTTCTGTCGGGGCGGGTTAAGCTGCTGCCAAGCCGCCGGATGACTTCCAGGTGCATCCGCTATATGTCCCGTTCCTGGCATGTTAAAAAGGTTTCTAGCCTCATACTGTTCTGGTAGGCGGGACTGATGCTTCATTCGTCGTACCGCGGCATCCAATTGCTGCTCTAGCTCAAGGCGGAAGGCCTCTAACTTAAGGCGCTTTGCCTCCGCATCCATCTGAGCCTTTAGCGCGCC
Source organism: Hordeum marinum (assembly GCA_022496015.1). Classification (NCBI taxonomy): domain Eukaryota; kingdom Viridiplantae; phylum Streptophyta; class Magnoliopsida; order Poales; family Poaceae; genus Hordeum; species Hordeum marinum. The sequence goes on from CM039675.1 coordinate 385,993,465, forward strand.
GACTCTCTGTTGGGCCTCCACCATCTGGTCCTTTAGCCTTGTGATTTTCGGATGCCGGGCGGCTTGATTCTCAGATGTGACTTCAGTTGCCATCAGGACGGAGAGCTCGTTCATCAGATACAGAAGAACCTGAGCCGGCGGCGGGTCAGCCCCCGTATCGGCCGCCCCCGCGGCTGTACTGCTTGTACCTGGTGCTGGCCCCGCCATGAACATGGCCGCATGAGCCGGCACCCATGAACGTCCGGCTCTGAATGCTCTGACTCGGGGTAAAGCTCATTGTGGCCCCCGAGCCTGCCATCGTGAAGCTAGTAGATTGATTCCGCCTCACCGCTCGAAGATCCATCCTCCGAACAGACGAGAGTCTCCTGCGACTCAGAGGCCTCAAGATCCATACCTTGAGTAAAGCCAACGAAGACATGCTTCCTGCCCGGATCAGTACGGGCGGGTCGCACGTGTTGGGCGGGTTGCGCATGCCGAGCTAGCTCGACGATGTCGGTGCAGATGTCCGGCCCGGGTGTAGATCCGCCGATTTTGCCAATGAAGACGTGGATTCCACTGAAGGGAACCCGAAAGCCATACTCAACAGAGTCGGCCTCGGGGCCCCAGCCGGCGTCGTCGATGTAGAGCCGGCCGCGGCGACTCTTGTTCATCCTTCCGACCACGTATCCCTCGAACCCTGGTAGAGAGCCCTTTGAGAACTCAACACCACCGAGCGCTAGACCCACGGTGGGCGCCAGCTATCGTAGTTTTATCACGGCAGATGTCCGTGGACTTACATTCGAGGCCATCCCTAAGGTGATGGACTCAAAGGGGTTGGTTGGGACGAAGGACATGAGTTTACCCAGGTTCGGCCCTCAAGTATAGGTAATAGCCTACATCCTGCTTGTGTTGTATCGATTGGAGTATCGATTACGAGGTAGCGGAATCACTTGACCTAGCACTCGATTAGTTGGTTTTTGCTTAAGTCGCCCCGGATCTCGCCCTTATATAGGAGGTCAAGACCACGGGTTACACAAGTCGCATCCCGACTCTTACAACGTGTCTGAGTCTATATCTACGTTGTCTTGCCTTCCTAAGCAAGCCATCTCCGGGCGGCTTACCCGCCCGGTCTTCATGACTTCTTTGCATGGGCCTCATCTTGGCCCATCTTGGTGAGCCGCCGAATGCCAAGGCTTGATTCTCCAGGCCCATCCTTGGTCTAGCCCATGAGCCGACAGGTGTGAACCGGCCCCGCCTGGACGGGTCTCACCACGGGGTTATATCCCCAACACGCTCTGAAAGTCCACGACTTCAAACATCAAATTTTCCTTGCGAAAATTCTTATCTGTCCCGAACACCACATCTAGTGCAATCTGGCCGAGTGACATGGCTTTCTTCCCTGGGATGACTCCATGAAACTGCATGTTGCTCTCGCTGAGTCAGGACATCGGAATGCCCATCCCCTTAAGGGTATCTGCATACAAAATGTTCAACCCGCTTCCTCCATCCATAAGGACCTTGCGGAGTCGAATACCTCCCACAACAGGATCCACCACCAAAGCCTACCGACCGGGAGTGGTGACATGAGCAGGATGATCTGACTGGTCGAACATGATGGCAGTCTGAGACCACTTGAGGTACATGGGAGTTGTAGGCACGGCCATGTTGACTTCTCTGTTTATAAACTTCAATCGACTCTTGCTTTCAACATCAGCAAAAATCATCAGCGTGGCATTGACGTCGGGAAAAGTTTCTTTATCTTCATCATCATCATTTTCAGGCGTTTTCTCACTCGACGGGCCTTCCTTGAACTGCTGAATTAGCAGATGGCACTATCGAGTGGTATGCTTGGGCAATATTAAATTTCCTTCTTCATCTTTCCTCATTTGGATCGCACACGGTAAATCCATAACATCGGTTCCTGGCTGATTCTTTCCTTTCTTGGGGTTGAACTGTCCCTTGGACTTCCCCTTGTTTTTCCCTTGTGCCGCTAGAGCTACTGCCTCTGCCTGAATAGGGCCACTAGCCTTCCGCTTGTGCTTCCAACTAGAATTGTCGCCGGCATCGTTGTCGACTGCTTTTCCTTTGCAGTTGCGGAGGCGGTCTTCTTCTTCGCCATTGGTGTACTGAGTGGTGATTTCCATCATCTTACTTAGTGAAATGTCACCTGTTCACCCAAACTTCAAGTAAAGCTCTTTGTACTTCACTCCAGCCTTGACGCGCAAACAACCTGGTGCTCGGAAACATTCTCCACTGTATGATGCAATGTGGACGAGCGCTGAATGTAATCCCTCAATGACTCGTTGGGCTTTTGAACACAATGTTGCAAATCAATCAAATCGGCGGGACGCTTGCAAGAGCCCTCGAACGTTCTGATGAACACTCGGGCAAGATTTTCCCAGCAGTGGATGCTTGAAGGAGCCAAACGATTCAGCCATGCATGGGCTGAACCATCCAACATCAAGGACAAATGTTTCATAGCAAGTTGTCATTGCCGCCACCAATCTGAATAGACACTCGGTAATCATCCAACCATGTCTCTGGCTTTGACTCGCCAGAAAACTTGCCAATCCCAGCCGCCAACCTAAAGTTGGGGGGAATCTCTGCAGAACGAATAGCTCTACTAAAGCACTCGGGACCAGAAATACAGCACTGCTGCCACTCAGGTAATCTCCGTCGAAACCATCTCTCTGGGCTCTTCCCCTATCGATTCGCCTCTGAGTGAGGACATCTCTTGCATCAAACCCTGGATTCCACTCCTCACCGAACGGGCGCCTATCGTCCTGGTGTCGGGGCACGTATGGACCACTCCACGGAGGAGTGGGCACTCGATGGTGGTCATCATGGTGAAACTGATCTCATCCCTGATCCCTGTACTAATCCTCTCGGAAACCTTTGCCCCTGGGACACAGAGGTGAACCAGGACTGTGTGCTGACTGAACAGTCTCTGCTCTTGGTGAATTATTGTGTATTCTATTGTGCGACTATGAAACAACTGAATTTTTTCGCTGCGCTATGTCAAGCAATGCTCTAATCTGCAGTAAACCTCTGCCTGCCTCTAATCGTGATGGCTGGATTGAATCTGCTATCCTAGCTGCTGATGCAACATTTAAAACTGGAGTACGATATACCTCAACGTTGTTCTGTGAACCACTCGGGAACAACTGTCACTGACGTCGACTGGGAGGTGGTGGACGCTAGCGAGCATGCTCGTCGAGTTCCCTCTGAAGCTCTTCGAGCCGAATGCGCGTGGCCTCTAAGCCGGAGCCTCAGCGGTCGCATCGACGATGGGCGTATAAAGGGCCTCCTCATCCCGGTGTGGCTCCTCATTCGACGCCCCACCAGCCTCTCGCCTGCCACGGTCGAAACCAGGCGGCGGGCTCTGATGTGAACCAGCCATAAGAACCTCCACTGCAGGATCGCAGCTCTCGCACTCGGACAGAATGTCAGACTGATCGGAGTCCGACTCAAACACAATGTTAAGTGACTCGGCGGGCTCGATCGCCGCAATCTGCGGAGATGAAACCTAGCGGGCCGCCGCATGCCTTACCCAGTGCTAGAGTCGTGAGAGACCGGATTGCTTGGGATGGCGTATAGCAGGGAGGGCCGCAGAATATGGAGTCGATGGCTGCCGCAGTAGAACTCCGTAGGAACTCACGCAGAAGTGCGCCGCCCCGCAGATCGGGAGCGCCTCAACATCGAGAGGCGCCTCCTTGAGCCATGCCGAATCATCGGTGATGAAGGTGAGCGCTCCAAAACGAATCTCGTGGACCACAGACAAACCATTGCCGGAAGACATGACGAAGGGGGAAAATGCAACCTCGCCGGAAGTCGCTTAGACGCCTGTCCCATGGTGGGTGCCTACTGTCGTGGGAATGATTCTGACAGTAGAAAGTAGGGGTACAAAGGGAGAGGGCAGAGTCCTAGCTACGGCGAGGATGTACACACAAATGTATGAGCTCATGCCCCTCTTGTGAAGGTAACAGCCCTACGTCTCAGTGATCGGGAACCCTTGTCGTGTGCAAAGTATAAGTTACAGTAGGTGTGAACCCTTGTGCCAGAGGGAAGGGTCGCTTATATAGAGTACGCTACCCCTCATAAGTGTCAGGCATCCAAGGGTCCGATCATGGGTATAAAGACGAGTGTTACTGGTAACGTACATCATAATTGCTATTAATGACGACTGGTCTAACGCCTGCCTATTGGCCTCCCTGGGGTGACTTCTGGTCTTCTAGCGTCGACTGGAAGCGAGGTCTTTCAAGTGACAGGTAACTGTCGAATGGAGGGAGAAGATGGCGAGTGGATTGAATGTCGAGTGACTTGAGCATCATGGAGAATCCAGTCGGAACCTCTCTTGTAATCTTTAAGTCCTCCAATATAGTGTCCTTAGGTAGGGTATGTAGGTCAGGCCTAGGACCCTATCCTAGGTACATATCCTCGTCAGGCGGCGGTGAGGAAAAAGGGTAAGTGTTCGGCTGGACCGAACTACTACCATCAAATGTCTTCGGACACACTGCAGGTACCATCAAGGGACTGCTAAAGGCATAAAGCTCATCCATACTTCGGTGACTTCTCATGACCTTGTTTGCAAGATCCGTTCGCCGAATAGTACCACCCATTGAGGTGCACCACTCCCTAGGAGGCATAGGAGTAGACAAGCGACAGGGCACATCGAGGACGTAAGGTCACCAATCGAAGACCCCCAGTACAACCACTCCTGTAAAATTTCTTTTTTTCAAATACCTGTAAATAGTTGCTTAGGCAATTCGAGCAATAAGAGTCGTTGAGAAAAATAAAAAATCATTATACATAGTTGTCTCATTGTCCTTTTTTGGCACATATTCTATTTTCTCCCTCTTCTCGCGAAATTGTTCGATATATTGCGACACAACTGGCTAATAGACCGGGGGCTCGAGTTTAAAAAATCGCCTTATGCACAATTAATTACGCGTTTGGCGTCTTGGAATTCGCTTTATATGCATTGGTTCTGAACTATGTCTTGAGTCAATAGTTGGGTTGCCCGGCTCCTGTGCTTGCCCCTTTATGTTCCACTCGTTCATCTAAAAGGGCAAAGGGAGAACCTTCGCGATTGTGTTTTCGGCTAGCCTGGTCAAACAACTCAGAGGAGAAAGCCTAAAACTGACTGTCATGGTATGTGAGAACTGGTCTGCGAATCCGATCTTAAGTATTACACTCAAGACCTCGTCAGAGGTCATTCCGTGTCATACGATGGTTTTGGTATTCGTACAAACCATGTGATATCGGCTTTAGCCGCGGTTCATCCGAACATCACAAGTCATCGGGGGCTAGTCACCAGCCTCCCGCGGTCCTTTTCGCGCCCTTGCGGCTAAGTGAAATCAATAAGGCATTATGGTCTGGTTGCCTGGTCTGCCGCACACTACCACCTTCGGGTACCGATAGCTCGGCTAAGAGTTATAGTGCATAACTAGAGACACCCCACGTAGTATCTACATGGGGGCTGAAGTTGACGATTAGCAGCTTTCAGTTTCAAGGGCCACACAGGAGTTATAAAGGAATGCAAAACATTAAAAACATGATAAACCATGCATAAGAAATATACAAGCGCTTAAAGGTCTTCGGACATATTACAACGCATTCAATTGTACATGTTCTCTTTCGAACATTGCGACTCTATCACCCGAGCACCCTCCATTACTCCGGAGAAGTATATCTCGGGGCGTCTACGCTCCTTTCTAGGAGGCAGAGGGGTGGTGGCTATCTTCATCGGATCAAGCCCCGGCCAGTGCACCTTGGCCTTCGCAAAGGCCATCCGAGCTCCCTCGATGCAGGAGGAACGCCTTAGCGCGTTGATCCGGGGTGAGGCGTCGCTCAGCTTCTGCACCAGGCCAAAGTAGCTGCCCGGCAGTGGCTCGTTGGGCCATAGCCGGATACAAAGATCCTTCATGGCTGGCTCCGCCATCCAATGTAGCTCCATCAGCTACTTCAGCTCCTCGACGATAAGAGGAGAGCGCTCGGAGGCTTCGAATTGCGCCCAAAACAGCCGAGCTTCATCTCCCTCTCCCCGCGAAGCATATAACTGATTCGTGTCCGTTGCGCTCTTCTGGAGGTCGGAGTAGGCGTCTGAGGAACGCCACACCTGGGTAAGCAACTTGAACTTGCTATCCCCAAAGATACACTGCAATAAATATGGCTTACCATCCGTTATAACCTTCACTTGGCGGACTTGCTCCTCAAAGAACCTCCTATCCACCCGCTCCTTTTGGAGATCGGTTTTCAGGGTGGATAGTTCGGCGGCCTGCTTCTTGCCTTTCTACTCAAGGACCTCGCACTTTTGGCCGGCGTCCTTGAGCTCCTATTGGATCTCCTCCACCCGAGCCTTGTGCTTGTCGCTGGTGGCTCTTAAGGCAGAAAGTGTGGTAGCCGCTTGTTCAGCCACCGCCCTCTCGACCGCATCCTCTTGCTTCACATTCTATAGCTCGTCCTTGAGCTTCTCAATTTCCTTCACCGAGGCCGTGTAAGCATTAAGAATATGAATATTGCATCGACATTACGAGACAAAAAATTCGGATATTGAGTCAGGCTTACCTTGCGCCTTGTCGAATCTCTTGTTCAGAGCATCAAGCTCGTCCTCTGAGCTTTTGAGCTTCCAATTCAGCTCGTCTAGCTCGGCGGTATTCACAGCCACTGCCGATGACGAAGCCTGTAAAAAAAACAAATCACTATCAAGTTACATGGGTTCTTAGCTTCCGAACTGTCATATATATGATCCTATGTCTGGTCCTCTCAAGGGGCTGTTAGAGCGTTCCGAACAAATATCGTCTCGTACATAGTTTGTATCATGATCTATGATTGTTCCCCAGGTGGGTCTTTTCCAAACTCACCTAGGGCTCAGGGGCTGCCATCTATAATGATAGCATAAAAAGTAATTAATATTTCGCACACGGAGTATCACGTGGCTCACCTGGAAGCCCGTCAGGAGACCTTTGAAAGCCTCCTTCAGTCTGCTGTCAACGGACTGAATGCTTTGTAAAACTGTACCCATAAGAGTGTGGTGCTCCTCGGAGATGGAGGCGTTTGATAGAGACTCCCCCATCATCGACCACCCATTGGTCGGCGGCGCTGGTGGTAATCAGTTAATCCAATCTCCAATCGGGGATTGAACCGGTGCCTCCGGAGGCGTTGTGCGCTCCACGGACGGCCTTGGAGGGGGCTGGACTTCCTCTCGTCCAGTCTCCTTAGTATCCAGGAGGGGCTCTTCCCCCCGTTCTTTGGTGGCTGAGGCGTTAGCCTTGTCCATGACGTCATCTCCCCCACCGCAGGTGTTTGGCTCCATAGGAGCCTGCTGGGACGATACCTCCACGGCATCCTTGCGGCCCCCGAAGGAGTGGGGTGAGACGCGGTCCTGCTCTCTGCTAGCTCGCGGGCAGGGTCTCCCCGTTCGGGACTTGGTCGGTGGGGAGGACGCATGGTGGGCTGCAAATCAATGGGCGCTCACACGGTTTTCACATCCAAAAACTTAGCATTAATAGCTCAAGAACTCTTCAGATTCTTACCTTTGAGCTGGGGGCTTGACCCTTAGGTTCCTTTGTGGAACCTTCTCGAAGTCCTCGGACTCGGTATCCGAGTCCAAACTGTCGTCGGACAGAATTACCTATGTCCGATGCACTTTCTTCGGGGCAGGAGGGGGTACCTTCTCTATGGCGTTCGATGATGCCACCCTCTTTCTTGCGAGGGGGGCGTCTTCCCCCTCGTCATGATGCTCTTCCTCCTGATTGGAGGAGGCATGGGTTTCCTCGGACACAACGTCCGGTTGATCCCTTATACGCAGGCCTCCTCGGCCTGGTTTCTTCTTCTCTTTCTTCTCTTGCGCCTTGTAAGGCGCCACGACGAGCATCTCCGACAACAGCCTTGACCTGACGTCCTCGGGCTGAGGCGTCGGGCAGTTGATGCCCGTGGCCTTGCTCAGCCATTTCTGCAGAAGAGATTTGAAAGTGCTTAGAATTTCTTTGGAAAACAAAGTCGATCAAACAAAATTATATTATACCTCAGAAGGAAGTTTTTCGGTGTGTAGACCCCGATCCTCCTCCTCGGTTGGCCAGTTCTCCTGCGCCCTGAACAGCGCCTTCCACAGCTTCTCCCGAGTAGTTCGGAAGAGCTGTCGAATAGTAGGCTCATCGTCAAGCCGATAAGCCCACATGAGAGAGTCCCGGCGCTGGCAGGGGATGATGCATCGCTGTAGCATAATCTGGACCACGTTGGCCAGCTCAATATCCCCTCTAATCATGGAGGCGAAGCGCTTCTGCAGGTCGTCCACCTCCTTATCCAACCCCCAGTTGAGGCCCTTTCGGATCCACGAAGTCAATCTGGTGGGGGGACTGGATCTGAATTCGGCAGGAGCAGCTCGGCCTTCTTCCCTTGGCTCGGTGATGTAAAACCTCACTCTTTTTGCCAGATCTTGATGGTGTGGATGCAGGTGCCGGATGGCCATCCGACGCGAGGGAGCTTGCCGATGACTGCCCCACTGCAGTCTGCATGTTTGCCCGCAACACACTTCGGCTTGATATTAAATATCTTGAGCCATAGTCCGAAGTGTGGCTCGACTCACAAGAAGGCCTCGCAGATGATGATGAAGGTCGATATGTGCATGAAGGAGTTTGGCGAGATGTCGTGGAAGTCAAGGCCGTAGAAAAACATGAGCCTCCTGACGAAGGGGTGAAGCGGGAAGCTCAATCCCCAAATGAAGTGAGGGATGAAGACCACCCTCTCGCCCAGCTTGGGAGTGGGTACCACCTGGCCCTTCTCTGGCGCATGATGGTAGACATTGGCGGGGAGGTAGCTGGTATCCTTGAGCTCCCGGATGTCCCGGTCGGTGACCGTGGAGGCCTCCCACTTGCCGTTGGAACCAGAACCCGCCATGGTCGATCTTGGAGGATAAAGGAGTGGAAAACTAGATTTGGGCTCTGCAACCTCAAGAGATTAGGAGAAGCAGAGGATGCGAATGGAAGGCGTGGTTGTGCCTTGGGTTTTTTTCCTTCTTATGGGGCTGGTTGCTGGTTAACCTCCCTCTGCTGTGCCGGGTATCGCTCCGCTTCCAAACATGTGCGTGTTGTTATGCACACATGATTAAACATATCCCGTGTGAAACGGAGCACGATCTGTGCATTGATGGATCGTGCTGATGAAAACGGCCTCGAACCGCGGTTCGAGTTTTTGCAATTGGTCCGACGGTCGTGGTGGGCCGTGACTTTTCGTCAGAAAGGTTGTCAGGGAACACTACTTACTCCTTGACATTTGGCCTTCAGGGCCGATCTGTTCACGGTGTTCGGACGAACCCCTAATCGGAAAACTACATGTCATCGGAGGCCGAACTAAACTTGAAGGGAAGAACTCGCCTCACAAGCCGAAGACTCTGATTATACGAAGCAGCTGGAGCTAAGACCCTTGCCGTTGGAGGCAAGTTCGGGGGCTACTGAGGGAGTCTTGGTTTAAGGGGTCCTTGGGAGGCCGACCTGTTTCTCATGGGCCGGACTTTATGGGCCGCTTGTCGAGCATTGGATCGATCGAAGGCCCTATCTCCAGGAAGGAAGCTTCGGGAATTGTGGTGTGTCCTTCATGTTTGGAGTAGTGAATAGGCATGTTTATCCCTTCGACGTGTAACTGACCATGTGTAGACCCTAGGTACCCTCGATGTCTATATAAGTCGGAGGGTTTTACGTTGTAGACAGAAGGACAACTCATCTAGGGTTTAGCTATTTGATCTCGAGGTAAATCGACTCTGTAACCTACATATCATCAATACAATCAAGCAAGACGTAGGGTATTACCTCCATAGGAGGGTCCGAACCTGGGTAAACATCGTCTCCTTCGTCCCATGTTACCATCGATTCTAGTCTCACAGCTCGGGACCCCCTACCCGAGATCCGCAGGTTTTGACGTCGAGAGCTGCCGTTGAGGCTGATTACACGGTCATGGGTTGGGAGCGTCTGCGAGAAGCCATTGCACCACTAGGAGTTGACGAGGATGCAGGATGGGATGCGAAGGCGCTTAGGAAAGCTACGCAAGGTAAAGCAAGCGGCAGAGAGGATGCCGATTGGGTTGAGGCGGCTGTAGGATTGGTGAAGGAGAGAGATCGGTATGATAGTGTGACACATTGTAAGCTCACCTGTTACAAAAGTGTTCACGAGAGCCAAGGGCCAAAACACAATTTTGTACATAAGGGCATCTCCAACGGTTACCCATAAATTTCCTCCCACATCCGTCTTCAGACAGGGGGCACCAGTCCGCGGACACACATGCGATAGGACGACATCTAACAGTAGTCGCATATATTTCAGCTTGTATTATAACAAATCAGACGAAATTCATGCAAACTGGACGATATTCATCAAACTTTGGATGGGAACTAGCACAAATTATCCATACATACCATGTAAATTAAGTTTAGCACAACAAAGGTCTCAAATTAAGCTGATGTCGAAAAAGTTTTTGATCAACGGATCATGTCCTTCCATACATATTGTCCCTTCAGCTTCATCCAACAGTGTGTGTACGTAAATGATCGTCCCTCTTTCCTGTGATAGCCACGGCAGCGCGTGTGGGCTACATATAATGTGTAGACCAACATTGAGTGAATGAATCATCAACAACTTGAGCAAGAGGAAGCAAAAAACTTATGTCCTCTACCCCGTGCAATGGCCACATTGCCTCGAGCTGACGAACCACATCGCAAAACTTGATGACGTTGATCCGGATAGTGTGCCAGCAATACGACAACAACTTCACGTTATGTGTTTGGGTGATGTACATGTTGTAGGGCGAAATGTGCTTTCGTGTGTGAAACGTTTCATGCACTTATTGTCAGAAGGGGCCCCCTCTAGTTCTGTCTACAAAATCTGCAGATACGGCCAGCCACACATCGCACAACTCATCCTCCATGGTCAAGCACCTCATCATCCTTCGAACTCTAAAAAAATTAGCATTTGAAAATAAGCTCATTGACATTTGACCGAACATCTGTCGAGTGTGGTGTCCGCTATGAAGGTCGTCGACGGGGGCGAATTGTACCTGGATACAAACGGCTCCAAGGTGGAAAGCTTCGCCGTAAACAACGACCGGCGTGTTTGTGCTGGTTGTGGACGTCCATCAATGCGTCTCTAGCGGCCGGAGACGTACAATGAATGGCGGCGATGGAGGTGGATGGTGGAAAGCAAGGGGTAGAAGGGGTGAAGTGCAAGAAAATGTGACCGAGAGAGGGGATTAAGTGGGCCGAGGGTGTCGGACAGCGACGTTTCACGTGTGTGGACTCAATTTGTGAAACAAATTACAGCCAAACCGTGCCAGGGATCGATACATGTCCCGTAAAAATCAACGGTCTTGCGCTTTGCAGGTCGTCTTGAAGATGCCCTAATAAAGTTATCGTGAACGCTTCTTTTCTTCACAAAAGCATTTTCCGATAGTGTTAGGAATGAGGGCAATCAGCTTCCTCGACGTGCACCACGTAGCGCCATGGAGATTACAGAAGCTAGCCGTGTGCTAGACGAGGCGAGCTCGCAACATGTCATAATCATTTGCTCTGTTTTTCGAAGACATGATCGTTTGCTCGAATGGAGATACCGTAATTACGCGGAACAATCGCTACACTAGTAGGAGTATATAATTTAGTAACCACTACCCACATTCGACGATATGTGTCAGCGGAGGTAGAAGCCCGAGGCAACAAGTGCGGACAGTAACAGTGTGCCACACATATTAGACACTACTACTGTCATATCTGAACGGTGATGTGCCTGGTCTCGTCCCCTGGAGACAGCGAGAAGGTGGACTGCTTCGAGGTGTTGCCGGCGTTCACGGTGACCACGTACTCGCCAAGGTAGCCGCTGAAGCTGTAGGCGCCGTGCGCGTCCGTCGGCCCGGCGGCCTGCCCCGTCTGCCACTCCTGCAGCAGGCGGTCGACGACGTCCCCGACGGGCAGGTTCTTGAGGTTCCAGTCCGTGAGGCACATCTGGTAGCACCCGTTCTCGTGCAGCGCCGTCCAGAGCATGACGCCGCTCACGGCCGGGTGCGCGTACGCCTCCCGCAGCACCTGCTCCAGGTACACGGCCTGCGTCTGCGCGTCGAACTTGTTGTTGATGTCGATCTCGGTGAACCAGATGGGCAGGTTGAGCGTGGCCAGCTTGTCGAGCACGGCCCTCATGTAGGGGATGTTGGGCTTGGAGAAGTGGCCCTCGAGGCCGATCCCCTCCAGCACGGCGCCGCCGGCCCTGAGGTCCTTGAGCCGGGCCACGTACGCGTCGACGGTGGAGGAGACGTCGTCGCAGGTCTCGACGACGTTGTACTCGTTCATGAAGAGCGTGGCGAGCGGGTCGGCGTCCTGCGCCACGCTGAAGAACTCCATGGTCGCGTTGGGGCCCAGCCGCTGCTCGTAGAAGTTGAAGTGCAGCATCTCATTGTTCACGTCCCAGTGCGCGAACTCGCCGCGGTACCGGGTCATGAGGCTCTGGATGCGCGTGTTCACGGCGGACCGGAGGTCGTCCGGCGACAGGCCCTTCACCCACCGGGGCGTGGCGTCCTGGTTCTCCCAGAAGATGTTGTGCCCGCGCACCATCACCCGGTGCGACCGCACGAACGCCAGCATCTGGTCCGGCACGTCGAACCGGAGCAGCCCCGACGCCGGCTCCGTGGAGTACCACTTGAGCTCGTCCTCGAACACCGCCGCGTTGAACCGGTCCACGAACCACTTCTGGTACGCGTCGTTGCCCAGGATGGTAGAGGCGATCGCCGACCCGAACGGGAAGTCCTTGGTGGTCTGCTGCACGGACACCGACGCGCCGACCACGCGGGTGCCGTGCGGATCGGCGACGTGGATGGTGGCCATCCTCTTCCTCCTCTGCTCCGACCCCAAAAAAATAGATCAGATTACTCGCACTCAACTACCAGGGAAGGTCAAGTTGGCACGTGACGACGACAAAAAGGGTACGTACCTTCCGGATCGTATCTTTCTGGTGCATCGACCACTGCTCCGTCGTGAACGGCTGGAGCGAGCCGCTCGCAATGGTGATCTTCATAGGGGTCCTATCAGCATTCTGAAATACAAGATCAACCAGGGCGTAAGAAATCAAGCAGCACATCTCAGCAATCAGTTTCTCTCGAGAGGCACATCACTCGGATATGCCATATATCAGCACCTGGAAGAAGATGACGGAGGTCTGGGTTGGCCAGTCGAGGACGAAGCCACCCTTCAGGAACGCCCAGCAGTCGCTCCTAGCGAGGACCGTGCCGATGCACCGTGTGCCGGAGTTGTCCGGGGCCAGCCTCGCGGTGATCAGAGCCGAGGAAGAGCCTTCCAGCTTCACCCAACCTGAGAAGGTGTACATCGTGGACTTGTTGAGGTTGTAGATCACAAACGCCGGGGACAGGACGCCGGTCTCCGTCGTCTTGTACCCGTTCGGGTCCTCGCCGTTGCCGTACATGAGAATCCCGCCGTTGTACTGCGCCGGTTCCGGGTGGCTTCTGCACTGAACACCATGTACAACGCACAGATACAATCACCACTAGATCAGCAGCTTATTCCATGAGTAATGCATGGGAATGAACTATGCTGGTCTATTTTACTCGTCGTCAGAGCTACCATTGCCATGCACACCCACTGAAACTTCCATCAGTCCATTGTACATGGACAGGACAGCGACAGCAAAGTTCAGCTAAGCATACTTACAACTAATAAGCAGTAAGCAGATCATTTGGTCGGCCTGAAAACGCATGTTAGTAGTAGACGTGTTCTGCGCTTGCTTCCAAATAGGATCATCGAGCAGACAGGCTGAACCAACTCGTCATGATACTTCTAGCCATTTCAGAACATACCGTAGATTAATACCACTTCAATTATGCCAGGAAAAGCGTGGGGCTTACAATAGTTGTCATTTGTTTATGTGTGATAATTTTCATTCTTTAGCAGGTTGGTGCGGGTGGGCCCGTGGTCTCCCAGCGCACACATGGGAACAAAACTGAAATAACTGAAGAAAACGTCAGGTGCACACTGTGGGGAGAAAGAAACGTTGGTGGTCCAGTGGATTTGGGCATTCTCTTCCTAGCTAGTTGTAACCCCATGACACGAGCTCCCCAAGAGCAATGCCCGCGCTGCTAAACAATGCAAGAACGGTTGACAAAGGCTGTCAAACTACACTCTCACGGTCTCACCAAAGAAACTTGCAGCTACCACTGAAAACTAGGAGTATTTTACAGAAGGAACACATAGCAGTAAGACTTACGTCCGTGTGGGCAGAGTAATCGTACCAACCATCTGCATGCAACCAGAATAGTTCTTCAGACAGTGTTACTCAGACAGTAAAAGAGAGCAACAGAAGCAAAGAAAGAAAGAAACCGACCAGGAGGCACGGCGGCGACAAGCCCGCCGCCGCAATGCACCATCCACCACGCGAGAAGCGCCGCCGCATGGCTCAGAGCAAAGCCACGGCTCCCCATCTTGCACCAGATAGCTAGCTAGCGACGTGCTCTGCTCCGCTGCCCCAGCTTCGTCTGCTCAAACACAGAGCAAGCTAGTGGCGAGTGGACGCTGATGAAGAATGTATGTATGAATGTATGTATGAATGCGTGTACCAGCTACTGCTATGATCAGGGCAAGGAGAGCCACGCCGTCCAGGGCTATATATAGGCTCCCAGGTATAAGACGACCGAGGCGGGGCATTTCGGCGCACCGTCGCTTGTGCGCTCCCGGGTGGCCGCCGGCTCTCCCCGCACCTGGCGAGCCGCCATTGGCCAGCACCGGGTCACGGGCCGGCTGCCGGCCGTGGGCGCCCACCACGTCGGTACGCGCGCCCTCCCTGGCCCTCCTCCAAGAGCAAGCGGTGCGTGCGGGCCTTCCTTCCCTCGCCCGGTTCGGTGCAGCGGGCGAGTGCCCTTGTGGTGCTCTCCAGCGCCGGGCCTAGCCAGCACGCCCTGTTCGCCCAGCGCCAGTGGGTAGGTTGAGGTTCACATGCGCGCGGTAAGATCATATCACGGTCACAGGTCGGTCCTGTGACCGATCCCCGCCTCGTTCCGCTGTCTCGTACCGGTCCCGTGCTCGTCGCCACGGGAAGGGAATTGTAATTGTACCGCCGCGACAGTGCTGGCCTGGAACTTTCTCATGTCGTTTCGTTCGCTCCTCCGTTGCATCGGGTTTCACGGCCCGTGCGCGCGTTGAATTCTAGTGGTGGCGGTACGGCGAGTTCACGGTCGCGGATGGGTTGTCACGTCTGTCGCGCATGGTGCCGTGTCCGGGAAGTCGGGCCAGTTAATAGCCCTACGATTGTTGCCCTGTAGTCGGCCAGAGTCCATCGTGCATGATAGGAGATCGCATTCCCTGCAGGGCACAGCCAGGGCCGACGTTGCATTAACTAACTGGCGAGCATGTGATGCCATTGCGACGGAAAACAACATGTGACACGTCCTTATAAGGAAGGGAAGCTGATCATTCCAGTTGGTTGTTAGGTGTGGTTCATCACGGATTTACAATTGACAACATTGCTGTTCTGCCACAGCCAATACTTGGCAATGCTTGCGCTTACATAACAAACCTACAACCTTGTGCCTAATCAGCTAGTACTACTACCGGTGCCCTTGCCTGTAGTGTATCCATGATTGATCGGTGTGTTACCCGAGCATGTTTCACATTGTAAGTATCTCCATTTGCCTTCTTCAGCAAAAGAAACGTAGAAAAACAAACAAGGGATGTCAAACCCCAGTTAGCTAGCTGTTCCACACGAAGAAAGAAATGGTCCAGACTCGAAAAAGCACCGCACGCCGCATCAGTTGGTAGGCTGAAACTTGATCGACGGTACCGAATAATGACCGCAGTTTCCCCGCGAGCCGAAATTATTGTCGAGCTTTCCGGAGTGGCTGGCCAAAAAGGAGTATGCATCCATGCACGCACGCACGCACGCTACGACACCCAGTGCCCAAAACTACATGCCACGGACACGGACACTGTTCCATCCATGATCTATCTACTCACCAGCGTTAGAGCAAGTATAATAGGATGATATAAACGGGCCATAAGACTTAAAATAATATATTTTTGCTGAGTTGGAAGAGAGAAAACAGGAAAAAAAAAAGAAGCGGGCTGCAAACTAATAGCCGGCTGTAACACGTGCTTCTAAACATTTTGTGAAAAAAGAATATGAATCATATATTAATAAAGTAATACTTATATACATCTGTTTATTATACTTACTGGCTATAAGCTTGACTATAGGTAACATGACAACATCATATAGCCGACAACTGGTTATATTATTAGGCATGCTCTTATCTTCGCGGTTTCTGCCGCCACGGCCATGCACGGGCCGGCCACGGAGTGGAGGCGCCCGCATGCGTGGCGCGCGCACGAAAGTAGGCCGACCGGGCGCCACCACAAGCGAAAGGAAAAGCACAACGCTCGGCGGCACCGTGTAACCTGCGTGGCCTCTCGATGAGCCCGTCCGTGCCCTGTACTACTCGTAGCTCCCCCGGCTTGGCGGTTGCCGGGTCGTGACGCGCGTGTCCGCTCTGGCGCTGCGCCGGCCTTGTTCGGCGCGCGCGCGGGCGGTGGGTTCACGGGCGCGCATCGGCCGGACGAGGCCACGGGGTGCGTTTGACTCGCCGCGCCGCAGTGGGCTCAGGGCCTTGGCCCTCGCCCTGTGGGTCATGTGACTCGCCCGTCGTCGTATGGATCGTTCGTTGGTGCGCGCGCGAGAGCGCTGCGGCATACGACCAACGTGCTGCAGACCATGGTACATGTGTGTCCCCCCGACGTGTCGAAGTTGGAGTCAGCCACGCTGATTCGCGCAGTCCCTCTGCCTGTCCCAAAGGTTGTCGCGAGCCCTGTCAAGCGCACGATCCGTATCAGCCATTTATTTCGGAGAGAGATATGGGTTCACGTGATCCATGAACGGCCATCGTTGCAATCTGACCACTTGTCCGTCAGAAGCCGCAAAAATCCAACCTTCTGGTCTAGGCGTGCAGCCAAAGCCCTCGGGGCCTTGCTGGACATACGAGAGCCCATTCCGCTTCAGAAAATGATGGAATGCCGTGACCGCGACACATAACCTGCAGCATCGTTATCTATACCACACAAGGAACTGAACTATCCGACTGAAGATAGGCTGGAAGTCACGGAGAGAATTCCAACTGAAGATAGGGTGAAAGTCAAGGAAAAATTCCAACTGAAGAGGGTGAAAGTCACGGAGAAAAGCATTGCATGGCATACAAATGAGATGATTTAAGAAGTTCAAAAAAAAAAGGATGATTTAAGTGCGAGACGGGTAGGATGTTTTTTCTTCAACCACTTAATTTCTGTACCAAACAGCAAGATGGCATACAATTACCGCTTACCACAGATACTGTTACACAGACTAAACCCGATGGTGACAAGGTTGATACTGGCCGATATGCAGGCGGCAGGCGGTCGTTGTGGGATATATATACAATCATATACATTACACGTACCAACACCCATTACAGCACTAATATTAGCACAACCACAACCACTGTACAAACCTAATCTTATGAGAAAGGCACGAGCAGCGATCTCAGCAATGCGCTGATATCACCGATACAAGAAATACTTGATGACCGTTACGTTCATTCGGCAGGGACGTCAGAGTTCTGCCCTGAAAATTTACAGGGTGGACTGAATTGATAAAACAGAATCAAATGTGCAGGCAAAATATCAAACTGATTCACAAATCAAATGTCCAAATTCACTTCGAACAGCTGCCAGGAAATTTAACATCAATGTAGCTTAGTTGGATTGGTTAGGATTATGATGAATTTAAAATCAACGGCCAGAAATACATAGCACTAAGAACAGCTGCCAGAAAATTTAACATCACTGCAGCTTATTTTATCTCCTAGGAGCAAGGAAACCAGTGCAAAATATATGTGAAGCATGTACCTTTTTGTGGGTTAGGAGTTGTTAGTGGACCTTCATCTATGCTAGTACTACCTTCATTCCTGTCAAGAAATTCATCGACACCAGTAAGTCAGGGTCATAATAAAATGATAAAAGCCACAAAACAGGGTTACCATACCAGATCATTGTACATACTGCCACTGGAAACAACTGGTACAACTACACTGCTGGAAATTTAACCCGGAGTATTCTTGTACCAGCACCAGTACGAGTACGTACCCAGTCGATATGGCAAGTACAACACCGATATGTAACCCTGTTGTCATTTGGCTACGCTCCACAAGACCACAATTCAGTAACTAGTAATTTACCCCTGATTGATCTGTTGGTCGCTTGTATGAGTAGTCATTGTTAAAAGGGCCCCTTCGGAATCAACATCAACTTTGTGCTTCTCTGTGCTCTATATTATGATATTCATAAATCATTAGCTCTGTTCTCTAGTTTAAACTGAACAAAGAAGCAAAAATATTACGTTGCAGTAAACCTAAGTTATGCTACATTTTAACAAAAGAAAAGCTTACCGGGATTTTGTCTCCCATCCATCCAGGAACAGATTCTGACAAAAGATTCATGTATTTTTCCATAGCAATCTCAGGATGCATGTTTCCTAGCTTTTGCCAAGAGACCCTGACAGAACAACGAGTGGCTGTTACCAGCTAAGCATGGTGCACCTACACACAATCCCTAAGAATACAAAAGTATAAAATTCATTACTACCAACTGGTAGCACATCATTGTCAAATAATGACACCAATAGATCTTATCTAACCATTTTTTTTCTTTAAGGTGTTCCACACTCAAACACCAAAATTCCAAAATATTAGAATGATTGTCAAATCAAAATCGTTACAAGATTTTATATATCTTATTGGACATCGTGTAAGTATCAGAATTATTGGAAATAAAATACATGTATGTAGCACATTCATAAATATTGCAGGTATAACTCCAGCATCATGATCAACAGATCACACATCAGAAATAGCTGCAAGATTAACATGACCAAGTCATGTCATGTAAGATAAGTTAGGTGTGTGTTAGTACGTCAACATTTCGGTAGTACACTTTTGACCAGCATTCCATATTTTAATATCTATGAACCCTTCTCGTTCCAAAACAGGCAAGTTTGGTCGTTAGATGTGTACCACCACTGGTTGGTAGTGGTCCATTTAATTAATCAATATATAAGGCTTCTAGATTTGGCCAACAAGACTCTACAGGCAAATTCACCTGCTAGTTATATGTTTGATCTGTTCCTCACGTTTTTAAGCATATGCTACTTTTTGCATTACAAGAATATCACTCTGCAGTACACGGTTTATTGCTGGTAACTCATAACATAAAATGACTATCAGGATACAGCATCTGTAATGCTCTACAGGATACCTTTTCAAAGGGGAAAAGAAAAGGAAAAACACTCCCACAAAAAAAAAACAAAAAAAAACGATGACCTAGGATATTATCACAGCTAGGTTCAGAACTTAGGATCTCGGGCGGTATCTGTAGCTCCAAAACAGGGTATTTCTGTCGCATTAACAGGTAGGGACAGGTATCTTCCCATTAAAATCGACTAAATCACAGAAGTAAACTCCAAGCTTACACATAAGATATGCATGTTTGCGACAGGCTTCCCATGTTATGAGACCATTCTGAAAATATGACCACAGGGCCACCAGCTAAATTTGCACAAGAATCTAGAAGGTATACATTGAAATTCTTTGCTACTGATGTAGTGATGTACCTTACCGCAAATAAACTTGGGCAAGAGAGGTCGTCGAGTGCCTACTTACTATCAATTATGCCAAATTAGAGAACAGGTCAACAGAAGGTAAAATCACTTGATGTAGAATTGTAAATTCAGTTTACAGAGGAAATTGCACCAGACGAACCTACAATACTGAGTTTACGCAAAGCCCACCAGTACTTGTTACTATGGCACAAGATTTCCAATTTCGTACATGGTCCCAAACTAAAAGGTTGTAAAATCAGTTTTTTATTAAAAATATATAAGCTTTTCTGCCAAAATTGAGAAGTGCATGTGATAAAACGACAAATTTTGGAGTACAGGTGGATATCTATCAGCAATGAGTGTCTCGATTTCAACTGATATGTTACTCACGTGTCACTTGCATGTGGGTCCCACACGTCAATTACAGGAAAGGGTGAAGATAGATGCGGCAACTGACAGGTCAGTCCTGCCTGCCAATCCATCATTTCAAATGGTATCCAACTGATGAGGTCTATTGGGGTATTAAATATGACAAAAATATTAATTAGATGTGTACGATTTAAAATTTTAGCAATTTATTCAAAACATATCAACTATGTCAACCTAGAACATAGCATGTTGGTATCCCGAAAACAGCTTCTATTAGTTGCATTATGCCCATCTTTGGTTTATTGACTTCCTGATAACAGATAAGAATCCCCTCAGGATTGGCTACAAAACCTTTTAGGCAATCACTGAATCATATATCGACTACAGCGACAATATATGAACCTTGATAAATATGCTTGTGGTTGCTATGCTTGGTTCATGTTGTACATATACATACAGAAAGTGTTTCGCCTGCTACTATTAGTAACTAAATTGCACTCCGTCAAGTAACATTAGATTTGTGTGTGAAACTCAAAAAATATTCCCTGTCAATCATGCAGCCCTATGCATTGACAGATCAATGTAGCAGAGCCATCCTTACACACTACAAAGTTAGTTACTTGGTTTAAGTGCATGACTTATAAACTAGCTTTTAATCATAGTCTCCATTAGAAGTAATAAGCACGGTACCAGATAAATTTGATTGCCATTATGGTGCGGCTACCTTTTTGGTCTTTTGCCAACTTGCAACAGCCAAGCACCAAACAATTCAGTTGTTCATGTTATTTCTTCCTTACTTAGTACACCCCATCTTCCTTGAAGAAATAGGACACAATGTTAACGATATTCTTCTAGCCAAGCTGTTATTATTACCACTGGCAGGGTGGGTGGGTACTCGAACGTGTTTTGCAAAATATCATTGACTAATATGACTTCCTGCATCATAATAAAGATAAGTGGAACCAGAGTATCAAAGAGAGATGAAACACGTACCATTTTGCACGAGAAGAAGGTCTCAGTGTAAGTGGTTGTGCAGCTTCATAACAGGGACCATCAACTGCAACCTTGAGAAGTCCCTGCAACTGCAGCTGCACATCGCTATTCAGCTTCGACAGAGCAGTCGCCCCAGTGTCACTAGCTGCAAATGCCGCTGCTGCACCAAATCTCTTCTCCACTTCACTTCTCTCGATCCCTTCCCACTCTTCAAACTCCATGCTTGCTCTAGCCTCCTCTTCCGGCATCCCTAGCAATGTCGTTTCCTTCTCCGATAACTGAACAACCATTTTGTCATTAGAGCTGCCTTCTTGGCTGACATTTAGATCGTCAGCCTTCTTGAGAACCAGCTCCTCCTTAAGGATCATCTTTTCTTGCTGATCAACTGTGCGGGTCTCACATTGAGCTTCCTCCTTATTCTGAACTTCTTCATGTGGAACAACAACTTCTTCTACAGAATGTTCTTTCATTTCCTCGTCCTTTGCTGCGGCATCCGGGATCACTCTTGGAGCCACAACGGGAGCCAATTCATGCTGACTCGCTTCAATGACTTTCTCCTCTTGCTTCCCAGGTGCCGCGTCAAGAACATCTGCAGGTAGAGTCTCGG
The DNA here is from genome assembly GCA_022496015.1 of Hordeum marinum. Taxonomy (NCBI): domain Eukaryota; kingdom Viridiplantae; phylum Streptophyta; class Magnoliopsida; order Poales; family Poaceae; genus Hordeum; species Hordeum marinum. Next base: position 386,015,071 of record CM039675.1, read on the forward strand.
AAGCCAATTCACGCGGAATCACTTCAGCAGCTTGCGCTCCCCCCTCCATTTCCAGTACTGCATCAATAACTTCTGCAGGAGCAGCCCCCACATCCAGATGGAGCTGTTTCACCTCAACAGCTTCCATGGCTTCAACTTGCTGTTTCTGCAATCCCGCATCAGGGACTTCACTCGGGGCAACTTCAGCACCCAGATCATGCTGCTGGGTTGTCTCGTCCTTCAACCCCACGTCAAGAACCTCGCCGGGAGCAGCTTCAGCGCCCGAATCCCGCGGCTTGGCTTCGACAGCCGCCTCCGTGGCAGCGGTCAGATCGCACTGCTTCTTGCCAACTTCACCCTCCTCCTTCTGCTCCCGCGACACGGTGCCAAGGAACAGCTCCGGAGCAAGAAGCGTCGCCGGAACCCCCTCTTCGGCGGGCACCCGGTCAGCTCTCCCCTCCGCGACGGTCGCGGGGGCCTTCTCCACCTCGACCCACCCCTCGGCGAGAGACGGCGCCGCCACATCCGCCCACGCCGCCTCCGCCTCGACCTCGTCGACCTCGATGGTCCTCTCCTCCTCCGCCTTTTCCTCCGCAATCACGTCAGCGCGATCGCGCCTGGGGGGATCATTGTTCCCGGAGAAGAGCTTGGCGAGCAGGACGGCGACGAGGAGGGTGGCCGCCGCCGTGAGGAGCAGCTCGAACAGCAGCTCCATGAATCCCGGGGGAGGGGTGGGGGTGGGGAGGAAGCGAGGCAGCGGATGCGGCTTCTCGCTTGCTTTTTCTTGTTCGGTTGGGTCGGCGAGGGGAAGGGGGAAAGGGAAAGCGGAAACAGGGGAGGGAGCAGAAGAGACGAGGGTAGAAGAGACGGAGGTGGGTGCGGGGGAGGGGGGAGAGAGTAAAGGAAAGGGAAGGGGGTGGGGCGCCAAAAGGGAGAGGGCATATTCGGGGGCAGATACGACCGCCACGAGGGAGGGATGTGGGGGTGGGGGTGGGGGTGGGGGGGACGGAAAAGGTCTCGTCGCCCGCGAGCTGCTTGGGGCGACGCCGATGCCGCCTGCCGTCAGGGGATTTTCGTTTCCTTGCGCCCGGCTACGAGACGAGGGAGGTCATCGGCGAGAAGGGCGGCGACGGAGACAGCGAACGCCGGACCGCCCAAGTTTGGAGATTTGGGTAGGGGGGTTTCGTCCTTTTGCTTGCTTTGCGTGTGCTGCGCGCTTTCGGTGCGAATTTTCTCCAAGGTATTGATGGCCATTTTCTTTCCTTGCTTCCCCCTCCGTTCCTCTCTTCCTGACGCCTATCTTTTTTTTTAACGGAGGCAAAGAATTAACTCTTGTACTGCATTAGTATTAACTAATAAAAACATAATATAGTGGTTTTCTTTAACTCAAGATAATACAGTGTGTTTGTTACAAGCCCGGAACCACATGAGTTGTTATTCTTGCGAATGATGGTCCCTAATTTTTGGACACCCGCGGTCACCCAAAGAGAAGCTTCAAGTTTGATGTTGTTAGAGTATCTCTAGTAGATTCGATAAAACGTCGTCCTGCAAATTTCGGTTACAATATCCCTTAAACAAAATTTGCGGCACGGATGGATCGGTAGAACAGATCTCGTAAACGTCATCAGAGTTTTTACTCAAATTTCAAACTACTAGTTCGTGTCATTTTAAACATCACTGGAGTTCCACAAACATAGTTCATACATGCAAATTAAACATAGTTCCGCACGTACATAGTGCAAACTAAACTAAAACTGGATCATCGGAGTTCTACTCATCTACCCCGGAGCCGGAGTTGTCATCACCGTCGCCAACACAGGAGTTGGGGTCGTGGAGGTGGAACTCCATGAGGGTGTGCTACTTGTGAGCCGCGTTGGGAATTTTCCCGAAGAGGAGAGGAGATGCAAAACAATAGAGCTAAGTATTTTCCTCGGTGAGAACAAGTTTATCGAACCAATGGAAGAACCAAGCAAACTCTTTTGAATAGCAGCCACTGTCGGTGTCAAAACCGGCGGATCTCGGGTAGGGGTTCCCGAACTGTGGACCTTGCATCGATGGGTAACAGGGGACGAAGGAGACGATGTATACCCGGGTTTGGGCCCTCTTGAGGAGGTAAAACCCTACGTCCTGCTTGATTGTATTGATGTGAATGAGAATTACAGAGTTGATCTACCTCGAGATCATATGAGCTAAAACCCTAGATGAGTCGACCTCTCCCTACGAATTAGACCCTCTGGTTTATATAGACACCAGGAGTCCCTAGGGTTACACATGGCTAGCCGCCAACCGAGGATAGATGCGTCAATCTTGTCTTCAAGACTTGGAAGATACGCCAAGGCTCCGAAGCTTTCCTTCTCGAACACGGGGTCGCCACATCGTCCGGCCTTCCACAGAGCGGCCCAACAAGTCGGCCCATGAGAGATGAGCCGACGGTCCAAGGACCCCTTAGTCCCGGACTTCCTCAGTAGCCCCCAAACTAGCCTCCAACACCGAGGTATATAGTCTTCGGCAGCTCCATGCATCTAAGGTATTCGGCTTGTGAGGCGAGTCCCTCTGTTCCCCCTGATTCGTAGAACAAAAATTTGGTCACTGACATGTTCTCGACGGTCAAAGCGTCACGGAGCCCACAACATTAATTTCTCTGCTCGAAGATCGATGGCAGCCATTGATTCGTGCGCACAAATAAAAGATAAGTAACTCAGCAGTCCTTTACAGAACCGCTCCTTGCAAGTCAAGGGAAAACACCTATTTAAGAAGATTGAATCTGCCGTAGGTGATATTCCCCCTTCATTACCACCAAGAAGCCCTGGAGCTTTGAGAGCCTAGAGATATGGTGAGCGCCCCAGGTCCCTCCTCGCGCCCTCATGGCCCCCTCCCAGGAGACTAGGCGAGTTGTTCTGTTTCCCTTCTTCAATTGCGCGATCTTGAGGTACAGGGGTATCTCCCTGCTTCAGATCTAACGCCCACTTGCGTTGGGCCGACTTTTGTGAACGACGAGGCATTTGCGGAGAATTTCCCTACCCCTCGTGAGGAGGAGAGGGTATGCTTTGCTTCCTTCCTCTTATGAGGCCTAGGCTTTCTTGTCCACCCCTTCTTGAGGGGTCTGCTGGAATTTTACGGGATCTAGCTCCACAACCTTACCCTTGGGTCAATCCTACACATCTCAGGCTTCGTGTCTCTTTGCGAGATGTTTTTAGGCTGCGAGGCCCACTTTGATTTATGGAGAAAATATTTCTGTCTCTTCCCCCGAACTCGGGGAAGCACAATCCGGGAGGTGGGCGGAGCCGAAGTATGGCACATAGCCGGGACGGGGTATCCTATCGGGACCCCAAAGAAGGAATCCAACGAGTGGTCCTCAGAATGGTTTTATACTGAGGACGTCCCCGTATTCGACCCAGCTCGGAGGGCCCTGCCCGAATAGTCCGAGGCCCCTTTAAAGAAACGATTCAACTTGCGGCCAAAGAGCCCCTCTCAAGATGAGAGCCCTGAGGTAAAGTTCCTGGTCGCCAAGGTGAAGTTGCTAGTTCATAGCAAGTTTACCATCATCGAGGTAATGGCCGCAGTGATTACCCGATGTGTCCAACCTCTTCAACAACTGACGCATCCCCTGTGGTGTTACAACGGGACAAGCGACACAACCTATTCCAGGCGGCAAGGGCCGGCCAACCAGGAAGCACTGGCGGTTATTGTCGGTGTCAAAACTGGCGGATCTCGGGTAGGGGGTCCCGAACTGTGAGACTAGAAGCGATGGTAACAGGAGACGAAGGGGACAAGGTTTTACCCAGGTTCGGGCACTCCTATGGAGGTAATACCCTACGTCCTGCTTGATTGTATTGATGATATGGGGGTTACAGAGTTGATCTACCTCGAGATCGAATAGCTAACCCTAGATGAGTTGTTCTATGTCTACAACCTAAAACCTTCCGGCTTATATAGACGTCGAGGGTCTCGAGGGTTTACACATGGTCGGTTACATGCCGAAGAGATAAACATGCCTATCTACGGTTAACAACTTGGAGGACATGCCACGGCCCCTTGAAGCTTCCACCCTGGCGACGGGGCCCTTGATCACCCAATAGTCACTTTGCGGCCCATATAGTCCGGCCCATGGGAAATGGGTCGGCTGTCCGAGGACCCCTAAATCCAGGACTCCCTCAGTAGCCCCCGGACTAGTCTTCAACACTGATGTATATCCAGATAATCTTCATAATCTTCGGCTTGCAAGGCGAGTCCCATACTCCTTGTTCGGTAACTGACCAGTCATCAGCGAAATCCCAAGCGTCACGGGCTTTTCAGGCCCATTATAATAACCGTCAGCATTCCTCGATTTTCATGCATCTTGGGGAGGCAAGAGGTTCAGTGATTTTTTACAATGTTGCCCTTCCGTAATGGACCCATTTAAACGGATAGAATCGTGGTTTAGACCACATCCTTCTCCTCCTCCCCAACGGGAAAAAAACTCCTAGCAGAAGATCACCACGAAAAACATGGCAAGCGCCCCCAGCTCTTTCGTGTGCCCCTACGGCTCACGTCTCGGGGACTAGACCAGCCGCTCCATATCGCTCCTGCGGCTGCGTAATCTGGAGACCCAGGGGTATCTCCCTTCTTCGGATCTGGCGGTGACCCGCGCAGGTCTATCTTCTTACAACCACGAAGTTTTCGCGGAGCGTTTCCCCAATCCTCAAAGGGGGGGGAACGCGTATGCTTCGTGCCCTTTCTCCTGCGGGGCCTCAGGTTTCCCATCCATCCGTTCATGAGGGGATTACTGGAATTCTATGGGATCCAACTCCACCACCTCACCCTGCGGTCTATCATGCACATCTCATGCTTCGTAGCCCTTTGCGAGATGTTCGTGGGCTGCGAGGCGCATTTCGACTTGTGGAGGAAGTATTTCTGTCTTGTCCCTCGAACTCGGGACAAGACAATCTTGGAGGTCGGCGGAGTCGAAGTGTGCCGCATAGCGTGGACGGGGTACCCGGTGGGTACACCGAAGGAATCCAAAGAGTGGACTGCGGAATGGTTTTACATTGAAGACGTCCCCCTGTTCGAGCCATCTCGAAGAGGTCTGCCCGAATACTCTGACGCCCCTTTGAAGAAAAAGTACAACTGGCGGCCGAAGAGTTCGTCCCAAGAGGACAACGTTGAAGTACAACGCTTGGCGGCTCAGGTGCGAATACTTACCCACCACAACCTGACCATGATCGATGTCATGGCCGCCGCCATCACCCGGTGCGTGCAGCCTCTCAACAGATGATACATCCCGTGTGGCGCTACAACGGTACAAGCGACACCACGCGCTCCTGAAGACTGGGACCCGCCAATTAAACAACATTGGCCGCCGCCCTTGCTGACCTATATAAAAGAGAGCAAGAAGATTTCATTCAACGGTTAACCAAGGAAGGGTATTCAAGCCATAATCCCATCGAATGGGTAAGCATTTTTCCTCTGCAAACATAGTTCGGGGTTTCCATTTCGCCCTTCATTTGACCGAAGCCTTTTATCCTTACGTGAATAGGAATGGAGGAGTTTCATTGAGACAGTCAACTGTCCGGCTCCCCAGCCTGAAGACTATTCGCATGATGATGATCTGGGTTTTCACGAGGACCCGGATCTTCTAATTGAGTTTGAAGACAGAGTCTTTTATCAGGAGAGGAGAGCCTCGACTGATCTCAGGTGGCTATCATGGTCGAGTACCCTGGATCATTCTCCATTCCCGCAACAAACAACAAGAAGAAGAACTCGTCCCACAAGAGGCAGACATCCAACAACACGCTGAACGTGTCGGCTCCTGCTCCCAAGCGCCATCGATTCGCGCGCCATACACCGGCAACCAAAACAGTGCCTGGATTGGAAGTCAACAGGGCCCTAGCCAATGAGCCGGCTACGAGGACGAATTCGCCAGCTCGCTCAACCCAAAGGTATTTTGCTCGGCTGTCTGCTTATTATCATAATTAATAGAGCCTTACGGCAGTTATTACACCGTCATACTCAGGCAAAACGCCCAGTCTTGTCCCGCCGAAGAGACTGCCAAGGTGCCCGATGATGCTCAAAATTCCGAAGCCCCAGCTCATGCCAAACCTGCTACCGGGGCCCCTATGGCCAATCCGGCCCCTGCTGATTCCGGTGACGCTATGTCTGTCACCAAATCGGAAGTAGGAAGCGCCATGAATCATCAGCAACGATGGGAGGCCTTACACCGCCTGGTATTCTCCGAACAAGAGTTCGGTGCCCTACGCACGGCGGACGCGCACATTGGTGTTTCCCGAGCTGGGTTCGGAGAGGCCATGAAGTTGATATCGGCCAGTATGCAGGTAAATAATCGACTTGAAAGAGTCCGGACACTCGTGTAAACCCAGTAGCCCCCGAGCCTTAAATTGGTTCGAAACAACCGAATTAAGTGTCTTTATGTTGTTTTACTGCTAACGCAGACTTCGAAGCAACAGAACAAGCAACTAGCCAAGGAGCTAGAGGACAACCGATCACAGGTACAATGTGTGAAGGCAGAGATGGAGCAAGTGAAGAGCTTCACTCGGGAGGCCCATGGTGAGTATACCTTGCTGATAATCTTTAGCAAATTTCCATGCTGACGCAAGGATTCTCTTTAGTAGCTGAATCAATAGAGCATATGCAAAAGGAGTTGGATGAAGCCTGAGAATCTCAGCGATACGCCGAGTCCCAGCACGAGGCTGGCTATCGTGTTGTGAACCGTCTCCAGGCGGAGAATAAACAACAGGCCGAAGAAATTGAGAATTTAAAAGTTCAATTGGCCCAGGCCCAAGAAGAAAACCAGAAGCTACAGAGGGGCATGTTCGGTAAGTTTGATTCCGACGTTAGTAAGTACTTATAAAGGAAGTTAAATAAGCATGCATTTGCCTCATATATAGGCCTCCTGTTCGGGAATCCTGAAGAAGAGATCGAATCCTTCTGGGGGAATCTCTGAAAGAGCTTTCCGCTCTTCACGAGTGTGCTCGGAAAGCGATGAAAAGCATGGTAAAGGCGCTATGGCCTGCCGAACAACCTCCAAAAGGAATGACCGAACTAGTTGATCGATTCAAGGGAGCTCGAAGTAGGTTCGAGTTGTGGAAGACATTGTCTTGCCAGGAGGGAGCACGGGAAGCATGGGAAATTATCAAGACCCGTTACACCGGACTTAATCTCGAGCGTATGGCTCGGGTTGGTCCGGTGGGATCGGATGGGCAGGAAGTGCCACTCCACCTGGTATATGACCAGGTGATGCCTACCGCCCGTCTTTCACAAGAAGACTGCTCCCTAGACACGATAATCGACAATGTCGACCAACAGCCGAATGTGTAATTTTGTATACTTTTGTATGAACAATTGAGTTGTTATTCCATTTGTGTTGTAAACTTTGTCTTAACCGTCCATCGGCTTCTCCCTCCCATGCAAAGAGTTCGGGAGTGTTCCTCATAATTTGTCACCCAAAAAGGGCGAATTGTGTTCGGGAAACTAGGCAATCCGGCCATGTGGTGCGAAGAGACAAAAAGCACACAGATAGATATGTTATATTAATGTTTAGCATAGGAAACATCTTTTGAGGAAAATAGTACCCCTATCGATACCTTTCTTCGGGGCTCTATGAAGATCGTAGGTAGAAGTCCGCATACTACTAGTATGCGGCTAAGCGCGTTTTAGGAAGGAAAAGACCCGAGCAATGGTGATAACAACCATAGTCATTTTAAGTGCTTCCGTCATGGCCGACCAATTGTCTACGTAAGATAGCTAGCTTTTGGCTTCACCCATCTGAGGTACGTATCCGGATGATCCGGTCATAACAATCACAGAGGTGGTCCCTTTACCCTCTAGCCGAACAATCGAGAACGTAGAGGGTAAACACAGGAGCGAGGCAACCCAGCTCGACAAAGTCTTAGTTCGAATTGATGCATATGATGGCTTGAATGTGACAAAGGAACCATGTGTACACAATAAGTGTGGGTAAATTCTTGTAATATAAAAGCATTGGCTTCTAGATGAAGCCCCCAGGTACAGTGTTCGGACTCAACACTTAAGGGTGTAAGCAGATAATTTTAGTACTAGATCGGTTGAACCGAACATGAGGAGAGAAGGAAAAAATTCAATCCTACCAAATAGCAAAGTGGGATGGGGAGGAAAGAAAGAAAAAGGGATAGAGAATGTGATGAGACCGGTTTATCCGTAGAAGCACCGAAGACGAGCTACGTTCCATGGGTTTGGTTCAAGGCGGTTGTTTGATGGGCTCCGGAGACGGTAAGCTCCTCCCGCGAGTACTTCGTCGATTATGAAGGGGCCTTCCAATTTGGGGTTGAGTTTATGCTTATGCTTCTCTGGGAGCCGTAGGACGAGTTCGCCTACGTTATACGCCTTCGCCTTGACCTCCCATCTCTGGTAACGTCGGGCCTGTTGTTGGTAAAAATTAGAGCGAGCCCGAGCTATGTCACGCTCTCCTTTTAAGGCGTCCAGGGCATCCTTCCAATCTAACTCGACCTCCTTTTCCTCGTACATGCGCACCCTTGGTGCATCATGAATAATGCCACGGGGGAGGACTGCTTTTGCCCCATAGACCATGAAGAACGGTGTGTATCCCGTTGATATGTTCGGGATGGTGCGCAGACCCCATAAAACGGAGTCAAGCTCCTCCACCCAATGACAGTCGGACTCATGAAGAGATCGGACCAAACATTGCTTAATACCGCTCATGATGAGGTTGTTTGCTCGTTCGACTTGTCCATTGGTCTGCGGATGATATACTGATGCGTAATCGAGCTTTATGCCCATTTTTGCGCACCACTCTTTGACCTCTTGGGCCGTGAAGTTGGATCCATTGTCCGTTATTATACTGTGGGAGACACCATAACGGTGTACCACGTCGGAGATAAAGTCGATCACTAGTCTGGACTTGGCCGATTTGACAGGCTTTGCCTCTATCCATGTGGTGAACTTGTCAACCATGACCAGTAGGTATTTATTCTTCTTGGTCCCCCCTTTAAGGGGTCCGACCATGTCTAGCCCCCAGACCGCAAAAGGCCAGGTTATTGAAATAGTCCGAAGAGCTCTTGGGGGCATGTGACTTTGATTTGCAAAAAGTTGACAACCCACGCAGTGTTTGACAAGCGATTGGGCGTCCACCCAAGCTGTGGGCCAAAAGAAACCAGCTTGGAAGGCCTTGCTAACTAAGGCTCTTGCCGCAACGTGGTGTCCGCCCATACCTGCATGGACTTCGGCAAGGAGCTCATGTCCTTCTTCCTCGGATATGCACCGCTGTAATATTCCGTTGGTGCTTTTCTTGTATAACTCACCCTCATGTACTTTGTAGGCCTTGGATCACCGAACTATGCGTCGCACCTCTGTCTGGTCATCGGGGAGTTCCTTGCGAAGAAGGTAGGTGAGGAAGAGCTCTATCCACGGCGTGATTACCATCATGACTTCATGGGCCGAAGGCGTTTTATCCATTACGGAGCCGCCAATGATTTGATTGTCTGGTTCATTTATAGGGGGGACAACCTCTTCCGCCGTATCTAGACCGGCGCCCTTGTGATCGTCCTGCCAAACCACGGATGGCTTAAAGAGACGCTCTAGGAAGGTTTTTCTTGGGACAGGGTCGCGCTTAGCCCCCATCCGGGCTAGTCCGTCGACGGCCTGGTTGTTGTCGCGAGCGACGTGGTGAAATTTCAACCCCTCGAATCGAGCAGATATTTTAAGACGATGTTTCTGTAGTCGCCATCTTCAGCTTTTTGGCGTCGCATTCGCCCTTGATTTGAGAGATGGCCAAGTTGGAGTCTCCCCGTACCTCCAGCCGTCGTATGCCCATTGAAACTGCCATCCGAAGACCATGTAAAAGAGCTCCGTATTTGGCTGCATTGTTGGAGTCGGCATACATAATCTGCAACACGTATCCATGTTGTCACCTGTGGGGAATGTGAGGATAACTCCAACCCCCAGTCCGGCCAAGGTTTTGGATCCATGAAAGTACATTGTCCAATGGGAGTATGCACTGTATTCCTTGTGGAGCTCGGCCTCTGTCCATTCAGCCAGGAAGTCTTCCAATACCTGAGATTTTATGGCATGACATGGCTTGTAGGTTATTTCAAAGGGAAGGAGCTCCGATGGCCCACTTGGCTATGCGGTCGGTGGCATCCCTGTTGTTGAAGATATCCTTCAGGGGTACTTTGGATGCTACCGTTACCGCACACTCTTGGAAGTAGTGTCTGAGTTTCCGTGATGACATAAATACTGTGTAGGCTATCTTCTGGTAGTGCAGGTATCTGGACTTGCACTGCGTTAGTACTTCTGACACATAATAGACCGTCTTCTGAGTCCGGAATTTATGTCCCTCCTCATCTCATTCGACGACGAGCACTACGCTAACGACTTGGTTGGTGGCCGATATGTATAATAACATGGGCTCACCGGCGTCTGGTGCTGTGAGTATGAGGTTGGTTGCCAGTAATACTTTAATTTCTTCTAATGCAGCCGCTGCTTCATTGGTCCATTCAAAATTGTTCGTACGTTTCAGCAACTTATAGAGCGGTAAAGCTTTCTCTCCAAGGCGGGATATAAAGCAGCTTAATGCCACGACACAACCATCCAGCCTCTGGACATGCTTTAGCTCTGTAGAAATTGCAAGTTCTGATAGAGCGTGGATCTTAGCTGGATTTGCTTCTATTCCTCTATGGGAAACGATGAACCCGGGCAGTTTACCAGAAGGAACTCTGAATACACATTTTTTCGGATTGAGTCGTATGTTCTACTCGCGTAGGCTAGCAAAGGTTTGCCATAGGTCATCGATCAACTGGCCGACGTGTTTTGTTTTAATTACCACATCGTCCACGTATGCCTCGACTGTCTTATTGACCTGTGTCGTGAGACAAGTTTGGATCATGCGCTGGTATGTGGCTCTAGCCTTTTTTAGCCCGAAGGGCATCGTGTTAAAGCAGAATGGCCCACGGGGGGTGATGAATGTGGTTGCCGCTTGGTCGGATTCCTTCATTTTGATTTGATGGTATCCGGAATAAGCATCGAGGAAACACAACAAATCGTGTCCGGCTGTGGCATCAATGATCTGGTCTATGCGCGGTAAGGGGAAAGGGTCCTTAGGGCAGGCTTTATTAAGGTCTTTAAAATCAACGCACAACCGCCAGGACTTATCTTTCTTTGGTACCATCACCAGGTTTGCCAACCATTTGGAGTGCTTAATCTCCCGAATGAATCCGACCTCTAGCAGTTTAGCTAATTCTTCACCCATGGCTTGTCGTTTGGGTTCAGAGAAGCAGCGTAGAGTCTGCTTGACCGGCTTGAAGCCTGCAATGATGTTCAGACTGTGCTCTGCAAGCCGTCGTGGGATTTGGGGCATATCAGAAGGATGCCAGGCAAAAATGTCCTAATTTTCTCGTAGAAAAGTCCGCAGTGCCTCTTCCACTATGGGATCGAGCCAAGCTCCGATGGATGCTGTCTTATTAGGGTCCGTCAGATGCACTTGAAACTTAACAATTTCCTCTGCGTGTTTGAAGGATGTGGGCTTGGGCCTTTTGCTAAGGATCACGTCGTCCTTGTCGACTGTTGACCGCAGTGCAGTCAGTTCTTCGACAACGAAGGTCTCTGCTAATGCCTCGAGGACGAGCACTGCCATTTTGTTTTTGGCCCAGAGGGCTATATTCAGATCACTGGAGATTGTGATCACTCCGTTTGGTCCTGGCATTTTGAGTTTCATGTACCCATAATGGGGTACAACCTGGAATTTTGTGAAGGCGTCACATCCCAATGGGGCGTGGTAGCCACTTGGGAAAGGCACGATGTGGAAGAGGAGTTCTTCGGATCAGTAGTTTTCGAGAGTGCCGAATACTACGTCTAGGATGATACATCCTGAACAACGCGCCTCTTTCCCTAGAATGATTCCCCGGAAAGTTGTGTTGCTATGATCGATGCGGGATCGGTCGATCTGCATTTTTTTGAGGGTGCCTTCGTGGATCAGGTTTAAACCACGGCCGCTGTCCATTAACACCTTATGTAACTTGTAGCCATCGATAATGGGATTCAGGACTAGTGCGGCCGGTGAATGACCAGGAAGAATGGTCGGTTGGTCGGTATCTGTGAAGGTAATGGGTATGTCTGCCCATGCACTTGTTGCTGCCACATGGTAGACCTGTTCGAGTTCTCTAAGAGCTATTTTCCTTCTGTTCCTCGAGGGGAACGTTTCGTAGACCGTTAAGACTTTGGCATTGTATTCGGGCAATGATGGGGAGCGCGTGTTCGACGGAGGCGCATCGAGGATGGCCTCACCGCTTTTTGTGACTTGTCTGACGACCCAGTAAGCTCTAAGATTGTGAGTCAAGCTTGTGTTTAGCAATACGGAATGTATAGGGCAAGGCTTATCCAATAGTCTGACAAGGACAATGCTAACCCCCGAAAGGGGCCTGCTTCTTTTTCGGCGGGTTCGAATCTAGCTGGCCGCTTTGGAGGTATCCTCTTTTTCCGATCTCTACTAGGGTGTTCGGGGAAAGTTGGTTACGAAAATAACCGCTTGGATTGCCAAGCGCTTTCCATGGCATGGTATTTATGTACCAAATCCGATAGCTCGGAAAAGTCACGAATGTGTCGGCGAGCCAGGGCGTTAAGAATCCCTTCATCATGGCAATTATCACGGAAAGTTGCCATTATCTCTTTGTCACTAAGACCTTTTTCCCTGCTTCTAGCGAGTAGGAGTGTGGCCCAAAAGTGATGGACTGATTCTCCTAGTAGTTGTTTAATATCTCGAAAGTTCGAAGACACGGGCTTTGGTATGATGCTGAGATCATCATCTTGGGTGGTGGGTGGGAATTTTTTTGACCCCACGCCACATTGGGTGTTCGGAATGACGGACTCCGAATTGTGTGATAGATCTGGGACCAATGAAGGTTCGACTTTGGAATAAATTCCGGCATCTGGTTCGCCGATGAAGTCTCGGTGATTAGAGACCGGGGTGTAGACTGTTTTCAATTCTGGTCATTGGGACGAGTCCTTCGCGAGACACTCGATGGTAGCGACAAGGTGGGTGACTGTGGGAACGCGAATCTTCCTATCATCGGGCTTAATCTGGAGCCGATCATAGACCGGAACCTGGTCATTCGACACACGCATGGTTTCAATCCGATCGAACAACTCGTTTAAGAACGAGGCGATGGTACGATGCGTGTCGCTGAGCCGAGTGGAGTCAATATGCGGCGTGTCGGTTCCGGAGCTGCGCGAAAGCGGCTCCGTGTTCCGTCTAGACATGGTGGATTCGGTCACATTAGCCGGATTGGGCATTCTAGATCGCCTGGGGGTGACGACTCCGTTGGGGGTGAAGCCTAGTATCTTCGGCGTCGAGCGTCGAGACTTACAGGCGTCGAGCGTCGAGGGTTCCATCAGGGATGATTACTCCTCGTGAATCAGCAACGAACTCTAAGGTTCCGAACTTGATTCTCTGATCGGGGGAGAAGTTTCCGATCTGGCCAAGGTGGCTGATCGGGTCGGCGTGTGACAAGATGTCGCCTCCTGTGAGACTCTAATCGGGGGTAAGGGTCCCCTGGATGCAGATCTCATTGCTCGTGACAAGGTGATCCATCGATTCCTTCGTTGTTCACAACAAAACTCTCAATGAAAGCACCAATGTCGGCGTCAAAACCGACGGATCTCGGGTAGGGGGTCCCAAACTGTGAGACTAGAAGCGATGGTAATAGGAGATGAAGGGGACAAGGTTTTACCCAGGTTCAGGCCCTCCTATGGAGATAATACCCTACGTCATGCTTGATTTATTGATGATATGAGGGTTATAGAGTTGATCTACCTCGAGATCGAATAGCTAGCCCTAGATGAGTTGTTATATGTCTACAACCTAAAACCTTCCGGCTTATATAGACACTGAGGGTCACGAGGGTTTACACATGGTCGGTTACATGCCGAAGAGATAAACATGTCTATCTACGGTTAACAACTTGGAGGACACGCCACGGCTCCTTGAATCTTCCACCCTGGTGACGGGGCCCTTGATCACCCTATAGTCACTTTGTGGCCCATATAGTTCGACCCATGGGAAACGGGTCGGCTGTCCGAGGACCCCTAAATCCAGGACTCCCTTAGCTATATTGCTCAATCTCTTTGAAGGAGAAAAAGAAGAGTTTGGCCGCGTGATGATCAGGGATGGCTTCTCAATTTATAACCCCATCGAATGGGTAAGTTTGATCATGTCCCCATAGCTCGAATGCTTATGTTCGATTTACTTATCAAAACCTTTCATCTTTCTTAACAGAAATGGAGACGTTGGATTGAGACAGTCAACTGCCCCATCCCCAACTAGAGAGTTATTCTCGTGATGATGATTCAGATTTCATGATGATCCATAGATTTCGATTGTCTTTGAGGATGGTTTTTTACCAGGAGAGTGTCGACAAACTCAAGGTGGCCCTTATGGTCTATCATTCCAGAACTCTTGCTTCTACCGTAAGTAAAAAAGACGGCCCCATCCCGAAAAGGGCGCAAGTCTCCTGTCATTCCGAATATACTGACTCCTACCCCAAGGGTCATTGGATTGTGCGTCGAACACCATCCGGAGCTACACCAGCTGGGTCCGCATCAAACGTTGGCGGGGTACCCAAGCGAGAGACAATAGTGGGAAACACGTCAACCACACCCTCTACCAAAAGGTACTCAAATTAACTTTGTATTTCGGTTATTGTCACTGACGTGGCTTGAGACTGTGTCGGTATTTCCCCAAAGAGGAAGGGATGATGTAGCACAGCGACGGTAAGTATTTCCCTTAGTTATGATACCAAGGTATCAATTCGTAGAGGAAGATCACGCACCCACGTAAACAACACATGCACACAAACAACAAATACTTGCAACCCGACGCGAAAGATAGGTTGTCATGCTTTTAGGGTTCTACTGTAGGTGCATCACATGCAAATTAAAATTTTAATACGCGCAAAACATCCAAGATCATGCTACGGAGATGGATCACAGATTGTTACCACTAGACATGTAGTGCCGTGCAACAGAAGTAGAGTTGGGGCAACGCGTTCGTGTGGTCCGTCTCCTCCTCGTCCGATCTCCCTCGAACAGCCGTTCCGATCTCCCTCAAACAGTCGGTCACCGGATCCCACGTACAAGTTTGCCGGAGCAGTGCAAGTGCACCGCCTCTAACGATATCTGTGCATGCAGGAGGAACACCCGTGCGCCGGACTGCTAGGTCCGATCACACAGTCGACGGCGGCAAGTGGAGGTGGCTAGTTGCAACTCATGCAAAGCCCTAATGACGGCGCCAAAGCGATCAACCGGATGGGTGTGCCGCACTCCACTATATATAGGCATCCGACGCGGGATCAACTCTTGGGCCTCGCATGGATCCTAAAGCCCACGTGTTCCTTCCCTTAAGCGCACGATCCTTTAGGTTCACGTTCACTTGGTCGCTAGTCAGATCACATCCAACTCAACCATTAGGTAGTGGCCTCTAGCAAAGCATGCCGACTCCAAGTGTCCGATGAAGCTGGTTAGGCGAACCTATACTTGACACTTCTATTCCCTTTGCCTCACGATATATGTTGTCGTGCACAAGGCGACATGGTCATCCTTGTTACAACACGACCTCTTTCTCGTTCCGGTGAATCCGACCAACATTCAGATTATCTCATAATCCTCATCGCATGGCCATGCTTATCCAGGCCAGATCACCCGAGGGGCCCAGAGTATATCTCTCCTCATCGAAGGGGAAAATCCCATCTTGCTCGACCATGTCTCGTAGCATGGGTCTGGACAAGTCCGAAACCTACCTTTGTAACTACCCAGTCACGGAGTAGCGTTTGGTCGGCCCAAAGCAAGTCTGTCACCATCCCGAGTACATGCGCCATCTTAGGCCTTAGGACATAGAACGTATGTTGTACTAGAGACTCACAGATGACCTATCGATGCGTCTCGTAGTTGGGTCTGTCCAACTCAGAACTTATCTCGACTCGGATCCGATTATGTCGAATCCGACCAGACCTTTCTGAGTCCATATTATCCGGCTAGCATCCAATGCTACATGGTCAGTGAGACCGAACCATCCACCGTGTCATATGCTAGTCTGATTAGTTGTGCGTCCACACAACCCTTTTGGACTAGGGACCATTTAGGACAGTTATCATACAATGCATAGTCTCACAAACAAGTCACATACTTGTTAAAACACATCAATGATAATGTCCAAGGACTATCTTTATTCATAAACACATAGGAAATATCATCATACATGATTTCCTCTAGGGCATATCTCCAACAGTCTCCCACTTGCACTAGAGTCAATCAAGTAGACATCAAATGCCATAGCTCTAACGTGCCCCTCATGCTTGGTTTGTGGAAGCGGCTTAGTCAATGGATCTGCAACATTTACATCCGTATGAATCTTGCATAAATTGGTATCACCTTTCTCTACGAGCTTTCGTATCAAGTGATATTTTCGGTCTATGTGCCTGGTCTTGTGGTGTTGTCTTGGCTCCTTGGCCTGTGCGATGGCACCTGAATTATCACAATAAAGGTCCAACGTTTTTTACCAGCTCGGGAACAGACCAACATCTTCCAGGAACTTTCGAATCCAAACACCTTCCTTTGCAGCTTCACAAGCCGCAATGTATTCGGCCTCTGTTGTGGAGTTAGCCACCGTATCTTGCTTGGAACTCGTCCAGCTCACTGCTCCTCCATTCATGACATACACGAATCCAGTTTGCAATCGACAATCATCCCTATCGGTTTGGAAACTAGAATCAGCGTAACCCTTTACACAGAGCTCCTCCTCACCTTCATAAACTAGGAACATCTCTTTAGTCCTTTTCAGGTACTTCAAGATAGTTTTCATCGCTGCCCAGTGACTCTCACCTGGGTCGGCCTGGTATCTGCTTGTTAAGATTATTGCATAGGCAACATCAGGCTGTGTACATAGCATGGCATACATGATGGATCCAATTGCCGAGGCATATGGAATCCTACTCATCCGGTTTTGATCATCAGAAGTTGTAGGACTCCGAGTCTTGCTTAGCCTTATACCATGTGAGACGGGCAAGAAGCCTTTCTTGGCCTCACTCATGTTGAGCCTCTTCAACACTTTGTCTATGTACGTGCTCTGGCTTAAGCCGAGCAGCCTCCTCGATCCATCTCTATAGATCTTGATGCCTAAAATGTATAATGCCTCTCCAAGGTCTTTCATCAAAAACTTGGCATTCAATGATTCCTTGACTAAGTTTAGCATCGAAACATAATTTCCGATCAGCAGTATGTCATCCACATACAAGATCAAAAATACTACTGAGCTCCCACTAGACTTCTTGTATAAACAATAGTCCTCTCCGTTCTTGATGAAACCAAGGTCAACGGTGACTTCATCAAAACGAATGTTCCAACTCCGAGCTGCTTGCCTCAATCCATAAAGGGATCTCTTGAGCTTGCATATTTTACCAGCGTTAGTTGGATCGACAAAACCTTTGGGCTGTATCATGTATACATCCTCTTTTAAATTTCCATGAAGGAAAGCCGTTTTGACATCCATCTGCCATATCTCATAATCGAAATATGCAGCTATAGCTAGTATGATCCTCACCGACTTTAGCATCGCTACCGGCGAGTAGGTCTCGTCGTAGTCAATTCCTTGAACTTATCCATAACCTTTAGCGACAAGCCGAGCTTTGTGGATCTGAACATTTCCATCCACATCGGTTTTCTTCTTAAAGACCCATTTGCAACCAATGGCAACTACGCCAGGTGGCGGATCAACCAAGTCCCAGACTTGATTCTCATCCATGGACTTTAACTTGGATCTCATGGCCTCTAGCCATGCCTCGGAATCTAGGCTCACCATCGCTTCCGCATACGTGGCCGGCTCATCACTTTCTAGAAACAAAGCGTCACGCACTCTGTGCAATCATTCCGACCTCCATGGCTCCGGTGTCGATTCCACTATAGGTTCTCTGACCGACTCCGGTGTGATCTCATCACCAACCGAGTTGTCCCTGAGTGGCTCTCGAATTTCTTGGAGTCGCACCGTTCTCCCATTGGCCTCCCGACTGAGAAACTCTTTCTCTTGGAAAACCCCATTCCGAGCAACAAACATTTTGTTCTCTTCTCGGTTGTAGAAGTTATATCCCAAGGTTTCCCTCGGATATCCCATGAATCTGCATTTATCCCACTTGGGTGTTAGCTTGTCCGACATGAGTCGCTTGACAAATACTTCACAACCCCAAATCTTTAGAAAAGACAAACTAGGACTCTTCCTAGTCCACATCTCATGTGGTGTCTTGTCTACGGATTTAGATGGTACCCTATTAAGTGTGAAAGCTGCAGTTTCTAGAGCGTATCCCCAGAATGACAAGGGTAAATCCGATTTGCTCATCATCGACCGAACCATGTCCAACAAGGTTTGATTTCTCCGTTCTGACACACCGTTTCTCTGCGTTGTATCAGGAGGTGTGAGCTGAGGTACTATACCTCGGCTATTCAGATGATTATCAAACTCCTGGCTCATGTACTCACCTCCACGATCTGACCGTAGAAGTTTTATCGTCTTGTCGAGCTGATTTTCAACCTCGTTCTGAAACTCTTTGAACTTTTCAAAAGTTTTCGACTTGTGCCTCATCAAATAGATATATCCATATCTACTCAAGTCGTCGGTAAAAGTCACGAAGTACTGATAGCCACCTCTGGCCGTTGTGCTCATTGGACCAC
Source organism: Hordeum marinum (assembly GCA_022496015.1). Classification (NCBI taxonomy): domain Eukaryota; kingdom Viridiplantae; phylum Streptophyta; class Magnoliopsida; order Poales; family Poaceae; genus Hordeum; species Hordeum marinum. Next base: position 386,033,749 of record CM039675.1, read on the forward strand.
ACACATCAGTGTGTATAAGCTCCAATAGCTCGGACGCCCTCTCGCAAATCTTTGCAAAAGGGGACTTAGTAATCTTGCCTAGCAAGCAAGATTTGCATGTCTCGAACGACCCAAAGTCGGACGAAGTTAGGAGTCCATCATCATGGAGCTTCTTCACGCGTTTCAGACTAATGTGTCCAAGCCGGCAATGCCAGAAGTATGTCGGATTTATCTCATTAGGCTTATGCCTCTTGACATTCACGTTATAGACTGGTTCCATTTCTAGATTTAAAATAAATAGCCCATCTACTATGGATGCATAGACATGGAACATTCCATTCAAATAAAATGAACAACCATTGTCCTTTATATTGAATTCATAACCTTGACTCATCAAGCATGAGGCAGAAATAATGTTCTGACTAAGTGCGAGAATATAATAACAATTATTCAATTCCAAAATAAATCCAGAAGGAAGCTTGAGCTGCATTGTGCCGACCTCCAACACAACAACTTTTGCTTTGTTGCTGACCCTGATGTCAATCTCCCCTTGTGCCACACGCCTAGTTCTTACCAACCCCCGCATCGAGCTGCAAATATGAACAACTGATCTGGTATCAAATACCCAAGAGCTACTAGGTATGTCAGCAAGGTAAATGTCTATAACATATGTAACAAGTGTACCTTTGCCTGAAGAAGCATCTCTGGCCTTCTGCCGTGCTCAACAAGCCAGTTGCTATAGTTCCTCTTCAAGTGACCAACTTCCTTGCAGTGAAAGAAAATGGTCTTTGAGCTCGGTCTAGACTTTGGCTCAGCAGCAGAGACAACCTTCTTCTTGCCCTTTGCCTTACCCTTTTTCTTGGACCAACTCTTCTTGAACTTAGACGAGTTCTGCACCATCAACACTTGATGCGTGCCTTTCTTAATATCTTGCTCTGCCACCTTGAGCATCCCATGCAATTCAGTGAGCTTCATATCCATGTTGTGCATATGATAGTTCGAGATGAACGTCCCATAGCTAGGTGGAAGAGAACCCAAAATTGCATCCATGGACAACTCGTCCCCAAGTGGGAAGCCGAACCGATCCAAAGCTTGCACGTACCTGATCATCTTGATCACATGCAGGCTCAGTGGATCACCCTCCTTCAGCTTACAATCCGTCAAGGACTGCCAGACGTTAAACCTTTCGGTCCTAGCCTGCACCTGAAACATCCTCGTCAAACTCTCGATCATATCGAAAGCCTGAATGTTTTAGAAATGCTGTTGGATCCATGAGATCCAAGTTAAAGTCCATGGATGAGAATCCATAGAGGATGTATACATGATACAACCCGAAGGTTTTGTCGATCCAACTAATGCTAGTAAAATATGCAAGCTCAAGAGATCCATTTATGGATTGAGGCAAGCTGCTCGGAGTTGGAACATTCATTTTGATGAAGTCATCGTTAACCTTGGTTTCATCAAGAACGAAGAGGACTATTGTTTATACAAGAAGTCTAGTGGGAGCTCGGTAGTATTTTTGATCTTGTATGTGGATGACATACTGCTGATCGTAAATGATATTTCGATGCTGAACTCAGTCAAGGAATCATTGAATGGCAAGTTTTCGATGAAAGACCTTGGAGAGGCAGTGTACATTTTAGGCATCAAGATCTATAGATATAGATCGAGGAGGCTGCTCGGCTTAAGCCAGAGCACGTACATAGATAAAGTGTTGAAGAGGTTCAACATGAGGGAGGCCAAGAAAGGGTTCTTGCCCGTCTCACATGGTATAAAGCTAAGCAAGACTCAGAGTCCTACGACTTCTGATGAGCGAAACCGAATGAGTAGGATTCCATATGCCTCGGCAATTGGATCCATCATGTATTCCATGCTATGTACACGGCCTGATGTTGCCTATGCAATAAGCTTAACAAGCAGATACCAGGCCGACCCAGGTGAGAGTCACTGGGCAGCGGTGAAAACTATCTTGAAGTACCTGAAAAGGACTAAAGAGATGTTCCTAATTTCTGGAGGTGAGGAGGAGCTCTGCGTAAAGGGTTACGCTGATGCTAGTTTCCAAACCGATAGGGATGATTGTCAATCACAAACTGGATTCATGTATGTCAAGAATGGAGGAGCAGTGAGCTGGTTGAGTTCCAAGCAAGATACGGTGGCCGACTCCACAACAGAGGCCGAATACATTGCGGCTTGTGAAGCCACAAAGGAAGGTGTTTTGATTTGGAAGTTCCTGGAAGATGTTGGTGTGTTCCCAGGCTGGTCAAAACCGTTGGACCTTTATTGTGATAATTCAGGTGCCGTCGCACAAGCCAAGGAGCCTAGACAACACCACAAGACCAGGCACATAGACCGAAAATATCACTTGATACGAAAGCTCGTAGAGAAAGGTGATACCAATTTATGCAAGATTCACACGGATACAAATGTTGTAGATCCATTGACTAAGCTGCTTCCACAACCCAAGCACGAGGGGCATGTTAGTGCTATGGGCATTTGATGTCTATTTGATTGACTCTAGTGCAAGTGGGAGACTGTTGGAGATATGCCCTAGAGGCAATCATGTATGATGATATTTCCTATGTGTTTATGAATAAAGATAGTCCTTGGATATTATCATTGATGTGTATTAACAAGTATGTGACTTGTTTGTGATACTATGCATTATATGATGACTGTGTTAAATGGTCCCTAGTCGAAAGGGCTGTGTGGACGCGCAGCCAGTTAGACTAGCATATGACACGGTGGATGGTCCGATCTCACTGACCATGTAGCATTGGATGCTAGCCGGATAATATGGACTCACAAAGGTTTGGTTGGATTCGACGTAGTCGGATCCAAGTCGAGATAAGGTCTGAGTTGGACAGACCTAACTATGAGACACAGTGATAGGTCATCTGTGAGTCTCTAGTACAACATACGTTCTATGTCCTAAGACCTAAGCTGGCGCATGTACTCGGGATGGTGACAGACTTGCTTTGGGCCAACCAAACGCTACTCCGTGAGTGGGCAGTTTCAAAGGTAGGTTTTGGGCTTGTCCAGACCCATGCTGCGAGACATGGTCGAGCAAGATGGGATTTGCCCCTCCTACTAGGAGAGATATACTCTGGGCCCCTCGGGTGATCCGACCTGGATAAGCATGGCCATGCGATGAGGATTATGAGATAATCCGAATGTTGGTCGGATTCATCGGAACAAGAAAGAGGTCGTGCTGCAACAATGGTGACCATATCGCCTTGTGCATGACAACATATATCATGTGGCAAAGGGAACATAAGTGTGAAGTACAGGTTCGCCTAACCAGCTTCATCGGACACTTCGAGTCGGCATGTTTTGCTAGAGGCCGCTACCGACTGGTCGAGTCGGATGTGATCTAACTCGCGACCAAGTGAATGAGAATCTAAGGGGTCACATGCTTAAGGGAAGGAACACGTGGGCTTTAGGATCCTTGCAAGGCCCAAGAGTTGAGCCCGCGCCGGATGCCTATATATAGTGGAGGTGCGGCACACCCATCCGATTGATCTCTTCGGCGCCGTCATTAGGGTTTGCATGTGTTGCGAATAGCCACCTCCACTCACCGCCGCCGACCATGTAATCGGACCTAGCAGGCCGCCGCACGAGTGTTCCTCCTGCACGTCCGGATACCGTTAGAGGCGGTGCACTTGCGCTGCTCCAGCGAACCTGTATGTGGGATCCGGCAACCGGTTGTTCGAGGGAGATCAGAACGGTTGTTCGAGGGAGATCGGACGAGGAGGAGACGGACCACACGAACACGCTGCCCCAACTCTACTTTCGCTGCATGGCACTGTGCGTCTAGTGTTAATAATCTATGATCCATCTTTGTAGCATGTTCTTGGATGTTCTGCGCGTAGGAAAATTTTAATTTGCATGTGATGCACCTACGGTAGAACCCAACAAAAGCAATATGATGGAAAAGTAGACCGAGGGCCATAGGATTCACTAGTGGCTTCTCTCATGAGTATAGCGCATGGTGGGTGAACAAATTACCGTTGGGCAATTGATACAAAATTGAATAGTCATGGAAATATCCAAGGCAATGCTCATTATATAGGCATCACGTCTAAGATAAGTAGACCGAATCCTGCCTGCATCTACCACTATTACTCCACACATCAACCGCTATCCAGCATGCATCTAGTGTATTAAGTTCATGGAAAAACAGAGTAATTCAATAAGAATGATGACATGATGTAGACAAGATCTATTCATGTAGGAATAGACCCCATCTTGTTATCCTTAATGGCAACGATACATGCATGTCTTGCTGCCCTTTCTGTCACTCGGAAAGAACACCGCAAGATCAAACCAATCACAAGGCACCTCTTCCCATGGCAAGAAAAATCGATCTAGTTGGCCTAACTTAACTAAAGATTCAAAGAAGAAATACAAGGCTATAAGCAATCATGCAAATAAGAGATCAAAGAGACTCAAATAATATTCATGGATAGAAACTGATCATGAACTCAAAATTCATCGAATCCCAACAAACACACCGCAAAAGTTTACATCAAATTGATCTCCAAGAGACCATTGTATTGAGAATCATAAGAGAGAGAGAGGAATCCATCTAGCTACTGCCCACGGACCCGTAGGTCTATGGTGGACTACTCACACATCATCGGAGAGGCATCTATGATGAAGATGAACCCCTCCGTGATGGTGTCTAGATTGGATCTCGAGGTTCTAGAACTTGCGGCAGCTGGAATTGTGTTTCGTTGACTCCCTTAGGTTTTTTGGATTTTCTGGGAATTTATAGGCACGACAGTCGGTTGAGGGGTGCTCGAGGGCCTCAGCACCCACGAGGTCACGCTAGGGGGCCTCTGGCACCCTGGTGGGTGTTGGCCACCCTGGGCCCCCTCTTCTTATGTTCTTTGGTCCATCTTATTTCTTCTGGTCCGTAAAAAATCCACAAAAATCCCCGTAGCATTTTTTCTGCACTTGGTACATATTTTCGCGAAGTAAAAACAAGCAAAAAACAACAACTGGCACTTTGGCACTATGTCAATAGGTTAGTCCCAAAAAATGATATGAAGTTGTAATAAAATGATTGTAAAACATCCAAGAATGATAATATAACCGCATGGAACAAGCAAAAATTATAGATACGTTGGAGACGCATCAACATTCCCAAGCTTAATTCCTACTCGTCCTCGAGTATGTAAATGATAAAAACGGAATTTTTGATGTGGAATGCTGCCTAACATGTTCATCATTATCTTTTCTTCTTTGTATAGCATGGACATTTGGACTTGTAAATGATTCAAAGCAATAGTCTACTTTTAACATAATGACTTCAATACTCAAGCATATCAACAAGCAACCATGTCTTTCAAAATAACAACACTAAAGCAAGTTATCCCTAGCCCACCATGCTCACTCATTGATCCATTCACAATACACACTCAAATATTAGCTACACCTAATGCTCAATTACGATCATAGTGCCCCCTAGTTGGTTCTTTATAAGAGAAGATGGAGACTCAAATTTGAAAAATAAAAATTACATAAAGTAAATAGATAGGCCCTTCGCAGAGGGAAGTAGGGATTTGTAGAGGTGCCAAAGCTCAAGTGTTTAAATTGATAGAGAAAAAATATTTTGAGTGGCATGGCTTTGCTGTCAACGAAAACGACTGAGAGATTTCAGTATCTTTCCACACTAGATGCATCATAGGCAGTTGCCAAACAGAAAATAAAGTTTATTCCTTTTTCTACCAAACTTTCACTTTCCATGGCGGGCCGTATCCACGGTTGCCTTCCATACCAACACTTTCCAAGGAATTTATTATTTGACAACATAAAGTAAATATTTTCTCATTTTTCATTTTGGGACTGGGAATCCCTATTAGCACCATACTCTCGTGCAATGACAAGTGAATAAACACTCATCTTGTGAATAACACATCCAACATGAAAAAATATTTGTCACCCCCTACCATTTCATGAGTGGTACGAGCAAACAAAAAGGAAAATTTATTTTGAAATTTTAGAGATGACACATAAGAATTTGCTTGTAACGACATGGAAATACCGTATATAGGTAGGTATAGTGGACTCATATGGCAAAACTTGGTTTAAGGATTTTGGATGCACAAGTAGTATTTCTACTTAGTACAAGTGAAGGCTAGCATGAGGTTGAGAAGCATCCAACTAAGAAACAAGAAATCACATAAGCGAGCATTAAGCATAACTAACACTGAATAATGCACCACAAGTAGGATGCAATTTCATAGCACAAATATTGACTTTCGTGCTTGCATAGGGAATCACAAACCTTAACACCAATATTCCTGCTAAACATAATTACCCTCTGACATAACTCACATATTACCATCATCATGTTCCAAAAATATTATAAGGAATCAAGTTTAATATGTCCAATGATCTTCATGAAAGTTTTTATTATATCTTCCTTGGATACCTATCACTTTGGGACTAGTTTCATATATTGCCAATTCTTTTGATAAGCTCACATGGATATAAGTGAAGAACATGAGCATACAAGTTTCATCTCTCAAAAAGGTATAAGTGAAGCATGAGAGGATTTCTTAAAAAAATTACTAACTCTCAAATTAATCTAAGTGAAGCATGAGAGTATTTCTACGAAAGTTTCCAAGCACCCAGTGTTCAAAAAGATATAAGTGAAGCACTAGAGCAATTCTATAGCTCAAAAAGTTTAAGTGAAGCACATAGAGCAATTCTAACAGATCATAGCATGATTGTGGCTCTCTCAAATAGGTGTGTACATCAATTATACAAAGGAAAAACTAACAAACAAATCAATCAAAGATACAAGACGCTCCAAGCAAAACACATGATATGTGATGAATAAAAATATAGCTCCAAGTAGTATACCGATGGTTGTTGGAAGAAAGAGGGGATGCAACTCGGCGGCATCCCAAGCTTAGTTGCATGTTTCTCTTTGGATATATCTTGGGGGTGCGGTAGCATCCCCAAACTTAGGATTTTGCTACTCCTTATTCCTTCATCCATCGTGATCTCACCCAAAACTTGAAAACTTCAATCACACAAAACTTAACAAAATTTCTGTGAGATCCATTAGTATAAGAAAGCAAATCACTACTTTAGGTACTATTGCAAACCCATTAATATTTTATTATTGCATTATACCTACTGCATTTTAACTTTACCATGGATTATACCCCCCCCCAATACAAACCATAGATTCATCAAAACAAGCACACAACGCAATGAAAACAGAATCTGTTTCAGACAGAACAGTCTGTAGTAATCGGTACTCTACCCATACTTGTGGAACTCTGAAAACTCTGAAACACTAGGAAAACATAAATGTTTTTATAGAAATACTCTATTAAAATTTCAGCTCAATATCACGTTCCAGTAAAAAATAAAAATTCATATACTAGACGTAAAGTTTCTGTTTCAGATTCATCATTGTTTCTACTCATCTTATGAATCATCCTGAAGGCTCTACTTGGAACCAACACTAAATAAACCATAAAAAACACAATCATATAGAGGAATAATTGTGTCAACACACAACAACATAAAGGAAAAAGCAAAAAATTATTTATTCATTGGGTTGCCTCCCAACAAGCGCTATCGTTTTATGCCCCTAGCTAGGCATGATGATTTCAATGATGCTCGCATAAAGGTAAAGAATTGAAACATAAAGAGAGCATCATGAATCACATGGCAAGCATATTTAAGTCTAACCCACTTCCTATGCATAGGAATTTCGTGAGCAAACAAATTATGAGAACAAGAATCAATTAGCATAGGAAGGCAAAACAAGTATAACTTCAAAATTTCCAACACATAGAGAAGAAACTTGACATTATTACAATATGTAAAAGCATATGTTCCTATCTCATAGTAATTTTCAGTAGCATCATGAATAAATTAAATAATATAACTATCAGATGAAGCATCCGTTTCATGATCCACATGCATAAAAGTCTTACAATCTTCCAAGGTAGTGGGATTAACATTAACTAAAGTCATGACCTCTACAAACCCACTTTTATATAAAAAATCATAAGATTGAACACTCTCCAAATATGTGGGATTCTTTTTACCTAAAGTTGACGCTCTCCCAAACCCACTTTTGATACTATTGCAAACATTATTATCAATAACATATTCAACATGAGGGTTAAATAAATTTTCAAGATCGTAAGAAGCATTATAACCCCAATCATGATCATTGTAATAAGAAGTGGACATGACAAAATTATCATCCCCAAGCTTGTAGTTTTGCATATCATTAGCATCTTGGATATCCAGGTAATTCATACTAACAACATGGCAATCATGCTTTTCATTCAAGAAACTATCATGAATCACTTTATAAATTTACAATGTTTAGGTTCATGATTTTCAAGCAAAACTTCATAGAGATAATCAAGTGCAATCAACTCACTAGCAATTGGTTCATCATAATTTGGTCTTTTGAAAAGATTATCAAGTGGATGAGGATCCATAACAATAGATTTTTAGCAAGAAAAGATGCAAGGAAATAGAAGGCACATGGCAACACAAGCAAACATAACAAACAAGAGACTCGACGAGAAAAAAGGGAAATGAAAAAGAGAGGACAAATAAAACAACAAATTTGTGAAGTGGGGTAGAGGAAAATGAGATGCAAATGGCAAATAATGTAAATTTCAAGGACATGAGATTCGTGATTAGGAACCTGGTAGATGAGATTGCTTCCTCTCCGGCGACGATGCCAGAATTTCATTAGACGTGGCTTGAGACTACGTCGGTATTTCCCCAAAGAGGAAGGGGTGATGCAGCACAACGACGGTAAGTATTCGCCTTAGTTATGAAACCAAGGTATCAATCCATAGAGGAAGATCACACACCCACGTAAACAACACCTGCACACAAACAACAAATACGTGCACCCGACGCGAAAGAGAGGTTGTCACGCTCTCTACGGTAATAAGATAGATTAGGTAATGATAGGTAGTAGAGATAGATATCTCAAAAACACAAAATAAAAGAGTAAATATGCAGCAATATATTTTTGGTTTTGTAGATCTGAAAACAAAGTTTGCAAAAACGCAGGGAAAGCAATATGATGGAAAAGTAGACCCGAGGGCCGTAGGATTCACTAGTGGCTTCTGTTGGGGATATAACCTCGTGGTAAGACCCTCCTAGGAGGGGCCGGGTCATACCTGGTAGCTCGATTATCATATGGGTTGGAAGAGGAAGATTGGGCCACATGGCGGTTCACCAGATGAGCTGAGACGGAGGCCTAGAGACAAGAAGAAGACACGAGACCCGGGCGGGTTGAGTCGCCCAGAGATAGCCTGCTAGAATAGGGAAGGCGGCTTAGAGACGACGTCAGATACATTATAAGAGTCGGTTTGAGACTTGTGTAACCTAGGGTCTTGACCTCCTATATAAAGGTGAGACCCAAGGACGGCTTAGATAGAAAACCAATCAATCGAGAGCTAGGTCAAGCGAATACGCTCCCTTGTAATCAATATTTCAATCAATACACACAAAGCAGGACGTAGGGTTTTACCTCCTCTCGAGTGGCCGAGCCTGGGTAAATCCGTGTCTTTCGTCCCGACCAACCCCTTTGAGTCCACCGCCTTAGCGATGGCCTCGAACCTAAGTCTTTGGACATCCGTCGTGACAAAACCACGACAGTTGGCGCCCACCGTGGGGCTAGCGCGTGGTGGTGTTGAGTTCTCGAAGGCTCTCTCCCAAGGATTGAAGGATACACCTCGGCTTGATAATGAAGAGTTGATGCGACAAGCCCTACATCGATGATTTAGGATGGGGTCCTGAAACCGGCTCAATAGAGTATGGCTACTGGGTTCCCATTGCCAAGATGCACGTGTTCATCAGCAAGCTTGACGGATCTACACCCAGGCCGGACATCTGCACTGACCTGGTCGAGCCGGCCTGGCGCAGGACACCCGCCCGTATTCACCCCGAGCGGAAGAGTGTTTTCGTCGGCTTTACGCAGGACAACGAGGATTCCTTCAGAGGAGGATCTGGCCATACCTGGCCCGGAGGGGCAGCTAGTGGCAGCTTTATATTCTATTTCGGAATGGACGCTACCGTACCTAGCGTACCTGACTCGGGGCGAGTTACCTGAGGATGAGACTCTGGTGCGACAAATCATGAGGCGTTCAAAATCCATGACCATTGTTAACGGTGAGTTGCACAAGTGCAGCGTTACCGGCGTCTTCCAGCGTTGTGTCTCGTCGGAGGAAGGTAGGGAAAATCTATATGGAATACATGCTGGTGATTGCGGACATCACGCCGGGTCAAAGTCTTTGGTGGCTAAGGCTTTCCGACATTGTTTCTTCTGGTTGACGGCTCATAAGGATGCAGAGGATCTGGTCGCTAAGTGTGATGGGTGCTAGAAGTTCAGAAGACGTGCTCACGTGCCGGCTCAGGAGTTACGGATGATACCGATCAATTGGCCATTCGCAGTATGGGGGCTTGATATGGTTGGACCTTTCAAACGATCTAAGGATAAGAAGACCCACCTCTTGGTGGCAGTGGACAAGTTCACTAAGTGGGTGGAGGCTAAGCCGGTCAGTAAATGTGATGCGGCCACGATAGTTCAATTTTTCAGAAAGTTGATCTACCGATTTGGATACCCTCATAACATCATTAGAGATAACGGCAAAAATTTATCCAAGGGGGCTATGAAGGTGTTCTCCGAAAGCGAGCACATCCGGCTTGATGTTTCGGCTATTACTCATCCACAATCCAACGGTTAGGCAGAGTGGGCCAATCAGGAAGTCCTAAGAGGTATCAAGCCCCGGCTTATAGTTCCTTTATAGAGAACGCTAGGTTGTTGGGTTGAGGAGCTACCGTCCGTCCTCTAGAGCATCAATACTATGCCTAACAGGTCGACGGGTTACCCGCCCTTTTTCATGGTTTACAGTGCGGAGGCCGTGTTTCCAAGCGACATACGTCATGACTCGCCGCGGGTGGCGGCTTATGTGGAAGTTGACAATGAGACGACATGTCAAGATGCGTTGGATGCTCTGGACGAAGCGCACGATTTCACATCAGTTCGGTCGGTGATTTATCAACAAGACCTTTGTCGCTACCATAACCGCAAGGTCAAGACTCGGACCTTTCAAGAAGGCGACTTATTGTTGCGTTTGATTCAAGATCAGATGGATGTGCACAACTTATCTCCCCATGGGAAGAACCTTTCATGGTTAGCAGGAATCTAAACAATGGGTCATATTATCTCATTGACGTACGGGACGAGTCGCGTACCTCCGGACAGGAGAGTCACCGGCCGTGGAACATCGCTCATCTACGGCCCTACTATACTTGAGTCATCGACTCCCATCTTTGTACGTCATGGTATTTATATTTCTCATATAATAAAGTTGGCATCCCTGCAAGACAGGGCCTCTGCCGTTTTCCTTTTTGCATTACAGATTTGTGCAAAAGATGTGCACTTCTACATGGTTACTTGGGGGCTTCCAACCCGCCGGGTTTAGCTTGCTCACCCTTTTGACCGGCTCTTCAACCCAAGTAGCACCATTGTACGGCGGCTTATGGACGGCAGCCCATAAGATGGCGACTACCTGTTGGCGGTCCACAAGATGGCGATTTACAAGTTGGCGGTCCACGCGATGGCGGCGTGTAAGATGGTGTAAAACGTTGACTCTGTCAACAAGGTCGTTTGGGGGCATTCAACCTTCTGGGTCAAGCTTCAACCCTCTCGATCGGCTCTTCAGCCACCGTAAGGCGGGTCACGAACCCAAAACATTGACTCCGTCAACAAGTTCGTTTGGGGGCTTTCAACCTTCCGGGTTAAGCTTCAACCCTCTTGATTGGCTCTTAAGCCACCGTAAGGCGGGTCGCGGACCGAAAACGTTGACTCCGTCAACAAGTTTGTTTGGGGGCTTTCAACCTTCCGGGTTAAGCTTCAACCCTCTCGAATCGATTCTTGAGCCACCGTAAGACGGGTCGTGTACCCAAAACGTTGACTCCGTCAACAAGGTCAGGAAGGGGTGAAGGTCGCCCCCCTCTTGATCTGCAAGGTCGAGTTATACCTGCCTGTACACATCTGCCGCTCTGCCAAGGGTGCAACGAGCTATCAACTCACCCCCTATGAGGGCCTCATACAGCGGCGAGGGAAACTCTCTCATCTGCTACGTACTCTCCGCCAAGTGGCCTGTCGTACTATTAAGGTTCAATAGATGGATTTATGTCACGTGAGAAGTAGCTTATGAGCCTGGGGCACTCACCCCGCTACCAATTCTGGTCTGTTGCACCCTTAACAGTTAACCTCGCTTAGAGACCCTGAGCTGTTCAAGATTGGTGGTCACTCCATTAGAGACCCCGCACTATTAGGCAGTTCAAAGTAATAGTTCCCCCAGAAGGGCCAGCAATAAGTTTTTGAAAAATGAAAAAGGGAAATCAAGAACATCATACATTGCATCATAAATTGCATCACATATTGCATCATACATTGCATACATATTATAAGCCGGATCAGAGGAAGATTATGGAAGAAGAGGCAATGATATGCAGATATTAAACATCTTCGGGTTATGCTTTTTCAAGCCGCCCATACAAACATCGCAGGATATGTTTTGTTTTGTTTTTTGTAGGCTTTATCTCTAAAATATGAGTCGCTATTAAGACATCATAGAAAGATTGCAAGATATATTACAAAGCTCTCCAAGAGCTCAAAAGACATAGGACTTAAAGTTTTGCATACACTTCTTCATTTCAACGGTTCAAATGACTGGGTTACATTCAGTTGAGAGCAACAAAAATTTAACTGGCTGGCGGGTCATCTTGCGCCGGGTCTTCGGGATCTTCGATCTGAAGATTATCCACATCCTAGTTGCAGTTTAATAAGGCTTCGAATTGAGCATCGTCGAAAAGTGGATACGGATCAACATCAGGGGCAAAGAGAGGCTTACGACGTGTAGGTATTAAATCCCTGGCTTCAAAGGTCGGGCAGCGCAGCCGTTGGTTGTTCTCATCATAAGCCGCCTGATAAGGAGTTAGATCCGTCTCATCAACCAGTATGGAGGCAAGCCTCCTGGAGGCCTTAATGCATTTGGTGTAATTCGCTTCAGTAAAATCTGAATCGTCATCCTTCTTAGAGGGGAAGCCATTCATCATTTCTTCAGCGGTTAACTCAGGAGCAAATGCCAGGGACCGGCTCAGCATAGCTATGGCCCCTCTCCTGGCGGCTGATCGCCTTATTTCATCCACTTGCTTGGGTAAAGTTGATAAGGTTTCTATGACACCCTTCATAAATTTGGGGACATACTTGGCCGTCATCATGGCCTTGATGGTACAGAGGGCTCCACTATAGAGTTGCTCAGTCAAAGTATAGGCTGCCTTCAATTTCATCAGATTATCAAAGGATAGCTGGTGGCTCCTCTTGCCTGCAAGAAAAAAGGTCAAAGTTATAAGCCGCCTGGATGGTATTTCTTTCATAAGGAGATTTTTAAGCTGTACGTGCTTACCGAAGATAGCGACAGTCATCTTGGATATGTGGTCTTTGAGAGTCTTCAGCTCTACTGATGCAAGTTTTAGCTGTTCCTCGGTATCAATGGCACGCTTGGACAAAGCAACTTGTTCAGATTCGTCAGTCTTCTTATATGTGGTAAAATCGACCTGGAGTTTCTCAAGTTATTTGACAACCACCCGTAATTTCTCTTCTACGTCGGTTCGGGCATTTTGTTGCGTGGTCAGGTTTTCCCTTAAGCCGGCACATTCAGACTCGGCTGCATCTAGTGCCTCCTATATTACACAAGTGAAAGATTATAAAAATTAAGTTGCTAGGGTGGAGCTATTTTTTGATACAAGTCCCAAGCAAATTGCAAGCAATGTACTCTGCACTTGGGGGCTAATGTCTGTATTTTCGCTCCAAGTCTAAGGTGAAATTCTGGCTCATCATTGTCATGATACTCCGGACTTGGGGGCTACACCAGGCAAACTTCTCAAATATGAAAGATCCAGCTCATCATTGTCATGATATTTCGGACTTTGGGGCTACACTTGGATCTATGATTGAATATAAAGTACCAGCTTATATGCAATTTAACCCGTTACTTGGGGGTTTCAGGTTAAGTTCTACATAGCATGTCAAAGGTTTGAAAGACCCGGTCCATTATTTGCAATATTAACCCAGTTCTTGGGGGCTATGTACGAATATAAGAGAAATGCAGAAGATGAAAGATACCTCATATTTCTTCTTCATCAAACCAACAAGTTTGGTCTCCATGTTGCGACTGGCAGAAAGTCGATTCGTATAACCGGCATGCAGGTCATCTGCAGTCATCTTCTCCAAGACGGGGAACTCGAAGCTAAGCTTCTTTGGAGAGCAAGTATCGATCTTGCTGGAATGTCTTGCCAATGTATGATGTGTTGGGGACAGATAACCCGTCCCGGTGATGGTAACATTCGGGAGAGACGAGTCATCGGCGGTAGGATTGGGCGGCTTAGGATCAGCCGCTGGACTTTTGGAAGCCGCCATATGATGACCTGCCAATTCTGAGGGCGGGGGAGAGCGCTCAGGTGCTTCCTTGTTAGTGTCAGAAGGTTCGGAATGAGGGGAGAGAGTTGGCTCAGCAGGATCCGACTGTTGAGTGGTAGGAGCGATGATAGACCCGCCTGTTTTCCTACGTTTGGCCTGCGCCCTGAAAGAGCAAAGAGTCAGCACACAGTGCAAAGGTAATACAGGTAATGTACACACGACAGGGTGAAAGCATACTCTGGGTTGATCTTCATGGGAGGAAGTTTGGAGGCAGTCGAGTCGCTAGAAGAAGGAGGTGACTCCTACAAATTAAGTCAATAAAACACAATAGTAAGCCAACATTACAGAAATATAAGACATATATTGGGTTCCTGATAAGTACCTCAGCGGGACGTTTCCATGGTGCCGGGGAGTTGGGTAAGGCGGCCATAAGATCCCCAGAGCCAGTGCTCCGGGTCTGACGCCGAGACTCGTGATGTTGTTTTTTAAAGGAAAAATTCAGGATCTAAGTAAGCGAGAGGATTTGAAAAAGGAACTTATCGGATGACCCGCTGTATCTTCTCTTGTAGTAAGATTTCTGAGTCGGAAGAAAGATAAGTTACCTTAGGGGCGTTGGCATGGCTCGTCTGTGTCTCCTCCTGTGTATAGTCATTGTCAATAAGTTGCATAAAAAGACGGCCAAGGGAGTCAAGGTCTACCTCTGAGTCATCAAGTTCAAGCAGATTTTGATCCGATGTTTTTGTCTTGCGGCCACGGATGTTACCCGCCTGAGGCCTCTTGTTCATGGGAGGAGTATATTTTTTCTTCCATAAGCTGGAGATGGCCTATAGGTGAAGCCGCCAAAAGATTTAAAGGTTGCTGTATAGATAAAGTCAAGACAGAGAGAAAGCAAATTTGAAAGCCGTCCTTATGTCTGGAGCTGGATTTGCGACGCAGAAGGGTCTTAGCCCGACTATACGGCAAGCCTCTTGGGATTCGCGGGTAAGTCCTTTGATAGCAGAGATAATGTTTTCTTCTATCAAGGGTGTGTGGTTGAAGCAAAGAGGATCATTCACGTCGCGTGTGTATTCACACATAAGCCGGTCGCACCGGTTTAGTTGTAAGACTTTCCATGAAATCCAACAACGGGTTAAGTCAACTCCCGTCAACCCGTTCGCCAAAAGGGCCTTGATTTTGGCAAAAGCCGGAGCATACTTTGCTCGTTTTGTAGCCGACATCCGATCCGAAAGCTCAATAGAGGTGCAGAGCCGGGTAGGACGATAACTCGACAATGGATTTTCTCCCTCTGGAGAGGTGTCTCTACAGTAGAACCAATTTTTGTTCCAGTCTTTGGGATGCCTTGGCATTTGGACCACCGAGTAAACCAGATCTCTTTGTCTTTGGATAGAGACTCCACCGAGCTTCAAGCTTGGACCGGCTGCTACTTCCGTTTGGCGGTTGACATAGAAGAAATCGCGAAAGAGGTCGATAGACGGCTCTTCTTGCAAGTAAACCTCACACACGACTTGAAAGTTGCATAGGTTGGAGACCGAATTTGGGGCAATGTCTTGAGGTGCAGTTTAAAGAAATGGAGGACATCTCGGAAGAATTTTGATCCAGGCGGGCTGAAACCACACATAAGATGGTCGGCGAAGATAACAATTTCTCCCTCTTTTGGGGTGGGTTTCTTCTGTGACCCAGGAACCCGCCAGTGAATGATATCCTGAGTCGATAATGTTCCTGTCTCTATGAAATCCAATAAAAACTGCTCGGTGATTCCAGAGCCGACCCAATCACAGGATGCAGATGCTCGATACATGATGGCAGGTCAAACTGTGAAAGGGGCAGGGCATGGCGGGCCAAAAAGCGACCAGACAACCAAGACGACTGATGAAATTAAAGTGTGATGTTAAGCCGCTGTTACAGTTTATCGGAAGAGCCGGTGATATGATGGCGGGTTAAATGAGCAATGCCATGCTATAAATATTACTAAGGACATACAAACAAGTTTCACATATTCTACCGTGATTACAAGATCTACGGGCAGTAAAAAATCAAATTTATTCCAACCCCCAAAAAGGGGCCGCGGAAGAATAGGTAGTTGGCGCAAGAAGAGGAGCGGTATATGGATCTAAGATAAGATGTAGTTGGATTTACATGAATGACTGAAGTGGATTAAACAATATTTCGAGAAGTAGAAGGTTATTTATCGGTCTGCATTGCAAGGACGATTGGATGAACAAGCGAAGCCCGATAATGGAGGTCCGACGAACACAAAGGGTCTCAAGGGAAGTGATTACATGTCAGGCAGGAGATGATGGGGGTACCGTGCAGATGCGGTCGACGTGGGCGGAAATCTGGACTATTCAGGTTGATGCAGTGTCCAAGACTGGTGATGACGACGAGGTCCCGCCGGCGTGATGGAGCTCAGGAAGCGTGGGCGTCGGAAGGAGGAAGAAGAAGGGTGGCGGTGGAGAAAAGGAAAAGACCTTTCCCTCTTGACCCTATTTAAGGAGATGGGAGACCAAACGGGGCGCGTGGGAATCGAGGGATGAAATGATAATTGACCGAGACAGATGCCTCAATTTTCGGGCCGACAATTTAATTAGAGGATCTACTGCATACGTCATAGAATCTTTTCGGCATATCTGAAGGTGACGTCATGGCGGGTTATGTGTTCTTTTTCAGCTGATAAGGATGTGAGAGTCGATGCTGGATAAGGTGAAGATTGACATGAGTGATCTCAAATCTATCTGGGGCCTAATGTTGGGGATATAACCCCGTGGTAAGACCCGTCCAGGAGGGGCTGAGTCATACCTGGCGGCTCGATATCATATGGGCTGGAAGAGGAAGATTGGGCTGCATAGCGGTTCACCAGATGGGCTGAGACGAAGGCCCAGAGACGGTAAGAAGACATGAGACCCGGACGGGTTGAGCCACCCGGAGACAGCCTGCTAGAATAGGCAAGGCGGCTTAGAGACGAAGTGAGACATGTTATAAAAGTCGGTTTGAGACTTGTGTAACCCAGGGTCTTGACCTCCTATATAAAGGTGAGACCCCGGGACGTCTTAGATAGAAAACCAATCAATCAAGAGCTAGGTCAAGCGAATACTCTCCCTTGTAATCGATATTCCAATCAATACACACAAAGCAGGACATAGGCTTTTACCTCCTCTCGAGGGGCCGAACCTGGGTAAATCCGTGTCTTTCGTCTCGACCAACCACTTTGAGTCCACCGCCTTAGCGATGGCCTCGAACCTAAGTCTTCTAACATCTCCCATGACAAAACCATGACAACTTCTCTCATGAGTATAGCGCACGGTGGGTGAACAAATTAATGTTTGGTAATTGATAGAAAATTGAATAGTCATGACGATATCCAAGGCAATGATCATTATATAGGCATCACGTCCAAGATAAGTAGACCGACTCCTGCCTGCATCTACCACTATTACTCCACACATTGACCGCTATCTAGCATTCATCTAGTGTATTAAGTTCATGGGAAAATGGAGTAATGTAATAAGAACGATGACATGGTGTAGACAAGATCTATTCATGTATGAATAGAACCCATCTTGTTATCCTTAATGACATCGATACATGCGTGTCTTGCGTCCCTTTCTGTCACTGGGAAAGAACACCGGAATACCGAATCCATCACAAAGCACCTCGTCCCATGGCAAGAAAAATCGATCTAGTTGGCCTAACTAAACCAAAGATTCGAAGAAGAAATACGAGGCTATAAGCAATCATGCAAATAAGATATCAAAGAAGATTCAAATAATATTCATGGATAGAAACTGATCATGAACTCAAAATTTATCGGATCCCAACAAACACACCACAAAAGTTTACATGAAATAGATCTCCAAGAGACCATTGTACTAAGAATCATAAGAGAGAGGAAGCCATCTTGCTATTGCCTACGGACCCGTAGGTCTATGGTGGACTACTCACGCATCATCGGAGAGCCACCTATGATGAAGATGAACCCCTCCGTGGTGGTGTCTAGATTGGATCGCGAGGTTCTGGAACTTGCGGTGGCTCGAATTGTGTTTCGTCGACTCCCTTTGGGTTTTTGGATTTTCTAGGAACTTATAGGCACGATAGTCGGTTGAGGGGGTGTCCGAGGGCCTCAACACCCACCAGGTCGCGCCAGGGGGCGTCTGGCGCGCCCTGGTGGGTGCTGGCCACCCTGGGCCCCCTCTTCTGATGTTCGGCACGTCTGCTTTCTTCTGGTCCGTAAAAAATCCACAAAAATCCCCGCAGCATTTTGCCTCCGTTTGTTACTGATTTTCTGCAAAGTAAAAAACAACAAAAATAACAACTGGCACTTTGGTACTATATCAATAGGTTAGTCCCAAAAAATGATATAAAGTTGTAATAAAATGATTGTACAACATCCAAGAATGATAATATAACAGCATGGAACAAACACAAATTATAGATACATTGGAGATGTATCATCACCTTAAACCCTCATAGTCTTTTTGCCGAAATAGTCAGGAGATAAGTACAGTCACCCTTATCCAAAGATGCCACCGAGGCGCCAGATAGTCGTCATCAACCAAGGCCTTCGGCCCCCATTGAATCTGAAGCGGGAGTCCCTGTTGTGGATCAGCTCCCTGAAGATTCCGAGGGAGTCTCAATTACCAATTCCTATTGAAAGTGCAATGAACCACCGCCGGCAAAAAGAATCATTGCGCCACCCAGCGTTTTGTGATCAAGAGTTTAATGCTCTTAGTTCGGTGGACGCACACCTTGGAGCTGCCCGAGCAGGACTCAAGGGAGCTGCCAGACTAAGTCCTAACCCAGTAGCTCCTGAGCCTTAATTTGGTCAGGACGGCCGAGTTAAGGGTTTAAATACTGTTTTGCTACTATATAGGATTTATAGCAGCAAAACGATAAGTTGTCCAAGGACCTCGAGTCGAGCCAGGCTGATTTGCAAGCTATCAAGGCCGAACTGGGGGAGGTGAAAACATTCCCAGAGAGGCACACAGTAAGTAAAAAAGGTGTTATTATGTGCCAAAATTTTTGAGACATCCTTTCTAATGAAGGATGCACACAAGGCAGATATAAAATTGCTTGGCTTCTTTAAGAAGCCCCCAGGTCTTACCGTGTAGGACACTTTATTTGAATGTATGCCGATGAATAACTTAACGTAGTTCGGTAGAGCCGAACATAGCCTGGGAAATTCTAGACAATCCTATAAAAGTAAACAAGGAAATGTAGAAAGGAAAAAATTCAAGTGTTTTTAAGAGAAGGTAACAACACCAGTCTAGTCGTAGAAGCGCCGAAGGTGAGCTGCGTTCCATGGGTTTGGTTCGAGGCGATTGTCATGTGGGTTGCGGAGGTGATAAGCTCCTCCTATCAATAATTCATCAATTATGAAAGGTCCCTCCCACTTGGGGTTGAGTTTATGTTTCTGATTCTCTGGGAGTCGTAATATAAGTGCGCCCACATTATATGCCTTCGCTTGAACCTCCCTGCTTTGGTATCGTGGAGCTTGCTATTGATAAAAGGCAGATCGAGCTCGAGCTATATCGCGTTGTCCCTCCAGGGCATCTAGGTTGTCCTACCGTTCTAGTTCGACCTCTTTTTCTTCGTGCATGCGCACCCTAGGAGCATGATGGATGGTGTCACACGGGAGGCCAGCTTCTGCCCCATATACCATGAAAAACGGCGTATACCCCGTTGATCAATTTCGGAGTGGTGCGCAAATCCCATAGTACGGAGTCAAGCTCCTCCACCCAATAACAGTCACAATCCTGAAGAGATCGGACCAGACGAGGTTTGATACCACTCATAATGAGGCCGTTGTCCCGTTCGACTTAACCATTGGTCTGCGGATGATACACCATGGCGTAGTCGAGCTTGATGCCCAAGTTAGCGCACCGGTCCTTTACTTCCTCGGTGGTGAAGTTGGATCCGTTGTTACTCATTATGTTGTGTGGGACACCATAACGGTGCACCATGCCAGATATAAAGTCGATGACCGGTCCGGATTTAGTTGAACTTACTGGTTTTGCTTCGATTCATTTGGTGAACTTGTCGACCATAAACAAAAGGTATTGCTTTTTCTTGGTCCCCCTTTTAAGTGGTCCGACCATATCCAGACCCCAGACGGCGAAAGGCCAGGTGATCGGAATTGTCGAAGAGCCGTTAGGGGCATGTGGCTTTGATTTGCAAAGAGCCGACATCCCACAGAATGTTGGATGAGTGTATGGGAGCTCGAGCGGTGGGCCAGAAGAACCTGGCTCAAAAGGCCTTTCTTACTAGGGCCCACGCCACTGCGTGTTGACCACCCATACCTGCGTGCACCTCGGCCAAAAGCTACCTCCCTTCTTCCTGTGAGATGCACCATTAGAGGACCCTAGTAGTGCTTTTCTTATATAATTCACACTCATGGACCTTGTAGGCTTTTGATCAACGGATTATGCATCTTGCCTCAGTATTGTCGTTGAGGAGTTCTTTACGTAGAAGGTAAGCAAGGAAGGGATCGGTCCATGGTGTGTGATTATTGCCATGACCTCGTGAGCCGAAGGTGTTTCTTCAATGGCGGAACCGCTGATTATTTGCCCATTTGGTTTGACCATGGGAGAAACAACCTGTTCTGCACCATTAGTTCCTACGCTCGTGTTCTCATCCTACTATACCACAGATGGCTTGAAGAGCCTCTCTAGGAATGTGTTCCTGGGGACAGGGTCGTGCTTGCCGCCCAGGCGGGCGAGGACGTCAGCAACTTGATTGCTGTCTCTGGAGACGTGGTGGAATTCTAGCCCCTCAAACCATTTCTGTATGCTGCCATTTTTGGATTTTTGGCATCGAATTTGCCGTTGATTTGTGAGATGGCGAGTTTGGAGCCCCTAGCACCTCGAGTCATTGTATACCCATTGATGTTGCCATCCGAAGTTAGTGCAATAGTGCCTCGTATTCGTTCGTGTTGTTTGAGTCTGCTTATATGATCTGTAGTACGTATCGGATGTTGTCCCCGGTGGGGGATGTGAGGATAACTCCATCCCCCAGTTCGACAAGAGTTTTGGACCCATCAAACTACATAGTCCAATGGGCATATGTACTGTTCTCTTTGGGGAGCTCGGCCTCCATCCATTCGGCAAGAAAGTCAGCCAACACTTGAGATTTGATAGCTTGTCGTGGCTTGTAAGTGATTTCGAACGGAAGGAGTTCGATGTCCCATTTAGCTATGCGGCCGGTGGCGTCCCTATTGTTGAATATGTCATTGAGGGGTACCTCGGAAGTCACTATGACCGAACACTCTTAAAAACAGTGTTTGAGCTTGCGTGATGCCATAAACACTGTATATGCTATCTTCTGGTAGTGTGGGCGTCTACATTTGCACGGAGTGAGCACTTCGGATACATAGCAGACTTGCTTTTGTATCCAGAATTTGTGACCCTCGACCTCCCGCTCTACGACGAGGACCGCACTGACCACTTGATTGGTGGTTGGGATATACAATAACATCGGTTCACCAGCGCAAGGTGCTGCTAGTGTGGGGTTGCTGGCTAGTAGTGTGTCAATTTCCTCTAGTGCGTCCGCTACTTCGTCGGTCCACTCAAAGTTTTTGGTCCGTTTCATCAGCCTGTAGAGTGGTAGAGCTTTTTCGCTGAGGCGGGAGATAAAGCTACTCAAAGCCGCCACACAGCCCGCCAGCCTTTGAACGTGCTTTAGCTCCGTAGGGACCACGAGTTGGGATAAGTCTTGGATGTTAGAGGAATTAGCCTCTATTCCACTTTGCGAGATAATGAATCTAAGAAGTTTACCCGCGGGCACTCTAAAGACACATTTGTCCGGATTAAGCCATCTGCCATATTCTCGTAGACTAGCAAAGGTTTCTCTGAGGTCGTCTACCAGCTGGATGACGTGTTTGCTCTTGATGACCACGTCGTACACGTACGCCTCGACTGTTTTGCCAATTTTCTTCGCCAAACACATCTGGATCATGCGTTGGTATGTGGCGCCTGCATTTTTTTAACCCAAAGGGCATTTTGTTAAAGCAGAATGGCCCATAGGGGTGATGAAGGCGGTTGCAGCTTGATCGAACTCCTTCATTTTAATTTGATGGTATCCGAAGTAAGCGTCAAGGAAGCATAGTGAGTCGTGTCCAACAGTTGTGTCGATGATCTGGTCTATAGGGGGTAAGGGAAAAGGATCCTTGGGGCAGGCTTTATTAAGGTCTTTGAAGTCGATGCACATCCGCCAATATTTGTCCTTGTTTGGCACCATGACCAGATTTTCTGACCACTCGGGATGTTTGATTTCTCTAATGAATTTGGCTTCGAGTAATTTGGCAAGTTCCTCGCCCATAGATTGACGCTTTGGTTCAGAAAATCGGTGTAAAAACTTTTTGACGGGCTTGAAGCCTGTGATTATGTTCAGGCCATGTTTCACCAACCGTCGTGGGATTCCCGGCATATCTAAGGTGTGCCAGGCAAATATGTCCTAATTTTCGCGTAGGAATGTGCGCGGTGCTTCGTCAACCGCAGGGTCCAGCTAGGCTCTGATGGACACTGTTTTATTGGGGTCCATTGGATGAACCTGAAATTTGGTGATCTCCTCTGCGGGTTTAAAGGATGTGGATTTTGGCCTTTTGCCGAGGACCACATCATCCTTGTCCACTATAGAGCGGAGCGTAGTAAGTTCTTCTGCAGAGGGAGTCTCATCTAGTACCTTGAGGGATAGTGGTGTTGTTTTATTTTCAGCTTGGAGGGATCTATTGCGGTAAATTATAATTGTGATCACAACGTTGGCCCCTCGCATTTTGAGCTTCATATCGCATAATGTGGTATGGCCTGAAATCTTGTGAAGGTGTGGCGTCCTAATAGAGCATGATAGCCACTATGAAATGGCACAATATGGAAAAGAAGTTCTTCGGATTTGTAGTTCTCGGGTGTGCCGAATGCTACAACGAGTGTAACTCGTCCGGTATAACATGCTTCTTTCCCAGGGACAATTCCTCGAAAGGTTGTGTTGCTTTGTTCGATGCGAGATCTATCGAATTGTATTTTGTCAAAGGTACCCTCGTAAATGAGGTTTAGATTGCTGCCACCATCCATAAGCACGTTGTTCAGCCTGAAGCCATCGACTATGGGGTTTAGGACCAGGACGGCAGGTGTTCGGTTTGTGCGGGCTATGGTTGGTCAGCCTTGCCGAAAGTAATTGGCGTGTCTGTCCATGAGTTCGCTGCTGCCACGAGGTGAATTTGGTGGAGTTCTTGAAGAGCTCTTTTTCTTTGGTTTTTGGAGGAAAACGTTACGTAGATCGTGAGGATCTTTGTATTGTATTCGGGTGGCCAAAATGTTGTATAAATGCTTGGAAACATCAAGATAACAAATAGTAAACAATGACAAAAATGTTGTATAAATGCTTGGAAACAAGGCCTACGGTCCATACTTTCACTAGTGAAATTTCTCTCAACAGTAATGACATAGTTGAATCATATGTAAATACCTCTCGTGCGACAAAGAGTTCACTCCAAAGTCACAAATATCGGAGAACTAACAAAGAAATTATTGTAGGGTACGAAACCACCTCAAAGTTATCTTTTCTGATCAATCTTATGAGCTATCCCTATAAGTGTCACAAAAAACCCTAGAGTTCGTACTAAAATAACACCTTAAGATACACATCAACAAAAACCCTAGTGTCACCTAGATACTCTGATGTCACCACAACTACCCATGGGCTTGATTATACGATATGCATCACATAATTTCAGATTCATCATGTTCAATCCAACACAAAGAACTTCAAGGAGTGCCCCAAAGATTCTACTTGAAAGTCAAGACAAAAACGTGTGCCAACTGACACGTCTCCAACGTATCTATAATTTACGAAGTATTCATGCCATGTTTACAATAATTCTATATGATTTTGGTATGATTTTATTAGAATTAACCCGGACTAACGCTGTTTTCAGCAGAACTACCATGGTGTCGTTTTTTGTGCAGAAATACAAGTTCTCAGAATGGGCTGAAAATTAGTATGATTTTTTCTGGACCATAAGAGACCCCTGAAGCATTGGAGTTGGGACACAAGAGCTACAAGGAGGTCACAAGCCTGCTAGGCGCGACCAACCCCCTGGCCACGCCTAGCAGGCTTGTCACCGTCTCGTGGCACCTCTTGACATGAGATCGACGCCAAAAAATCCTATAAATATAGAAACCTCCGAAAAGAAACCTAGATCAGGAGTTCCGCTGCCGCAAGCCTCCAAAGCCACGAAAAACAAATCGGGAGCCCGTCCGGTACCCTGCCGGAGGGGGAAACCATCACCGGAGGCCATCTTCATCATCCCGGCACTCTCCATGACGAGGAGGGAGTAGTACACCCTCGGGGCTGACGGCATGTAGCATTAGCTATGTGTTTGATATCTCTCTCTATTGTGTTCTTGAGATGGCACGATCTTGATGTACCGCGAGCTTTATTCATATAGATGAATCATATGGAGTTTTCTGCTCTCTATCTTGTTGTGATGAATTGAGTTTTCCCTTTGAAGTTTTCTTATCGTATTGAGTCTTTAAGGATTTGAGAACACTTGGTGTTTGTCTTGTGATGGGATATCCGTGGTGACAATGTGATGATCTATTGATCCACTTGATGTATTTTTTGGTGATCAACTTGCAGGTTCCGTGACCTTAGGAAGGGGTTGGCACACATTTTTGGCTTGAATTTCCGGTAGAAACTTTGGGGCACTCTTTGAAGTTCTTTGTGTTGGATTGAACATGATGAATCTGAAATTATGTGATGCATATCGTATAATCAAGCCCATGTGTACTTGTGGTCACATTGAAGTATTCTAGGTAACATTAGGGTTTTGGTTGATGTGTATCTTAAGGTGTTATTTTAGTACGAACTCTAGGGCTGTTTGTGACACTTATAGGGATAGCTCATAAGATTGATCGGAAAAGATAACTTTGAGGTGGTTTCGTTCCCTACAATAATTTCTTCGTTAGTTCTCTGCTATTTGTGACTTTGGAGTGACTCTTTGCCTCACGAGAGGTATTTACATATGATTCAACTATGTTAGTAATATTGAGAGAAATTGCACTAGTGAAGGTATAAACCCTAGGCCTTGTTTCTAAGCATTACAATATCGTTTTGCTCACTTTTGTTATTTGTTACCTTGCAGTTTTGAAATTTTCAGATTACAAAAACCTATATCTACCATCCATATTGCACTTGTATCACCATCTCTTCGCCAAACTAGTGCACCTATACAATTTGCCATCGTATTGGGTCTGTTGGGGACATAAGAGATTTCTTGTATTTGATTGCAGGGTTGTTTGAGAGAGACCATCTTCATCCTACACCTACCACGGATTGATAAACCTTAGGTCATCCACTTGAGGGGAAATTGCCACTGTTCTACAAAACTCTGCGCTTGGAGGCCCAACACGAGTCTACAATAAGAAGGTTGTGTAGTAGATATCAAGCTCTTTTCTAGCGCCGTTGCCAGGGAGGTGAGTGCTTGAAGGTATATCTTTAGATCTGGCAATCAAATCTTTTAGTTTCTTGTTTTTCACTAGATTGGTTTTATAAAATAAAACTACAAAAAAATGGAATTGAGGTTGCCTCATATGCTTCATCTTTTTAATGTCTTTCGTGAAAATGATGGAAAGGAAAATTGTGCTCAAGTGTTAGAAGAAGAAATTATTAAAATGTTTGGTACTAAATATTTGAGTAATGAGCATGATTTCAATATTTTTAGTATGAATTCTCTGAATATTCATGATGCTAATGATATTCAAAGCCACAGGCTTGGGGATGCTATGTTTGATGAAGAAGATATTTTTAGTCCCCCAAGTTTTGATGAGCAAAACTATTATGATTATGACAGGCCTCCTATCTATGATGATTATTGTGATCACACGTATGCTATAAAGAGTAATGTTAACCATGAAACTTGTCATCATGATTTTAATATTCAAAGTGGTTATGTCAATCAAGTATCTCATGATAGTTATTTTGTTGAGTTTGCTGCCACTATTATGAAAGAAAAGCAAATTTCTTATGTGGAGAGTGACAAAATTTCTAAGCTTGTGGATGATGAAGATAATGATTTATGTGCTGGTTATATTGTGGAATTCCTTCATGATGCCACTGAAAATTACTTTGATGGAGGAACATATGCTTTTAGGAATTTCAATAATATCAAGTTTCCTCTCTATGTGGTCAAAGTTTTGAAGTTATGTTTGTTTTGCCTTCCTATGCTAGTTGATTCTTTTTCCCATAAATTGTTTGATCACCAAATCCCTATGCATAGGAAGTGGGTTATACTTAAATGTGCTTGTCATGAGATTGATGATGCTCTTTTGCATGTTTCAATTATTATTCCTATACAAGCATCATCGAAATCATCATGCCTAGCTAAAAGACATTAAAGAAAAGCGCTTGTTGGGAGACAACCCAACACTTTTACTTTATGTTTTGATGTGTTCACATGATTAAGATACTTTAGTAATCATGTTTTGTGTATTTTATTTCAATAAAGTGCCAAGTAAAGCCTTTGGGATAGTGTGGATACTTGCTTGTTTGATTCTGTGCGAAAACAGAAAGTTTTGTGTCCAGTATATGAATTATCCAATTTTACTGGAGCGTCAAACAATTCGGAAAGTTTTACACAAAATTTATATGCAAATTCCTTGAGTTTTCATAAATTTTCAGAATTTTTAGAGTTAGGTAAGTATGGTGATCATTCAGATCTTTACAGACTTTTCTGTTTTTGACAAATTCTGTTTTGATGCGTAGTTTGCTTGTTTCAAGTGTTCCTATAGCTTATATTGAGTAATATAAATTGTGGGAATTATGGAATACAGTAGGTATCATGTGGGAATAATTATGAATCTTGTCTTGACATTACCTAAGTGAATGATTTATCTTTACTACACTAACCCTTCTCACGAAGTTCCGTTAAGTTTTGTGTGATTGAAGTTTTTAAGTTTTGGGTGAGACACCGATATGAGGAGAATAAGGAGTGACAAGAAACTAAGATTGGGGATGCCCAAGGCACCCCCAAGGTAATATTCAAGGAAGACTCAAGTGTCTAAGCTTGAGGATGCCCCGGAAGGCATCCCCTCTTTTTCGTCTTCAACACTATCGATATATCTTACCTGTAGCTATATTTTTATTCGTCACATAATATGAGTTTTGGTTGGAGCGCCATTATATTTTTTTTCTCTATTAGGTGTTATTTATAATCTTTTTTCAATAAAAAGTTCCAAGAATTTCCTTTAGGATGCTTGAATTGCATGTTTGATGTGTGCTGCGTAAAAACATAAACTTCTGCTGTAGTGTTTGATTTTTCATATTTTACTGGAGTGTGGAAAGTTTATGAAATTTTACACAACGTTATAATATAAATACCTTAGCATGTCCTAAGTTTTCAGAACTTTTTGAGTAACATAGGTACACTATTATAATACATTGCTACAGACTGTTCTGTTTGGACAGATTGCTCTCATAGGTTTGTTTTCTACTTGTCCTATAGTTTCCATAGCCTATACTGGTAATATAAATTTTGGAAATGATAGTATACAATACCTAGTGTTTTAAAATTATTGTGAAACTTGTCTTGGCAGTAAATAAAGAGTTAATTATTATTATGTGTACTAAACTATGTCACGAGTTCTTTTCGAGTTTTGTGTGGATGAAGTTTTTGAGAATAGGTGAAACCATGATACAAGAGGATTGAAAAAGATACAAAATCTCAAGCTTGGGGATTTCCAAGGCACCCCAAGTAAATATTTCAATAAGTCTCAAGCATCTAAGCTTGGGGAAGCTACGCATCCCATCTTTCTTTATCAACAATTATCAATTAGCCTATGTTGAGCCTAAATTTCAATTCGTTCCCATGATGCGTGCTATTTTTGGAGTGCTATTTTTGTTTTTATTGCTACTTAAATAAAATACTTATATCTTAAAATCTTTATTGAGAGAGAGAAAAAGTCCTCACATAGCTACTTAATTTTTTGACTACTCATTGATCTTCACATATATGTTTTGGAGTAATTTTGTCATTTACTCTCGTGCTTCACTTATATCCTATGAGTAAATGGTTGAATGAATTGAATATCATAAATCAAAAATTATATATGTTATATATGCTTATCCCATGGGGAGTAATGACTTCACATATAATAAGTATAGGTGGTAAAATTTATTGAAAGTTAGCAAACACCGCATTGGTCACTTGAACAATTCATGAAAGAATATTGATGGAAGAGAGATTTCACATACAAATATACTATCTTGGACATCTTATATGATTGTGAATACCCATTAATTATTTTCAAACATGAGCAAATTAGTTGAAGTTGGACAAGGAAGACAACGTAATGAGTTATGCTTGGGTATATTTGTATAGAAGTTATATTGTTATGGATCCTCCAACATGTGGTGCTTGCTTCCACCTCTTAGCCAAAACTTCCGCACCAAGTAGAAATACTACTTGTGCATCCAAACACCCTTAAACCCAAAGTTTTTCCATATGAGTCCACCATACCTACCCATATACGGTATTTACGTGTCGTCCCAAGTAAATTTGCATGTGCAAAACTCTAAACCTTCAAGTAATTTTCTGTTTTGTATGCTCGAATCGCTCATATAGTAACTAGGGGCTGTCATTATCTTCCATGCTAGGTGGGTTATTCTCACGATATGTGTTGATTCACGATCATTCACGGGAAAGTGTCTGGTAATAGGGATTCCCAGTCCCAAAATAAAAAAATTGTAAATAATTAAACAAAACTCCCCTAGGAATGTTGTTGGTATGGACGGTACCCATGGATTCGGTTTGCCATGGAGTGTGATTGATTGGTGGAGGGGGAGTAAAAACTGTACCATTCTATTTGGTAACTGCCTATAATGAATCTAGCATGGAAGATATCGAGATCTCTCGGTTGTTATGGTGACAATGAAAGCATACCGCTCAAAATTATTATTCTTCTATGTTTTAAAAGTTCGAGCTCTGGCACCTCTGCAAATCAAAGCTTCCCTCTACGAAGGGCCTATCTTTTACTTTCATGTACTTACCTTTATGCAAGAGTCATGGTGATCTTCACCACTTCCTATATTTCACCTTTTTATCTTGGCAAGCGTTATGTGTTGGGGAAAGATCCAAGCATATATGGCCATTCAAATATATTTGATCATGAATTATTATTGTTAACAATTATCTATATGATAGATAAGTTGGGAGGCGAAACTTTAAGCCCCTATCTTTCTTTGTGTTTGACGGATGCCATTTGCTCTAGAAATATGCTTTCAGCATTAGCAATCATGAAAGACTATATGATAGTTGAGTATGTGGAATTTGGTAAATCAAAGCTCTTACGTAGACCCTTCCTGAAAATAAGATGAATTGCAATTGTTTGGTGATTGAAAGCATAGTTTGTTAGTCTATACTTTAACATGTGGATAGCTTGTTATTTCATCATGAGAAGGTTTATGAGATGAGCTACAGTTTATGATATATAATGATGCTAGAAAAAGTGTTTGGAATTATCATTGATCAAACTTGTGCACTTGGTAGCATTCACACTTCATAAATTATTTCTTTTATCATTTACATACTCGAGGACGAGTAGGAATTAAGCTTGGGGATGCTGATACGTCTCCAACGTATCTATAATTTATGAATTATTCATGCCATGTTTACAATAATTCTATATGATTTTGGTATAATTTTATTAGAATTAACCCGGACTGACGCTGTTTTCAGCAGAACTACCATGTGTCGTTTTTTGTGCAGAAACAAAAGTTCTCGGAATGGGCTGAAAATTTAGTATGATTTTTTCTGGACCTAAAGAGACCCCCGAAGCATTCGAGTTGGGACAGAAGAGCCACAAGGAGGTCACAAGCCTGCCAGGCGTGGCCACTCCCTTGCCGTGCCTGGCAGGCTTGTCACCACCTCGTGGCACCTCTTGACATGAGATCGACGTAAAAAATTCCTATAAATATAGATATCTCCGAACAGGAACCTAGATCGGGAGTTCACCCGCCAAAAGCCTCCAGAGCTACGAAAAACCAATTGGGAGCCCGTTCCGCCACCCTGCCGGAGCGGGAAACCATCACCGGAGGCCATCTTCATCATCTCGACGCTCTCCATGATGAGGAGGGAGTACATCACCCTCGGGGCTGAGGGTATGTACCATTATCTATGTGTTTGATCTCTCTCTCTCTCGTGTTCTTGAGATGGCATGATCTTGATGTACCGCAAGCTTTATTGAGATGGCATAGATAGGGGCTTAAAGTTTCGCCTCCCAACTTATTTATCATATAGATAATTGTCAAAAATAATAATTCATGATCAAATATATTTGAATGGCCATATATGCTTAGATCTTTCCCCAACACATGACGCTTGCCAAGAGAAAAAGGCAAAATATAGGAAGTGGTGAAGATCACCATGACTCTTGCATAAAGGTAAGTACTAGAAATAAAAATATAGGCCCTTCGAAGAGGGAAGCATTGATTTGCAGAGGTGCCAGAGCTCGAGCTTGTAAAATAGAGATGAATAATAATTTTGGGCGATATGCTTTCATTGTCACCATAACAACCCAGAGATCTCAGTATTTTCCATGCTAGATACATTATAGGCGGTTCCCAAGTAGAATGGTAAAGTTTTTACTCCCCCTCCACCAATCAATCACACTCCACGGCGAGCCGAATCCACGGGTACCGTCCATACTAACAACATTCATGGGGGAGTTTTGCTTAATTATTTGCATTTTTTCCTTTGATTTCGGGACTGGGAGTCCCTATTACCAGCCACTTTCTCGTGAATGATAGTGAATCAACACATATCATGAGAATAACCCACCTAGAATGGAAGATACTGACAGCCCCTAGTTACTATATGAGCTATTCAGGCGTACAAAACAGAATATTATTTGAAGGTTTAGAGTTTGGCACATGCAAATTTACTTGGAACGGCAGGTAAATACCGCATATAGGTAGGTATGGTGGAATCATATGGAACAACTTTGGGTTTAAGGGTGTTTGGGTGCACAAGTTGTATTTCTACTTGGTGCGGAAGTTTTGGCTAGTATGAGGTGGAAGCAAGCACCACATGTTGGAGGATCCATAACAATATAACTTCTATACAAATATACCCAAGGATAACTCATTACGTTGTCTTGCTTGTCCAACTTGAACTAATTTGCTCAAGTTTGAGAATAATTAATGGGTAACCACAATCATAGAAGATGTCCAAGATAGTATATTTATATGTGAAATCTCTCTTCCTTCAATTTTCTTTCATGAATGGTTCAAATGACCAATGCGGTGTTTGCTAACTTTCAATAAATTTTATTGCCTATACTTCTCATACGTGAAGTCATTTCTCTCCATGGGATAAGCATATAAAACATATATAATTTCAGATTTGTGATATTCAATTCATTCAACCATTTACTCATAGGATATAAGTGAAGCACGAGAGTAAATGACAAAACTATTCCAAAACATATAAGTGAAGATCAATGAGTAGTCAAACAATTAAGTAGCTATGTGAGGACTTTGTCTCTCTCCCTCTCAATAAATATTTTCAGATCTTAGTATTATATTTAAACAGCAAGCAAAATAAAAATAGCACTCCAAGAATAGCACATATCATGTGGATAAATAAAAATTTAGGATCAACATAGGCTAACCGATAATTGTTGATGAAGAGAGGTGGGATGTGTAGCATCATCAAGCTTAGATGATTGATACTTCTTGAAATATTTACTTGGGGTGCCTTGGGAATCCCCAATCTTGAGCTTTTTTATCTCATTCATTCTTCTCATATCTTGGTTTCACCTATTCTCAAAAACTTCATCCACACAAAACTCGAAAAGAACTCGTGAGATAGGTTAGTACACATAAGTACAAATCAACAGTTCATGTACTGCCAAGACAAGTCTCACAATAAATTTTAAACATTAGTTACTTTATATTATCATTTCCACAATTTATATATACCAATATATGCTATGGAAACTATAGGATAAGTAGATAACAAAACTATGACAGCAATCTGTCGAAACAGAACAGTCTATAGAAATTTATTGTAACGTTCTACCTATATAAGTCAAAAAATTCTTAAAATTTAGGAAATTCTAAGGAATTTATATTAAAACACTTTGTAAAAATTTCAGAAACTTTGTACGTTCTAGTAAAATATGAAAATTAAAACACTATAGCAGAAGTTTCTGTTTTTACCCAACACATATCAAAACATGCAATGCAAGCATCCTTAGGCAATTCTTGGATCTTTTTATTGAAAAACAAGATAATAAACAACACCTAACAGAGAAAAAAAGATGTTCCAAGCAAAACTCATATTATGTGACGATTAAAAATATAGCCCCAAGTGAGATATACCGATAGTGTTGAAGACGAAAGAGGGGTTGCCTTCCGAGGCATCCCCAAGCTTAGACTCTTGAGTATTCCTTGAATATTACCTTGGGGGTGCCTTGGTAATCCCCAAGGTTAGGTTATTGTCACTCCTTATTCTCCTCATATCGGTGTCTCACCCAAAACTTGAAAACTTCAATCACACAAAACTTAACCGAACTTTGTGAGAAGGGTTAGTGTAATAAATAAAGATCATTCACTTAGGTACTGTAAAGACAAGATTCATAATTGTTCTAACATAATACCTACTGTATTCTATCATTCACATAATTTATACCACTAAATATAAGCTATGGAAACACTAAAACAAGCAAACTATGCATGCAAAACAGAATCTGTCAAAAACAGAACAGTCTGTAAAGATCTGAATGATCACCATACTTAACTAACTCTAAACATTCAGAAAAATTAGGTCATAACACATAATTCGCATATAAATGTTGTGTAAAAATTTCAGAATTTTTTGGCTCTCTAGTTAGATCATATAATTCATATACTGAACGCAAAACTTTCTGTTTTTGCACAGAATCAAACTAGCAAGTATCCACACTATCCCAAAGGCTTTACTTGGCACTTTATTGAAATAAAAGACACAGAACATGATTACTACAGTATCTTAATCATGTGAACACATAAAAACAGAAGGTAAAAGTGTTGGGTTGTCTCCCAACAAGCTCTTTTATTTCATGCCTTTTAGCTAGGCATGATGATTTCAATGATGCTCGTATAGGAATAATAATTGAAACATGCAAAAGAGCATAATGAATCTCATGACAAGAACATTTAAGTCTAACCCACTTTCTATGCATAGGGATTTTGTGAGAAAACAATTTATGGGAGCAAAAATCTACTAGCATAGGAAGGCAAAACAAGCAAAACTTCAAAACTTTGAACACATAGAGAGGAAACTTGGTATTATTGCAATTCCTACAAGCAGATGTTCCTCCCTCGTAATAATTTTCAGTAGTATCATGAAGGAATTCCACAATATAACTAGCACATAAAGCATTCTTTTCATGATCTACAAGCATAGAAAATTTATCACTCTCCACATAAGCAAACTTCTTCTCATTGATAATAGTAGGAGCAAACTCAACAAAATAACTATCATGTGACACTTGATTGACATAATCACTCTGAATATTAAAATCATGATGAGAAGTTTCATGGTTGTTTACTATTTATAGCATACGTGTCATCAGAATAATCATCTTAGATAGGAGGCATGTCATAATCATAATAGTTTTGCTCATCAAAACTTGGGGGACTAAAAATATCTTCTTCGTCAAACATAGCATCCCCAAGCTTGTGGCTTTGCACATCATTAGCATCATGAATATTCAGCGAATTCATACTAACAACATTGCAATCATGCTCATCACTCAAATATTTAGTGCCAAACATTTTAATAACTTCTTCTAACACTTGAGCACAATTTTCCTTTCCATCATTTTCACTGAAGACATTAAAAAGATGAAGCTTATGAGGAAACCTCAATTCTATTTTTTTGTAGTTTTATTTTATAAAACCAAACAAGTGAAAAACAAGAAACTAAAATAGTTGATTGCAAGATCTAAAGATATACCTTCAAGCACTCACCTCCCCGACAACAGTGCCAGAAAAAGGCTTGATGTCTACTACACAACCTTCTTCTTGTAGACTCATGTTGGGCCTCCAAGCGCAGAGTTTTGTAGGACAACGACAATTTTTCCTCAAGTGGATGACCTAAGGTTTATCAATCCGTGGGAGGTGTAGGATCAATGTGGTCTCTCTCAAACAGCCCTGCAATCAAATACAATAAATCTCTTGTGTCCCCAACACACTCAATACAATAGCAAATTGTATAGGTGCACTAGTTCAGCGAAGAGATGGTGATACAAGAGTAATATGGATGGTAGATATAGGTTTTTGTAATCTGAAAATATAAAAATAGCAAGGTAAAAAATAGTATACAGCGAGAAAATGTTGTATAAATGCTTGGAAACAAGGCCTAGGTCCATACTTTCACTAGTGCAATTTCTCTCAACAATAATGACATAGTTGAATCATATGTAAATACCTCTCGTGCGACAGAGAGTTCACTCCAAATTACAAATAGCGGAGAACTGACAAAGAAATTATTGTAGGGTACGAAACGACCTCAAAGTTATCTTTTCCGAGCAATCTTATGAGCTATTCCTATAAGTCTCACAAACAACCCTAGAGTTCGTACTAAAATAA
Organism: Hordeum marinum; assembly: GCA_022496015.1. Lineage (NCBI taxonomy): Eukaryota > Viridiplantae > Streptophyta > Magnoliopsida > Poales > Poaceae > Hordeum > Hordeum marinum. The sequence goes on from CM039675.1 coordinate 386,068,841, forward strand.
CACCTTAAGCTACACATCAACCAAAACCCTAATGTCACCTAGATACTCCAATGTCACCAAAAGTACCCTTGGGCTTGATTATAGGATATGCATCACATAATTTCAGATTCATCATGTTCAATCCAACACAAAGAACTTCAAAGGGTGCCCCAAAGTTTCTACCAGAAAGTCAAGACAAAAACGTGTGCCAACCCCCATGCATAGATTCCCAAGGTCACGGAAGCCGCAAGTTGATCACCAAAACGTACATCAAGTGGATCAATAGAACATCCCATTGTCACCATGGATATCCCATTGCAAGACATACATCAAGTGTTCTCAGATCCTTAAAGACTCAATCCGATAAGAAAATTTCAACAGGAAAACTCAATTCATCACAACAAGATAGAGAGGGGAAAACTCCATATGATTCATCTATATCAATAAAGCTCACGGTACATCAAGATCGTGCCATCTCAAGAACACGAGAGAGAGAGAGAGATCAAACACATAGCTACTGGTACATACCCTCAGCCCCGAGGGTGAACTACTCCTTCCTCATCATGGAGACCGCCGGGATGATGAAGATGGCCTCTAGTGATGGTTTCCCCCTCTGGTAGGGTGCCGGAACGGGCTCCCGATTGGTTTTTCATGGCTTTGGAGGCTTGCGCGGCGGAACTCCTGATCTAGGATTCTTTTCAGAGGTTTCTGGAATTATAGGACTTTTTGGCGTTGGAATCACGTCAAGGGGGTGCTCGAGGGACCCACAAGCTTGCTAGGCGCGACTAGGGGGGTGGCCGCGCCTAGCAGGCTTGTGGCCTCCTTGTGCACTTCCTGGCCCAGCTCTTTGCTTTAGTATTTATATATTTTCCAAAAATATTCTACATAAATTTTCAGCCCATTCCGAGAAGTTTTATTTCTGCACAAAAACAACACCACGGTAGTTTTGCTGAAAACAGTGTCAGTCCGGGTTAGTTCTAATTAAATCATACCAAAATCATATAGAATTATTGTAAACATGGCATAAGTACTTCATAAATTATAGGTATGTTGGAGACGTATCAAAAGATGACCTGCTTCGACAGATCGACTGGCCGAAGACTTCGGCATCACCAACCGACCTGCTTCGACACCTCGGCCGGCATGAGACTTCGGCGTCACCAGCCATCTCTTCATCAACCTGTGCCAGGGATTTCGGCGTCACTAGTCGACTAGCTTCGCCATGTTAGATGGATCGGGGACTTCGCCTCGCCACATTGACCATGTAGTGTTGCCGCTTCGTCAAGCCGAACTATTTGCTCAGCCACCTCGGCGCCTAGGCCATATTCTTTTAATTATTTGCTTCACTTAAATTAACTAAGTAGAAGATTTTTTTAATTATATATTATTACCTTTATTTGTTATTACTCTTGGATCGCACTATATTGTGTGCACAGGTAATCGACTTCGTCTATGTGAAGCGGTCACCTTGACGTGCCTACATTGTCATCTCGCGTCCATCAACCAAATTGTGTCGTCGACATGGTCGACGAATGTGGGGGTTTTGCCGTCATGCTACCGAACTACTCCGCCTGCTCGACTGGGCTGGGGATTTTTCCTCGGCCCTTCGGAAGTGTTGTGTTGTCACTTCATCAATCCAAGCTCTTCTTCGGCTACCTCATGACCGGCTGGGGGGCTGGGACCTTGACCCACCACGAGCTCAACACACGTCACAAGCACAGTAACCAGCTAAGTCGCTTTCATGCTCAACTTTCTTCAATTTTTAACTTTTGTTCGGTTCGACCAAGCATTATATTTTTGTTTAATAAAAAAGTTTGTTTATTAAAAATAGTTTCTTTTCCCATGATAATTGGGGGCTTCGTCGTCACGCTGCCGAACTACTCTCCTTGGCTGGACTGGGGGCCTCGCCGCAACAACCGTGTTGTGTTGCCACTTCTCAATCCAAGCTCTTCGCTCGATTACCTCGGGCTTGGGGGTTGGGACATTGTCGAAACCAAGGACTACGTCTTCGTACCATCACAACCCCCAATTGCACCGAGGACATTAACCAGCTAAGTCGTTTTCGTGCTCAGCTCTCTTTGAAATTTTACTTTTTATTCGGTGCAACCAAACATTATTTTTTTGTTAAACAAAAAAACTTTGTTTGTTAAAAAAATTATTTACCCGATTTAACCGGGGCTCTTAAATATGTACGAGCCGTTTTATAATAAATGTATTTTCTTCTTAGTCGTAGCAAAGTCTTTTTCTACTACTCCTTTTTCCGACACTAGCATGTGGTCAATAGCCGGATAGCATGGTTTATTTCTAAAGCCGCTTGAGTTTAGTTCGATAAACAGGCCTTAGAGAAACACTCCGCCTTTGGAATATGGAGGTTGAAGCCAAAGGCCGACCTGCTTGGAGTCCGGAGATCGGATGTATCATGTTAAAGCACAACCGAGGCACAAATTAAATTTTAGACCAATTTTGGATTGGCACAATTTTCTTTTGTCTAAACATAAAGTTTTTTTGCATAAGGTTTTTGTTATTTCAGAGCATAACTCTTGCAATAGAATGCCAGATGCATTTCACGCATCGGAAGTAGTAAAGGGGGTCTACGGTTAACACCAAACCCACCAAACACCGAGGTACTCCATGAAGTCCTCGACAAAATGTCCTCACTATTTCACATTTATATGCATTGATTTCGAGTTGTGTCTTTGGTCTATAGCTGGATTGCCTAGCTCCTCTGCTTACCTCTTACGTTTCCGCTTTGTTTGGCTAAGGGGTAAAGGGAGAACCACCGTGATTGTCACTTCCGGTTTAACTGGTTAAGTGCCTCAATTGGAGAAAGACGAAAGCTGACTGTCACAACAAGCGTAAATCGGTCAGCGAACCGCACACGGTCTTCAACCAAATGTAACTGATCGAGGTTGTCCGAGTAAAATGAAGGTCCTTTCTTTCTTGAAAATGCCAACTTATGGGTGGTCTGACCTCGAATAATCCGAGGAGTCGACGTATACCAAGGGCTATTAAGCCCGGATATCTGATTGCCTTGTTTCCGCTAACAAAACCGCCTTTGGGCACTAAGACGTTGGCTAAGGGTTGTCTTGTTATTGCAGAAACACCCTGCGTAGCATCTACAAAGGGGTAGAAGCCGACGATGGGCCACTCTCAAATGATAAACGGTCACAAGGGAGTCAAAATAACATATAGAATAAAAGCATTTGTATTCAATACGCGAGTGTTGCCTTCCGTAATCATCGTTATAAAGCCATAAATATGCATCAATTTGATTTAAGATTTTGGACAGGATGGGTTGCCTGGATCCTGTTCTTATCCCCTACGTTCCCGATTGTTCGTCTAGGGGGTAAAGGGAGCACCTCTGTGATTGTTACTTCCGAGTCATCCGGGCTAGTACCTCAGACTGGGTGAGCCGAAAGCTAGCCATCTTAAGAAAATAATTGGTCGGCAACGACAGAAGTGAAAATTTTGGTTCATTAAAGACCACAAAGTTCGTAAACATTCGCCGAACTAAATCCTCAATATTTTTCCTCCGCATTGATCAGAGTTGGGGTTTCATGATCATGGTCAACATGATATCCTGGGGAAAGGAACTTATAAATGAACTATTTCTCTCGGAAGATGTTTCTTACATAGTAATATAACTCCCCTCGCACCTTTGTTTATAAAACCGTATGGCTGGATTACCTTGTTTGCCGTAAATCTTTGCCTTTATAAAGGCTTTATAAAGTAGCACAAACACTCCTCATCTACTGGCCGAGGAGGTTGAAGCCGATGGTCGGTCAACAAAGTTTCGTACAATGTGGATCTGAGCATTAATGATGTAAAGTACTTGGATACATATAATCATTACACATAAATTGTGTCAAACGTAACAAAGTTTGTCTCAAACAAATCGATCCTTAATTCAACCACCCATGCCCAAATTAAGGCTCGGGGGCTACTGCATTGCCTATTCAATGCAACAAATTAAAAGTGCAATATGGTTTCTGAGGAGATTCGATCCTTAGGTTGGTCGGCCGCACCCAACCCGAGTCTTGGAAACTATTCCGTACCACATTTACCTCCCTAACGAATGCCACTGAGCAAGAACTTGATCCTCAGGACGATTTTGCAAATTAACCTAAGTCTAAGGGGCTATTGGGATTAGTGATTTTATTTTGATTATTATTTTCCTTCAGGGGCATCTTAGGTTTTAGACCGACACACACCTTGAGGGCCACTATCTATATATCTCGGTAGAGAATAAATTGCACCAATCGAAAATATCCACACAAAAATAGCCCGTGGTCGGGGTGGTGCACCACCTTGGAAGCAGTCCGTCATAAAGCTCAGGCGCAAGTGGCTGGCTCCATAGAGGGCATTTTTGGCATTAAGCTCGGCTGGATTCGTTAAATCTTTGAAATACCGAGGTAGTTTATGACACCTCGGACACTGATCGTCGTTGGAGCTCGGATGTGGTCCGGCGTTGGAGCTCGGAAGCATTCCGGCATAAAGCTCAAGATCGAAGACACTTCGGAAGTAGTCTGGCATAAAGCTCGAATGCGAACGACTAGCTCCATAAAAGACTATCCCAACATTTAAGCTTGGGTGAACTACTTCAAATATTCAGAGACCGAGGTATCCTATGACACCTCGGATGCCGACTAGAATTGGAGATTGGGCTAAAAAAGACACCTCGGGTACAGTTCGGCATTGGAGCTCGGACACAAGAGGATACCGCCACTTGAGAAACACTTCAGACCTGAGTTGTTGCGTAAAAATAATGAGGCATTAATACATGCCGATAACTTAAAGGGGCTCCTCGGATGCCCAACTTGTGAACTCTTCGAATTCACCTCGGCGATCCTCGAGATCAGTGATGGGAAGATTTATTGAACCAATTTGCAAGACCGATGGCCGAAGGCGAAGAACTGCTCGGAAGAACCGAGGAGTGTCCCTAACTTGAAGACCAGTTCATGGGGGTACTGACGGTGTCCTGGACTAGGGGATACTCACCACATCGTCTCCCAACAGGTGAGTCGGGCCGAGGACCCCTAGGGCGGTTCATTAATGGGCCATTCCGGACAGCCCATGATGCATACGTGGAAGATTCCACAAGACTTGGTGATCAAGATAATGACTCCTCTCCACCGACGTAGCCAACTAGGACTCTTGTTATCCTAGGCCTCTGGTGTGTTATATAAGCCGAGGCCAGGCTAGTCATTAGGGACGATCAAATCATCATAGATCATATCATCATACGATCATAGCTCTTAGGGTTTAGACCACTACATACGATATCGAGCTAGATCAACTCTTTACTCGATACACCATCATTAATAGAAAGAAAGAAGGACATAGGTGTCGGTGTCAAAACCGGCATATCTCGGGTAGGGGGTCCTGATCTGTGGGTCTTGGATCGATGGGTAACATGAGACAAGGGAGATGGTATTTACCCAGGTTCGGGCCCTCTTGATGGAGGTAAAACCCTACGTCATGCTTTGTTTGTATTGATGATGGTGTATCGAGTACAGAGTTGATCTACCTAGAGATTGTATGTTGTGGTCTAAACCCTAAGAGCTATGCTCGTATGATGATATGATCTATGATGATCTGATTGTCCCTAATGACTAGCCTGGCCTCAGCTGATATAACAGACCATAGGCATAGGATAACAAGAATCCTAGTCGGCTACGTCGGTGAAGAGGAGTCCTTGTCTTGATCACCATGTCTTGCGGAATCTTCCTCGTATGCATCATGGGCTGTCCGAACTGGCCCATTAATGAAACGCCCTGGGGGTCCTCGACCCGACCCACTAGTCGGGAGACGACTTGGTGAGTACCCCCTAGTCCAGGACACCGTCAGTAGCCCCTGAACCGGTCTTCAAGTTGGGGATGCTCATGGGTTCTTCCGAACTATTCTTCATCTTTAGTTGCCGGTCTTGAAAATTGGTTCAACAAATCTTCCCATCTCTGATCTTGAGGATCGCCGAGGTGTATCTGGAGAGTTCACACGTCGGGCATCCGAGGAGCCCATTTAAGTTCTCGGCCATTATCAATGCCTTGTTATTTTTTATGCCACATCTCGGGGTCGAAGTGTTTCTCGTGCAGTGATGTCCTCTTGCGTCCGAGCTCCAATGCCGAACTGCATCTGAGGTGTCTTTTTGCAGCCAAGCTCCAACTCTCATCATCATGTGAGCGCCAATGACGGGCTGCGTCCGAGCTCCAATGCCGGATTCTGTCCGAGGTATGTTTTTCCAGCCGAGCTCCAACGCTGTTCTGCATCCGATGTATCATAAATTACCTCCGTCTCTGAAAATTTGAAGGACTTAATCCGAGCAACTGCCGAAATAGTCTTTTATGGAGCCAGCCATTCACATCTGAGCTTTATGCCAGACTGCTTGTGAGGTGGTGCACCACTCCGACGTGGGCTGATATTTCTTGAATATTTTTGATAGGTGCAATCTATTCATCTCTACCGAGATATATAGCCAGTAATCCTCAAGGTGCGTGTCGGTCTATAACCCGAGATGCACCTAAAGGTACACATAAAACCACCGATCCCAGTAGCCCCTGAGACTCAAGCTGATTTGCAAAATCGTCCCGAGGATCGATTACTTGCTCGGCAGCATGCTTTAGGATTTAAAATGCAACATGCAGTAGTTCCCGAGACTCAGGTTGGGTGCGGCCGACCAACCTGAGGATCGAATCTCCTCGGGAACTGTATTGCACTTTGAATTTGCTGCATTGAATAGACAGTGTAGTGGCCCCGAGTCTTAACTTGGGCACGAGTGGTCGAATTAAGGATTGATAGTAATGTGACACAAACTTTGTAACGTTTGACACAATTTATGTGTAATGATTCTATGTATACAAGTACTTTACATCATTAATGCTCGGATCCGCATTGTACAAGACTTTGTTGACCGGCCATCGGCTTCAACCTCCTCGGCCAGTAGCCGAGGAGTGTTTGTCCTACTTATAAAGCCTTTATAAGGGCATAGATTTATGGAGAACAAGGCAATCAGGCCATACGGTTTGCTAAACAAGGGTACGTGGAGAGATATGTTATATTACTATTTAATGTAAGAAACATCTTCTAGAAAAAATAGTTCCTATATAAGTTCCTTTTCCCAGGCTATCTTGTTGACCATGATCGTGAAACCTCAACTCCGATCAATGTGGAAGGATAATATTGAGGATTTAGTTCGGGGAAAGTTTCCGAACTCTATGGTCCTTAGTGAACCTAAATTTTCACTTTCGTTGTTGCCGACCAATTATATTCTTAAGATGGCTAGCTTTCGGCTTCACCCAGTTTGAGGTACTAACACGGATGACCCGGAAGTAACAATCGCAGAGGTGCTCCCTCTACCCCCTAGCCGAACAATCGGGAACATAGGGGATAAGCACAGGAGCCAGGTAACCCAGCTTGGCCAAACTCTTAAGTCAAATTGATGCATATTTATTACTTTACAACGATGATTGCGGAAGGCAGCACTCGTATATTGAAATAAATGCTTTTATGCTATATGCTATTTTGACTGCTTTGTGACCATTTATCATTTGAGAGTGGCCCATCGTCGGCTTATACCCCTTTGTAGATGCTATGCAGGGTGTTTCCGTAGTAACAAGACAACCCTTAGCCGACGTCTCGATGCCCGGAGGCGATTGTGTTAGTGGAAATAAGGCAATCAGATATCTAGGCTTTATAACTTTCACTTGGTCATGGGAGCTTAAATTTTGGGAGGCCAGTTAGTAGTTTCCGATTAGTGTTCGGCGTCAGCCGAGGTCAAGTCGTTAACACTCCAGCGAATTTTATGAAAGGCCCATTGTTTAATACAGTCATTGGATCGCGGACCAGTTTACACTCATTGTGACAGTCAGTTTTCGGCTTTCTCCACTAAGGTACTTGACCAGTTAAACCAGAAGTACAATCGTAGTGGTTCTCCCTTTGCACTCCTAGCCGAACAATGCAGAACATAGGAGGCAAGCACAGGAGTCGGGCAACCCAACTATTGACCGAAGACACAATTCGAAACTAGTGCATATAAAGCAATATCCGAGAACGTTTTGCCGAGGACTCCTCGAAGTGCCTTAGCTTTTGGTGGGTTGGGCTCTAGTCGTAGCCCCTCATCGATATTGCCGATGCTTTAAAATTGTACAGCGAGAGTTATGCTCGGAAAAAACAAAAATTTATGCAAAAATCTTTTTGTTTAAATAAAAGAAAATTGTGCCAATCCGAAATTGGTCTTGAAATTAATATGTGCTTCGGTCGTGCTTTAACATGATACATCCGATCTTCGGTCTCCAAGCAATCCAATCTTTGGCTTCAACCTCCATATCTCGAAGGCGGAGTGTTTCTCCAGGACTTGTTTAGCAAACTAAACTCGAACGGCTTTAGAAAGAAACGAGGCTATCCGGCTGTTGACCACACACTAGTGTCGGAAAAAGGAGTAGTATAAAATGACTTTGCAACGACCAAGAAGAAAACACATTTATTATAAAACAACTCATACAAATTTAAGAGCCCCCAAGTGACTTGGGTAAAAGAATTTTATGTATAATGATTGTATGTAACAAAGTAATTATATCATATATGTGTTCACCCAAACTTTAAACGCGTCTTAACCGACCATCGGCTTCTCCCTCTTCGGCCAAGGGCCAAAAAGTGTTATCGACTGCGCCATCCGAGGATATCAGAGGTGTTTCGAATAACCAGGCAATCAGGCCATTAGGCCATAACGGACAAAGTGCGCCCATGGAACTTATGCTATATTACTATTTAACGTAAGAAGCATCTTCAAAGAAAATAGTTTGTTTGGGTTCTCATGATTACCATGAGGGGTGTGCAATAGATTTATGTATGCTTATCTTCCGTCGTGGCCGGCCATAGTTGAAAACAGTAAGAGCGCTAGCTTTTGGCTTCACCCATCTAAGGTACGAGTTCAGGTGACCCAATCGTAACAATCGCATAGGTGCTCCCTTTACTCCCTATCTGAAAAATCAGAAACATAGGGGTAAGCACAGGAGCAAGGCAACCTAGCTTTGCGGAACACTTAAGTCAACATGATGCATATATTGGCATAAACGCGAACAAGGATGGGTGCGATACATTGATAATCATATGCAATAGGAAAAACTTCATAAAGGAAGTCCCCAAGTAAACGAGGTATTTGAATTTGTTTGTAACAAACAAAGTTTTGACAAAGAAAGTTTTTCACAAACAACTTTTTGTCAAAAAAGTATAATGCTTGGTCAAACCGAACAAAATTTAAAACTGAAAGTTTTTTAGCATGAAAGCGACTTAGCTAGTTAATGTGCTCGTGTCGTGTGTCAATCCTGTAGTGGGTCAATGTAACATCCCAAAACTCTATGTTTTGGAATGTTATATTAAATTAACTATATTGATTGATTGTTTGATTGAGTGACTGAATTTGAGTGAATTTGAAACTTAAAAAAAACTTTTGAATGAGAGGAAATAAAATGACTTTCCCCTTTACTTTTGAATTCAGATTCATTCAACTCAAGTCAATGAGAGAAGATGACATGACTTCTTCAAAATAAAGTATTTTAAAGGTGAGTTTGAAAACTACTAAAACTTTTCTATTTTTGGAATCTATTTAACATTTGGTTCTATTTCAAAGTTTGAATGAATTCAAATCCCCTTGGCCAAATTCTAAATATCGAGAGGAGCAATATGACACTCCAAACCAGGGGCCATTTGAATTATATTTGAACTTGTAAAAAACTCAGAAGAGTATTTTGAAAATATTTCATAATGGGTTTCAAAAGAAATTATTAAAGTGGTTTTCAAAGTTATTTTTCTCCAAAAATAAGATACATGGAAAATAGGGTAAAATGATTCCCTTAAATATAAAAATGTAGGAATATGAATTTGAAAATATGTTGGTATTTTGAAAATGTTTTCTTTGCATTTTATTTGCAACAACAACACTGTTTGAATTTTCTGTTTTTGTGAGTTTTTGTTTTGGCTCTGAAAATATGTTCATGTTTTAGGAAATATTTTTCTGGTCATTTTGAGATATAATATGTCTATATAAAACTTTTCATTTATTCGTCCATTTCTTTTCATTTCACTGTATTTGAAAAAAACTCTCAAAGCCTAGCCCAAGATGTGGTCATCCCCAACCTCATGACACCTCCAGATGGCATCTTTAGATCGCCATGGGTGCACAATCCCTGTGCCCGGTGCCCCCTTTTCCTTCGTCCCCGCGCCCTAGGAAGCTTCCCCACCACTTTTTACCTTCCTTCTCCGCCCTCCCATGCTTTTATGGCCATCAAGGCCGAAATTTTCGCTCGCCGGAAATCCTTTAATGGCTTTCCACTGTGCACTCGGTCATTCTGGCCCCTATATAAAGCCCCCTAGAGGTCCCTCTCATTTCCCTCGACCGATTTTTACCCTTGAGAGCCCAAACCATCCTCCCCATCCAGAGCAATTGCTCATCGGAGTTCGTCAACTCCGGTGGCTTCTCCACCGCCGTGTGAGGCATGGTTGGCCCTACCGTGGCCTCTCCCGAGGTTGCCGCGACGACCACTTCCCTGTCCCGAGCTCATCTTCCACTGGGAGTAACTACATCATCAGATCCGAGCTCATCTACCCCTTCTCCCCCAACTCCGGCGACTACTCCGGTGAGATCCACGAAATCTCGTATTTCAGTTTTTTAGAAAAGTAGCAATCTTAAAAAAATCATATCTCGTAGTATACAACTCCAAATTGAGTGATTCTTTCTGCTGTAGTTCAACATTTTATGTAGTTTCTGATGGTGCACTTGGATTTCAAATTTGAGTATTGTAATTTTGAATTTGCTTAATTTTGTTCAAATCACTAATTTGGTAATATCTTGAGATTTATAATATATTTTTAATTGATTCTTTTTTCCGCTGTTTTTTTATTGATTGGCCTATCCAGTAGCATTGAGTTATTGATTTTTAGATTTATTTAAATTAGGATTTTAACTAAAACAGTACAATTTTGTCTATATAGTTGTTTTAGTCATTTAGTTGTTGTTTTTAATTATTTTTAATTATTTCTTTTTGTAGATTTTCACATGTGGTTATATGGTTCTGTTAGACTACAGTAGATAATTTTTTATAATAATTCATTATTATTTTAGCTATTTCTTTGTTATATTGTTGTGTAGTTATTTAACTAGAGTAAATAGAATAGTTTTATCGTCACAAAAGTAATTCTTTTGCCACATCAAGTTATTTTTATTGTTGTTTATACTAATTAGAAACACATTAGTTTTTATAATATTTTGTTATGGTCTTAATGTTTTCATTTTTATTATAGTTGTTTTGGTGATAACTAGATAGTAATTTTAGCTATTAAAGTATTTCCTTTTTCTAGTTAATTGTTTATTAAATTGATCGCTTTTAAATAGTTGTTTAATTAGCTCTTTTCTGTTATTGAGTGTTTAGGATAATTTAATGTTGCTATGATAGAATTTGTTTAAATTGGTTTCTCTCGAGTTTTCTTTAAAGTTTTCATTGGATTTTTTTGGTTTCCTTTGATTTCGTTATTGTTTTCCTTGATTGTTTTGTATTACTTTTACTCAATGTTATTTATTGTTTGTGAATGTGTTTCGTTTATTGTGTGAATTGTTTGTTTTGTTAGATTATCTGGAGTGCGAAGCTTGTTATTACGAAGCTTTAGAATTTCAAGACCGTCATCAAGGCAAGTCATTTGATCATGTTTTACCCATGTTTTATTTGCATTAGATAATATATTTGACCATGCATGCAGTAGGAGTATTAAACTTGTTGAGTAGTATCATCAGGTTGGACAACCCCACAAATCCCCTGTTAACCTGGCCCCGGGACGATATTTTTATTTGATGCTACGCTTAAGTAGAGAGGGTTTTGGTTGAGTGTTACATGGGACTTGTGAGTGTCTTGGATGAAGACCATTCAAGATGATGAATACCACTTGACATGATCAAGGCTACTTCGAGGAGGTGAAGACTTCATGATTGAAGACAAACTTTAATACACCTACTGGGTGGATTTGGAAATAGGCTCCCTGGAGTAATCAGTGGGTGTGCAACTTGATAGGCCGCTGGAATTCCCAGTGTTTGTGAACCATTGATAGGCACCCCTGGAATACCCCAGAGGAGTGAACCTAACCCTGTTGGAGAGATACCAGCGGACAACTCCACCCAGAATCAAAGAGACGGATGGATACTTCACGATCGGAAGCTTACCTGTGCAACCGCAAGTCATTATGGGCTCTGGCTTGGTTGATCTTAGTGGTAACTCTAACCTGAACTCTTAATCGGGGGTTAGGGAAACTCTTTGAAAGACCATGTTTTGGTCATCCTGTCCTCAAACACCCTGAAGTACGAGGACATAAACGGAGGGATCAAATCTTGTGGGAATAGTGCGCAAACCTCTATAGAGTGTTAAACCTAATTGATTAGCTGTGTCCCCGGTTACGGACAATTGAGCCTTTGGAAATGATACCATCAGGAACTGTCAACACCACACTTGATGATAATTGATGAGGGTACAAGATAATAATTGGGTTATGAGATTTGGTTGGCGGAACCATCTCATTAAACAACCGACATTTTGCAGTAATTTCATGATGCCCCTTTGTTGTAGGGAAAAACTTGCTTTTATGCAAAACTCAGACCTTTGCCACCATCAACCAAATGCATATAGTTGTGATAGCATTATTGTTTTTATCTTTTTTGTGATTTGCCAACATATTCCATATGATGACCTACACGGCTACAACGTCTCATGTTGCAGAGGTTTTCTACAATGAAGTGTGAGTTCTACGTCCTATGCTTAGTGTTGCCCTTTGGAGTCGGATGGACTCAACTACCTTCAGGCTTCTGCAAGATTTTGATAGCGCTGTCTCATGGGTTGGCTTTTAGCCAAGTTACTTTTTTAATAATGACTCTATATGAGATTTCGATTAATAAAGCATGTGTGATTGAACTCTGTTATATACATTGATGTACTGCGTGTGTACCAGCATGATCTTGGGATGGTATGGAAACACCAGAGACTTGACCGTTTCAGGTCGGGTCGCTACAGTCAAAGTGCCAGCCCCCAAGCCGGTCATGATGTAGCCGAAGAAGAGTTCGGATTGATGAAGTGACAACACAACACAACACTTTCTAAGGGCCGAAGAGAAACCCCCAATCCAATCAAGCAGACGGAGTAGTTCGGCAGCATGACGGCAAGCCCCCACGCCCGTCGACCATGTTGACGACACAATTTGGTTGATGGAGACGGGGGGATGATGTAGGCACGCCAAGGTGACCAATGACACAACTGAAGTTGATTACCTGTGCACACAATATAGTGCAAGCCAAGAGTAATAACAAATGAAGGTAATAATAATATATATAATCTTCTACTTAGTTAATTTAAGTGAATCAAAAAAGTAAAGAAATATGGCTTGGGTGCCAAGATGCCTGAGCGAAGAGTTCGGCTTGATGAAGTGGTGACGTTGCACGGTCGATGTGGCGAGGTGAAGTCCCCGGTCTAGCTAAGATGGTGAAGCTAGTGTGCTCGTGATGCCGAAGTCCCTAGAGCAGGTCGATGAAGAGATGGCAAAGCCCTCGGTCTAGCCGGGGTGACGGAGCAGGTCGGCTGGTGACGCCAAGGTGTCATGCCAGCCGAGTTGTCGAAGCAGGTCGGCTGGTGACACCAAAGGCTCCGACCAGCCGAGGTGTCCTAGCAGGTTGGCTAGTGATGCCAAAGTCTCCGGCCAGCCGAGGTGTCGAAGAAGGTCGGCTGGTGACGCTGAAGTCCCCGGAGCAGGTTGATGAGGAGATGATGAAGCTCACGATCTAGCCGAGGTGACGGAGCAGATCGGTAAGGTGATGCTAGAGCCCCATGCCAGCCGACGTGTCAAAGCAGGTCGGCGTGGTGGACGTCATCTTGAAAAAGCAATGACACGGTGATGCCGATGCATATCAAATTTTTTGACGCATTCAATGCTGACTTGATGAAGCAACAGAGCGCCCGACCCGTACAACCCGTGGATGATGAGGTTCTCTTGATGATAATTTGGCCCTCGCGATGCCGAAGTCCTGGTCGGCTGACCGACATGATGAGAAAACTTCCTTCAAAAGGATGTCTCACAACCCGTTCATGAAAAAGATGAACTCGGGTCAGATTCGTTTTCACGTAGAAAATAGATCCAAAATTTGTTTTACTCAAACGTTTCCCGGAGTTTGCACGGTCGTGATCAGTATAGGAATTTCGCAGCCGATGAACGGTGGGATTTTTCCAATGGATATGCGAGCTAGATACTAGACAACTCGTCCTGAACTCATCAAGATTCCCATGCAGATTCGCTAGGGCTCCGGTAAATTGGAGATTGACGGAGATTCCTCCATCAGAACGCGATGAAATTTTGCAAGGTTGTTGTAGATACAATTCCACACAATTCCACCGAAGCAATCGTCAATGCGACACTAGAGGAAATGGGGACGACAAACACAAATTCGCTGTCCAAAAAAAATAGCAATCTGCAGACGAGCCATCGATCCTTCTGGCGATCCTACATTGGAACTCTCAATGAAAGCACCAATGTCAGTGTCAAACCCAGCGGATCTCGGGTAGGGGGTCCCGATCTATGGGTCTTGGATCGATGGGTAACAGGAGACAAGGGAGACAATATTTATCCAGGTTCGGGCCCTCTTGATGTAGGTAAAACCTACGTCCTACTTTGTTTGTATTGATGATGGTATATCGCGTACAGAGTTGATCTACATCGAGATTGTATGTAGTGGTCTAAACCCTAAGAGCTATGCTCGTATGACGATATGATATATGATGAGCTGATTGTCCCTAATGACTAGCCTGGCCTCGGCTTATATAACACAGCAGAGGCCTAGGATAACAAGAGTCCTAGTCGGCTACGTCGATGGAGAGGAGTCCTTGTCTTCATCACCAAGTCTTGTGGAAACTTCCTTGTATGCATCATGGGTTGTCCGAACTGGCCTAATTAACAGCCCCGAGGGTCCTCGACTAGGGGCTACTCACCACGTCATCTCTTGACAGATGGGTCGGGCCGAGGACCCCCAGGGTAGTTCATTAATGGGCCAGTTCGAACAACCCATGATGCATATTTGGAAGATTTCACAAGACTTGGTGATCAAGACAAGGACTTCTCTCCACTGACGTAGCTGACTAGGACTCTTGTTATCCTAGGCCTCTGGTGTCTTATATAAGCCGAGGCCAGACTAGTCATTAGGGACGATTATATCATCATAGATCATATCAACATACAAGCATAGCTCTTAGGGTTTAGACCACTACATACGATCTCGAGGTAGATCAACTCTGTACTCGATACACCATCATCAATACAAAAAAAGCAGGACGTAGGGTTTTACCTCCATCAAGAGGGCCCGAACCTAGGTAAATACCGTCTCCCTTGTCTCCGATTACCCATCGATCGGAGACCTACATATCGGGACCCCTACCCGAGATCCGCTGGTTTTGACACCGACACCAGTGCCCAATGTGAGTTGTTGTTCTATGCATATTTTTTACTTCTCAGGATTACAATACCAAACTAATTCGAATTGCCATGACATTTTTTTATGATTTTTTCTGGACCAAAAGAAGACCTGGAAGCTTCAGAAGGAGGACGGGTGCCGCATGAGGGCTCCACCACACAAAAGGGCGTGCCTTGACATGTGGTGACCCCTCGTGGCTCTCCCGACATCCCTCTGTGGCCTATAAATTGTCTAACATTCCAAAAAGCCTAGAGGAGGTCCTGAAACACTTTTACGCCGCCGCAAGTCTTTGTTCCGACGGGAGACCATCTAGAGCTTCGTTCCGGCACCTTGCCGGAGGGGGGGATCGATCACGGAGGGCCTCTTCATCAACCTTGCTCCCCTCATGATGATGTGTGAGTAGTTCACCACAGACCTACGGGTCCGTAGGTTGTACCTAGATTGAAATCTCTCTCTCTCTCTTGATCTTCAATACAATGTTGATCACATCTTTGCCTTGATCTATCCAATGTAATCCTTTTGTATGGTGTGTTTGTTGGGATCCGATGAATTGTGGGTTTATGTTCAGATTATTCATGAAAAGTATTTGAGTCAAACCTTATTAGTAAGATTCTTATTTGCATGATCATTGTAGCTTCGTAATGGTCTCCGATCTATTGATATAGTTTGGCCAACTAGATTGATATTTCTTCGATGGGAGTGGTGCATTATGGTAGGTTCAACCTGACGAGTTTCTATATCCCAGTGACAAAATAGGAGACAAGATACATCTTTGTGTTGCTGCTACTTAGGATAAAACGATGGGGTTAATTATATTGATTGAGTACATTTTGTCTACATCATGTCATCGTTCTCCAAGTATTACTCTGTTTTACTTAATACTCTAGATGCATGCTAGATAGCGGTCGATGAGTGGAGTATAGTAATAGGTGCAGGCAGGAGTCGGCCTATTTTCTTATGAACGTGATGCCTTTATACACATGATCATTTTCGTGAAAATCGCATAACTATCCTCTTTTTACCAATTGCCCAACAATAATTTCTTTACCCACCGTATGCTATCTCTATGAGAGATGCCACTAGACAACACTACGACCCCCCGGTCTATTCACTTATATATTTACAAACGCTACTATTACCTTGCTTCCATTTACTTGATTTTATCTATTTTGCAATTTTCAATTATCTACAGAACTCACTTGCTTGCAAATAACGAGACCAAGGGGATTGACAACCCTCTTGCCAACATTGGGTGCAAGTTGCTTGCTCTTTTGTGTGCAGCCGCTGAAGAGGGTTGAGAATTGGTATTCCTATTTGTTCGATAAACCTTAGTTCTATAACTGAGGGAAATACTTACCCACATTGTGCTGCGATAACCTGTTCCTCTTTATAGAAAACCCAACGCAAGTTACAAGTATCGTGAAGGATTTGTGGCGCCGTTGCTGGGGAATACCATCACCAATTATCAAGTAACTTCTCACAAATTATCATTCACTTATTCTTCTTTTTATTTGCTGTTATATTTAGTTTGTCTCATAAAAATAAAAAATACAAAAAATATTTATCTTTGCTAGTTACTAGTTTACCTCTTTGCTTGCTTTACTTGCTAGTTTACTTATCTCGCTCATTGCTTTGCTTGTTCGGTCACCATGTCCCAAGATACTACTAAGTTGTGTGACTTTTCATATCACTAATAATAATGATTTCATTAGTACTCCTATACCAACTGCCACTAGTGCGGAGGCTTTTGATATTAATGCCGCATTGCTAAATCTTATCATGAAAGATCATTTTCGGGAAGTCCTAATGAGGATCTCGCATCACATCTTAATACCTTTGTTGAATTATGTGATAAGAAAAATAAAAAGGATATGGACAATGATATTGTGAAATTAAATTTATTTCCTTTTTCACTAAGAGATAAAGCTAAAGATTGGTTTTCATCTTTACCCCATAATAGTATTGGAACATGGGATAAGTGTAAAGATGCTTTCACTTCTAAGTATTTTACTCCTGCTGAGATCATGTTGCACAAGCTTGGGAGATAATGAAATTGATGATGGAAAATTGCCCAACTCATAGTTTAAACTTGTGGATGATTATCCAAAACTTCTATGCTGGACTAAACTTTGTGTCTATAAATTTTCTAGATTCTGCCGCGGGTGGTACCTTTATGGATGTGACCTTAGGAGAGGCCACAAAACTTCTGGAAAACATTATGACAAATCATTCTCAATGGCATACCGAAAGAGCTCCAACTGGTAAGAAGGTAAATTCTGTCGAAGAAATCGCTACTTTGAATGAAAAAGTGGATGCTTCTAGTAAAAAATACTCATGTCGATCCCAATGATATGACTTTGTCTACTTTTATTGAGCAATATAATGATGCTAATGATGTGAACTTTATCTCGCAAAATAATTTCAATAATAGTGCCTATAGAGGAAATTTTAATTCTAGACCGTATCCGAGTAATCCTTATAACAACTATAGAAATTCTTCTGGTAATTCTTATGGAAATTCTTCTACAAGTTATAATAGTATACCCTCTGATCTTCAGAACACAATTAAGGAATTTATTAATTCTCAAAAGGTTTTCAATGCTACGGTAAAAGGAAAGTTGCATGTGATTGATGATTTGGCTAAAACATGGATAGAATTGCTCTTGATGTAGAAACTCTTAAAAGTAAAGCTTTGCCACCCAAGGATTATTTTAATGAGAATATTAAATCTATCCAAATATCTATTAATGAGAGTAAGGATATGACCGCTAAGTTGAGAGCTAAGCAGGAATTCTTCCACCCATTTTTACCGGAATCATGATGATTTTAAAATGATTGGTGTGTCTCCTATTAAATCCTTGTTTACTTCTATGAATATAAATGATAAAGGTACTGAATATGAGTCAACTCTAGTTGAGAAGCGTCTCGTTTGCTTGGAGGGTGATGTTTTTGATGCTAAAACTGAAAAAGGTGGGTTTGGAGAGGTCAAAACTTTAACTAGTGATGTGCCCACTGTCTTGGTTTACATGGACTTTAATTATGATAATTTATCTTTAGTATAATGTATTTCCTTGTTGCCAACCATTATTAGCTCACCTAGTGCTTATGAACAAAGCAAAGCTTTTACCGAACACATAGTAGAAGCTATGATAAAAGCTTATGATGAGTAAGTTGAACTTTAAGTTTCTATTCCTAGAAAATTACATGATGAGTGGGAACCTACTATCAAAATAAATATAATTAAATATGAATGTAATTCTTTGTGTGACCTTGGTGCTAGTGTTTCAACTATACCTAAATCTTTATGTGATGTGCTTGGTATCACTAATATGGAAAATTGTTCCCTAAACTTGCATCTTGTGGATTCTACCACTAAGAAACCTTTAGGTAGAATTAATGATGTGCTTATTATTTCAAATAAAAATTATGTGCCTGTAGACTTCATTGTGCTTGATATTGATTGCAATCCTTCTTGTCCCATAATACTTGGAAGGCCCTTCTTACGAACTATAGGTGGAATTATTGACATGAAAGAGGGAAATATAAGATTCCAATTGCCATTAAAGAAAGGAATGAAACACTTCCCTAGGAACAGAATTAAACCACCATATGAATCAATCATGAGAGCCACTTATGGGTGGAGTGTCAATGATGACAACACTTAAAACTATGCATTATGCCTAGCTCGGGGCATAAAACAATAATGCTTGTTGGGAGGCAACCCAATAGTTACCTTTATTTTTGCTTTTTAATTTATGTTAGTTTGTGATAACATGATTATTTACTCTATAAATATTATGTTTTTATTTTTGAATTAGTGTTTGTGCCAAGTAAAGCCTTTGGGATGACTCACAACATGAGTAGAAACGATGCTGAAACAAAACATAAACTTTTGACTTCAGTACATGAATTTTCATTTTTTATTGGAGCCTGATAATGATCTGAAATTTTTATAAAGTATTTCCATAAAAATTATCCATTTTTACCTCATTTTTCAGAATTTTTAGAGTCGCATAAGTATAGGCTATTTACAGATTGCTATAGGTTGTTCTGGGTTTTAGACAGATTCTGTTTTGCTTGCATAGTTTGCTTTTTTTGATTATGCTATGGTATATCGGGGTTTATAAGCCATGGAGAAGTTATAATAAAGTATATATTATGCAAAAGTTAAATAATAATGAATTTATAATATTACCTAAAGTATTCAATATGTTTCTTATACTAACGGATCTTATGAAGTTTTGTTGACTTTTGTGTGATTGAAGTTTGCAAGTTTTGGGTGTTATCCCGATGGACAAAGGAATAAGGAGTAGCAAAGAGCCTAAGCTTAGGGGTGACCAAGGCACCCAAAGGTAATATTATAAGGAAAATTTAAGCGTCTAAGCTTGGGAATGCACCAGGAGGCATCCCCTCCTTCGTCTCAATCGATCGGTATGTCACTTGGAGCTACATTTTTATTCATCACGTGATATGTGTTTTGTTTGGAGCCTCATTTGTTTTTGTTTTCTTTTACTTTCAGTTTGCCACAATTATCGTTTTCTGGACACACCTATTTGAGAGAGAAACACCTTCATCATAATTTGTTAGAATACTCTATGTGCTTCACTTATACTTTTTGAGCTTAGAAGTTGCCCTAGTACTTCACTTATATATTTTTGAGCACGGTGGCGTGTAGATTTTATAGAAATAATATGCTCTCGTTCTACACTTATATTTGTTCGAGAGTTAGTGAATAATGACAGCAGTTTTCATGGGTCATAAGACTAGTCCCAAAATAATAGGTATTCAATGAGTGATAATCAAAACCATCATGTAACACATATAGGGAAATTGCGGGTTAATGACATGGTTTTTTACATCTGTGCCCCTCGTTCCTTAGCTGTACTCATCCATCCCCACGCTCTGACAATTTGCTCGCTTTCCCCACTTTGTTGTCCAAAACCATCATGAAAGGTCACAACAGAGGATGACGTCAGGTCAATGGTTTGACCGTTAACTCTGACTAGTGGGGCCGCGTCGTAAGGACAACTCCAAATCGTATGCCCACGTACGCTTGGGGCAAAACGAATAGACGGGCCGTCACTCGTGGCGGCGTCCAACCTACCCACACTGCCCAAAGTAAATGCACATGCGTGGCGGGGACCGATCTTCAGCCACCCACCTTCATGCCGTTGTCCTTCTTTAAGTGGAAACACGTGGACCGGCCAGTCCACACTCCACATAGTAGCTTCCGCTTCCAAAGCCAATCCTTCCCCCTTCACCCCCGGTAGTTTCTAGAAAACCTAGCTCGTCACCATCGCCATGACCTATCCGTTGTCCGGGAAGGGGAAGCATGGAGATAAGGTCGGCTCATGCTCTGGTAGGCGCTGCTCCGGTCGCTCTAGGAGCATGCCGCCGCCTGTTCTGTCCGCTCCGGACGCTCCGCCCACATTTGCAACTGGTCTGCCGGCCGCCCCGCTGCGCACACGCCCGTACATCAGCACAAAAATATGTCAGAGGTACTAGGAGAGGGCGACACCGTTGCCATGGGGAGATGCCCACCTCCCAACAATTCGCACCTGTCCACGAATTGAGTGCCAATCGCCCCGGTGCCGATGAGCGGCCACACTCGCCGTGAGGAGATCGACCGATGCTGCGCGCGCCTGCCTCCGGATCTCCTCCATGACCCAAGGTATGGCGTCAACTCACTGCCTTGGGATACGTGGCTCCACAACTAGCATGACCTTCGGCGGTAGTCTTTTTTTGTCGGTCGTCCACCTAGCCCATGACAATGACGTGGTGCTAGCCCACCCGAAGTGCACGGTTGTAGGCGTGTCCGCGGCCTCACCCCGACACCATGTTCGTCCCCGTCACCACCACCTCTAATGACCGAGGAGGAGGAGGACGATCTCCTTAGGCGTGTCATGGAGGAATCCACATGCACGCATGGCGAGCGTCAATGGGCGGACATGGAGAGGGCGATGGCCCTCTCTGCAGCCGGTGATGTGGCCATCCCTGAGCTGGAGATGGCCGCCGTCGTCAAGGAGGAGGTGAAGGAGGAGGTGACGGAGGAGCCGCCCCTTGCAGCGTGGAAACCCCAGTGGAGGGCTAGTCGTGGGGGTGGTCGGCCACTGCATCGGAGATGGCCGACGCGCTGGCTGTCTAGCCATGGGCACCCATGCCGCTGCGGTCACCTGAACCAGAGCAAGAGCCATGGGAGGAGGTGTTGCAGGCACCACAAGCGCCTCCATCCTGTCAAGGTCCGCCAGCCCACCTTTGGCAGCTGCCTCTCTACATCGATCTCACCAGCGACGACGACAAGTAGGACGGTGCTCCTAAGGACGATGACGGCTTTACCAGCGGGCGACATTGTCTATATTTTATATGTGTTGAATTTTTATTTGTGTTTTATGTTAGTTGCTACAGGCCTTGTGTATAATGCACTAGAACTATCATTGACCTCTATGGTCAGCATTAATGTCTAATTAAAGCTAATGCATGGTGATGTGATGTGATGTGTTGTTTTAATATGATGTGATTTGATGTTTAATTAAGGTAAAACTAGAATTTGAACTAACATTTGAATTATAAGCGACATGTTGAAAGAGGCCTAAGTTGATCCTATTTAATGTACTTAGCACCTTTGCATTGGAAGAGGCCTAACTTGATCCTAAGTTGTAATGATCATGTTGCCCTATGTTGAAATGATCTCACAGCAAACAAAACAAAAATAGACTCCTAAACCCTAACCCTAACCCTTTATTGCAAAACCCATTATTATAAAGAGAGTTCAAAATTTCAAAAATGGAAAATAAGTTCAGATCCTTCTTACTCAGACAGGAATGGAGCTGTGGTGATTTTTTTCGTAAACATAAACCCACAGTCGCTCTCTTCTCGAACTCTATACAACCCCAGACGTGATAGCTCGTATGAGTGAAGGAGTTTTCATGGAAATGTCCATAAACCAAGATTTTTATTTTTTGCCATAGCCATGTCACATAAAAAGGCATTGTGAGCAGGTTTTACCCTTTTTTTGAATTTAGTTCTGTTTATCTGAACTTGGAAACGGTAGCTCATCTCAAAAGAAATTTTTTCTTAAAAAAAGTCCCTAAACCAGGTTTATATTTTTTAGGGTAAGTATGTCTTATAAAATGACGAACATGGGAGGTTTCATAATTTTTTGATTTTTTAATTAGTTAGGGTCATTTGAAAGTTGGTCAAACCTAAGATAACCCAGCTGACCGGCAAACCCCGCAGCATCTCTACAAACCCTAACGTCGAACTCCAATCGTCCGATCATACCCTAGCGCCAAGTGAAAACCGTCGGATATGGTCTTCTAGAAAGATTTCCGAGGGGCAAGCTGTGTGCAGGATCCACGCCATTGGATCACATGGACGGCTCTGCATTGTTGGGTCATTGGGCGATCCGTGACAGGTTGGTTCTGCTCGCCCACTCATCCGCACAAAAAAGTGTCGGTTGGTCCTTGCCTAGGCGTTGACTATGGAGGGAGGAGGCGCCGCTTCGGCTCCCCTATCATTATCCATAGACGGCTATTTAAGCTGGACGGTGTCCCCCAGCCCTATCTCATCCGCCTGCTCCCTCTCCCCACCGGCACCCGAGCACTCCCCTCTCCGAGCCCATCAGCTATGCCACCATGCCACCAGTACTACACAATCGAACATTGTCTCTTCCTCCTTCGACAGGTCAAAATACGAAGGCAAGTGAGGCTACCTTTAGAACCAGAGGAGGATTTCTAGGAGGGTTCAGAGATGGGGGAGGAGCCATAGGAGGATCCACAGGAGCCGGAGGAAGAGGCGTCGGCGCAGGAGTAAGAGGAGGAGGCGCTGCCGGTCTACTATCTATGGCCCGACCAGTTGTCGATCCTCAACTCCATCCGCTTGGAATATACCATGTCAATGATTTCCCCTTCAAAGATATCTGGAAAACCTTCTTCTTATGTTCATATTCGGATAAACCTGCAAGCTTAAATAATCCACAAATTTCATCCACATGTATTAGGTGCATATCGAGATGTTCAGTTCCGTATCCTGCATAAGGATTAGCTAGCAGTGGTTCTATCACACCCGAAGGAATTTCATAACCAATATTTTCATTAAGTGCAGTAGGTTGAGGGGCAACTAATTGTGGTTCCGGTCGAGGTGAAGATACCCCGAACAAACCCCTCAAAGGATTGTTTTCCATAGTGACAAGTGACAATAAATTTCTGCACATAGTATAAGTTTTCCTTACCGATTTCCACTAACCAAGAGCACTTCACTCCCTAGCAATGATGCAAGAAAAGAGTCTTGATGACCCACAAGTGTAGGGGTTAATCGTAGTCCTTTCGATAAGCAAGAGTGTCGAACCCAATGAGGAGCAGAAGGAAATGACAAGCGGTTTTCAGCAAGGTAATTTCTGCAAGCATTGAAATTGTAGGTACTAGGTAGTTTGACAGCAAGATAATTGGTAACGAGCAAGTAACGGTAATAGTAAATAAAGTGAATCAAGGTAGTATAATCCTTTTGTGGCAAAGTATAGTCCAAAACGATCTCTTATCATAAGCAAAGTGTTCTTGAGGGTACACATGAATTTCATCTAGTCACTTTCATCATGTTGGTTTGATTTGTGTTTGCTAGTTTGATAATTTGATATGTGGCTGAACCAGTGCTTGGGTGTTGTTCTTACTTGAACAAACCTTCCTTTATGATTAACCCCCTTGCAAGCATCCGCAACTACGAGAAAAGTATTAATATAACATCTAAGCATAACATTAAACATGTGGATCTAAATTAGCCCCTTACGAAGTAGCGCATAAACTAGGTTTTAAGATTCTGTCACTCTAGCAACCCATCATATAATAACTACTCCACAATGCATTCCCTTAGCCCCAAGGATGGTGAAGTGTTATGTAGTCAATGTTCACATGACACCACTATGGGAACCACGCCATACATATCATCAAAATAACGAACACATATCAAATTCACATGATTACTTGCAACATGACTTATCCAGTGACCTCAAGAACAAAGGTAATTACTCACAAATAACATGCATGCTCAAGATCAGAGGGGTATTGAATAGCATAATGGATCTGAACATATAATCTTCCACCAAATAAACCATATCGTAATCAACTACACAAGGTAATCAACACTACTAGTCACCCACAAGTACCAATCTGAGGTTTTGGTAAAAAGATTGAACACAAGAGATGAACTAGGGTTTGAGAGGAGATGTTGTTGTTGAAGATGTTGATGAAGAACGGCCTCGATTTCCCCCTCCAGGAGGGAAGTTCCCCTGGCGGAATCGCTCTGCCGGAGGGCAAAAGTGCTCCTACCCAAGTTCCGCCTCAAGATGGCGACATTCCATCCCAAAATTCCCCTCTTGATTTTTCTAGGTAAAAACCCCTTATATACGAGAAGATGGGCTCCAGAGATGGGCCGTGCTGAGCACAACCCACCAGGGCACGCCTGGGGGGGCTGGCATGCCCTGGTGTCTTGTGCTCACCAGGGTGGCCCCCTCCGGTATGTTTTTTAGGTCCAGAATTCCAGCTACCGGTATTCTCCCTCTTTGTGCAAACCTTGCAAATTATGAGAGAAAAGGCATTATAATTCCTCCATAAAGCATTATTATGCATAAAAACATTATAAATAACAGTAGGAAATCATGATGCAAAACAGACGTATCACATCCCGACGAAGGTGTAGATGCCAGTCTTGTGCCTTCTAGCATTCAGCCTCGTTATGGATGTGAGCCTGTAACTCCACCATGCGAATATTCTCAGCGTCAATTTCTTCCTGAACCTTAGCCATATGCCCACGAAGCTTGGTCAACTATGTGTTATGTTCCGCCTGATTCTCTGCGGTTACTGGCATTTCCAGGAGTGTCGTCATGACAGCCATCAAGTCAGCCATAGCTTGAGCCAGTGTTTGGCTTGAGTCGGCTGTACCCGAAGTATATGTTGAGGTGTCGTTACCAATTACCAAGCCAGATGGCATGGATTCAAGGGCCTTCGCTATCCCTGCCATGAAGATGGCGGCTTGCCGAGGCTGCTCGAGGGACTCTTGAGAAGTCTCATCATCGGAGTAGGCCCCAAGTCTACCATCAAAGAGCCAGAGGATCGATTGAGTGTCTTCAACGGAGGACTCACCATCGGAGTAGATTATGGTGTCTGTGCTAGCCATGGAGTTGTTTGCGGGGTCGACTCCGTGAGTGAAGTCAACGAAGACATGATCCCGAGTGGCATGGGCCTAGCCGGTTCGGGTGCGCTGAGCCGGCTCGAAGATAAGTCTCTAGCGTATCAATAATTTATGTAGTATTAATGTCGTATTTGCCTATGTTTATAGTACTTTATATGGGTTTGATGCACTTTATATGATTTATTTAGAACTAACTCGGACTGACGCCATTTTTAGTAGAATTACCGTGTTGTTGTTTTTGTGTGCAGAAAATAAAATTTCTCGAAATCGTGCGAAACTTTTATATGTTTTTTTGGTGAAAATAAGAAACATTGGAGCGAAGAACCACCGAAATGGAGCCACCTATGGGCCACAAGCCAACATGGCGTGCCCACCCCCTGCGCACGCCCTGATGGCTTGTGGGGCCCATGTGGCTCCATTTAGCATGATTCCAACGCCAAAAAATCTCATATTTATAGAAACCCTCAGAAATAAACAAAAAACTTATGCTCCATCGCCGCTACTGCCTGTATTAAAGAAAAACCATATGGAGCCTTTCCAGTACCCTGCTAGAGAGGACAAATCATCACTGGTGGCCATCTTCATCATCCTGGTGGAGGCCATGACGAGGAAGGAGTAGTTCACCCTCGGGGCTGATGGTATGTGCCAATATCTATGTGTTCAATCTCTCTCTCTTTCTCTCTCGTGTGCTGGAGATGACACAATCTTGATGTATCACGTGCTTTGTTAATACAGGTTGATCATATGGTGTTCTTCCCTTGCCATCTTGTTGTGATGAATTGAATATTTCTTTGAGATTTTGTTATGTTGGATTGAATATTGGATTTGACATCACTTGATGTGTGTCTTGCATGTGGATACCCGTGGTGACAATAGGGTATTCTATTTATTCACTTGATATATGTTATGGCATCAACTTGCGGATTCCGGTGACCTTGGGAATCTATGCATAGAGGTTGATTGCACGTTCTTGTCATGTCTTCTCCGGTAGAATCTTGGGGGTACTCTTTGAAGTTCTTTGTGGTGGATTGAATATGATGAATCTTAAATTGTTTGATGCATGTCGAATAATTAACCCACAGATACTTGAGGTGACATTGGAGTATCTAGCTGACATTAGGATTGATTGATGTGTATCATCAGTGTTATTTTAGTACGAAATCTAGGGCTGTTTGTGATATCTATAGGAATAGCCCAATAGATTTATCGGAAAGGGTAACTTTGAGGTGATTATTACTACTTACAAAAATTTCATCTTATGTTCTCCGTTAGATATGAACTTTGGAGTGATTTTTTGTTGCACGTTGAGGGATGATCATATGATTCTATTATGTTAGTATTGTTGAGAGATTGCACTAGTGAAAATATGAACCCTAGGACTTATTTTCAAGCATTTATACAACGTTTTGCTTGTTGTTTGCTACTTACTACCTTGCTTTTTTTATATTTTCAGATTACAAAAACCTATATCTACCATCCAAATTGCAATTGTATCACCATCTCTTCACCGAACTAGTGCACCTATACAACTTGCCATTGTATTGGGTGTGTTGGGGACACACGAGATTTCTTGTATTTGATTGCAAGGTTGTTTGAGAGAGACCATCTTCATCCTACACCTCCCATGGATTGATAAACCTTAGGTAATCCACTTGAGGGAAGATTGCTACTGTCCTACAAAACTTTGCGCTTGGAGTCCCAATAGAGTCCACAATAATAAAGTTGTGTAGTAGGCATCACTCAATCATGTCGTTGTACATGTCCGGCTCGGGTCCTGATTTGTCAATTTTGTCGATGAAGACGTGGATCCTACCAAAGGGGGCCCAATACCCATAGTGAACTGAGTCGGCCTCGGGGTCCTAGCCTGCATCGTCAATGTAGATCTTGTCACGATGACTCTATGTCATCTGGCCGATCGCGTATCCCTCGATCACTAGGAGAGCTCCATCCATGAACTGAACACCGCCGTGCACTGGCCCCACGGTGGGCGCCAACTGTCTTGGTTTTATCACAACAGATGTCCTAGCAAGAGGACTAAGTCTAGGAGCCATCGCAACTAGGTGTTTGCTTGGATGGGGTTTATCAGGAACGAGAGTCCAGTGTTTACCCATGTTCGACCCTCCAGTGGAGGTAGAATTCTACGTCCTGCTTTGTGTGTTATTGATGATGATCTCGATTACAAGGGTGCGGAATCACTAACCTAGATCTCTAGAGTTTCTTTCTTCATCCCTCTGCCTTAGGGGATCTCCTTTATATATAGTCCGAGGCCCTAAGATCGCAATAGAATTCGGGTCGTAATACAACCCATGACCTAGTCTACGTCCTACTTATCTTGTCTTTGAAGTAAGTGAAATTCCTTGTGACTTCCTCCGTAAGCCGGCCAGCCAAGTACCGGGCCTAAGATGACCGCCTCTTTTAAGTCGCCTTCTAGGCCTTGGATATCTTGGTTAGCTACGACCCACATAATGAGTCCATTTATGAGCCGCCCTGGATCGCCAGGTGTCATCTTGGCCAGGTCATACAATGGGGCATATCCCCAACAAACGGAAACATCGTCACAAATCCAAATAGGTATAGCAGTGGATTTATCGTCCATTTGTAAATATATTTTAGTAGGTGTGAGCTTATTCAAATCAAGTATGCATAACACTAACACCGGCTCCTAAATCACATCAAGCAATTTTAACATAACTTCATTTATTGGAGCAAGGTGTAGTAGGTATCCCTCGATCTCCCAATTTCTTATCCACCCCACCCTCAAAAGAGTAATTAGGAAGCATGGTGGAAATCTCAGCTTCAGGTATTTTTCTTTTATTAGTGACAATATCATTCATATATTTTGCATAAGGAGACTTCTTTAAAATATCAGTCAAACCTGTTCACAAAAAGACTGGCCTAAGCATTTCAACAAAGCACTCAAACTCTTCCGCATCCCTATTTTTAGAAGGCTTATGAGGGAATGGCATGGGGTATTGAACCCATGGCTCTCCTTCTCTACCATATTTTCTAGCAATGATATCCCTCTTATCATAACATTTATTCTTAGGAGGTGGGTTATCAAGATCAACTACATGTTCTATTTGTTGGGAACGTCGCATGGGAAACAAAAATTTTCCTACGCACACGCAAACCTATCCATGGTGATGAGCATCTACGAGAGGGAGAGTGGATCCACATACCCTTGTAGATCGCTAAGCGGGAAGCGTTAAGAAACGCGGTTGGTGTAGTCGAACATCTTCGCGATCCAAATCGCCAAGCGTCCCGCGATCTCATCACGATCCGTCCCGCGATCCAATCACGATCCGTCCCGTGAAATCATCACGATCCGTCCCGCGAGCTCATCACGATCCATCTCACGATCTTGATCACGACCTGTCCCGTGAACTCATCACGATCCGTTCCGCGATCTCATCATGAACCGTCTCGCGATCTCGATCACGGTCCTTCCGATCTAGCGCCGAACGGACGGCACCTCCGCGTTCAGCACACGTGCAGCTTGATGACGATCTCCACCGTCTTGATCCAGCAAGAGGAGGTCGAGAGGAGAGAGAGTTCACCGGCAGCATGACGGCGCTCCGGTGATGGTGGTGGAGTGATTCCAGCAGGGCTTCGCGTAAGCGCTGCGGAAAACCGATCTAGAGGAGAAACTGTGCACCGGTGAAACGGGTAGCACGTGGCCGGAAATTCTGTCCAAAAACCACCCAATCCACTAGTATATATAGGAGGAGAGGAGAGGAGAGGCAGCCAAGGCCTTTGGGTCGGCCAAAATAGGAGGTGGGAGCAATCCTACTTCACCTCCAATCCTAGTTGGAGTAGGATTGCCTCCTATTGGCTGATTTTCCACTTTTTGCTTTAGGACTTTCTCTCCTGCGCCATGGGCCTTTGTGGCTGTTTTCCCAGCCCACTAAGGGATGGTTATTATTCTCCCACAGCCCATGGACCTCTTGGGGTCGAAGTAACCCTCCCGGAGGTCTCCCGGTACACTACCGGCACTCCCGGTACACTACCGGCACTCCCGGTACACTACCGGCACTCCCGGTACACTACCGATGAGCCCGAAACTTTTCCGGAAACCAAACTAGGACTTCCTATATATGAATTTTTACCTCCGGACCATTCCGGAGCTTCTCGTGACGTCCGGGATCTCATCTGGGACTCCGAACAAACTTCGGTCACCACCATACATAACTCTACACTACCGAAACGTCACCGAACCTTAAGTGTGCAGACCCTGCGGGTTCGAGAACTATGTAGACATGACCGAGACACCTCTACGGTCAATGACCAATGGTGGGACCTGGACGTCCACATTGGTTCCTACATATTCTACAAAGATCTTTATCGGTCGAACCTCTATGTCAAGGATTCAGTTAATCCCGTATAACGTTCCCTTTGTTCTTCGGTATGTTACTTGCCCGAGATTCGATCGTCGGTATCTCCATACCTAGTTCAACCTCGTTACCGGCAAGTCTCTTTACTCGTTCCGTAATATAAGATCCCGCAACTAACAATTAGTCACATTGCTTGCAAGGCTTATTGTGATGTTGCATTACCGAGTGGGCCCCGAGATACCTCTCCGTTACACGGAGTAACAAATCCCAGTCTCGATCCATGCCAACTCAACAGACACCATCGGAGATACCTGTAGAGCACCTTTATAGTCACCCAGTTACGTTGCGACGTTTGATACACACAAGGCACTCCTCCGATATCCGTGAGTTGCATGATCTCATGGTCATAGGAACATATACTTGACATGCAGAAAACAGTAGCAATAAACTGACACGATCATATGCTATGTTTGTAGTTTGGGTCTTATCCATCACATCATTCTCCTAATGATGTGATCCCGTTATCAAATGACATCTCATGTCCATGGCTAGGAAACCTTAACCATCCTTTGATCAACGAGCTAGTCCATTAGAGGCATACTAGGGACATGGTTTTGTCTATGTATCCACACATGCATTTAAGTCTCCGATCAATACAATTATAGCATGGATAATAAACGATTATCATGAACAAGGAAATATGATAATAACTAATTTATTATTGCCTCTAGGGCATATTTCCAACAGTCTCCCACTTGCACTAGAGTCAATAATCTAGTTCACATCACCATGTGATTCGCATTGTTATGAATCTAACACCCAATGAGTTCTGGGGCTCGATCATGCTTTGCATGTGAGAGAGGTCTTATAGTCAACGGGCCTGCGATATTCAGATCGTGTACTTTGCATATCTCTATGTCAAACCGTAAACACTGCTACCACACTCCACTTGGTACTATTTCCAAATGGCTGCTCCACTATACGTATCCAGATTGCTACTACTAGTCATCCGGATAGGTGTTAAAGCTTGCATCGACGTAACTCTTTACGACGAACTCTTTATCACCTCCATAATCAAGAAACATTTCCTTAGTCCTCTGGTTACTAAGGATTATTCCGACCGCTGTCCAGTGATCCACTCCTGGACCACTCTTGTACCCCTTGATAGACTCATGGCAAGGCACACATAGGTGCGGTACACAACATGGCATAATATAGAGCCAATGGCTAAGGCATAGGGGACGACGTTCGTCCTTTCTCTTTCTTCTGCCGTTGTCGAGCTTTGAGTCTCACTCAACTTCACACCTTACAAATCAGACGAGAACTATTTCTCTGGCTGATCCATTTTGAACTCTTTCAAAATCTTGTGAAGGTATGCACTCATTGAAAGTCTCATCAAGCATCTTGATCTATCTCTATAGATTTTGATGCTCAACAATTAGGTAGCTTTATCCAGGTCTTCCTTTGAAAATCACTTTCCAAATAACCGTTTTATGCTTTCCAGAAACTCTACATTATTTCTGAACAACAATATGTCATCCACATATACTTATCAGAAATTCTATAGTGCTCCCACTCACTTTATTGCAAATACAAGTTTCTCATAAACTTTGTATAAACATCAAAACTTTGATCACCTCATCAAAGCATATATTCCAACTCCGAGATGTTTGCTTCAGTCCATGGAAGGATCACCGAAGCTTGCACACCTTTTAGCATCCTT
The DNA here is from genome assembly GCA_022496015.1 of Hordeum marinum. NCBI lineage: Eukaryota > Viridiplantae > Streptophyta > Magnoliopsida > Poales > Poaceae > Hordeum > Hordeum marinum. The sequence goes on from CM039675.1 coordinate 386,100,543, forward strand.
AGGCCTGACAAAACCTTCTGGTTGTATCACATACAACCTTTCCTCAAGTAAACCATTAAGGAAACGATGTTTTGACATCCATCTGCCAGATTTCATAATTGAAAACACAGCAACTGCTAACATAATTCCAACAGACTTTTAGCATCGCTACGAGTGAGAAAGTCTCATCGTAGTCAACTCCTTGAACTTGTCACAAACATCTTTGCAACAAGTCGAGCTTTACAAATAGTGGCATTCACCATCAGTGTCTGTCTTCATTTTAAAGATCCATTTGTACTCAACGACCTACCGTCCAACGAGCAAGTCTACCAAAGTCTACACTTGGTTTTAATACATGGATCCTATCTCGGATTTCATGGCCTCCAGCCATTTGTCGGAATCCGGGCCCATCATCGCTTCTCCATAGCTCGTAGGTTCATCGTTGTCCAACAACATGACCTCCAAGACAGAGTTGTCGTACCGCTCAGGAGCTGTACACATCCTTGTCGACCTACGAAGTTCGATAGTAACTTGATCCTGAAGCTTCATGATCATCATCATTAACTTCCTCTTCAACTAACGTAGGCTTCACAGAAACATCTTTCTGCGCTGCGCTACTCTCTCGTTGAACAAAGGTTTAACAACCTCATCAAGTTCTATCTTCCTCCCACTCAATTCTTTCGAGAGAAACTTTTTCTCGAGAAAGGACCCAGTTCTAGCAACAAACACTTTGCACTCGGATCTGAGATAGAAGGCATACCCATCTGTTCTTAGGGTATTCTATGAAGATACATTTGTCCGCTTTGGGTTCTAGCTTATTATGTGAAAACATTTTCCACACAAGCATCGCAGCCCCAAACATTAAGAAATGACAACTTAGGTTTCTATCAAACCATAATTCACACGGTGTCATCTCAATGGATTTAGATGATGCCCTATTTAAAGTGAATGTAGTTGTCTCTAATGCATAACCCCAAAAATTATAGTAGTAAAACGATAAGAGACATCACAGTATGCACTATATCAATAGAGCATGACTATGATGTCAGGACACACCATCAAACCATGGTGTTCCAGGTGGCGTTAGTTGTGAAACAAATTTCACGTTGTCTTAAGTTGTATGCCAAACTCGCAACTCAGATATTCACCTCCACGATCATATCGCGGTCATTTTTATCTTCTTGTCACGATGATCTTTAAAGTTCACTCTGAATTTGCTTGAACCTTTCAAACGATTCAGACTTGTGTTTCATTAAGTAAATATACACTATATCTACTCAAATCATCAGTGAAGGTAAGAAAATAACGATATCCACTGCACGCTACAAGACTCACTAGATTGCATACATCAACATGTATCATTTCCAATGAATCACTTGCCCGCTCCATCCAATGGGGTCCTTTAGTCATCTTGCCCAAGAGGCATGGTTCGCATGTCTCAACCGATTCGAAATCGAATGAGTCCAAATATCCATCAGCATGGAGTTTCTACATGCGCTTTATACCAATATGACATTTAGCGGCAGTGCCACAAGTATGTGGTACTATCATTATTAACTTTGTATCTTTTGACATCAATGTTATGAACATGTGTACTACTACGATCAAGATTTCAACAAACCATTCTCACTGGGTGCATGACCATTGAAGGTATTATTCATGTAACCAGAATAACTATTATTCTCTGACTTAAATGAATAACCGTATTGCAACAAACATGATCTAATCATGTTCATGCTCAACGCAAAACACCAAATAACATTTATTTAGGTTCGTCACTAATCCTGAAGGTAGAGAGAGCATGCAATGTTGATCACATCAACCTTGGAAACATTTCCAACACACATCGTCACCTCACCCTTAGCTAGTTCTCCGTTTATTCCGTAGCTTTTATTTCGAGTTACTAACATTTAGCAACCGAACCGGTATCCAATACCCAGGTGCTACTAGGAGTACTAGCAAGGTACACATCAATAACTCGTATATCAAATATACTTCTGTCGATGTTGCCAGCCTTCTTATCTACCAAGTATCTAGGGTTGTTCCGCTTCAGCGACCTCTCACCTCATAATAGAAGCACTTAGTCTCGGTTTTGAGTTCAACTTTGGGTTGCTTCACTGGAGCAACAACTGACTTGCTATCCATGAAGTTTCCCTCCTTGCTCTTGCCCTTTTCGAAACTAGTGGTTTGATTAACCATCAACACTTGACGCTCCTTCTTGATTTCTACCTTCACAGTGTCAAATATCGCGAACAGCTCAGGGATCATTATTTCCATCCCTAGCATTTTATAGTTCATCACGAAGCTCTAGTAGCTTAGTGATAGTGACTTGGAAAACTATGTCAATCATTTCTTATCTGGAAGATCAACTCCCACTCGATTCAAGCGATTGTAGCACCCAGACAATCTGAGCACATGCTCAACGATTGAGCTATTCTCCTTCATCTTGCAGGCAAAGAATCTTGTTGGAGATCTCATATCTCGCAACAAAGGCATGAGCCTGAGATCACAATCTCTGCTCCTAGAACATCTCATATGTTCCATGACGTTCAAAATGTTTTGGAGCCTCAATTCTAAGCAGTAATGCATGACACACTAAACTATCAAGTAGTCATCGAAACGTGCCTGTCAGATGTTCACAACATCTATAGACGACGCTAGAGGGGGTGGCGCACCGAGCGGTGCATTAAGGACATAAGCCTTCTGTGCAGCAATGAGGACAATCCTCAGATCACGGACCCAGTCCGCAATTTTGCTACCAACATCTTTCAATTCTATTTCTCTAGGAACATATAAAAATACAAGGGATCTACAGCGCGAGCTAGTAATCTACAACATAATTTGCAAAGACACTTTGACTATGTTCATGATAATGAGTTCAATTAATCATATTACTTAAGAACTCCCACTCAAATTGACATCCCTCCGATCATTCGAATGATACATGATCCAAATTCACCAACTCAAGTCCGATCATCACGTGAGTTGAGGTGGCTGCAATGGTGAACATCATTATGTTGATCATATCTACTATATGACTCATGTTCGACCTTTCGGTCTCTCGTGTTCTGAGGCCATGTCTGTACATGCTAGGCTCGTCAAATTTAACCCGAGTGTTCTGTGCGTGCAAATCTGGCTTGCACCCATTGTATGTGAACGTAGAGTCTATCACACCCGATCATCACGTGGTGTCTCAACACGACGAACTTTCGCAACGGTGCACACTCAGGGAGAACACGGTTCATCTTGAAATTCAAGTGAGGGATCACCTTATAATGCTACCGCCGTACTAAGCAAAACAAGGTGCATAAAAGGATTAACATCTCATGCAATTCATAAGTGACATGATATGGCCATGAACTTGTGTTTAAGATCTCCATCTTCGAAACACCGGCATGATCTCCATCGTCACCAGCACAACACCATGATCTCCATCAATGTGTTGCCATTGGGGTTGTCATGCCCTGCATGCTTCTACTACTATTGCTACCGTAGCGATAAAGTAAAGCATTACATAGCGCTTAATGATTGACACGCAGGTCATACAATAATTAAAGACAACCCTATGGCTCCTGCCGGTTGCCGTACTCATCGACATGCAAGTCGTGATAATCTATACATCACATGATCATCTCATACATCACATATATCTCATCATGTAATTGGCCATATCACATCACAACATACCCTACAAAAACAAGTTAGACGTCCTCTAATTGTTGTTGCATATTTTACGTGGCTGCTATGGGTATATAGCAAGAACGATTCTCACCTACGCATAAACCACAACGGTGATACACTAGTTTGCTTTTCAACCTTCTCAAGGACCGCCTTTGTCGAATCCGATCCAACTAAAGTGAGAGAAACTGTCACCCGCAAGCCATCTAGGCAACAATTTGCGTCGAGGGAACCGGTCTCTCGTAAGCGTACGAGTAATGTTGGTCCGGGCCGCTTCATCTCACAATCCCGCTGAACCAAAATACGACCAAGGGAGGAAGCAATCTCAGCATCAACGCCCACAAACCTTTTGTGTTCTACTCGAGATCTCATCGAACCATCAACCTAGCTCATGATGCCACTGTTGGGAACGTCGCATGGGAAACAAAAATTTTCCTATGCACACGCAAACCTATCCATGGTGATGAGCATCTACGAGAGGGAGAGTGGATCCACATACCCTTGTAGATCGCTAGCGGGAAGCGTTAAGAAACGCGGTTGGTGTAGTTGAACATCTTCGCGATCCAAATCGCCAAGCGTCCTGCGATCTCATCACGATCCGTCCCGCGATCCAATCACGATCCGTCCCGTGAACTCATCACGATCCGTCCCGCGAGCTCATCAAGATCCGTCTCACGATCTTGATCACGACCTGTCCCGTGAACTCATCACGATCCGTTCCGCGATCTCATCATGAACCGTCTCGCGATCTCGATCACGGTCCTTCCGATCTAGCGCCGAACGGACGGCACCTCCGCGTTTAGCACACGTGCAGCTTGATGACGATCTCCACCGTCTTGATCCAGCAAGAGGAGGTGGAGAGGAGAGAGAGTTCACCGGCAGCGTGACGGCGCTCCGGTGATGGTGGTGGAGTGATTCCGGCAGGGCTTCGCCTAAGCGCTGCGGAAAACCGATCTAGAGGAGAAACTGTGCACCGGTGAAACGGGTAGCACGTGGCCGGAAATTCTGTCCAAAAACCACCCAATCCACTAGTATATATAGGAGGAGAGGAGAGGAGAGGCAGCCAAGGCCTTTGGGTCGGCCGAAATAGGAGGTGGGAGCAATCCTACTTCACCTCCAATCCTAGTTGGAGTAGGATTGCCTCCTATTGGCTGATTTTCCACTTTTTGCTTTAGGACTTTCTCTCCTGTGCCATGGGCCTTTGTGGCTGTTTTCCCAGCCCACTAAGGGCTGGTTATTATTCTCCCACAGCCCATGGACCTCTTGGGGTCGAAGTACCCCTCCCGGAGCTCCTCGTGACGTCCGGGATCTCATCTGGGACTCCGAACAAACTTCGGTCACCACCATACATAACTCTACACTACCGAAACGTCACCGAACCTTAAGTGTGCAGACCCTGCGGGTTCGAGAACTATGTAGACATGACCGAGACACCTCTACGGTCAATAACCAATGGCGGGACCTGGACGTCCACATTGGTTCCTACATATTCTATGAAGATCTTTATCGGTCGAACCTCTATGTCAAGGATTCAGTTAATCCCGTATAACGTTCCCTTTGTTCTTCGGTATGTTACTTGCCCGAGATTCGATCGTCGGTATCTCCATACCTAGTTCAACCTCGTTACCGGCAAGTCTCTTTACTCGTTCCGTAATACAAGATCCCGCAACTAACAATTAGTCACATTGCTTGCAAGGCTTATTGTGATGTTGCGTTACCGAGTGGGCCCCGAGATACCTCTCCGTTACACGGAGTAACAAATCCCAGTCTCGATCCATGCCAACTCAACAGACACCATCGGAGATACCTGTAGAGCACCTTTATAGTCACCCAGTTACGTTGCGACGTTTGATACACACAAGGCACTCCTCCGATATCCGTGAGTTGCATGATCTCATGGTCATAGGAACATATACTTGACATGCAGAAAACAGTAGCAATAAACTGACACGATCATATGCTATGTTTGTAGTTTGGGTCTTATCCATCACATCATTCTCCTAATGATGTGATCCCGTTATCAAATGACATCTCATGTCCATGGCTAGGAAACCTTAACCATCCTTTGATCAACGAGCTAGTCCATTAGAGGCATACTAGGGACATGGTTTTGTCTATGTATCCACACATGCATTTAAGTCTCCGATCAATACAATTATAGCATGGATAATAAACGATTATCATGAACAAGGAAATATGATAATAACTAATTTATTATTGCCTCTAGGGCATATTTCCAACACTATTTCCACATCATTATCAAGTTCTTTACCATTATCTGATGTAGGATCGAAAGTAGGTCTAAAGGGGGCTGATTAGACTACTTGACAAAATAAAAGTTTTGCCTTTTTCCCAATTTTAATTCTTGGCAAGTTTTAGCATTCATAGCATATCAAGTAACACCCTACATATACATGTCTAAGAGTGTAGCAGCGGAAAATAAAGACATTGCACATGTAAGTAAAGAGAGGGTTAGGAAAGCAAACACAAGTGATGACACATTGATTTTTCCCGTGGTTCCGATAGGTGGTGCTATCGTACGTCCACGTTCATGGAGTCTTCAACCCATGGAGGGTAACGGTCGCGAGAGTCCATGGAGGGTTCCACGAAGAAGCGACCTTGACTATTCCATGCGGCTTCCATCAATGAAAGACTAGCCTCACTATGGGTAGATCTTCACAAAGTAGGTGATATCCTTTCCCTTACAAACTTCTTGGTTCACTCCACAACACGAAGTAGGAGGCTCCCAAGCGACACCTAACCAATCTAGGAGGCACCACCCTCCAAAAGGTAATAGGATCGGTAATGACGATGAACTCCTTGCTCTTGTGCTTCAAGACGATAGACTCCTCATCACACAATCACTCTCTCGCATATTTGGCTTGGTAGAAGAGATGGGATTGATGCAAAACAACTTCGGGAGGCTAGAAATCAAGATCCATATGGTTGGAGTGGAAGATCTTGACCTCAACACAAGGGTAGGTGGTTCTCTCTCAGAAAACTGAGTAGGATAGGTATGGAATAGTTCTGAGTGCTTCTCTTTCGAGTAGGTGGTGGTGGAGGGGTATATATAGGCATCCCCAAAAATCCAACCATTACACAGAAAATTACCAACTCGGTGACACCAATGTGTAAATCTTGATGGTACCGAAGTGACCAAAAGTGGCAACTTTTGAATCTCGGAGGGACCAATATATGAATCTCGGTTGTATCGACAAGGTGACCAACGGTCAGATTTGCCAAACTCGGTGACGCTGATTCACAATTTTCGGACGGACCGAAAATATGAACTTGCATAACAGAAACCTGGCAACCCTACTCGGTGGCACCGAGAGCAGTGTCGGTTGCACCGAAGTGTTAGGGTTTGGCTGAGTCTGTCTAGGGTTTGAAATCGGTGGTTCCGGGATAGGAATGTTGGTTGCACCGATTTTGCATATTTGGCTTTGGACAAACTTTGGTGGGAGAGTTTCTGGATGTTTTGGTGACTATCACTTGTGCACGTTTGAGCATATTGTTCATCATCAAAACATTACCCCCTTTTAATAGTATTGGCTTTCCTATGGACTCAAAGTGATTTCTCACAAATGTAAAATGTAGAGTCCTCTTGCTTGAAGCTTGGACAACCTATTTCCTTGCATCTTGGGGTAGTTCCACAATCTCCACAATCCTTTTGCCATCCCTATCATTGAACTTGTCCTGAAATATACTTGGTGGAAACATTAGTTCAATTACTTATATGTTGTTATTAATTACCAAAACTACCAAGGGCGCAAATGTGCTTTCAATCTCCCCCTTTTGGTAATTGCTGACAACATATAGATCAAAGCTTCGACAAAGATATAATCATGGAATATAATTGTCGCTTTGAGAAGTATGTGAGAGGCAAGAGCTCCCCCTAAATTTGTGCATTATTTTTAATTTGCGTTTCAATGCAAATGCACAATCGATTAGGTACATGGGTCACTTCTTACATGTCACATACTACTTGGTGGTGTGTGAGAGTAATTGTAATGAACATCATAACACAACACAATCAACCAAAGATGAATGATCATCGCATAAGCATTAAGATGATAGGAAATAGTAGCATCGCACATTAAAGCGTATGATCAAATATCATCAAGCGTGTATCACAAGCAACCAAAAGTGTGTCACGGTAACCAAAAGCAATTGTTTTTGAAAACAAGCAACAAAACACCAAACACTCTCTCACTCGACGCCTAAAGATCTATATGCACTTCTCCCCCTTTGGCAACAAGTTACCAAAAAGTTCAAAGGCATATATCTAAGCATTCTTTGGCTGATCTCCTCTGGTTGTTGATGAAGGAGTCGAGAGAACAGCATCAGCGAAGATCTCTGCAAATGTCGTGGATGGAGCTAGACTGGACACTGGAAGAACTGGAGATGATGGAGCAGGAGCTGTGCTGACAGTAGCAGGAGCTGATGAAGAGGGCCTCAAGTCTGGTGAAGGCACTGTGGCTGATCTAGCCTGAGTAGTGAACTGAGTGTTCGGCCTAAGAGGTGATCCATCCTCCTCCTCCTCATCATCATCATCTGAAGAAGTAGAAGAGACCCGAGGGATGTGCACTGAGTCAACTTCCTTCTGAAGCTCTATCACTGTCTTTGTCACCTTGTCCACATTATCATTTAGAGTCCTGATCCTTGTCTCAAAGATCCTCACAAGACTGTTCTGGTTGTCCAGAATCCCCTTGATATCCTTCTGCATGCCCTGAACTGCAAATATCAAAAGATCCATTTTCTCGTTTCTGGATCTGGGGGCTTGAGCACTAGCGGCTTGAACTGCTTCTGCCTCTGCATGTGCTGTAGCAGATGTGGGATGATCTGGGTTCATCACCACAACATTATCCTCAAGATCTGGCTATAGGGGCCGATGTGGATGATCTAGAGCAAATATGTGCTTCTCCAACTCAGAGTCGATAAGCATCTGGATGTAGGGTGCATAGTAGCAAGAGCGCTTTTGGTCAGCAGCAACCCTCTTGATTGTCTCAACACTCAAATCCATGACTCTAATCCTGGTATGTCCGTCAAGGTGGATCAACATGTTGATGGAGTAGCCTCTCATCATCTTGTCATCTCCGGACTTGGGCATCAAGGTATGCCTCAGAATAGTGTTCATGGTACGGAGGCCTACTTGCAGGTAGTAGATGGATCCTAGCTTGTGGATTGCACTTTGTCTGTGGGGATAGGAGTATACATATCCTTCATGGCATTGTGACTTGCCTTGGATTCTGAGTATACATCCATATCACCATCCTGAACATCCAGAACTCCTAGAAGTGCATCCCACTCCTCAACAGTAGATTCATACCTTGCTCCTTTAGTCATCCATACAATTCTACCATCTCCGTAGAAATGTGTAGTGGAGTAGAATTGAATGATCATCTCATCGTTCCATGCAGTAAGCTCTCTGCCAATGAACTCGTCTAGACCAATGCAGTGGAAATTATCTTGGACACTTGGAAAGTAGTCCTCATTCTCCTTAATGAATTTCCAATCAACATATCTTATATCGCTAACAGCTGGGCACTTGTCAAGCAACACTGTCTCATAAAAGTCATGTTGCTCTCTGGTGTAGAATCTGTAGTCAACAACAGTTTTCTTCCTATGGGCATCAGGATATATAGCTCTCCAACCTCTCAATCCCGAGTCTTTCCTCTTCTTCATGTCTTCAGCAACTAAGTGGCTGACATCATGTACTGGAAGATGTGGTCTGAGCTTCATCAATGTAGTCAAGTCATCATCATCTTCAAGTTGAGAGGCAATTCCCTTGTTCTTTTCAGAAGCTGGAATGTCTCTAGTAGTCCTCTTGGACTTATGTGTAGCAGCTTTCTTGGATGTAGGCTTGGTTCTCTTGGATGTGCTAGACTTTGTCATATCAACATCCAAAAGTTTCTTGGCCTTCTTCTTGGGAGGGGCCTTCTTAACATGTTCTTCCTCCTCTTCCTCAGTAGCAGCACCAACAGCCTCCTCTGGATCTTCATACATGGAGGTAGGCCTGCCAATCACATGAATAATCCTTTTTCTGGACTTCTTCTCCCCTGCCTTCTTGGGCATAGAATTTCTTGGGGATCAACAGACATCGTGGCTCTAGCACTCTCATGTGCTTTGATAGTTTCAGAGCTGGCATAGACCTTCGTGACAACTCTTCTAGAGGAATTAGCTTCAGTTGCTGACTTCTTAGCAGCCTTTTCTTGCTTCTTGGCAAGAATCTCCTCAGGGATAAAGTCTGAATCTTCTTCATCAGAATTTAGCTTCTTCCTGGTCCTGGTGGCAGCCTTGGGCAACCTATGGGAGCTGGGGGTGTCTGGACCTGAAAAAGAACTGGGCTCTCAGCTTGTGCCTGAACTGATATCAACTCCCTGCTCTGCCAAATTTTGACTATCCTTAGCATCTGACATACTGACCCTGTGAATAGAGTATAGAAGAGCAGAAGTAGACGAGTCATCACAAAATGAGGCTGGATTTTGAAAGTTTGAAGAATAGATTTTCAATTTTTTTGCATTCTGTCAAATAAATATCGATACAGCCGAAACAACATTTTCGATGCTACCGAGACAGACTGTCTCTCTTAACAGAACCTTGGCACTCTTTTTAGTTAGACCGAAAAGAGGTACTCAGTTCCACCTAGACAGTTCTTAGCATCACAGAAATACACATCGGTGAGACCAATATGTTTGTTTCGGTTCCACCGAGATTTATCGGGCGGACAACAAAACCCTAGAAAATTTACCATTCGCTAGACTATAGAGGTTTTGTGTGGATAGGAATACGTGCAAAGAGTGGCTTATTGATAAACTTGAATCTAATGTGCAAGAATCGGACGAGGAGCGCAAAAGAGGTCAAATTCGTACCCTAACTTGGTGCGGATCCGCTACGACGGCGACGATGGAGAGGATTTCGTCGACGGTGGTGATTCCTAGCGGCAGAGGAGCACATGGAGACAAGGGCGACGACCAGGAGTCTCGAAGGCAGCAGCTTAGGGTTCTGGGGCACCGATTGAGATTGAATTTCAAAGCGTCGGGGTCCACAACTTATATATTTCGGTGACACCGAGTCTAAATTTTCAGTGTCACCAAGTTCCTCAACTGTCAATTGACAGGGAAACTCGGTGTAACCGAGAAGATGGAATCGGTGGTACCGAGATTGAAGACCAGATCAACCCTAGGCATTCGGTGAGACCGAGATTTTGTGGTTTGTTCCACCGAGATGCACTTTGGAGGTTTTAATGGTCAGTCCTTGTCGATACGGAACTCCGAGTGCTCCACACATAGAGGGATCGAGAAGTACTTGTTCAAATTTTGTGATGCAACATGAATAGAGTATGAGGTGAGAAAACATACATAGCTAAAGAGATGGTCCTAGGCATTCTTGTATATCAAATTGGCAAAATATAAATCAAAAGCCAAATAGAAACAATTGGATATCCTCGAATGAGAAAATAAATGCAGACCAACATGCTCACACAATAAGATGTCAAATGAAATCATGGAAAACATGCACAAACACTCTAGCACCTAACAAGCACTTGGGCGATGATGAAGTCATCTATATATGAGTATTTGACTTAGGAGCCAAGTAAGCGTACTTGATCATAGGTCATACTCATCGTTTAAGCACAAGTGGGGTTACCACTTTTACATAAAGCATTTAATGTTGTCACATACTAAGAGATGCTTTGACTTAAGTCTTAGAGTAAAGCTCCCCCTTGATGTGACATCCCCCATAAGAGGGATAAACTAACCTTGGGTTTTGTCGATGAAGACTTCATGTTGGTGAGGTAGTGGTGGATGCTCAAGGTTGATGAAGATCACCAAGAGTTGGGAGCATCCTTGTTGTTTCCTTGCTCTTCTCACCTACATGGGTTAGTACGAACACACAATAGACAAATACAAGGATATCTATGGACATGGAGTGCAAAGCATGTGTGATGATGTCCATTGATTTGTTGATTACCTTATCCCTTGGTTATCTTTGAGGGAATGTGTGACTGGTTGATCTATTGCATAGGGTTGATGTTGATTGCAAATAGATCTTGCTAATAATGAATATGAGTGAATTTCGATTGACAGAGTCACCCCTCAATAACTCTCTAGTTATTCTTAGGAACCCACATCAAGTTGATGGGGATCCGTGGTGTTGAAGTAGCACTTGTAGAAGTTGAGCTTGTAGTAGCCTTGGGAACCCACTTCACCAAAGCTTGGGGTTCATCTTCATAAGAGTCAAAGTCCTCTTGGAGCTTGTTCTTTCCCTTGAGCTTGTGGTCTTGTGGTGGAAGGTCATCTTGAGTGTTTGTCCCCTTGGGAATAGTAGTTTCATACTTCTCCTTTTGAGGAACAAACTTGGGCTCAGGATATTAACCTTCTTCCCATTTAACTCCATTAGCGTTGAAGTAGCCAACACCACGATTCTTCCGGTATCCTCCATGCTTGCGTACAATCTCATCAAATTGTTTTTACCCTTTAAGACTCTTGTAGATAGCTTTCTCTATAATTACTTTCAATAAAACATTTTCTTGCTCAAGTGTAACTTGGCTAAGAGAATCATCATTAGTGGAATCAATAGAACTACTAGGAACAACATCATTGGATTTAGCATTTTTATTGTTGCTACTAGATGAAGAACCCTTTTTGCCTTTGTTGCTAGTTTGCTTAGATTTGACTTGTGGCATGAATGTAGACAAGAGTAGTTGTTTGGCAAGATAAGATGAAGTCTTGTTTCAGAGATCGTCATTGATAGCTTTAAGAAATTCATGTTCCTGCTCCAAATTGAGCTTCTCGGAGCATAGCTTCTCATGATTTCTCACAAGCTCTCTAGGATCATCAACAGTAGATTCATGGGCTAACTTAAGAGTGTTGAGTTCTTTATTTAGTTCTTCTATTTTCATCATATCATGGTCAATTGACCTATCTTGACTAGCATGAGAAATATCAAGTTCATTATGATCAACATGACTAGTTTTATCACATAGCAAGTCATCATTGTAAAGCAAACCATCTTCATCACTATCGAAATCAAGATATTTGGGGTGTGATACCTTGGGGAATTTAGCCATGAAGCAACTTCCACCTCCTTCATTTGGTGAATCAAATAGATCATAGGAGTCGGTTGTTACTAGTGCAATTCTGGTAACACCATCATCTTGACTATAGTCGGAGTTGGAGTGATATCTTCTCTCGGAGTGGTTGTCGGAGTCGGAGCCGGAGACCCATTCACCAACATGAGATTGATGCTTTCTTCTTGAGTACCTCTTGGTGTACTTGTCCTTCTTCTCTGAGTCCCTACTTCTCGTTGAGGGTCTTCGTTCATAACGATCATCTCTACTCCTTCTCTCTGTTCGAGGTGATTCATCTCTTGAGCTTCGTCTTCTTGGTGACTCTTCTCTTCGTTTGTAGGGAGTTGAGCACTCATTGGTGTAATGTCCGGGCTTCCCAAAATTGTAGTAGTTTCGGTCACGACTTGACGAATGCTTCTCTTCATGTCTTGAGTTGGAGCTACGATCTTTGCTTCTCTTCTTGTAGAACTTGTTGAATTTCTTGACCATGAGGCTTATCTCTTCATTTGTGACAAGGTTGTCGCTTGATGTAGCGGGAGCATCACTTGTGGCTTTTTAAGCACCGATAGACTTGTGGTGAAGCTCTTCCTTGTCTTTGAGTGTCATCTCATGAGCAACAATTCTACTAATCACTTCCTTTGATTTGAGATCTTTGTAGTTGGGCATCATTCGGATCAATATGCACACGGTGTCATATCTCTCATCCAAAGCTCGAAGTATCTTCTTGTTGATGAAATTGTTAGTCATTTCTTCGCTTCCTAAGCCGGCAATCTCATTGGTGATGATAGCTAGCCTAGAGTACATTTTAGAGACTCCTTCACCATCCTTCATCTTGAACTTATCAAGTTGACCTTGAAGAACATCTAACTTGGATTCTCTCACAGACTCAGTTCCTTCGTGCATATCAAACAAAGTATCCCAAATCTCTTTTGCGTGTTCAAGACGACATATTTTGTTGAATTCTTCAGGGCATAGGCAGTTGAAGAGAATGTCACATGCTTGAGCATTGAGTTGCAACATCTTCAATTCATTTGCAGACGCTTCACGATCCGGTTCCTTTCCTTCCGCAAAGAATTCACCTTGCTAGCCAACACGAACAACAACCCAAACGGCAGGATTATGACCAAGCAATGCATTTTCATTTTATGCTTCCAACTAGCAAAATTAGTGCCATCAAAGTATGGAACTCTACGGTGATAATTTCCCTCACTAGATGCCATACTTCTCCTAGGTTGTGAAACCAATGCAATGGAGACCAAAGCTCTGATACCACTTGTAGGATCGAAAGTAGGTCTAGAGGGGAGGCAGTGATTAGAATACTTGACCAAATAAAAGTTTTGCCTTTTCCCAATTTTAATTCTTGGCAAGTTTTAGCATTCATAGAATATCAAGTAACGCCCTACATATGCATGTCTAAGAGTGTAGCAGCGGAAAATAAAGACATTGCACATGTAAGTAAAGAGAGGGTTAGGAAAACAAACACAAGTGATGACACGTTGATTTTTCCTGCGGTTCCGATAGGTGGTGCTATCGTACGCCCACGTTCATGGAGTCTTCAACCCATGGATGGTAACGGTCGCGAGAGTCCACGGAGGGCTCTACCCACGGAGGGTTCCACGAAGAAGCAACCTTGACTATTCCATGCGGCTTCCGTCCATGAAGGACTAGCCTCACTATGGGTAGATCTTCACGAAGTAGGCGATCTCCTTGCCCTTACAAACTTCTTGGTTCACTCCACAACACGAAGTAGGAGGCTCCCAAGCGACACCTAACCAATCTAGGAGGCATCACCCTCCAAAAGGTAATAGGCTCGGTAATGACGATGAACTCCTTGCTCTTGTGCTTCAAGATGATAGACTCCTCAACACACAATCACTCTCTCACAGATTTGGCTTGGTAGAAGAGATGGGATTGGTGGAAAGCAACTTGGGGAGGCTAGAAATCAAGATCCATATGGTTGGAGTGAAAGATCTTGACCTCAACACAAGGGTAGGTGGTTCTCTCAGAAAACTAAGTAGGATAGGTATGGAATAGTTGTGAGTGCTTCTCTTTCGAGTAGGTGGTGGTGGAGGGGTATATATAGGCATCCCCAAAAATCCAACCATTACACACAAAATGACCAACTCGGTGACACCAATGTGTAAATCTCGGTGGTACCGAAGTCACCAAAAGTGGCAACTTTTGAATCTCGGAGGGACCGATATATGAATCTCGGTTGTACCGACAAGGTGACCAACGGTCAGATTTGCCAAACTCGGTGACACCGTGTGACAGCCCAAGTGTTGTCCCTACCTTAATTGGCATGTAACCTATTGTATGAACCTTGTGCCATGAGTTTAATGATGTTTTGCAACTTGTCATCCATGTGTGGTTTTGCATTCATGCATCATGCATCATTCATCCATCATAGCATTCATCTTGCCATGTTTGGTTTTCATGTGTCCTTGAATGATGTGGTGTGTGTGAGTGTTTAGATTTGGTTTGAGTGTGGGTGGAGCTCATGTGGGAAACTCCTCTTTCTTCCCCTCTCTTTTCTTTTCTACAAATTCCCATGTTGTTTAATTATCAGAATTAAGTTGCTATTTTAATTATTTAAAAAATGTTCAAGAGGTAGCCCTATGTGTCTTATGGATTTAAAGTATGTTTGTTTTGATGTTTGAAGTTTGTATGTGTGTGAGTTTCAAATATCAGAGGGCTGCCTATTATAAAATGTTTAAAATTACTTGCCCTAAAAATCAACTTAATATTTTATTTAAATAGGGCATATTAATTTCTCTGCAAAAGTATTTTGTTTGCACCGGAACCCTTTTTTTGTCGAGGGTTTTCCTTTGTGTTGTGCTGTTTAAAATGGAAAAACCCTTCTCTGTTTTCTGTTTGAGAGAGAGAGAGAGAGCAGAGTGGGCTTGCCCCAGCGCGACCTAGCAGCTCCCGCAGGCCCAGTAGGACAGACGGGCACGTGCCCCGTCTTCCTTCTCCGTCAGTGAGTGAAGAGAGAGAGGGTCGTCCGTCGTCCGCCTTTTCCGTTGCCGTCGCCGTTAGCCCGTGGCTATTTAGCCTCCCCTCGGCGTGCGTGCCCCTCACCTAGGGTTCATCTCCCTCCCTCCGCCGCCACAACTCCCATCTCCTCCTCCATCTCTCTCCCTCCTCGCTTCTTTTCCCCTGTCAGGTAAGCTTTCAGAGTGCAGTGAGGTTCAGAGAGTAGTCGTCGGCGACCAACTCGTCATCTCCATCGGCGTCGTCGTCAATCATGGCGTCCAGGAGCTCGGGGTTCGTCCCCGCGTTCGATCCCTGCTGCTAGGAGCCCTTGAGAGGCTCTGCAGCGACGGCTCCATCGTCGTCTTTGCAAGAGGGTTCCGCTCCGCCATCTTCTTCCCCTGCTTCGACTCCGGCGCGTCTTCTACCCCTCCGTCGACTCCTTCTCGTCCGGCTCGTCGTTGCCTTCCCCTCGGTGAGCAGCCGGTCCCCGCAGCTCCTTCTTCCCCGTGTAGGCCGCCTTTTTGTTGCCACCGTCGTCTGTCGCTGCCGTCCGCAAGGCGCGTGCTTGTTGCTCGCCTCCTTCCTCCTCACCGCAAGGTGAGCAGGGGAATGGAACCCCTGGTTGTCCCCTCGTGTGTGAGAGACATTGGCGTCGCTAGATTCGCCGTGGGCTCACCGGAATAGCTGCCAGAGTTGCTCTGTCGCCGCCGTCGCGGGGGTTCAGTTTCATGGGAGATCGCGCATGTGTGTGTATTAGAGAGGCAGTGAGCCTCCTTTGTTAAGATCAGCATGCATAGCAGAGTGGTTGGGTTAGGGGAAATGACCTGGTGGTCATGGGTTCAAATCTGAACCCTCCCCATTTTTATTTTTGTTTTTGTTTTTGTTTTTTTTTGTTTTTCTTCCTTGCAATTGCATATGTATGTTTTGATGCAGATTTGGGGCATGTGTAGTTTTTTTCTTTTCTTTTGTTGTAGTGTGTGTGTATCTATATGATGCTCATATGTGGGTGTGTGCTTGGCACATATAGATGTTGTGTGTGTGAGAGCATGTGAATGTGAGTTGTGAGTGTGTGTGAATGCTATGCATACATACATGTGTGTGTGTGTGTGGGACTAGCGGGTTTCCCCACTTGATATACCCCTTGTTGTTTACATGCATGTTTGTGATTGTTAGCTCATTTCCATCTCTAGATAAGTTACAAATATGGTTATGTTCATTTATGCATGTTTAATTAGAGCTATCGTCCACTTATGAGAATAGGTGGTTGTTTCTGCTATCTTGTTTGTGCCTTGTTGTTTCACGTGATCATATGAGTATGACACATGTTTTTGGGGTAGAAAGAACCAATGAATTCATTGGTGCTTTCAGATTTCACTTTTGAGCAAGTTCATAAATCTGTCATTTTTGCATGATTTAATCCTTGCTTGCTTTGGGGCATGTGCCAACATGGAAGTGCTAGTTTTTTATCTACTATGCCATGGTATTTTTGTTTAACCTTAGAATCACCTATATAAGTGGGAACCATGCTGTTAAGTAGCCAACTTAATGTTTCTGTTTCAGCATGCTAAAAACTACTGTTATTTTTATGCCATGAAGAGTGGATGGTATCTTGAGATGTGTTGTGAATTTGAGCATGCTTAGTGCTAGTTTTTTGGAGTAGATGTTGTCCACTATCATCCTGTTAATTTTCATGCCAAGAGGTGGTTCTAACATATTTAACTACTGCTGTCAACTTGCTACTTTATTAACTCAGATTCCAGAAAACCGTTATTTTCACCAAGTCCCAGAAAACTGTTTCATCTTGTCAACTTGATAGCCTCATGCTTATTGATGTGTGCCTCCTATGTAGTTTGTGTAGTTGGATAAGTTTATGTATATGCTATGTAGATTCTGTAAGTATCTTGTTTGTGGCTATAGGGTTCCTGTAGCTCAAGTTGTGGGCTGTGAAAGTTGCTATGTTGCTGTTTTGTGGCAGATTGTTTGTTTTGTTGTTTTGTGACTTGTGGGAGCTATACTCCATGGAATTGATTGATTTTTGAGTCTATTGTGGTTGATTTTGCATTGCCTAACCAGTGGATACCTTGGAATGCCAAGAATTATACCGTGGTTTTGGTTGTCTTGTGTTTTTGCCTTCATACCTTGTCGTGAGCGTATTGTGAGAACCGTAACTCCGTTTCTTGCGTTCCTTATATGCATTTCTATCGATTTTGCATGCTGCATCCATATTTGCCATGTTCATGAATGTTTAAATAACCTAACATGAGGTTCTGTCCAGATTCATTAATAAACAAACTTTGCACGTGAAACATGACTAGTTTTGGATTGTCATGTTAAATTCTTATAAATGGATCATGCATCATCTTGTTTGTGCATTGCACCTTGGTTAGATGTTTATTGTTGCTGTTTCTATTGGGTAGACGCGAGTGTTGATACTGAGTATGAGGACCCAAGAGAGTACTACTACGAGGATCCCGCTACTTGTTCCACTGAAGAACTCGATGATTGGCAAGGTAACCATCGCTCATTCGTCGTGTCCTGAGATTGAGATACGCGACTCTTATCGGGTTCTTCGACACGTCGGGAGGTCTTGCTGGATTTGTTTTACCTTTATCGAGTGTCTTGCGTGTGGAGTCTGACTTTCTTCGGGTTTTCTCGAGGTGTTGGAATTCCTTTGGAATTACCAATGATGACCACGAGGTCCGTGGTCGAGGCTATTCCCACGGAGTGTGGTTATTTGTGATGGAATAGTTGGAGAACCCCTGCAGGGTTAAAACCTTTCGAGAAGTCGTGCCCGCGGTTATGTGGCAACTTGGATATTTGTTTAACACCCGGTTTTAGTTAACTTGAAGTAAACTCTAATTAAAATACACCAACTGTGTGAGTAACCGTGATCGTCTCTGCTCGTGAACATGATTCGATAGAGAACATGGTGGGTTTATGAAAGACGTAAGGAAGTGTTCAGGATCTCATAGAGATCATACTAGATTTGATCGTTCCTCGTAGGCCACTCATATTTATTTTCATGTTGCGTAAATTGGCCACCATACATGCTTAGTGCTGCTGCAAACCAAACACTTACCCCATCCCAACCTTTAAGCTTGAATAGTATTGGTACCTGGGCGCTTGATTGCTGAGTCCTTGTGGCTCACAGATTACTACAGCCCTCCAGGTACAGGTATAGATGAGTATGTGCAGGATGATCTTACCCAGCTCCAGTGGCAATATGATGAGGAAAGAGGCAGGATGTACGTGACTTAACCGGATGAGTAGAGGACCATGGTCGTGATCTTTGGGATAGCGAGATAGTGTCATTCGCATCTGTTTTATCGTTTGATTTCGTCCGTAGTCGGACCCTATCTTCAACTTGATGATTCGAACTTGTGTGGAACTGTAATTTAGTATGTGGCGAGTGTAATCCAATCTTGTATACTCATCCGTTCAGTATTGTATGATGTGATGATACTATACTTGCTAATGGCAACCTACGCATCTATCCCTTGCAAGATCCTTGTGCCTTAATATGGATAGGCACGCATCTTGGGCGTGACATGCCAATTCACCATTTTCGGACGGACCGAAAATGTGAACGTGCGTAACAAAAACTTGGCAACCCAACTCGATGGAAACGAGAGCAGTGTCGGCTACACCGAAGTGTTAGGGTTTGGCTAAGTGTATCTAGGGTTTGGAATCAGTGGCACCGGGATAGGAATGTTGGTTGCACCGATTTTGCATATTTGGCTTTGGACAGACTTTGGTGGGAGAGTTTGTGGATGTTTGGGTGACTATCACTTGTGCACGTTTGAGCATATTGTTCATCATCAAAACTTTACCCCCTTTTAATAGTATTGGCTTTCCTATGGACTCAAAGTGCTTTCTCACAAATGTGAAATGTAGAGTCCTCTTGATTGAACCTTGGCCAACCTATTTCCTTGCATCCTGGGGTAGTTCCACAATCTCCACAATCCTTTTGCCATCCCTATCATTAAACTTGTCCCGAAATATACTTGGTGGAAACATTAGTTCAATGACTTATATGTTGTTATTAATTACCAAAACCACCAAGGGAGCAAATGTGCTTTCATTTGGTTGAGCATTAACATGAACATCATCATTTTCATTATCACTAGGTGTATGTTCACTAACAGATTGTGTCTCAGCATAAAAATAGAAACATCATTGTGATTCTCAAAAGGATTTTCTACCAAAGGTTCACTAGAATCATGCAAGTACGACTATGCTGTTTCAACATAGCTGATCCCATGCTCAGGTAAATGAGGAGGGTTGTGATAGGCTTGGCAAGTGAACATCAAAACTCAGCCACTCTTATGGAGATGGAACCCAAAAGATTTTCCTTGGGCGTAACCCTCTTAGCAACGCGCCACATCGGAACCCGGGTGTGGTGGGAAATGGGCAAGGGATGAGCTGTCTCCCCATAGGTGGCACATCGTATCATGATCTAGATACGGTGGCAAGTGAGCGAGGTTCAGGTTGTCGCATCCTTAGTGGCACGCTACATCAGCGTCTGGGTGTAGTGCAAAATGGGCAAGGCTCTTCACATTTGACTCGACGAGTGCAAAGGGTAAGGAAGCTAGTCGGGCCTAGGAGGATTCTCTTAGGTAGGTGGAATGTCGGGTCGTTGAGAGGTAAGCTTCGGGAGGTAGTTGATACAATGATGAGGAGAGGCATTGATATCCTTTGCGTCTAGGAGACCAAATGGAGGGGACAAAAGGCGAAGGAGGTGGAGCGTACCGGCTTCAAGTTGTGGTCCATGGGGACGGTTGCAAACATAAATGGAGTAGGCATCTTGATTAGCAAGAGCCTCAAGTATGGAGTGGTAGATATCAAGAGACGTGGGGACCGGATTATCCTGGTCAAGCTGGTAGTTGGGGAGTTAGTTCTCAACGTTATCAGCATGTATGCCCTGCAAGTAGGCCACAATGAGAACACGAAGAGGGAGATCTTGGAAGGCCTAGAGGACATGGTTAGGAGTGTATAGATTGGCGAGAGGATCTTCATAGGAGGATACCTCAATGGCCACGTGGAGACATCTAACATAGGTTTTGAAGGGGTGCATGGGGCATTTGGCTATGGCATTAGGAATCAAGAAGGAGAAGATGTCTTAAGCTTTGCGCTAGCCTACGACATGATCGTAGCTAAAACCCTCTTTAAGAAGAGAGAATCACATCTAGTGACTTAGAGTATTGGGCAACGCTCTAGCTAGATTGATTTCATCGTCTCAAGAAGAGAAGGTGATACCTGGAGAGAGTGTTGTCCCTCAGCATAAGCTTGTGGTTACTAAGCTCCACTTTTGGATTCGTGTCCAGCGGGACAAGCATGCCAAAGTCGCTAGAACGAAGTGGTGGAAGCTCAAGGGGGAGGTAGCTTAGGCGGCCAGGGAGAGGTTCATTAAGGAGGGCCCTTGGGAGGAAGGAGGTGATGCACACAACATGTGGATGAAGATGGCGATTGCATTTGTAAGGTGGCATCAAAGGAGTTTGGAGTGTCCAGGGGAAGTAGAAGAGAAGCTAAAGATACCTGGTGGTGGAACGATGATGTCGAGACGACAATTGAGGAGAAGAAAGATTGTTTCAGACGCCTATATCTGGATAGGAGTGTAGACAACATAGAGAAGTACAAGATGGCAAAGAAGGTCGCAAAGGGAGCTATGAGTGAAGCAAGGGGTCGGACCTCTACCAACGGTTAGACACGAACGAAGGCGAAAGGGACATCTATAAGATGGCCATGATCCGAGAGAGGAACACGCGGGATGTTGACCAAATCAAGGGCATCAAGGACGGGATAGATCCACTCCTAGTGAAGAATGAGGAGATTAAGCATAGGTGGCGAGAGTACTTTGACAAGCTGTTCAATGTGGAGAGTGAGAGCTCTACCATTTATTTGGATGACTCCTTTGATGGTACTAGCAGGTGTTTTGTGTGGCGAATCCAGGAGTCGAAGGTCAAGGAGGCTTTAAAAAGCATGAAAGGAGGCAAGGCCATGGGCCCTGATTGCATCCCCCATTGAGGTGTGGAGAGGTCTCTAGGACATAGCAATAGTATGGCTAACCAAACTTTTCAACCTCATTTTTTGGGCAAAGAAGATGCCAGAAGAATGGAGACGGAGTATATTAGTAACAATCTTCAAGGACAAGGGGTATGTTTAGAGTTGTACTAATTACCTTGGAATTGAACTAATGAGCCATACAATGAAGCTATGGGAGAGAGTAATTGAGCACCGCTTAAGAAGAATGACAAGCGTGACCAAAAATCAGTTTGGTTTCATGCCTGGGAGGTCGACCATGGAAGCCATTTTCTTAGTATGAGAACTTATGGAGAGATATAGGGAGCAAAAGAAGGACCTCCATATGGTGTTCATTGACTTGGAAGAGGCCTATGATAAGATACCACAGAATGTTATGTGGTGGGCCATGGATAAACACAAAGTCCCAACAAAGAACATTACCCTCATCAAGGACATGTATGATAATGTTGTGATAAGTGTTCGAACAAGTGATGGCGACACTGATGACTTCCCGATTAAGATAGGACTATATCAAGGGTCAACTTTGAGCCCTTTTCTTTTTTGAACTGTTGATTGATGAGGTCACAAAGGATGTATAACGAGATATCCCATGGTGTTGGGATATACATCTAGGGTAAGACCGGCCTAGGTGGGGCCAGGTCATGTGGTTGGCGGCTTACGATGATTCTAGGAGGAGGAATAACCAAGGGCTGGAGGGCCCAGGGCCAGAAGGCCGGATGTAACCCAACGGACTTAAGCCGTCGAGAGAGACTTTGTCAGATAAGGCATGTTTGGTTAGGGGAGAGGTCGGTTTCTATGTTTAACCTGACCCAGACTCCTGTAAGCCCAGGAGTCTTGACCCATGTATATAAGGGCGGCTTAGGCCATGAGACAACTGATCGAGAGCTAGTTCAAGAGAATTCTCTCCCTTGTAATCGATACACAATCAATACAACACAAAGCGGGACATATGCTTTTACCTCTTTCCTAGGGGCCGAACCTGGGTAAACCCTTGTCTCTTGATTCCCATCAACCCTTTCAAGTTCACCTCCTCAGCGATGGCCTCGAACCTAAGTCCGTTGACCCGGATATCTGCCATGACAAATCCGCAACAGTTGGCGCCCACCATGGGGCTTGCACTCGATGGTGTAAGGTTCTCAAAGGGATCTCTCCCTGGGATCGAGGGATATGCCATTGGCATGATAACCAAGAGTCACTATGGCAAGCTCTACATCGAAGACGTCGGATGGGGCCCCGAGGCCGACTCAATCGTGTACGGGTACCGGGTCCCCTTTGGCAGAATTCACGTCTTCAACGGTAAGATCGGCGGATCTGAACCTGGGCCAGACATCTACACCGACCTCGTCGAGCCGGCCAAGCACGCCCAACCCGCCTGTGTTAACCCGGGAAGGAAGCACATCTTCGTCAGCTTTACCAAAGGCAGGGAGCTTGAAGGCTCCATATCAGGAGAAGGAATGCTCGTTTGCTCAGAGGATGGCTCCTCGAGTGGAGAGACGGGATCACTCTATTATCTACAGAATGGCGGACTTGGGGGCTACATCGAGCATTACCCCGAGTCGAAGTATCATCAGCCGGAAGAGTACGAGCATTTGAATCACGCTGTTGTCTTCACGGCGAGTTCCGCAGCGGCACATAATAGCACAACTCCTGGAGCAGTCGGGGCTGGAGAGGACATGCCATCAGCTCAGGTTCTTTTAGACCTGAGGAACGAGTCTGCAGCCCTGTTGGAGACCGAGGTCACTGTTGAACATCAAGCGGCCCCTAACACGGAGATCACAAGGTTGAAGGACCAGATGGCCGGAGTCCAATAGGAAATCAATGCGATGAAGGCTTAGATGGATGCTGACTCAGACCGCCTTAGGGCAGAGGCTTTCCGCTTGGAACTAGATCAGCAATCTGCATTGGCGGTTCATCGGATGAGGCATCAGTCGCGTTTACCGGATCAATATGAAGCCAGAAATCTGTTCAACATGCCAGGGACGGGATGGAACATGCCCCTGACCGTAACCCGGATGGCGGAATTGCCTGGAAGTCGGGTGGAGGTTCAACGTCAGCAGCCAGATCCGTCCCGCCGTAATCAGCCTACACCTCACTCTTTTCCGATTTCGCCGGGTCATTATTCTAACCCGGAGGAGAACATGGTGGTAGCGGCAACCAGGCTCGGTACAATCCCAATTCCCGATGAGGCGCAATTCGCGGAAGAAGTGCGAAATGCCATTGGGTACCTGCAGACGACGATGGCCTAGCAAGAGAAGTATACCTTCAGCCGGAGTCGTGTGCATTCAACGCCCATCCCAAGCCGCAGCTACAACCGGCGTTATGTGTCGCTAGTGGTTTCCAACAGTGATCGACATCAAAACCCACCGAGGGATGATCAACTGGCTCGTGATGCTCATGCGTTGGTGGATCGGGCAAGGGCCCAGCAAGAGGCGGCAACTCTGACAGCTGCGACATCTTATCAGGAACCCACAGTCGCACCCTCCATATCAGTAGGAGCCGGCTTAACCCCTAGGGCGGTGGGGGTGCCATGTTTAGTGCCAGCTTTGCGAAACGAGCGCCCGCCAAAAGACTTTAAAGGTCCTCGCAAGGTGCCCAACTATATTACCGACTTACCTCCTAAGGCTTGGATCGAGAGTTATGAGTTAGCCATGGAGATGTTGGATGTTAGTGACGTGGTGTGTGCCAAGTATTTCATCATGATGCTGGAAGGGCCAGCTCGTACGTGGTTGAAGGGGTTGCCACCCAATACCATCAACACTTGGGCCCAGTTAAAGGCGAGGTTCATCAAAAATTTCCAAGGAACGTGCAAGCAGCCAATGACGATTGTGGATTCGGATCATTGCATTCAGCATGAGGATGAGTCGTCCCATCATTGGGTCCAGTGGGTCTCGATCATCATTCACTCCTCTGATAATATCACGGCATCCCAAGAAGTTCTAATCCTAGAGAAAAATTGCCACTTCACGCCTCTGAAGCAGAAGCTTGGCCGACTCAAGCGCACATGTCAAGACATGGGGGAGCTCATGACGGCTCTCACCAAGTATGTGGACTCTAAAAACACAAAGGACACTGGTTCCGATGATGAGAAATCGGCCAAGGGCAAGAAAAATAACAATGGCAAGGGTCAGTCGCAGAACGGGGGAGGAAACAATAATGGTAATGGCAATGGCGGAAGGTGGAAGAACCAGGACGGCGGGTCAGAGTTAGTGGCCAACGGCAACACTGGGAATAACCGCGGCAAGAAAAATAACAATGGCAAGCCGCCGTTTAAGCGTAAAACTCCTAATTTGGAGACAATGTTGAATGATCCGTGCCCAAAGCACGGCCGTCCGGATCAGCCGTCGACTCATGCTTGGAAGGATTGTTGGATCATGCGAGAGTATCAAAATTATGGCAGTAACCAGCATCCAGGCGGCGGCGGCAGGCCGTCTGGCAGATCAGGTCCTCCCGGGTCTAGTTTTGGTGTAGGCGTCTCAGGTACAGTCCATCAAGGCCAAGGCAATCATGGAGGAAATAATCAGTAGTCTGGCAGTGTAAATCAGCAGCAAAATAACCAGTCCGGGTTTCAGAGTAATCCCAAGCAGCTTAACTCCCGCCAGTACCACGTTTTTACAACCAGTCTAGATAAATGGGGCTGGAAGTTATGCAAGCGGGCGGTTAACAAGGCTATGCTGGCTCTCCCACAGTATTTTAACTGGTTTGAGTATGACATAACCTAGACCAGGGAGGATCACCCGCTGCAGGTGGATAACCCGAGGCAGTTGGTTTTGGTGGTCGCTCCCCAAGTGGGAGGATATGTGTTCACCAAAGTTCTTATGGATGGAGGCAGCAATATCAACATCCTGTATTACTACACTTTTCGCCGGATGAATTTGCTTGCCAAAGATCTTAAGCCTTCTTCAACAGTCTTTCATGGTGTGGTGCCAGGGAAGTCGGCTTATCCAGTGGGCAAGATTTCATTGGAAGTTGCTTTTGGTGATGAATTCAATTACAGGGTGGAGTCTCTAAGGTTTGAAGTGGTCAAGATTAAGAGCCCATATCATGCTCTATTTGGACGACCGGCTTATGCCAAATTCATGGCTAGGCCTTGCTATGTTTATTTGCAACTCAAAATGCCTGGGTTAAACGAGACGATCACAGTACATGGAGACCAGAAGAAGGCTGCTGAGTGTGAGGAAGGGGATGCAACTTATGCAGAATCCAGTTGTGCAGAGGCAGAGCTCAAGTTTTATAAAGAGAATGTCGACCCGGCGGAATGATACCAACTTGGTGGACTTCGTGCCTGACGACTCATCGCAACAGTTCACTATTGGGGCAAATATGGATCCCAAATAGGAAATCGCGCTCATCGAGTTCATCCGTGAGAATCAGGACATCTTTGCATGGAAACCTTCTGACATGCCGGGTGTATCGAGAGAACTCGCTGAGCACCATCTTAATGTGGATCCTAAGTTTAAACCAATTAAGCAGTTTCTATGCCAATTCGATGAGGAGAGGCGGAAGGCTATTGACGAAGAGGTGGCCTAGCTCTTGGCAGCAGGGTTCATCGTGAAGTTTTTCACCCGAAGTGTCTTGCTAACCTGGTGCTGGTGCTTAAGAAAAATGGGACGTGGCGTATGTTGGTGGATTACATAGACCTTGACAAAGTGTGTCCAATTGACCCGTTTGCTCTCCCCCGCGTTGATCAAATCATTGACGCGACGATGGGTTGTGAGAGTGTGTTTTTTGGATGCTTATTCAGATTATCACTAGATCAAGATGGCAGTTAAATATCAAGAGAAGACGACTTTCATCATGCCTTTTGGTGCTTTCTGCTATGTGTCTATGCCTTTTGGGGTAAAGAGTGCCCAGGCGACTTATCAACGTTGTGTATAGAACTGTCTTCATGGTCAGAGGGCGCAATGTTCATGCTTATGTGGATGATATTGTGGTGAAGCCAAGGAATAAGGAGACTCTGCTAGATGATTTGAAGGACACTTCTGACAATTTGTGGGTTTACAAGATGATGCTTAACCCGGCAAAGTGTGTTTTCGGTGTACCTGCAGGCAAGCTTTTGGGATTTTTGGTCTCTGAGCACGGTATTAAGGCTAACCTAGACAAGATAAAGTCTATTACCTCCTTGTCTAAACCTGCGTGTGTGAATGATGTTCAATGCCTGGCGGGTCGAATCGTTGCACTGAGCCGTTTCATAGGCCGCCTGGGCAAGAAGGCTATCCCTTTATATCAGATGATGAAAAAGACAAATGACTTCATTTGGAGCAAGGCTGCGGATGAGGCGCTTGAAGCACTCAAGAAGCAGTTGCCTGAGCCACCGGTCTTAGCTACTGCAGTTGAGAAAGAACCTTTGCTCTTGTACGTGGGGGCTAACAACAGGGAAGTCAGGGCCATGATCGTCGTGGAGCGTAAGGAGGCACAGAAAGAATATCATGTTCAAAGGCCGGTTTATTATGTTAGCGAGGTGTTGATAGAATCCAAGCAAAGGTACTTGCATTGGCAGAAGCTAATCTATGGGGTATTCATGGCGAATCACAAGTTGAAGTATTACTTCCTTGGACATCCGATCACGGTGGTTAGCTCTGCCCCCTTGGGAGATATTATCCAAAATAGAGAGGCTACTAGCAGGATCGCTAAGCGAGCACTGGAGCTTGGGCCCCTCAATTTGAAGTACACGCCTCGTATGGCTATCAAGTCTCAAGCCTTGGTGGACTTCATAAATGATTGTATAGAAAGTCAGTCGCCAGAGGAGAAGCCGAACAACACATACTGGATGATTCATTTTTATGGATCCAGGCAATTGGAAGGCTCGGGGGCTAGAGTTGTTTTAACTTCCCCACGAGGTGACAAGTTTTGTTATGTTTTGAGGCTAATGTTTCCTTGTACTAACAATGCGGCAGAATACGAGGCTTTGCTTCATGGGCTCCGGGTGGCCAAGGAGATGAACTTAAGACGGGTCCGCTGTCTTGGCGAATCAGACCTGGTGACTCAGCAAGTCACTGGAACATGGGACTCAAAAGACCCGCCTATGGCGGCTTACCGCCAGGGCGTTGACATTGTTGCTGGCCATTTCAGGGTTATCAAGTGGATCATATTGATCGGCGTAAGAATGAGGCGGCTGATGCATTATCCAGGCTGGGGTCCTAGCGTAAGTCGGTGCCACCTAATGTGTTTTTGGACGTACTACATCACCGATTTGACGGGGAAGGAAAACTTGGCTATACCTGACCCAGAGGGGGAATTGGTGGCGGCTCTCCGTGCTATCCCCAATTGGACTCTACCTTACCTGGCATACTTAACCCGCGACGAGTTACCCCAATATGAGGGCCTGGCGCGTCAGATGACTAGGCGGTCCAAGTCTATGATTATCGAGAACAACGAGTTACACTGGCGCAGTGTGACTGGCGTGTTTCAGCAATGTGTTTTTCCTGATGAGGGTCGTGAAATTTTACAAGAGTTCCATGCAAGCGACTGTGGGCATCACACCGGCTTAAAATCTTTGGTGGCCAAGGCTTTCCACCATAGTTTTTACTGGTTAACGGCTCGTAAAGATGCCGAGGACTTAGTCAGTAGGTGTGCTCACGTGCCGTCTCAAGAACTACAGACGATTCCCATTACCTGGCCATTCGTAGTCTGGGGGCTTGATATTGTAGGGCCCTTCAAAAGGTCCAAGGATAACAATACCCACCTTTTGGTGGCAGTTGACAAGTTTACTGAGTGGGTTGAGGTTGAGCCGGCCAGTAAATGTTACGCTGCAATGGCGGTTCAGTTCGTCAAAAAGCTGATTTTTCGCTTCGGTTATCCACATAGTATCATCACGGATAATGGCACGAATCTGTCCAAGGGGGCCATGAAGGACTTCTGTGATGAGGAGCATATATGCCTTGATGTATTTTCAGTAGCTCATCCCTAGTCTAATGGTCAAGCTGAGCGTGCTAACCAGGAATTTTTGCGAGGTATTAAACCCCAGCTTATGGTTCCTCTAGAGCGCACATCGGGCTGTTGGGTAGAAGAGTTGTTGTCTGTTCTTTGGAGCATAAGAACCACCCCCAACAGGTCTACAGGCTTTACACCTTTATTTGTGGTCTATGGCGTAGATGCGGTTCTCCCAAATGATATTCGTCATGACTCACCCAGAGTGGTGGCTTACGTAGAAACTGACAATGAGGTGGCACATCAGGATGCTCTGGACGCCTTGGATGAAGTACGAGATCTTGCAGCCGCTCGTTCGACGATTTATCAGCAAGACCTGCATCGCTATCATAGCCGCAGGGTCAAGACCCAGACGTTTCAAGAAGGCGACTTAGTACTCCATTTGATTCAAGACTAGACAGATATGCACAAGTTAGCACCTCCTTGGGAAGGGCCATTTGTGATCAGCAGGAATCTCAACAACAGCTCTTATTATCTCATAGACATACAGGAGAGTGACAAGTCTCGCACTTCTAGTGTGGAGAGCAAGAGGTCGTGCAATATTGCTCACCTTCGGCCATCTTATACTATCACACCCTGTATTTTGGCACATTGTATGTTTGGGTTTTATAAAATTTGGGACCAACTAAAACTTTTTGAGTGCATTCTTGTTTGATTTGATGCTTGTTTGATTGCTTGGATGATCAAGTTTGGCACTATCAAGTTCTACTCCTCTCCACCTTCATCTTCCTTGATCCAAATACCTTGCCCTATGATCATGCCATGTGAATAGAGCTCAAAACTATTTTTATCAAATTTTATTTTCACCAAAAGGGATTTATTCAATTTAGGTTTGCCAAAACCCCTGAATTGAGGTTTGAACAACAAGTCCTCAATTTAGGTGGATCTTTTGTTCCCAAATGCTTTATTTGAAACCTACTATATATATGACTTCTCAGAACCACCAATTATTATTTTAAGGATTATTTTCAAATTTTATTTAAAGGATTTTTCTTAAGGCAACAAATGGCTTTTCCTAAGGGAAATTTTTTTAGATGCTTTGAAAATATTGGAGAAAATTGAGAGACACTCAGTGGACATATATTTTCCATATATATGAGTTTCAACACAAGGGCTTGATCATAACATGGGCAAAACCCCTCAAAACCCTTTCTATTCAGATTGAACTTTTGGAATGTTTCTGTAAGAAATATTCTCAATAAATTCCAAGAAAATTCTAGCAAGTCAACACTATCATAGGTGATGATCTCGCAAAGTTTCATCCCCATCCAAGTTGGTTTGCTTCATCAAACCAACCCAAATCCATTTCTGTCCAGATTCAAATTTTGACAACTTTACATTGTGAAGTATCTTCCCTCCGCCTCAAACTTTGTGGGCATGCTCTAATGGCCAATTAGTGATGATCCACTAAGTGGTGCATCAAGGGTTAAAGCCTAACCCCTTTGAATCTATAGAAAACAGATTCTATCTATTTCTAGGTTTTCCCTAGGTCCCATTATGAACTTTCTTCTCTTAAGCTCAAACTTGGTGATCACTCTTGTTTTCCATCGCCCCTTGACCTTGTCAAATCTCAAGATGATCCAAGTTCATTTGACCCCCCTAAACATCATCAAACACCTTCTGCCAGAAATGTAAAACTGGCATTTTCACCTCAAATCCTTTTACCCTTGCCTCCTCCTTTTTACCACAGCTCCACCCATACCCCCAGCACCTCCAGTAGCAATCCCAATGGCTAGCTCCATGATTGAGATGGTGAAAACCCCCATTTTTACCCTCTGGTCCACCTGGCAGGACCTCTTTTCCCTCTCTCCCTCTATTTTAATCCCTCCCCAGAGCATCCAAGGGCCTAGCCCAGTTAGTTTTCTTCCCCTAGATCCCTTGGACATGGGTGGGCGCGCAGAAGGCGCCAAGGGCATGCCATGGCTTGCAATAGCCGCGCTCCGTAGCACGCTACAGTGCCGACCAGCACTGTAGCTGCTGGCCACTACATGGCATTGGCCGCCTTGAGCCTCCCACTGGCGCAGTCTGGTTGGCCTCGACGGCTACAGCCCTGCAGGCGGTCGGCCCCCTCCTCCCTCTCTCTCCTTCTCCCTCCTCCGCGCGTGCCCGCCGCTGCCCAAACCGGCCAATGCGGGACCTCGCACGCGCGCGCTCCTCCCTTCCATCCCTCCCTTCCTTCGTGCCTGGACCCCTCCCAAGAATGCCCTAGACAAGCCCCAGCTCGCCCCCGTGCTCTATGCCGAGGGCTATGACTTCACCGGCGCACGACGTCCTCGGTGGACCAGCCCCCGCCTATATAAGGCCCTCCCGGACCTCCTTCTCCCTCTCTGCTGTCTATCTCACCCCAATCGAGCCCCCACTCTGCCCCCGTAAGCTCCCAGGGCCCCAGTCGCCGGAATCGAGCCGGAGATCGCCGCGGTGGCCCGCAGTCGATCTCGCGGTACGGTGCCCCTCCGGTTCCCCCTCTCCTCCAGTTGCTCACCTCTCTCCTCTCTGACTGTTTCCCCGCTCCCTCCGCTCGCTTTGCAGGGCAAAAATGGCCGGAGACCTCCTCCAGATCCTCCCTCCTCCGCGGGTTCTTTGTCGCCGGCGACCAGGACCTTCCCGCCAGTTCCCTCCACCTCCACCCGACTGGCGACGGGCCCCTGAGCACGGTGGTGCCCTCCGTTCGTCTCCCCGTGCCTTGTAGCCGCCGGTGAGCCCTCTCACCTCTCCTTGGCCCAAGGAAGGTGATGACAAGCGGGCCCTGCTTGTCCTCCCCAGGACCCCCGCCTCTCTCACTCTCACTGACACGCCTGGCGCGCGCCGCGCGCCTGGGCTGGTTCCCTCCCTAGGCCGGCTCGGGTGGGCAGATCTGGCCCGTAGGGCACAGTGCCCTTCTCCTTTTTCTTTTTCTGAAATTTTCTAAAAATTCCACAGGCTGGATTATTTGGCCAATGCAAATATTTTCTCCACCATAAATCTCAGAATAATCAATAGAATTTAATAGTGCCATTTGTATAATTTATTGAAAAACTTTTATCTACTAGTTTATTTTAAAACCTATTAAAAGCATTCTTTTTGCCTCTGTTATTTTGTTATAAAATGATTTTTCACACCAAAACCTTTTGTAGATATTTTTAGTATAACCTTGGGTATTTAACAGAATAGGTAAACATTTTTGCTGAGTAGTTTGAGTGCTCTGTTTGCATGCTTGTTTATTTATTATCGTTTATTTCGCGACGATAGATTGCGCCGTTGACGGACAAGTTGGACTCGAGGACTTCGAAGACCCCAGAGAATTGGTTGAGCCAGGCAAGCAGCCCTTTGACCATATCAAGAAACTATTTTAACTTGCATGTCATATAGCACTTTACTTACGGCATTATCGATCATATGATGTGGTGGTTTCCCCTTCGGTGGGATGCCTCCGGTGCTTTCCGTTGATACTTGCATCGAGCACAACCCTACCACCTTATGAGGGTTGTGCGGGTTGGAGTAGATAGGTTGCTAGTAGATGCTACGGAAGTAGGATGGGACTTATGCATGGTGATACCGAAAGGTGTGTGTTTTCAATACTCTTTCGAAAACCCCGTCGGGTGTCACTAATGCCCGAGGGAGATGATGATGAGTTGGGTGACCACTTGAGAAAAAGGTGGTGTACCGGAACAAATGGGTGTGTGTTTTTGAAAACGGATTAGATTTAAGGTCTGCTGACCGTCCCAACATTACATGCGCAACCACGATACCCCTTATGGGACGGGGCTTTGTTGATTACCTTGGTGGGTACTGGCAAGGAGCCCGCATTACTAGTGGCGGGAGTGGCGTGGTCACTCTCGATACGGGGTCGTACCAGATGTACGATCATGCGCTATCTTTAGAGGCACCGGGTACACCGTTGGTCCCCTCATGGATGGTACTGTTTGAGCAAGGCTCGTGTGATGTACGTCATGAGGGCTGGGTACTATTGGAAATATGCCCTAGAGGCAATAATAAAATGGTTATTATTGTATTTCCTAGTTCATGATAATTGTCTGTTATTCATGCTATAATTGTGTTAACCGGAAACCGTAATACATGTGTGAATACATAGACCACAACGTGTCCCTAGTGAGCCTCTAGTTGGCTAGCTCGTTGATCAATAGATGGTCACGGTTTCATGACCATGGACATTGGATGTTGTTGATAACGGGATCACATCATTAGGAGAATGATGTGATGGACAAGACCCAATCCTAAGCATAGCACAAGATCGTGTAGTTCGTTTGCTAAAGCTTTTCAATGTCAAGTGTCGTTTCCTTAGACCATGAGATTGTGTAACTCCCGGATATCGTAGGAATGCTTTGGGTGTGCCAAATGTCGCAACGTAACTGGGTGGCTATAAAGGTACTCTACGGGTATCTCCGAAAGTGTCTGTTGGGTTGACACGAATCGAGACTGGGATTTGTCACTCCGTGTGATGGAGAGGTATCTCTGGGCCCACTCGGTAAGACATCATCATTATGAGCTCAATGTGACTAAGGAGTTAGTCACGGGATGATGTATTATGGAACGAGTAAAGAGACTTGCCGGTAACGAGATTGAACAAGGTATGGGGATACCGACGATCGAATCTCGGGTAAGTACCATACCGATAGACAAAGGGAATTGTATGCGGGATTGATTGAATCCTTGACATCGTGGTTCATCCGATGAGATCATCGTGGAGTACGTGGGAGCCAACATGGGTATCCAGATCCCGCTGTTGGTTATTGACCGGAGAGGTGTCTCGGTCATGTCTACGTGTCTCCCGAACCCGTAGGGTCTACACACTTAAGGTTCGATGACGCTAGGGTTATAGGGAAATAGTGTATGTGGTTACCGAAGGTTGTTCGGAGTCCCGGATGAGATCCCGGACGTCACGAGGAGTCCCGGAATGGTCCGGAGATGAAGATTGATATATAGGAAGTGAGGTTTCCGGGGGTCCGGGGTGTTCCGGGTGTCTACGGTAGTGTACCGGGACCACCGGAAGGGTTCCGGGGGTCCATCAAGTGGGCCCACCTGCCCCGGAAGGTTCCATGGGCCAAGAGTGGGAGGGATCCAGCCCCTAGGTGGGCTGGTGCGCCTCCCACCCCAGCCCAAGGCGCAGCAAGGGTGGAGGGGGCAAACCCTAGGCTTAGATGGGCCTTAAGGCCCACCCTAGGGCGCCTCCACCTCTCCCTGCCCTGGCCGCCGGCCAGATGGGCTTCTGGAGGCTGCCGCCACTCCTAGGGTGGAACCCTAGGGCGCAGCACCTCTCCTCCCCACCTCCTATATATAGTGGAGGTATTTGGGGATGCACAACACACGAGTTCATCTCCTCCCTGGTGCAGCCCTATTCCTCCCTCTCCTCGTTCTCCGTAGTGCTTAGCGAAGCTCTGCTCGAGTACCATGCAGCTCCACCGCCACCACGCCGTCGTGTTGCCGGAGCTCTCCCTCAACCTCTCCTCCCTCCTTGCTGGATCAAGGCGTAGGAGACATCACCAGGCTGCACGTGTGTTGAACGCGGAGGTGCCGTCCGTTCGGCACTTGATCGGATCTACAGCGATCTGAATCGCTGCGAGTACGACTCCATCAACCGCGTTCTAGCAACACTTCCGCTTAGCGATCTTCAAAGGTATGAAGATCCAATCTCTCCCCGCTAGTTTGCTGGTTTCTCCATAGATAGATCTTGGTGACACGTAGGAAAATTTTGATTTACTACTATGTCTCCCAACAGTGGTATCAGAGCTAGGTCTATGCGTAGAATCTATGCACGAGTAGAACACAAAGCAGTTGTGGGCGTCGATTTTGTTAATATGCTTGCCGTTACTAGTCTTATCTTGATTCGACGGTATTGTGGGATGAAGCGGCCCGGACCAACCTTACACGTACGCTTACGTGAGACCGGTTCCACCGCCTGACATGCACTAGTTGCATAAGGTGGCTAGCGGGTGTCTCTCTCTCCCAGCTTAGTCGGATTGGATTCGATGAAAAGGGTCCTTATGAAGGGTAAATAGCAATTGGCATATCACGTTGTGGTTTTGGCGTAGGTAAGAAACGTTCCTTCTAGAAACCTATAGCAACCACGTAAAAACTTGCAACTACAAATTAGAGGACGTCTAACTTGTTTTTGCAGCATATGCCTTGTGATGTGATATGGCCAGAAGGATGTGATGTGATGCATTGTGATGTATGAGATTGATCATGTTCTTGTAATAGGGTTCACGACTTGCATGTCGATGACTATGACAACCGGCAGGAGCCATACGAGTTGTCTTATATTATTGTATGACCTGCGTGTCAATCATAAACGCCATGTAATTACTTTACTTTATTGCTAAGCGTTAGCCATAGTAGTACAAGTAATAGTTGGCGAGACAACTTCATGAAGACACAATGATGGAGATCATGATGATGGAGATCATGGTGTCGTGCCGGTGACAATGACGATCATCGTGCCCCGAAGATGAAGATCATAGGAGCAAGATGATATTGGCCATATCATGTCACTATATTGATTGCATGTGATGTTTATCATGTTTACATCTTATTTGCTTAGAACGACGGTAGTAAATAAGATGATCTCTCAATAAAATTTCAAGACAAGTGTTCACCCTAACTGTGCACCGTTGCTAAGGATCGTTGTTCCGAAGCACCACGTGATGATCGGGTGTGATAGGTTCTAACGTTCGCATACAACGGGTGTAAGCCAAATTTACACACGCGAAACACTTAGGTTGACTTGACGAGCCTAGCATGTACAGACATGGCATCGGAACACGGAAGACCGAAAGGTCGAACATGAGTCGTATAGAAGATACGATCAACATGAAGATGTTCACCATGGATGACTAGTCCGTCTCACGTGATGATCGGACACGGGCTAGTTGACATGGATCATGTGTCACTTGGATGACTAGAGAGATGTCTATCTAAGTGGGAGTTCATTGAATAATATGATTATGTGAACTTAATTATCATGAACTTAGTCTAAAATTGCCTTTAATATCTATATTGTAGATCCAATGGCCAACGCAAATGTCAACCTCAATTTCAACGCGTTCCTAGAGAAAACCAAACTGAAAGATGATGGAAGCAACTATGCGGACTGGGTCCGTGGCTTGAGGATCATCCTTATAGCTTCCAAGAAACTGTATGTCCTTGATGCACCACTAGGTGACCCACCCTTTCTCCCAGCAGAACAAGATGTTGCGAACGCTTGGCATTCTTGCTGCGATGATTACTCCCTTGTTCAGTGCGGCATGCTTTACAGTCTAGAACCGGGGCTCCAAAAGCGTTTTGAGCAACACGGAGCATATGAGATGTTCCAGGAGCTGAAACTGGTTTTTCAGGCTCATGCCCGGGTCGAGAGATATGAAGTCTCCGACAAGTTCTTTAGCTGTAAGATGGAGGAGAACAGTTCTGTCAGTGAGCACATCCTCAAGATGTCTGGGCTCCACAACCGCTTGACTCAGCTAGGAGTTAACCTCCCGGATGACTCGGTTATTGACAGAATCCTCCAGTCGCTTCCACCTAGCTACAAGAGCTTTGTGATGAACTACAACATGTAGGGGATGGAGAAGTCCATTCCCAAGTTGTACTCGATGCTGAAATCAGCGGAGGTCGAGATCAAAAAGGAGCATCAAGTGTTGATGGTATACAAGACCACTAGTTTCAAGAAAGGCAAGGGCAAGAAGAACTTCAAGAAGGACGGGAAAGCTGTTGCCGCGCACGGTAAGCAAGTTGCCGGGAAGAAGAAGAACAAGAATGGACCCAAGCCTGAGACTGAGTGTTTCTATTGTAAGGGTACCGGTCACTGGAAGCGGAACTGCCCCAAGTACTTAGCGGATAAGAGGGACGACTACATTAAATGTATATGTGATATACTTGTTATTGATGTGTACTTGACGAGTGCTCGTAGTAGCTCCTGGGTATTTGATACCGGTGCAGTTGCTCACATTTGTAACTCCAAGCAGGAGCTGCGGAATAAGCGGAGGCTGGCCAAGGACGAGGTGACGATGCGCGTCAGGAATGGTTCCAAGGTCGATGTGATCGTCGTCGGCACACTACCTCTACATCTACCTTCGGGATTAGTTTTAAACCTTAATAATTGTTATTTAGTACCAGCCTTGAGCATGAACATTGTATCTGGATCTCGCTTGATGCGAGATGGCTACTCATTTAAATCGGAGAATAATGGTTGTTCTATTTATATGAGAGAAATGTTTTATGCTCATGCCCCGCTGGTCAATGGTTTATTTTTGATGAATCTCGAACATGATGTTACACATGTCCATAGTGTGAGTACCAAAAAGTGTAAAGTTGATAACGATAGTCCCACTTACATGTGGCACTGCCGTCTTGGCCATATTGGTGTCAAACGCATGAAGAAGCTCCATGCTGATGGACTTTTGGAGTCACTTGATTTCGAATCAGTTGACACATGCGAACCATGCCTCATGGGCAAGATGACCAAGACTCCGTTCTCCGGAACAATGGAGCGAGCAACTGACTTGTTGGAGATAATACATACCGATGTATGCGGTCCAATGAATGTCGAGGCTCGCGGTGGCTATCGTTATGTTCTCACCCTCACTGATGACTTGAGCAGATATGGGTATGTCTACTTAATGAAACACAAGTCTGAAACCTTTGAAAGGTTCAAGGAATTTTAGAGTGAGGTCGAGAATCAACGTGACAGGAAAATAAAATGCCTACGATCTGATCGTGGCGGAGAATATTTAAGTCACGAGTTTGGCACGCACCTTAGGAAATGTGGAATTGTTTCACAGCTCACGCCGCCCGGCACACCTCAGCGAAATGGTGTGTCTGAACGTCGTAATCGCACTCTATTGGATATGGTGCGATCTATGATGTCTCTTACCGACTTACCGCTATCATTTTAGGGATACGCATTAGAGACAGCCGCATTCACTTTAAATAGGGCACCGTCTAAATCCGTTGAGACGACACCGTATGAATTACGGTTTGGAAAGAAACCTAAGCTGTCGTTTCTAAAAGTTTGGGGATGCGATGCTTATGTGAAGAAACTTCAACCTGAGAAGCTCGAACCCAAAGCGGAAAAGTGTGTCTTCATAGGATATCCCAAAGAGACTATTGGGTATACCTTCTACCTACGATCCGAGGGCAAATTCTTTGTTGCCAAGAATGGATCCTTTCTCGAGAAAGAGTTTCTCTCGAAAGAAGTAAGTGGGAGGAAAATAGAACTTGATGAGGTAATTGTACCTCCACTCGAACCGGAGAGTAGCACAGCACAGGAAGTTGTTTCTGTGGAGCCTACACCGGCTAGAGAGGAAGTTAATGATGATGATCATGAAGCTTCAGATCAAGTCGCTATTCGAAGGTCCACTAGGACACGTTCCGCACCAGAGTGGTATGGCAATCCTGTCCTAGAGATCATGTTGTTGGACAACGGTGAACCTTCGAACTATGAAGAAGCGATGGCGGGTCCGGATTCCGACAAATGGCTTGAGGCCATGAAATCCGAGATAGGATCCATGTATGAGAACAAAGTATGGACTTTGGTGGACTTGCCTGATGATAAGCGAGCCATTGAAAACAAATGGATATTTAAGAAGAAGACTGACGCGGACGGAAATGTGACCGCATATAAGGCTTGGCTTGTCGCTAAGGGTTATCAACAAGTTCAAGGAGTTGACTACGATGAGACTTTCTCACCCGTAGCGATGCTAAAGTCAGTCCGAATCATGTTAGCAGTTGCCGCATTTTATGATTATGAGATCTGGCAAATGGACGTCAAAACGGCATTCCTTAATGGCTTCCTCAAGGAAGAACTGTATATGATGCAGCCGGAAGGTTTTGTCGATCCTAAAGATGCTAACAAGGTATGCAAGCTCCAGCGCTCCATCTATGGGCTGGTGCAAGCATCTCGGAGTTGGAACATTCGCTTTAATGAGGTGATTAAAGCGTTTGGGTTTGTACAGGTTTATGGAGAACCTTGTATTTACAAGAAAGTGAGTGGGAGCTCTATATCATTTCTTATACTGTATGTGGATGACATGCTGATAATGGGAAATAATATAGAACTCTTGGAAAGTATAAAGGCCTACTTGAATAAGTGTTTTTCAATGAAGGACCTTGGAGAAGCTGCTTACATATAAGGTATTAAGATCTATAGAGATAGATCAAAACGCCTCATTGGTCTTTCACAAAGCACATACCTTGAAAAGATATTGAAGAAGTTCAATATGGATCAGTCCAAGAAGGGGTTCTTGCCTGTGTTGCAAGGTGTGAGATTGAGTACGACTCAATGCCCGACCACGACAAAGGATAGAGAAGAGATGAGTGTCATCCCCTATGCTTCAGCCATAGGCTCTATTATGTATGCCATGCTGTGTACCAGACCTGATGTGAACCTTGCCATAAGCTTGGTAGGAAGGTACCAAAGTGATCTCGGAGCGGAACACTGGACAGCGGTCAAGAATATCCTGAAGTACCTGAAAAGGACAAAGGACATGTTTCTCGTTTATAGAGGTGCCGAAGAGCTCGTCGTAAAGGGTTACGTCGATGCTAGCTTCGACACAGATCCGGACGACTCCACGTCGCAAACCGGATACGTGTATATTTTGAATGAAGGGGCAGTGAGCTGGAGCAGCAGCAAGCAAAGTGTCGTGGCAGCATCTACATGTGAAGCGGAGTACATAGCTGCTTCGGAAGCAGCAAAGGAGGGAGTCTGGATGAAGGAATTCATCACCGACCTAGGAGTGATTCCGAATGCGTCGGGCCCGATGACTCTACTCTGTGACAACACTGGAGCTATTGCCCTTGCGAAGGAGCCCAGGTTTCACAAGAAGACAAGACACATCAAGCGCCGCTTCAACTCCATCCGTGATTACATTCAGGAGGGAGACATAGATATTTGTAAAGTGCATACGGATCTGAATGTCGCACATCTGTTGACTAAACCTCTCTCACGAGCAAAACATGATCAACACCAGAATGCTATGGGTGTTCAATTCATCATAATGTAACTAGATTATTGACTCTAGTGCAAGTGGGAGA
This sequence comes from Hordeum marinum, assembly GCA_022496015.1. Lineage (NCBI taxonomy): Eukaryota > Viridiplantae > Streptophyta > Magnoliopsida > Poales > Poaceae > Hordeum > Hordeum marinum. Next base: position 386,140,240 of record CM039675.1, read on the forward strand.
CTATTGGAAATATGCCCTAGAGGCAATAATAAAATGGTTATTATTGTATTTCCTAGTTCATGATAATTGTCTGTTATTCATGCTATAATTGTGTTAACCGGAAACCGTAATACATGTGTGAATACATAGACCACAACGTGTCCCTAGTGAGCCTCTAGTTGGCTAGCTCGTTGATCAATAGATGGTCACGGTTTGAGGACCATGGACATTGGATGTCGTTGATAACGGGATCACATCATTAGGAGAATGATGTGATGGACAAGACCCAATCCTAAGCATAGCACAAGATCGTGTAGTTCGTTTGCCAAAGCTTTTCAATGTCAAGTGTCGTTTCCTTAGACCATGAGATTGTGTAACTCCCGGATATCGTAGGAATGCTTTGGGTGTGCCAAACGTCGCAACGTAACTGGGTGGCTATAAAGGTACGCTACGGGTATCTCCGAAAGTGTCTGTTGGGTTGACACGAATCGAGACTGGGATTTGTCACTCCGTGTGACGGAGAGGTATCTCTGGGCCCACTCGGTAAGACATCATCATTATGAGCTCAATGTGACTAAGGAGTTAGTCACGGGATGATGTATTACGGAACGAGTAAAGAGACTTGCCGGTAACGAGATTGAACAAGGTATGGGGATACCGACGATCAAATCTCGGGTAAGTACCATACCGATAGACAAAGGGAATTGTATGCGGGATTGATTGAATCCTTGACATCGTGGTTCATCCGATGAGATCATCATGGAGTACATGGGAACAACATGGGTATCTAGATCCCTCTGTTGGTTATTGACTGGAGAGGTGTCTCGGTCATGTCTACGTGTCTCCCGAACCCGTAGGGTGTACACACTTAAGGTTCGATGACGCTAGGGTTATAGGGAAATAGTGTACGTGGTTACGGAAGGTTGTTCGGAGTCCTGGATGAGATCCCGGACGTCACGAGAAGTCCCGGCATGGTCCGGAGATGAAGATTGATATATAGGAAGTGAGGTTTTGGTTACCGGAAGTGTTCCGAGTGTCTACGGTATTGTACCGGGACGACCGGAAGGGTTCCGGGGGTCCACCAAGTGGGCCCACCTGCCCGGAAGGTTCCATGGGCCAAGAGTGGGAGGGATCCAGCCCCTAGGTGGGCTGGTGTGCCTCCCACCCCAGCCCAAGGCGCAGCAAGGGTGGAGGGGGCAAACCCTAGGCTTAGATGGGCCTTAAGGCCCACCCTAGGGCGCCTCCACCTCTCCCTGCCCTGGCCGCCGGCTAGATGGGCTTTTGGAGGCTGCCGCCACCCCTAGGGTGGAACCCTAGGGCGCAGCACCTCTCCTCCCCTCCTCCTATATATAGTGGAGGTATTTGGGGCTGCACAACACACGAGTTCATCTCCTCCCTGGTGCAGCCCTACTCCTCCCTCTCCTCGTTCTCCGTAGTGCTTAGCGAAGCTCTGCCGGAGTACCACGCAGCTCCACCGCCACCACGCCGTCGTGTTGCCGGAGCTCTCCCTCAACCTCTCCTCCCTCCTTGCTGGATCAAGGCGTAGGAGACGTCACCGGGCTGCACGTGTGTTCAACACGGAGGTGCCGTCCGTTCGGCACTTGATCGGATCTACAACGATCTGAATCGCTGCGAGTACGACTCCATCAACCGTGTTCTAGCAACGCTTCCGCTTAGCGATCTTCAAAGGTATGAAGATCCAATCTCTCCCCGCTCGTTTGCTGGTTTCTCCATAGATAGATCTTGGTGACACGTAGGAAAATTTTGATTTACTACTACGTCTCCCAACAGGTACCAATCGAGTGGACTCTTTGTGTAGTATCGTCGGGGGAAAGGCATTGTTCGGGTGCTTACCTCGGGTATGTATATACTGCGAGTCGTGGATGACACGGAAGTTCCCCGAGTATTGTGGGTAAAGTGTGCAACCTCTGCAGAGTGTAAAACTATTCGAATAGCCGCGTCCGCAGTCATGGACAGTTGGAGGTCCTTCTTAGACTACGTCCGAATGTTTTCGTGAAATATTGGTGTGAGTATGGGTGTGTTAGTGACAAGAGGTCACCTGAGTCAAGTCCAATGTCTTGGCATGAGAAATGAACTAAGTCCGATGACTTAGCATGAACATGATGTGTTCAACTGATACCGTGATGGTATCGACAATGTGTTATTATGAATACTTGGTTAGTTGTTGATGCATACTTACTATTACTTGATCATGTCACTTGCATACAAAATCAGCTTTCCGCAAATTACCTATAGTGCTATATCATGCACCATTATTGCCTCGTTCCACTCTTGAGTTGCTTGCGAGTACATTCAAAGTACTCATTGGCTTGCCACTAGTTATTTAATTGGCCAGACATGGAAGAACAGGAATATGTAGAAGATTTCATTGGAGATGAACATGCGAACTAGGATGCTTCCCAGTCAGAGTGCCTGTAGGTTAAGGCAGATGGCATGGGTTCACGCTTTCAACGAAGATTTCCGCTGCTTGTTCTAGACTTAGTGTTTGGCCCGAGTGGCCCTATCCTTGTAAGACTGAGACCTTCGTGGTCATCATTTGTGTAAGACGTTAAGTGTGGATGTAAGACTCTTTTATTCAGCTTTTGTGTGTTCAGTGAGCATTGATCTCTGGGATCACTGTACACGTGCATTTGGTGATCTTGACTTATGAGTCGGGGTCCCCACAGAGATGGTATCAGAGCCATCCTGACTGTAGGAAGCCCTTAGTTAGCATGGACGTTAGTAGGATTAAAGCCGTTTTCAAAACTACACCTAGCTTTGGAACTTAGGAATTCTGCACTATTTATCTCTCCTATGCTTCACACAACACTTTGCTGACTCTCCTCTTTTCAAACCTTTGTAGATGGCCGTCATACCCGAAGCCTTGCTAACATACGGCTTTCCCTTACTCCTTGGGGATAGCCTGGAGAAGTGCCAGTTTCGCCAACCACCCATTTTCCTCTACCACGAGCACTAGGTCGATGCCGTCACGAAGGAGTACCACGTGGATGTGGTCGTGAAGGCAAACGACTCCCTGACCAGTTGGTTCTTTGAAGGACCACAGATGGAGACTATGATACTTGCTGTCGAGACAGTTGCATGCAAGGCACTCCTACACCTCCGAGACATCATTCCAGAGATGGCTGATTAACCAGCTACTCGCTACCTTCCCTTCAAGGGAGGATGACTTGGGCGAGAGTTGGACGCTGATTCTGGCCAAGGATGATGGCGCATCACTCTGGTTCCAGACCTACTTCAGTCTCTCTGCCGATAGTCTGGTTCACAACTTGGTGAAGGAATTCATGAAGCTCCGTGAGGAACTTCACCACACCCGAGGGCTACTTCGACAAGCCAAGACCAAGCCAGACAAGATCAAGAAGGATGGAGCCCCCGAGGGACAACCAGCTGTCGCTTATCGAGGAGGAGTACCCCCAGCCAGTGATGCACCTGCACGTAGTCGTCGCATGAGTGCGAAGGAGTACCGTAAGCTTTTCACCGACCCGCGCGTAAGGCGTCATCGGGATGGGCCTCCTTGTTCCCCAACCCCGTCGATCGGGAACGATGCTCGTTCTGAGGATGAGCCAGAGGAAGACCCAGAGGAGCGTGACTACGAGACCGAGCACTCCACCACCTAAATCCGAGAACCCCTAGGGTAGGATCAGACATGTATCCCTCATGCGTAGTTGAGTCCGTGTAATGGTTCATATGAAACCATGTGTGCTTGTTGTTTGTTTCGTTGTTTGTGTGTTCCGATGCAAGTCGCGCTTTTGCCTTAGGCAACATGTAAGCTACCACATCGTCTATCTTAATATATGTTGTGGGTGTTTTGACCTTCGTTTCTACACACTTGCACTTGACCGACCCCCTTAGGCGCGCTTTGCCGTTATTGCTTATCCCCTTGTCGACCCCAGTTGTTTGACTTGGCTGCTCCAAACAGGATGGTGACTGCTACCCACAACAGCTCCTTCACCAACCCCGAAGCCGGCAACTCGAGCCAGCAACAGGGTGATGGTGGGGCTACTTACGCTGGAGAACACCAGGAGCAGCCTCAAGGCGACATTCCCCCGCCACCACCTCCGCCGGAGAACATGACCATAGCTTAGTTTCTCCAGGTTCTCCAGGAGGAGCGCCAGGCCAACAATGCTGCTCTCCAGCAGATGGCCCAGGCTCTCGTGAACAACCAGCAGCAGGGTAGGAACGACAATGGCTACTCCACGCTGTCTGAGTTCATGAGAAACTCACCCCAACCTTCACTGAGACTGTTGAGCCGTTGGATGCTAATGAATGGATCCGCACCATCGAGGACCTTCTTGCCCTGGTCAACTGCAATGAGGATCGTGAGAAAGTACCGCCCGAGCATGGTGGGATGGATTCAAGGTGATGCAGGCAGAGCGTGTGATCACGTGGAATGACTTCAAGGAAGGATTCCGCACTAGCCATATTCCATCTGGGATCATGGCTATCAAGAAGAGAGAGTTCCGAGCGCTAAAGCAAGGAAGTAGCTCTATCAAGGAGTACCTGCAGAAGTTCAACCTACTGTCAAGGTATGCACCTGAAGACGTCAGCATGGAGGCTACCAAGAAGGAACGCTTCATGGAAGGATTTCAGAAAATTCTGCAGTATCAGCTCATCATCTGCTACTGCCGCACCTTCTTTGATCTGGTAAACAAAGACCTCATGTTGGAAGACAAGCGTCGTGCCATCGACGACACTCGCAAGCGCAAGATGATCAGCAAAGGAAGCTCAAGCAACCAGAAGCCTCGCCCATGGCAGCCAGCTCCAGCCAAGCCAACCTATCAGCCACAGCAGGCTAGACCTCCCGCGCCACGTCCGAGCTACCAGCCTCAACAGTATGCCAATCCCAGGCGAACCTACAACTACAACCCCAATAACAACAATGGTGGCAGGAACCTCAACAACAACCCTGGGCAAGTCACCTGCTTTGGATGTGGTCAGTCTGGACACATCTCTAGGCTTTGTCCCAATAGGAAGCCTGATGCACCGCGCCCCAATGCACCAGCTCAAGAACAAGCCCGAGGAGCACCGCCAAGGAACCTAGCTCCCCGCAACCAGCCTAACAATAGCAAGGGTCGTGTGAATCACGTCACCACAGAGGAAGCTCACGAAGACCCGGACGTCATACTGGGTACGTTCCTCGTCAACTCAACCCCATGTACAGTATTGTTTGATTGTGGAGCTTCGCATTCTTTTGTCACCCAAAAGTTTGCACGAGAGAGTGGCATGGAACCTACACCCTTGGGTAGTCGAATGCTGATACAAACCCCCAGTTCAGTTATGAAGTCTGGGTTAGGGTGTAAGGGGGTGAATATTGACATCAACAGGGTAGACTTCCTAGCAGACCTTATAGTTCTGGATTCACCCGGCTTGGATGTTATCCTTGGCATAAACTGGTTGACTAAGCACCAAGGATTACTAGACTGTGCCAAGAGGATTGTTACCATGACCAACAGCCAAGGAATGGAAGTCAAGTATGTCCCCAACCCTGTCTCCACGCAAGCCCCTCAGGTTAACTGCCTGTCGGGAGTTGAGTTGGATCAAGTGCGAGTAGTATGTGAATACCCGAATGTGTTTCCTGATGAGCTGCCCGGGGTGCCTCCTGACCGCGACATTGAGTTCATCATCGAGCTTATGCCCGGATCAAGGCCCATCTATAAGAAGGCCTATATTATTGGATCTGAAGAGTTGGCAGAATTGAAGAAGCAACTGGCAGAGCAGCTCAGGAAAGGATTTATTCGCCCTAGTGCCTCACCTTGGGGATCGCCTGTTCTATTTGTGTCAAAGAGAGATGGCACCATTAGACTTTGTGTCGAATACCGTTCTCTCAATGAGGTCACAATAAAGAACAAGTATCCACTCCCCAAGATCGAAGACCTGTTTGATCAGTTGAACGGAGCCAAGGTGTTCTCCAAGATCGATCTCAGGTCTGGGTACTATCAGCTGAAGATCAGACCCCAAGACATCCCAAAGACGGCATTTGTGACCCGATATGGCCTGTATGAGTACACGGTCATGTCGTTCGGATTAACGAATGCCCCGACCTACTTCATGTACCTCATGAATAAAGTATTCATGGAATACTTGGACAAGTTCGTTGTTGTCTTCATTGATGACATCCTTGTCTTCTCCAAGTCTGAAGAGGAGCATGAAGAGCACTTGAGGTTGGTCCTAGAGAAGCTTCGAGAGCACCAGCTTTATGCCAAGTTCAGCAAGTGTGAATTCTGACTGCATGAAGTTGGATTCTTGGGTCATATGTTGACTGTGGAGGGATTATCAGTAGACCCTGCCAAGATTGAAGCCGTGACTGAATGGCAGACCCTAACCTCAGTGAAGGAAGTCAGGAGCTTTCTCGGACTCGCGGGATATTACCGCAAGTTCATAGAAGGATTCTCAAGCATCACCTGACCAATGACCCAGCTCCTGAAGAAGGACAAGAAGTGCGAGTAGACCGCTAAGTGCAAAGAAAGCTTCCAAGAGCCCAAGAAGAGATTGACCACAACCCCTGTTTTGGCCACCCCCGATATTCACAAGGAATTTGCGATTTATTGTGATGCATAAAGAACTGGACTTGGAGGTGTTCTGATGCAAAAAGGAAGAGTCGTAGCATATCTTTCCAGACAGCTACATCCTCATGAAGAGAACTACGCAACTCATGATCTAGAGTTGGCAGCAGTGGTTCATGCCTTAAAGACATGGCGACATTATATTCTGGGGAAGCGATGTGAGATATTCACAGACCACAAGAGTTTGAAGTATATCTTCACTCAAAGAGAATTGAACATGAGGCAGCGAAGATGGTTGGAGTTGATCAAGGACTACGACCTCAGTGTTCAATACCACCCCGGAAAGGCCAATGTGGTAGATGACGCCTTAAGCAGAAAGGCTTGTTCCTTGAATGCTATGATTAAGGAAAGGCTACCCACTTTGTATGATGAGCTTAAGAGTTTCGGCTTGGAACTGGTCACACCAGGATTTCTCGCTAACCTCGAAGCGAAGCCTACCTTGATGGACGATATCAAAGAAGCCCAGAAGGGACACGAGAGCATTGAAGGCATTAAGAGGAAGATCAAGGCAGGCAAGGCCCCAGGATTCTCAAAGGATGAACAAGGAGTCATGTGGTTTGGGAACCGCATTTGCGTACCCAACAAAGAGGAGCTCAAGAACTTGATCTTACAAGAAGCTCATAGCACTCCCTACTCCATCCATCCTGGAGGAACCAAGATGTATCAAGACCTCAAGGCAAGATTCTGGTGGCATGGCATGAAGCGGGAAATAGGCACGTTTGTGGCTAAGTGTGACATATGCCAGAGGGTCAAGGCTGAGCATCTGCGACCCGCTGGACTACTGCAGCCCCGTAAAGTGCCTGAATGGAGGTGGGATAAAATCGGGATGGACTTCATCACCGGTTTACCAAGGTCAAGCAAGGGACGTGATTCCATTTGGGTCATTGTCGACCACCTGACCAAGGTCGCCCATTTTGTTCCCGTCAAGACCACCTATGATGGCAACAAGTTAGCCAGCCTCTACATAGAGCGGATCGTGAATCTTCATGGAGTACCAAAGGAGATTGTGTCAGACCGAGGGACCCAGTTCACCTCAAGGTTCTGGAAGAAGTTTCAAGAAGCTATGGGAACCAAGCTCTCCTTCAGCACTGCTTTTCACCCCCAGACCGGTGGGCAAACGGAACGAGTAAACCAGATACTCGAAGACATGCTTCGTGCTTATGTTCTGGCATATGGAGCCAAATGGGAAGATTGCTTACCGTTCGCCGAGTTCTCCTACAACAATAGCTATCAGTCAAGCCTTTAGATGGCACCATTTGAGGTGTTGTATGGACGCAAGTGCCGTACTCCCCTCAACTGGTCGGAGACTAGAGAAGGATTGGTGTTTGGGCCAGATATCCTCCACGAAGCTGAAGAGCAAGTTCAACTTATCCAAGAGCGCCTCAAGACCGCCAAGTCAAGGCAGAAGAGCCACGCCGACTCTCGCCGCCGAAAAGTGAACTTCTGTGTCGGTGACCATGTTTACCTCAGGGTCACGCCTCTCAAGGGAAACAAGCATTTCCACGTCAAAGGGAAGCTCGCGCCAAGATTGATAGGCCCCTTCAAGATCACCGCCACAAGAGGAGAAGTTGCTTATCAGCTAGAGCTACCTTCTGAGCCGTCGGATGTGCACAACGTCTTCCACGTGTCACAGCTCCGGAAGTGTCTGCAAGTTCCCAACCGCCCCGACCTTTACAAGGACATCAATCATCAAGCGATCGACCTTCAACCGGATCTAACTTATCGTGAGAGGCCTATCCGCATTTTGGATGAAGCTGAGCACTGCACCCGAAGCCGCACCATCAAGTACTAGAAGGTCCAGTGGAGCAACCACATGGAGGCAAAAGCAACCTGGGAGCATGAAGATTAACTCAGATCAGAGTTTCCATATCTTTTTAGCGCTTAGCCTAGGAATCTCGGGGACGAGATTCTTGTGAGGGGGGAAGGTCTGTCACACCCTGTATTTTGGCACATTGTATGTTTGGGTTTTATAAAATTTGGGACCAACTAAAACTTTTTGAGTGCATGCTTGTTTGATTGCTTGGATGATCAAGTTTGGCACTATCAAGTTCTACTCCTCTCCACCTTCATCTTCCTTGATCCAAACACCTTGCCCTATGATCATGCCATGTGAATAGAGCTCAAAACTATTTTTATCAAATTTTATTTTCACCAAAAGGGATTTATTCAATTTAGGTTTGCCAAACCCCCTGAATTGAGGTTTGAACAACAAGTCCTCAATTTAGGTCGATCTTTTCTTCCCAAATGCTTTATTTGAAACCTACTATATATATGACTTCTCAGAACCACCAATTATTATTTCTAAGGATTATTTTCATATTTTATTTAAAGGATTTTTCTTAAGGCCAGAAATGGCTTTTCCTTAGGGAAAATTATTTAGATGCTTTGAAAATATTTGAGAAAACTTAGAGACACTCAGTGGACATATATTTTCCATATATATGAGTTTCAACACAAGGGCTTGACCATAACATGGGAAAAACCCCTCAAAACCCTTTCTGTTCAGATTGAACTTTTGGAATGTTTTTGTAAGAAATATTCTCAATAAATTCCAAGAAAATTCTAGCAAGTCAACACTATCATAGGTGATGATCTCGCAAAGTTTCATCCCCATCCAAGTTGGTTTGCTTCATCAAACCAACCCAAATCCATTTCTGTCCAGATTCAAATTTTGACAACTTTTCATTGTGAAGTATCTTCCCTCGGCCTCAAACATTGTGGGCATGCTCTAATGGCCAATTAGTGATGATCCACTAAGTGGTGCATCAAGGGTTAAAGCCTAACCCCTTTGAATCTATAGAAAATGGATTCTGTCTATTTCTAGGTTTTCCCTAGGTCCCATTATGAACTTTCTTCTCTTAAGCTCAAACTTGGTGATCACTCTTGTTTTACATCACCCCTTGACCTTGTCAAATCTCAGGATGATCCAAGTTCATTTGACCCCCTAAACATCATCAAACACCTTCTGCCAGAAATGTAAAACTGGCATTTTCACCTCAAATCCTTTTACCCTTGCTTCCTCCTTTTTACCACAGCTCCACCCATACCCCCCAGCACCTCCAGTAGCAATCCCAACGGGTAGCTCCATGATTGAGATGGTGAAAACCCCCATTTTTACCCTCTGGTCCACCTGGCAGGACCTCTTTCCCCTCTCTCCCTCTATTCTAGTCCCTCCCCAGAGCATCCAAGGGCCTAGCCAAGTTAGTTTTCTTCCCCTAGATCCCCTGGACATGGGTGGACGCGCAGAAGGCGCCAAGGGCGTGCCATGGCCTGCAATAGCCGCGCTCCAGAGCGCGCTATAGTGCCGACCAGCACTGTAGCCGCTGGCCACTGCATGGCCCTGGCCGCCTTGAGCCTCCCACTGGCGCCATCTAGTCGGCCTCGACGTCTACTGCCTTGCAGGCGGTCGGCCCCTTCCTCCCTCTCTATACTTCTCCATCCACCGCGCATGCCTGCCGCCGCCCGAACCGGCCAATGCGGGAGCTCGCACGCGTGCGCTCCTCCTCTCCATATCTCCCTTCCTTCATGCGTGGACCCCTCCCAAGAACGCCCTAGACAAGCCCCAGCTCGCCCCCGTGCTCTGTGTCGAGGGCTACGACCTCACCGACGCACGACGTCCTCGGTGGACCGGCCCCCGCCTATATAAGGCCCTCCCGGACCTCCTTCTCCCTCTCTGCTGTCTCTCTCTCACCCCAATCGAGCCCCCACTCTGCCCCCGCAAGCTCCCAAGGCCCCAGTCGCCGAAATCGAGCCAGAGATCGCCGCGGTGGCCCGCAGTCGATCTCGCGGTATGGTGCCCCTCCGGTTCCCCCTCTCCTCCAGTTGCTCACCTCTCTCCTCTCTGACCGTTTCCCCGCTCCCTCCGCTCGCTTTGCAGGGCAAAAAGGGCCGGAGACCTCCTCCCGATCCTTCCTCCGCCGCGGGTTCTTCGTCGCCGGCGATCAGGACCTTCCCGCCGGTTCCCTCCAACTCCACCCGACTGGCGACGAGCCCCTGAGCACGACGGTGCCCTCCGTTCGTCTCCCCGTGCCCTATAGCCGCCGGTGAGCCCTCTCGCCTCTCCCTGGTACGGTTTGAGCAAGGCTCGTGTGATGTACGTCATGAGGGCTGGGTACCAATCGAGTGGACTCTTTGTTTAGTATCGCCGGGGGAAAGGCATTTTTCGGGTGCTTACCTCGGGTATGTATATACCGCGAGTCATGGATGACACGGAAGTTCCCCGAGTCTTGTGGGTAAAGTGTGCAACCTCTGGAGAGTGTAAAACTATTCGAATAGCCGCGTCCGCGGTCATGGACAGTTGGAGGTCCTTCTTAGACTACGTCCGAATGTTTTCGTGAAATATTGGTGTGAGTATGGGTGTGTTAGTGACAAGAGGTCACCTGAGTCAAGTCCGATGACTTGGCATGAGAAATGAACTAAGTCCGATGGCTTAGCTTGAACATGATGTGTTCAACTGATACCGTGATGGTATCGACAATGTGTTATCATGAATACTTGGTTCGTTGTTGATGCATACTTACTATTACTTGATCATGTCGCTTGCATACAAAATCAGCTTTTCGCAAATTACCTATAGTGCTATATCATGCACCATTATTGCCTCGTTCCACTCTTGAGTTGCTTGCGAGTACATTCAAAGTACTCATTGGCTTGCCACTGGTTATTTAATTGGCCAAGCATGGAAGAACAGGAATATGTCGAAGATTTCATTGGAGACGAACATGCGAACTAGGACGCTTCCCAGTCAGAGTGCCTGTAGGTTAAGGCAGATGGCATGGGTTCACGCTTTCGACGAAGATTTCCGCTGCTTGTTCTAGACTTAGTGTTTGGCCCGAGTGGCCCTATCCTTGTAAGACTGAGACCTTCGTGGTCATCATTTGTGTAAGACGTTAAGTGTGGATGTAAGACTCTTTTATTCAGCTTCTGTGTGTTTAGTGAGCATTGATCTCTGGGATCACTGTACACGGGCATTCGGTGATCTCAACTTATGAGTCGGGGTCCCCACATATACTTAAGCCACCGGCCGGCTCTTATCAATGTACATACCTCTTCATTGTACAAACCAACTTTTATGATATAATAAAGTGGGCATCCCCATGATTAGGGGCCTCTGCCATGTTCTTCATATTGCGTGTGATACAGAGGAGTTATCCCTTCATCAGGTCACTGGGGGGTTTTAAACCGCCGTGGCCAGGCTTTCTATGCCATCAAGAGTCGATCCTTAATCTGGTGCTCTAAGGAGGGCTTTTAAACCACTCTTGCCCAGATTTAAAATAGAAAAGGAGTTGATCCTTTAACTAGTCACTTGGGGGGGGGGCTTTCAGCCCAAAAGGTTAAGCTTACTACCTCCTCTTGACCTGGCTTTCCCTCATCTTCGAATTATACCTACATGTTTGCAACTTGCTACTCCACTATGTGACCCGCCAAACTCTTGACAGTTAATCTTGATAAGAGACCTAAACTTTTTAAAAGTTAATCTCGCACAAAGACACTGAACTTGTCAGGGTTTAAACAACGACTTTTTCCCGAGAGAGCCAACTTACAGTGAGCGAGGACAAACTCGTCTTGTTACCGTATCCCGTCCGCTATGTGGCATGTTCATACTTTAGCAATGTCAATCTTTTAAAGACCCTGAACTTGCTAAGGTTTAAATGACAGATTTATGTCACGTGAGGCCCGGTCTACAAGTTATAAGGCTTTCCGCCTCGTTTCTTCGGAAACAAAAAAAATATTTTTATAAAAAAATAGGACAACAATTGTCATATCATGTCGCGCCTTTAAAGCTGGCTTATAGGATGTGGCATACAATTGTTCGTGCTTGCAGGTATTTTCATGATAAGGTTTTAAGTCTTTGGAAATTTCTGGCTTGACCCATGGAGTATAAGCCGCCTGGCGAGTCAAGACAGCTAAAGTACTCCTATACCAACAGTTGAGTTTGCTGAACTGCCAGAGGAGCTTTTGAAGCATAAATATCAAACGGGCAAACACATATGATCAAGAGTTATTCTACAGCTATTACAAGGCTATCCAAAAAATCCCCAAGTGTTCAAGACACAATGTTCTTTCAATAAAATTAAAACCCGGAGACGTGAGCAAGGTCGGGCTACATGAAGCAAGTTTTGTTCTTCAATTCGCTGCCGGGTCATCTTGCGTTGGGTCTTCGTTTTTCTTGATCTGGAGATTGTCCACATCCCAATTGCAGTTTGACAAAGCTTCAAACATAGCTTCGTCATGCATGATTGGAGATGGGTCAATATCAGGAGTGAAGAAGTGCTTTCGGCGTTTAGGGATCAGGTTTCTTGCTTCAAAAGTGGGTCCTTTGATCCGCCTAGTGTCCTCGGGGTAAGCCGCCTGGTAAAATAATAAATCAGCTTCTGCAGCCAGCCGACTTGCAAGAACCCGGGATGCTTTATGGCAGTGAGAGTAATCTGCTTCGGTGAATTCTGAGCGGTCATCCTTCCGTTCAGGAAAGCCGTTCATCATCTCCTCTGGGTTAAGTTCTTCAGCGTAAGCTAGTGACCGGCTCAAAGCAGCCATGGCGCCCTTCCGGACGACTGATCTCTTTAGCTCTTCCACTTGCATGGGGATGGTAGACAACGTTTCCAGCACACCCTTCATGAATTTTGGTATGCCCTTGTCACACATGTCAGCTTTGATTGTCACTAGAGACCCGGCGTATAGCTGCTCTATTAAGATGTACAGGGCCTTGAGTTTCACCAGGCTATTATCAGACAATTGGCGACTCCGTGCACCTGTGGGAAGGTAAAGAGGTTATAAGCCGCCCGACATGATGTTTGACAAATTATTAACAGAGAAAGCAAAGGCTTACCAAAGACAGCGCCAATCATACGGGAGATATGGCCTTTCAGGGTGGTCAGTTCGTCAGTCGCCACCTTGAGCCGGCTCTCGGCATCTTCTACACGCTTAATCAGGGCGGTTTGGATTTCTTCGGAAGACTTCTTGACATCTTTCAGCTTTGCTTTGAGTACGTCTGCTTTGGTTAAGGCGATCTAGCACTTTACTTTAGCCTCTGTCCGCCCTCTTTTCTGCACGGCCAAACTCTTCTTTAGGTCTGCCACTGCTGATTCAGCACCAGTTAAGGATTCCTGTGCAAAGAAAGAATATCTCAAAAAGTTTACATTAACATACAGTGCAAACTTTCAAGTCCCAAGCAGGTTGCAACCAATTTACTTTACACGTGGGGATTAATGTAATCCAGCTCTTTCTTCTAGAGCCGGCTCATTGCTTAGGCATTAACCTAGCCCTTGGGGTCTAGATTTGGCTCTTAAGTTATGCTTAAGTGCCGACTCATTGCTTAGGCATTAACCCGACCCTTGGGGTCTAGAATTGGCTCTTAAGTTAGGCTTAAGTGTCGGCTCATTGCTTAGGAATTGACCCGACCCTTGGGGGCTACATGGCAGTTCTATGACGGATTACTAAGTCATTAGAAGACCCAGCTGATCTTTGTAAAAATCAACCGGCTCTTGGGGCTGCATAAGTATATATGTAAAGAGGCAAGATCAGCCCAATACCTCATATTTTTTTCTTCATCATGGCGACCAAGCTGGCCTCCATGTTTCGACTGACAAACAGGCAACTCAAATAGCCATTGTGGAGTTCATCAGTAGTGAGCTTGTCTAAGTTTGACAAATCAAACGGAGTTTTCTCTTCCTTGGAGGGAATTGCTTCGTCCACCTTGATGTGTTTAGACAACGCTTGAGACCAAGTTGGAGTCTTGTAATCCGCCCCTGTGATAACAACCTCTTCAGGAGAAGCTATTTGTTCAGTTGACATCCGGGGGCTGGGCGGCTTAGGATCAGAATCCGGCTAGGCATCAGGGGCGTCAATATCCATGGCAGTCGGCTCGGCAAGTGAAGGAACTTCTTCAGGAGCATCTTTGGCGACTTCGGTGGGCTCGGTGTGCATCTCAGGAATGTTGGGCCTAGGAAGCTCCGGGTTTTGAACATCAGGAGCATTAGATGAGTCGGCCCGTTTCTTCTGTTTGGTCTAAGCCCTGTGAGCAAAGGAATTTTTGGATGTCAAGAGATTGGATATTTTCTTCGGGGCATCAGAGATGCTTACCCCGGGTTAGTAATTGAAGGAGGCAGGTTTGAGGCAGTTGAATCACCAGAGGAAGGAGGTGAATCCTGGAAAGGTTAGCATTGATCAGTCAATTACAAAAATAATATCAAGCAAGATAAGCTCCACACAAAGGTACCTCGGTGCACGACTTTCAAGGAGCCGGCTCATTGGGTAAGCCAGATAAAAGATCTCCAAAGCTGGCGCTCCGGGTCTGACGTCTGCTATCAGCCTGCTGTTGCTTCAAAAGGAAGTTATGACTCAAGTAAGCAAAAGGACGGGAGCTCTTTACCTTTCGTACAGCTCGCTGTGGTCTCTTTATCAGTGAAAGGTCCGAGTTAGAAGAGACAATGATTACCTCAGCAACATTGGCATGGCTGGTTTTAGCTTCTTCCCGTGAGTGATCATTATCAATAAGTTGCATGAACAGAAGGCCAAGGGAGTCAAGTTCTACCTCTGAATCCTCTAAGTCCATTAGCTCCTCAGCTGACTTTTTCCGTTTGCGGGACCACGCCTTAGGTTTTGAGGCCTTAGGGACCTTGTTTTTCTTTTTTGAGGACAACAACTTTTTCCAGAAGGAGGAGTCGACCTGTAAGATGTAAAACAGATTAACAAGAAGGGTTATTAAGATATGGAGTTTAAGGAAGGGATGAAGATTGAAACGGAAGACTTACATACGGAGCCGGGTTGAGCGCATAGAAGGGGCTCAGGCTAGTCTTGCTGTAGGCGGCTAATGTTTCCCCTAGCATAGACTTGACAATGGAGTGGAGATCCTGGTCTATTAAGGGGGTCAGATTGCAGCGTTGAGGGTCATCCACGTTACCAGAATACTAGCACATTATTGAATTTCGGCGGCTCAGCGACAGAATCCTCCACGAGACATAACAACGGGCTAGATCAATACCCGTTAGTCCATTCGCCAACAAGGCCCTGACTTCGGAAAAAGTAGCAGCATATTGAGCCCGTTCGGCGGCTGACATCCGATCTGGAAACTCTATATCTGTGTTGAGTCGGTAAGGACGATAACCCGACAGTGGATTCTCGCCCTCTGGTGAAGTGTCCTGGCAATAGAACCAAGTCTTGTTCCACTCTTTGGGATGACTCAGTAGGGTTGCTGCTAGAAAGAGTACATCCCTCCGCCTCTTAAGGGTTACGGCTCCGAGTTCAAGACTTAACCTGTCGACCATCTCAGTTTGGCGCTTGACATAGAAATATTCCTTGAACAAATCAACCGATGGCTCTTCCTGGAGGTAAGCTTCACAGAAGGTTTGGAATAGGCACATATTCGTGATAGAGTTTGGACCAATATCTTGAGGGTGCAAGTTGAAAGCATGTAAGACGTCCCGGATTTTTTTTTGACATGGGTGGAGAGAAGCCCCGAAGGAGATGGTCTGCGAAGACGATGACCTCCCCAACTTTAGGCTTAGGGGTGGTCTCGCTGCCTCGAACCCGCCAATGGATAACGTCTTGAGCTGGCAGAGCTCACATTATGACGAACTCGTTGAGATTCTCTTCAGTCACTGCGGACCGAACCCAGTTGCAAGTTGACGGAGTTTTTGACATGGTGACGGCTTAGGAAGCTGTGGAAAGGCATGCATGTTTGGCAGCTTAAAAATACATTTGGACTAAGGTGTCTACAATAATAAATGATAGATGCATTTGCTGGGTCAATGAAAATTATGAGCCGCCAAACTGGCTTGCAAGAAACGCAGTGAGCCAGCAGACCATGGGCGGGTCAAGCTATCCATGTAGGATGAAAAATTGCTAAGTGTTGACATATTGTTTCCATAGCTACGGCTATGGATTCAAGACCTACGAGCACAAGAAAATGAAAAGCATTCTATCCCTAAAAGCCTAGTGGAAGAACAGATGGCCAGTTCTTCGCTCATTACTACGGAACAGAGCGCGCCTAAGTGCGGAACAAGCGGTCGCGTAATTTCTGAAGTGCTATTAAGTTTTTGAAGATGTTTTCAAGATTAACGGAGGAATAATACTTATGCGAAGAGCGATGAACTCGACGAACACCATGGACGCAGGACAACCCTAATGCAGATCTGACGGGGGCAATGTGCAAACTTGGGAGTGCCGTGAACGTGTGGGAGCTCTGGTTCGTATTAGGTTGATGCAGCGGCCGGGGTCGATGAAGACAACGATGAACAAGCGGCGTGGCTGGCTCCAGTGGCACATGTGTTCAGAGGAAGAAGAAGATGCGGTGGGGGGATGAAAAGGGATAACCCCCCGTGCCTATATAAGGGTACAATGGTATTTCCAATGCTCCGGCATGGGAATCGAGGGGGCACGATGATAATTATACTAAGAAGACACCTCAGTTTTCGGGCTGGTCATTTTAATGGCGAGATATCCTCTCTGATGTTAGAGGAATCTTTTTGATTCCGTCGAATGACGTCACGGTGGGTCATGACAACTCGTCAGATGCAAGGTTGGCCCATTTTTCGGCGGGTTATGACGGCTTAAAAGGAAAGCAAGGATCGCCAACCAGAAGACTTGGAGATTGACATGAGCTGGTTCAAATCAATCTGGGGCCTAATGTTGGGGATATACATCTATGGTAAGACCCGCCCAGGTGGGGCCGGGTCATGTGGTTGGCGACTTACAATGATTCCAAGAGGAGGCATAACCAGTGGGCCAGAGGGACCAGGGCCAGAAGGCCGGATGTAACCCGGCGGACTTAAGCCACCGAGAGAGACTTCGTCAGATAAGGCATGTTTAGTTAGGGGACAAGTCGGTTGCTATGTTTAACCCGACCCAGACTCTTGTAAGCCCAGGAGTCTTGACCCATGTATATAAGGGCGACTTACTTGGGCGGCTTAGGCCACGAGATAACTGATCGAGAGCTAGGTCAAGCGAATTCGCTCCCTTGTAATCGATACACAATCAATACAACACAAAGTAGGATGTAGGCTTTTACCTCTTTTCGAGGGGCTGAACCTCGGTAAACCCTTGTATCTTGATTCCGATCAACCTCTTTGAGTTCACCGCCTCATCGATGGCCTCGAACCTAAGTCCGTTCATGCGGACATCTGCCGTGACAAATCCACGACACATGGTGTATGCTCTTTGTGAACGATGTGGTGCTAGTCGATGATAGTCGGAGGGGGAAAATAGGAAGTTGGAGTTATGGAGGTAAACCTTGGAATCGAAAGGTTTTAGACCAAGTAGGACTTAAACTGAGTACATGAGGTGCGCTTTCAGTACTACTAGGCACGAGGAGGAGGAGGATGTTAGCCTTGATGGGTAGGTGGTTCCTGATAACCCACAAGTGTAGGGGATCATTTGTAGCCTTTTTCGATAAGTAAGAGTGTCGAACCCAATGAGGAGCTAAAGGTAGAATTAATATTGTCTTGAGTTTTATTGACCACTGATACAACTCTACGCATGCTAACGCTTACTTTACCTAGAACAAGTATGAAACTACTTTGCGGGAATAAAACTAGAAGTACTTTGTAGGTGTAAAGATAGGTTTGCAAGATAATAAAGTGCATGGAAATAGATTTTAGGTGTTGTTTAATAAAAGAGCAATAAAAGTAAATAGTTTAGTATAAATCCTTTTGTGTAATGCAAGAGAAAGATTATCCATAGGCAATTGAATACAACATGATAGATACTTATCATATGCAATGATGGAGAGGCATACACTAACACACTTTGTATATTTGGATCATGTGCACTTATGATTGGACCTCTAGTAATCCTCCGCAACTACTAAAGATCATTAATGTAAAACCCGACCATAGCATTAAACATCAAGTCCCCTTTACTCCCATACATAAACCATCCCCTTACTCGGGTTTGTGTTTCAGTCACTCAGAAACCCACTATAAGCGAATCATGAACATATTGCAAACCCTCGAGCGGGATTCCTTCACGTATGCTCCTCACGGAAGGCACCTTAGGACATCACCATATCAACATACAACTCAAATCAATAACATCATATCACAATTAACCCGTATTGCAAAAAAATCTACTCAAACATCATAGGATAGCCACACATCATTGGATAATAATATATAGCATTAAGCACCATGTTAGATTACAATGGGGAAGAGAGATTTTACACTGCTGCATAGAGAGGGAGAGAGTTTATGGCGATGGCGACGAAGTTGTTGGTGTAGATCACCATCACGATGGATGCCCCGATGGCGCTCCGGCGTCACCAGGAGAGAGGGTGAGAGATCCCCCTCCTTCTTCTTCCTTGGCCTCCTCGCTAGGTTGGAGGAGGGTTTCACCTATGGTCCATGGCCGCCATGGCTCCCAAAGGGCAGCAGTCCCTCCGAGATTGGACTCTCTTTGTTTCTATTCTCTTTTCGTGACTATTTTCTAACCCCTTCACCGTTTCTTAAATATGCGGAGATCCGTAACTCTGGTCGTGTTGATATTTTGAGGGGATTTTTATCGCAAAAATATCTTTCTTGCGGCGGAACGAGAGCCTCAACTGACTTAAGGGCTGGCCACAAGCGATTAGGGCGCCCCTAGGTCGCGTCCTGTTGGCTTGTGGGGCCCTCGGTCATCTTCTTGCGTTGATTCTGACTCCCCAAATTCACATATATTCTAAAACAAATGTCCTTAAAATTTTATCGCGTTTGGACTTTGTTTGATATGGAATTTGTGTGAAACAAACCACATACAAAAAACAGGAACTGGCACTGGGTATTGGGTCAATAGGTTAGTGCTCAAAAATAATATAAATTAGTAAATAATTACTCAAAAAGTATCCCAGAATGATAATATAATAGAATGGAACAATCAAAAATTATAGATATG
Organism: Hordeum marinum; assembly: GCA_022496015.1. Classification (NCBI taxonomy): domain Eukaryota; kingdom Viridiplantae; phylum Streptophyta; class Magnoliopsida; order Poales; family Poaceae; genus Hordeum; species Hordeum marinum. The sequence continues at coordinate 386,159,664 of CM039675.1, forward strand.
TTGGATACGTATCAACTATTAAGCATCCCCAAGCTTAATTCCTGCTCGTCCTCGAGTAGGTAAATGATAAAAACAGATTTTTTTATGTGACATGCTACCCAATATGTAATCTTTTGCATGCATTCTCATTGAGAAATTATGAATTAACAAACATTAACATAGTAATACTTATAAGCACAAGAAAGAAAATCATCAATCTTTCAAAGTATACGATCCTCAAAGAATGTTTACCCCCATTTGTCTTACTATATTAGCAAGGCATGGCCCCATCTTTCCCACACTAATAGAAATGTCAAGCACCATGGTGCCCAAGTTAGGCAATTGGATCATACTTTTTTAATATGCATCAACCTTTTATTCTTTATGCAATACATGAGCATGAACCAAGGACATAGCAATGGGTGGAACAAAAAATGTTGGTAGATATCAAAGGGGTAAAAAGTGGAGAAGATAGTCTCGCATCAACTTGGAGTATCAATAGGCTATGGATATGACCATCAATAGATATCAATGTGAGGAGTAGGGATTACCATGAAACGGTTGTACTAGATCTATAAGTGTATGAAAGCTCAACTGAAGCTAAGTGGGTGTGCATCCAACATGCTTGCTCATCAAGACCTCGGGCATTTGAGGAAGCCCGTCATCAGAATATACAAGCCAAGTTCTATAATGAAAAATTCCCACTAGCATATGAAAGTGACAAAACAAGAGACTCTCTATATGAAAAACATGGCGCCGCTTTGAGGTACAAGTGTGGTAAAGGATAGTAGCAAAGTCCCTTCTCTCTTTTTCTCTCATTTATTCATTTATTTATTTATTTCATTTTTTTCGTGGTGGGCTCTTTTTTTGCCTCCCCATTTTTTTTGTGGTGGGGTCATTTGGCCTCCCCCATTTTCCATTTTTGTCTGGAGTCTCATCTTGACTAGTGGGGGAATCATAGTCTCTATCATCATTTCCTCACTGGGACAATGCTCTAGAAATGTTGATCATCACACTTTTATTTACTTACAACTCGATATGAAAAACTAAACAATATGACTCTATATGGTTGCCTCTGGCAGTGTACCAGGATGTGCAATGATCTAGCGTAGCAAAAGATATATAAAAACGGACAAGCCATGTAAATATCATGCAACGCAATATGACAATGGAAATACAAGTCTTATTAAGAGATGGTGGAAGTTGCATGACAATATATCTCGGAATGGCTATGGAAATGCCATGATAGGTAGGTATGGTGGTTGTTTTGAGGAAGATATAATGAGGCTTATGTGCAACAGAGCGTATCATGTCATGCAGTTTGGATGCACCAGCAATAGTTGCACTAATCCTCGAGGTGAGAATGATAAATGCACTATACCGAAGAGGCTAGCAAAATATGAGGAGGTGAGATTGCGTATGTCCATGGTTTCACATTAGTCATAAAGAACTCATATACTTATTGCAAATTTTTATTAGTTTTATCACAAATCAAAGTACTACTCGCATGCCCCGAGGGAGGAGATTGGGAGGAGTTAACCATCGCATGCCTCCGACTTGAAACAACACTAGGATTTTAACAAGGAATAGAAATGCTCACACATCCTCACCATGCCTTTTCAATTTTTAGACAAACAAGAAGTTAACACCTCTTAATACCGACACTTCTACGAATCAACAATGATGCACTCACACCCTTTCACATTACTACATCAATATCATTAACCCACATTTTTCTCTTTAATGTGCTACATGAAGGTTTTGATTATCACTCCTTGAATACCTATTATTTTTGGACAAAACCTATAACCCATGCAAATTACAGTCACTATTTATTAACTCAAACATATATAAGTGAAGTACAATAGTTTAGTTCTTTCTACAAAAGACCACACTCTAATGAATATAAGTGAAGCAAAAGAGCATTCTACAAATAACAGTTTTATATATGTAGATAAACAGGCATCCAACTTCAAATGATATAAGTGCAACACATGAAGAATTCTATAAGGCCATACTCAAAAGATATAAGTGAAGTGCAAAGAGCATTCTATAAATCAACCATGGACTTTTCCAAACCAGCATTTTGCATTGCTAAAAGGAAAATAAAAGGCACACGATGCTCCAAGAATTTATGCATATCATGTGAACAAAACATAAACCGTGACATATCGATAATTGTTGAAGAAGAAAGATGGGATGCCTTTCGGGGCATCCCCAAGCCTAGACGCTTGAGTCTCCTTGAATATTTACTTGGGGTGCTCACATGGCTTGAGATTGTGTCGGTATTTCCCCAAATAGGAAGGGATGATGTAGCACAACAACCGTAAGTATTTCCTTCAGATATAAAACCAAGGTATCAATCCATAGAGGAAGATCATGCACCCACATAAACATCACTGCACACAAATAGTAAATACTTGCAACCCGACGCGAAAGAGAGGTTGTCAAGCTCTCTACGGTAATAAGATAGATTAGGTAAGGGTTTTTTACATCTGTGCCCCTGGTTCCTTAGCTGTGCTCATTCATCCCCGCGCTCTTAACTTTTGCTCAATTTTCTCCACTCCCTTGCCAGAAACCCTCAGAACTGGTCACAACGGACATTGCCGTCGGGTCAAAGGCTTGACCATTAACTCTGGACGAGTGGGGCCGCGCTGGACTGTGTCGTCAGTTGGACCTGACAAGTGGGGCCGTGTTTGGTGGTGTCGTTGTTCGACCGTTGGGTCATGGTTTCGTTGGGCCATCTCTTGCATTAAATGCTTGCGCGTGCCGCCAGGACAGAAGCCTGCTATGCATGCACCCAGCAAAGCCTGCCTGCATGCGTGATCGAGCCTGTATAAGCCGATGCCATGATACCACGATGCGCCGACCGAGCCTGCATGCGTTGATGCATCCGCCACGATGCACTGACCGAGCAGCTTTCTTGCACGCCACCCGCCATGGATGCAGTGATGATCACTACCGCTGGTTCCTCTCTTCTAGCTAGGTGGCTACATATTTGTGGCTTGTGTAAAAAAAGAGAAGTGTTCGTTGTGGCTGCATGCACTAGGTGGTTACTAACAAGGGAACCCTACTAACAAAGCGAGCTCTCTAAGAAAACAATCAACAAATATGTAGTCCCAATATGTAGATAGGGCCAACAAGCCCATAGCACGATCACATAGTTCAAACTAGGAAGAACTTAATAAAAGAATAGAGAGAAAACTTAATAATAGAACTTAAGAAAAGGGCCAACAAGCCCAGAACAACTCCAACATAGTTAAATTACAACTTAACATAACATAGACTAAAAAAGATAGAGGGTTTAGAACCCTAGCTGCCGCCTTCTCCACCTCGCTCCTCCCTCGAGCGCCCTTTTCACTACTCCTCCGAGGCGTTGTCGATTGGGTACGGAAGAGTGTGCATGCGCGACGCGGTGAGGAAGATGTTGGTGTAACCTGTGAACTTGTTGTGGGTGGTGAAAGCGATGAACTCGCAGCCACACCAAAACACCCAACCGAGGAGGTAGAAGGCGTCGATTGTGTTAGTGAAGTGGGCAAGGAGAGCAAGCAGCACCCCGTTTTAGATGACCTCCGCGACGCGGAACATCGTTGGAGATCCCCGCGGGAGGTGTCTGTAGCCGGCCCCGAGGAAGATCTCGGTGAAGTTCCTTGCGGTCCTCCACCTTGATATCGCCCACACACGTAGTGTGCGCTCAACGTACACGCCGGTAGGGTAGAGCCTCTCCGGCACGATGGGTGGGAAGCGGTAGGTTGGTCTGGTGTACTGCATGGCTGAGGATGTGCAGAAGAAGGAGAAGGGGTGAAGAGCAAGAAGGGCAGATGGCACAGAATGGGAGATGGATGAGGGATGGCAGAGGCAGAGGGTGGCTTAATTATAGCCGTAGTGCTATGTGTTAGTTGGTCGTGGCAATAACGGGGTCAAATGTGAAGTAGCCCATTTTCAAACCCACCGCAGCATCGGGAGTGTACACGCGTGGGAAACGGTGGTTTGAAAAGAAGAAGAAAAAGAAGCTAATTGCAGGCATGGGAATCCATGGTCATATATATTATATGAACAAATACGTCAAAAAATCCCCAAAAAATATACTATATGAACAAAAAGAGACAATTTTTGAATAGTTTGTGGTCATTTTGCATGATAAAAATAAATTTGGTCATTTTGCATTTGTATAGAACAAAAAGAACTAATTTTTTTATGCAATGTCAATTGTTGTGTAATATCAAACGATGCAACCAAGAAACAGAGCCAGCACGTTCACAAAAAGCAGAGCAAACGATGCAAAAAAATGACGCAATTCGATGGCCCAACCAAAGCTTGGTTTCCTTTTGGGCCCAACAACAATTCGACGGACAGGGTCCATTTTTTTCACGGAGTCAGTGGTGGGCGAGCAGCCGAGCACAACCAATAGGATCACCTCTCACGGATTGCCCCACGATCCAACGATGCGGAGTCGTCCTAGTGATCCAACGGCGCGGAGCCTGCATGCAGCCTGCCCACCAAATTCCTTCTAGAAGACCACATCTGAGGGCTGTCGCTTGGCGCTAGGGTATGATCGGACGGCTGACGTTCGGAGCTTGGGTTAGGCGTAGCCCCGCAAGGTTTAGAGGGGTTTTGAGCTGGTCAACGGGGATTCAAAGTATTTGACTGAGCATAACTAATTTAAAAAAAATGAAAAAATATGAAACCTTCGTTGCTCGTCGTTTTATAAGAGACACTAACAAGGAAAAATACTAAACTTGGTATATGGTCATTTTCATGAAAAAAACCTAGCTAGCATGATCGAGGTCAAATGAGCACCATTAATTGAAAAAAATTGAAAAAATATAAAACATGTGCACAATGTTATCTTATGTGACATGTTACCAAGAAAAAATCTTAAACTTGGTCTATGGTCATTTTCATGAGAAAACCTTCACACATATGAGCTATCATGTACAAGATTTCATAGAGTTCAAGGAGAGGAGGTAGGGTTACCTACAGGGTCTGAATTTTTTTTTAAAATAAAAAAAAATCACCAAAGCTTTATTTCAAAGCGAATAAGAAGGATATGAACTTGGTTTTCCATTTTCATATTTTAAACGTGTTTTTAATAGTTTGTATATTAAAGCATATTTTTCAAAAGAAAATGAAAAAATATGAAGATTAATTCAAAAAATAGTGAGACTTCAAATCTACACTATATAGATTGAATAGGTGTCAATAAAAACATTTGGCTCATTTAGAGTAGGTCCAAAAAAACTTGATTACAAATGGGTTGTTTACCCTAGCCTGGGAGCTCATTTGTAGCACATTTCTCAAATTCAAATTTCTTTGACCTCCTCTAAATCACCTCAAATTTTGCACACATGATCTCCTACGCAAAGATAGATAGTTTGACAAGGTTTGTTTTTGCATTTTCTTGAATTTATACTGTCTTGTCCAATGTCAGTTCAAAACATCAGATAATGAGACATGTTGGTGGGAAAAAGCATGCATTTGATTATAAAACATGAGACAAATAATTTTTGTACTCCTTTATTACAAAAATCATTACATCCTCATTCAAATGTTGTTTTTTGCTCTGTTATTGGAATATTTGATAAATGATGGACTATTTGCTCTTTTTTCTTATTCTTAGCAGCATGTCTGATTAGTGAAGCAACACTAAGACAACATGTGTGATCATTGCTGCACCTAAACTTTGAAAATAAACACTAAAACAAATCATAGCAGAAAAATTTAAAAACACACAAATAAGCAATATAGATAGCCACATGCATATATAGAAGACCATATAGTACCATACCATCCATAGAATACATACAGTTCACAAACAAAGTTCCCAAACAACCAAACACATCCACATGCATATATAGAAGACCACATAGTACCATACCATCCATACCATCCATAGAACACATCCAGACACATAGTACCATACCATACCATGCTTTGTTAGTTGGGAATGGGAGTCAGGACTTTCACAAGGGCAGCATGCTGGCCCCTGATGTTGTATTCCTCGTCGTGGATGGCTACATCTTCTCCATGAGCTAGAAGGTAAACGAACTGGCCGGACTTTGGCTTTGCCTTGGTGGTGCAGCAGGGGCAGCGCCAAATTTTTGTTCTTCTCTTGTAGTAGTAATCATCTCCCTTGGACCTGATCTTCTCCTCTTCCTTCGCTTTGAAGGACGCGAAGTTGCCCTCGTCCACATCCACATCTTCTCTAGAGATGTACTGCACACATGAATGAATTTAGATATATACATTATAGTTTCTTATACACCATGTCAAAGGAACTAGGGTAAATGAACAATGTAAATTTCAAGCAAGCTTACCTCACACTCTTCGTCGATCCAATACCCTGGATCTTACGGGTCCTTGAAGTCAGTAAGGTCCAGCTTCCTCTTTTTTCCCCAACCATCCTCCTCCTGAATATACAATTACATCCCATTGAAAATTTAGATATGCATTTTACATTGATCATAGGGCTAATATACTATGATCCTATTTGCATCTTCCGTTGTCATACACACACATTGAACAACAGAGCTAATATAAGTACATATTGTGGACAAATTTATATACTAATGAATCAAATAACTTCTTAATCAATGGATTCCATTTGGGCATATGACATTCAAAACCCCAATCTGAGTAGCATTCAAAAACAAATCTAATAGAGACCCAATCTAATAAGCATACATGTTTGTAGCATTGAAAACCCCAATCTATGAGCATTAAAAACAAAATCTAATAAGCATACATCTGTGTAGCATTGAAGCACAGAGATCCCTATCTCTCATACAGATCTATCTAGCATTTTTGCAACGAATTTATCCAACAAACCCTAGTACAAAAACCCCCATCCCCCCAATAAAGAAAACCCCGGCCCATCTATCAAACCAACTACTCTAACCATCTGAACTACTGTTTGAATGACAATCTAACCAATGCAAATAAATCTACAAGCTAATATCCTAAAGCAAGTGCAAATACCTCTTGCTCCTCGCCAGGCTGCACATCGGGGGTATCGGGATGGACTGCGCCGCTCGATGCCATCACCTTCTGCGGCACTGAGACGGAGCCCGCCACCTCCTTCTCCACATCCATAGAGGTTGCCAGTTTCCCCGCACTGCCGTGGACACCGCCAACGTCCTTCACTTCATCCGCGATCACCGTGCCCTGCAGCTCCACTACATCTCCGGCCACTGTGTCGGCGTTGCCACGAGCTTCTGCCATCGGACAAATCGAGGCGATGAAGGTGAGGAAGAGGATGCGGTGGGGGACAGCAAGACGGTACGGTGGAAGCAGTGGAGTAGAGCAAGACGACGCCGGTGGGGGAGAGGAAGACGATGCAGCAGGGAGGGTATTTGGGAGGAAATGGCAGGGGCGATGGAGGTGGTTGCCCCTCTTTATACGATGTGACATTTTGGGCAATGTCCCATGGAAACAAGCTACACCATGACCCGGTCAGTTGCACGTGCCCACATATACGAATACCATTGTACGGTAAACGGTCAAAGGTGGACTCGGCCCTATGCGGCCCCACTCGTCAGAGTTAAGGATCAAAGGCATTGACCCAACGGCAACGTATGCTGTAACCTGTTCTGAGGGTTTTGGGCAAGGGAGTGGGGAAAAGTGAGCAAAAGTTAATATCGTGGGGATGAATGAGTACAACTAACGAACCAGAGGCACAAAAATAAAAATCCCATTAGGTAATGATAGTTTTGGCAAATGGATCTCACAAGAACACAAACTAAAAAGGGTAGCAAGGTTTTTTTGATTAATAGATCTGAAAACAAATGATGCAAATAGTAGATCGGAAAGCAATATGTAGGAAAAGTAGACCCGGGGGTCGTAGGTTTCACTAGTGGCTTCTCTCGTGAGTATAGTGCATGGTGGGTGAACAAATTACTGTTGGGCAATTGACAGAAGATCAAATAATCATGACGATATCCAGGCAATGATCATTATATAGGTATCATGACCAAGTCAAGTAGACCAAACGATTCTGCATCTACTTCTATTACTCCACACATCGACCGCTATCCAGCATGCATCTAGTGTATTAAGCTCATGGGAAAATGGAGTAATGCGATAAGAACGGTGACATGATGTAGACAAGAGCAATTCATGTAGGAATAGACCCCATCTTGTTATCCTTAATGGCAACGATACATGTGTGTCTTGTGGCCCCTTCTGTCATTTGGAAAGAACACCGCAAGATCGAACCCATCACAAAGCACCTCTTCCCATGGCAAGAAAAATCGATCTAGTTCGCCCAACTAAACCGAAGATTCAAAAAATAAATATGATGCTATAAGTAATCATGCAAATGAGAGATCAAAGAAGACTCAAATCATATTCATGGATAGAAACTGATCATTAACTCAAAATTCATCGGATCCCAACAAACACACCACAAAAGTCATTACATCAAATAGATATCTAAAGACCATTCTATTGAGAATCATGGAGAGAGAGGAAGCCATCTAGCTACTGCCTACTGATACGTCTCCAACGTATCTAATTTTCCTAACACTTTGCTCTTGTTTTGGACTCTAATTTCCATGATTTGAATGAAACTAACCCGGACTAACGATGTTTTCAGCAGAACTACCATGATGTTGTTTTTGTGCAGAAAAAAAAGTTCTCGGAACTGAATGAAACTTTTTGGAGATTTATTTTGGAATATTTGTGGAATTATAGAGACAGAAGCCACCTGAGAGGGGGCCCATGGTGCCCACCCTCAACCAAGGCGCGCTAGATCCCCCTATCATGATCTGGTGGAGGGTGGACACCTCATGGGAAAGAATTATCGCGTTTCACGATACGGAGCCACCGCCACCTCCTTTTCTTCACTGGGAGGCTAGATCTAGAGGCCATTTGGGGCTCTAGAGAGGGGAATCTTCGGTCTTCGTCATCAGCAACCCTTCTCCATCGCCAATTCCATGATGCTCCCCACTGGGAGTGAGTAATTCCTTATTAGGCTTGTTGGTCGGTGAGGAGTTGGATGAGATTCATCATTTAATCGAGTTAGTTTTGTTAGGGCTTGATCCCTAGTATCCACTATGTTCTAAGATTGATGTTGTTATGACTTTGCCATGCTTAATGCTCGTCACTAAGGCCCAAGTGCCATGAATTCAGATCTGAACCATTTATGTTATCATCATTATATCTATGTTCTTGATCCCATCTTTCTTAGTCATATGCACCTATTACGTGTTATGATCTTTCAACCCCATAGTGACAATATTTGGGATACTTCACGGTGATGACCGTAGTTTGAGGAGTTCATGTATTCACTAAGTGTTAATGCTTTGTTCCGGTTCTCTAATAAAAGGAGGCCTTGATACGTCCATTTTGCATCATGCTTTTACATTGATATTTATTGCATTATGGGTTGTTATAGCATGTTATGGTACAATACATATGCCTTTTCTCTCTTATTTTACAAGGTTTACATGAAGAGGGAGAATGCCGGCAGCTGGAATTCTAGACTAGCAAAGGAGGAAATCTGAGAGACCTATTGTGCACAACTCCAAAAGTCCTGAAAATTTATGGAGAATTGTTTTGTAATATATATAAAATATTGGGCGAAACAAATACCAGAGGGGGCCAACCAGGAGGTCACAAACCTGCCAGGCGCGGCCACCCCCTGGCCGCACCAAGGTGGCTTGTGACCCACTTGGCAGGTCCTCGACACCCATCTTCTACTATATGGAGGGTTTTAACCTGCAAAAAATCACAAGATAGCTTTCGGGACGAAGCGCCACCGTCTCGAGGCGGAACTAGGGCAAAACCAATCTAGAGCTCCGGCGGAGCTGTTTTGCTGGGGAAACTTCTCTCTCGAAGGGGGAAATCAAAGCCATCATCATCAGCAATGATCCTCTCGTCTAGAGGGGGTCAATATCCATCAACATCTTCATCAGTACCATCTCCTCTCCAAACCCTAGTTCATCTCTTGTATCTCAGATTGGGTTGCTAGTAGTGTTGATTACTCCTTGTAGTTGATGCTAGTTGGTTTACTTGGTGGATGATCATATGTTCAGATCTTTTATGATAACTAATACTCCTCTGATTATGAACATGAACATGCTTTGTGAGTAGTTACGTTTGTTCCTGAGGACATGGGATAAGTCTTGTTATAAGTAATCATGTGAATTTGGTATTGGTTTGATATTTTGATGAGATGTATGTTGTCTCTCCTCTAGTGGTGTAATGTGAATGTCCACTACATAAACTTCACCATTATTTTGGCCTGGGGGGAGGCATTGGGAAGTAATAAGTAGATGATGGGTTGCTAGAGTGACAGAAGTTTAAACCCTAGTTTATGCGTTGCTTCGTAAGGGGCTGATTTGGATCCATATGTTTCATGCTATGGTTAGATTCATCTTAATTATTCTTTCGTAGTTGCGGATGCTTGCAAGAGATGTTAATCATAAGTGGGAGGTTTGTCCAAGTAAGGGCAGCACCCAAACACTGGTCCACCCATATATCAAATTATCAAAGTAACGAACACAAATCAAGTGAGCATGATGAAAACTAGCTTGACCGAAATTCCCATGTGTCCTCGGGAGCGCTTCACTTTAAATAAGAGTTTGTCCAGGCCTGTCCTTTGCTACAAAAAGTATTGGGCTACCTTTCTGCACATTTACTACACTTGTTACTTGTTACTCATTAGAAATTATCTTATCACGAAACTATCTGTTACCGATAATTTCAGTGCTTGCAGAGAATACCTTACTGAAACTGCTTGCCATTTCCTTCTGCTCCTTGCTGGGTTCAAGAATCTATCTAAAGGACTACGATAGATCCCCTATACTTCTGGGTCATTTAGACTCTTTTCTGGTGCCGTTTCCGGGGAGTGAAGTGCCTTTGGTAAGTGGAATTTGGTAAGGAAAATTTATATAGTGTGCTGAAATTTACTGTCACTTGTTACTATGGAAAGTAATCCTTTGAGGGGTTTGTTCGGGGTATCTTCACCTCGACCGGAAGCACAAAGAGTTTCCCCTCAACCTATTGAATCTACTGAAAATATTTATTACGAAATTCCTTCTGGTATGATAGACAAACTGCTAGCTAATCGTTATGCAGGAGATGGAACACTACAACCTGATTTGTATCTAATCTATGTGGATGAAGTTTGTGGATTATTTAGGCTTGCAAGTCTGCCCGAGGATCACATCAAGAATAAGATCTTTCCTTTATCTTTGAAGGAGAAGGCATTGACATGGTATAGGCTATGTGATTATATTGGATCATGGAGCTACAACCGATTGAAAATGGAATTTCATCAGAAGTTCTATCCTATGCATCTAGTTCATCGTGATCGGAATTATATTTATAATTTTTGGCATCGTGAAGGAGAAAGAATCATTCAAGCTTGGGGGAGGATTAAGTCAATGTTATATTCATTCCCCAATCATGAGCTCTCGAGATAAATTATTATTCAGAATTTTTATGCTCGGCTTTCTCGTAATGATAAATCCATGCTCAACACTTCTTGTACCGGTTCCTATATGAAGAAAGATATTGACTTCAAATGGGATTTATTGGAAATAATTAAATGCAACTCTGAAGATTGGGAACTCGATGAAGGTAAGCAGTCAGTTATAAACCTTAAGTCTGATTGTGTTAAATCAAGACACCAATGCTTTTCGTGCATGTAGCACTAAATATGGACTTGACTCTGAGATAGTAGCTTCTTTCTGTGAATATTTTGCTTCTCATGTTGATCTCCCTAAGGAGAAGTGGTTTAAATATCATCCTCTCATTGAAGTGAAAGTAGTTGAACCTATTAAAGTTGATGAATAAACTATTACTTATAATGTTGATCATGTTGTTACTGCTTCTTATATTGATAAACCACCTTTCCCTGTTAGAATAAAGGAACATGCTAAAGCTTCCACTGTGGTTCGTAAGAGCTATGTTAGAACACCTACACCTCCTAAAAAAATTAAGGTTGAGCCTACTATTGCTATGGTTAAAGATCTATTGGTTGATAATATTGATGGGCATGTTATTCAATTATGTGATGAAGCTGCTAGAATTGCTACACCTGATGCCAAAGATAAACATAGACATGTTGTTAGCATGCATGTTGTTTCTGTTAAAATAGGAGATCATTGTTATCATGGCTTATGTGATATGGGTGCTAGTGTGAGTGCAATTCCATTTACCTTATATAAATAAATTGTGAATGATATTGCAACAGCTGAGTTAGAGGAAATTGATGTTAACATTAAGCTTGGTAATAGAGATACTATAGCACCAGTTGGGATTGTTAGAGATGTTGAAGTCTTGTGTGGGAAAGTAAAATATACTACTGATTTCTTGTCCTTGGTTCCCCACAAAATGATTTTGTTCCCTTTATATTTGGTAGACCTTTCTTGAATACTGTTAATGCCAGGATAGATTGTGAGAAGGAAATTGTTACTGTATGTTTTGGGGACACGTCTCATGAGTTTAATTTCTCTAAAATTCGTAGACAACCCCATGATAAAGAGTTGCCAAGTAAGGATGAAATTATTGCTCTTGCTTCTATTTTTGTGCCTCCTGCTGATCCCTTAGAACAATATCTGCTAGACCATGAAAATGATATGCATATGAATGAAGGGCATGAAATAGATAAGATTTTCTTTGATCAGCGTCCTATTTTGAAACATAACTTGCCTGTTGAAATACTTGGGGATCCCCCTCCACCCAAGGGTGATCCCGTATTTGAGCTTGAACAATTATCGGATACTCTAAAATATGCTTATCTTTATGAAAAGGAGATATATCCTGTTATTACCAGTGCTAACCTTTTAGAGCATGAAGAAAAGAGATTATTGAAAACTCTAAGGAAGTATCGTGCTTCTATTGGATATACTCTTGATGATCTTAAGGGCATTAGTCCCACTCTATGTCAGCATAAAATTAATATGGAGCCTGATGCTAAACCAGTTGTTGATCACCAACGACGGTTAAATCCTAAAATGAAAAAGTGGTAAGAAAAGAAATATTAAAGCTTCTGGAGGTAGGTATTATTTATCCTATTGTTGATAGTAGATGGGTTAGTCCCATTCATTGTGTCCCTAATAAAGGAGGTATTATCGTAGTTCCTAATGAAAAAAATGAATTGATCCCGCAAAGAATTGTTGCAAGGTATAGAATGGTAATTGATTTTAGGAAATTAAATAAAGCTACTAGGAAAGATCATTACCCTCTACCTTTTATTGATCAAATGGTAGAAACATTATCCAAACACACACATTTTTGCTTTCTAGACGGTTATTTTGGCTTCTCTCAAATACCTGTGTCAAAAGAGGACCAAGAGAAGACCATTTTTACTTGCCCTTTTGGTTTATGCAATGCACCTGCTACCTTTCAAAGATGTATGACTGCTATATTATCTGATTTTTGTGAAAGGACTGCTGAGGTTTTCATGGATGATTTTTTCATTTACGGAACTTCTTTTGATGAATATTTGAGCAATCTTGATCGAGTTTTACAAAGATGCAAAGAAACTATTCTTGTCTTGAATTGGGAAGTGCCACTTGATGGTGAATGAAGGTATTGTCTTGGGACACAAAATTTTCGAAAGAGGTATTGAAGTTGACAAAGCCAAAGTTGATGCTATTGAAAAAATGCCATGTCCTACGGATATCAGAGGTATAAGAAGTTTCCTTGGTCATGTTGGTTTCTATAGGAGGTTTATTAAAGATTTCTCTAAGATTTCTTGGCCTCTCACTAATCTTTTGCAAAAAGATGTTCCATTCGTTTTTGATGATGATTGTGTAGAAGCATTTCAAATTCTTAAGAATGCCTTGATTTCTACACCTGTTGTTCAACCACCTAATTGGAACCTACCCTTTGAAATTTTGTGCGATGCTAGTGATTATGTTGTTGGTGTTGTTCTAGGACAAAGAGTTGATAAGAAATTAAATGCTATCCATTATGCTAGTAAGAGTCTAGACAACGCTCAAACAAACTATGCCACCACTGAAAAGGATTTTTTAGTAGTTGTGTTTTCTTGTGATAAGTTCAGACCTTATATTGTTGATTCCAAAGTAACTGTCCACACTGATCATGCTACTAGTAAATATCTTATGGAAAATAAAGATGCTAAACATAGACTTATCAGACGGGTTCTTCTGTTATAACAATTTTATTTGCATATTGTTGATAGAAAAGGTGCTGATAACCCCGTAGCGGATAACTTGTCTAGGTTAGAAAATGTTCTTGATGACCCACTACCTATTAACGATAGCTTTCCTAATGAACAATTAGCTGTCATAAATGCTTCGCATATGCTCCATGGTATGCTGATTGTGCTAATTACGTTGTTGCTAAGTTTATACCGCCTAGTTTCACATACCAACAAAAAAAGAAGTAGCTCTATGATTTAAGACATTACTTTTGGGATGACCCTCAACTTTATAAAGAAGGAGTAGATGGTGTTATTAGACGTTGTGTACTTGAGCATGAACAGGAACATATCCTACAGAAGTGTCATTCCGAGGCCTACGGAGGAGACCACGCTCGAGATAGAACTGCAAACAAGGTACTACAATCTGGGTTTTATTAGCCTACTCTCTTCAAGGATCCTTGTAAGTTTGTCTTGTCATGTGATGAATGTCAAAGAATTGGCAACATTAGTAGACGTTAGGAAATGCCTATGAATTACTCTCTTGTTATTGAACCATTTCAGTTTTTTTGTACGAAAACTTCTATCTAAATGGGAAGGGCCTTACATTGTCGAGGAAGTATATCGTTCCTATGTCATCAAGATCAACAACGCCGAAGGCACAAATCCAAAGGTGGTAAACGGGCAAAGAATCAAACATTATATCTGAGGTACTCCCATGAATGTTGAAACCAATATTATCAATACCATAACTCCGGAGGAGTATATTAGGGAGATCTATCGGAACGTTTCAGACTCCGAAAAGTAATAGGTATGCAGCACGGTAAGCAAACCGACTCCAAAACTTTCCCAATGGCATTTTTCTCGGTTTTGGAATATTTAATAAATTAGGAAAATTTAAAGTAGTCCGAAAGATGCACAAGGAGGTGACAAGCCTGCCAGGCGCGACCACCCCCCTGGTTGTGCCTAGGTGGCTTGTGACCATGTCGTGCACCCTCCGTTCTCCGTTTTCTTGTGGTATACACCTTTGGATCGGTAAAAATGCATTATAGAATCTCCCGAAGGCTTGGACTTTTGTATCACTACAATACCTCCTATTTTCGTTTTGAGTTGTTTCTGTGGCAGAATTAGAGAAAGATGTCTTCGCAAGAGTCGGCCAGAGAGAGTCATGTTTCTCACCAGACATAAGGGCACAGAGCATACAGGGAAGCTAATCACTTTGGGAATGCCATAGAGGAAGGGATGGAGGCCGTCTTGAAAAGGGTGGATGCCATGGAGGAGGACTAAGAAGCTACTTCTCGCCTACATCCTAGAGTCATGTTGGAGGAACTTCAGAGATCAGCAATTCCGAATTCGTTCATCCTTCCCAATGCTATATTTCTTACTTATGAAAATATGAAAAAGAGTGTTGCTTTTCTCTCGTAGGAATGAAAGATCCATGGGTGACGGGGTCCCTAACCGTCACTAGAAAGCTTTGCAAAGAGATAATGGATCTAAGACAGAAAAATAACAAGCTTGAGGAGGAGAATTGCATTCTGAGGGGCATCATCGCCAAGAATATGAAACCATCACCTCCGAAGAAGGACATCTAAACACATGGGTATGGGCACTCCCCTTGGCTTGTGCCAAACTTGGGGGAGGTGCCCTGGTATCGTATCACCATCACACCTTTTCCTTTTCTTGTTTTTCTTAGTTCGATCCTTTTGGTTATATCTTGATCTAGTAGAATAAAAATTTAGTATGATCTAGCTTTGTTTTTTTGTTTTTTGTTCCCCTTATGTAAGCGAGTCCGAGAGTTATATAATGAAAAGTAGTTTTGATATCAGTGCTTTGCTTGCTTGTTATGATCTTGAGAAAAATAAATAAGGAATAAAATAAGAATGGAATAAAAGCAAAGAGTATATATGATAATCTTATGGGGAGTGATGACTTCACATACAAGAAGTATGTCGGTTGAAATTTGTTGGGAGTTGACAAGCATAACGATTGGTCATTGGGCAATTAAAAGGAAGTAATAAAGAAAGAGAGGTTCACATAGAAATATATTATCTTGGACATCTTTTATGATTGTGAGCACTCATTCAAATATTATATGCTAAGAACTTGATCCTGTATTAGGAAGACAACATAATGGGTTATGCTTTCTTATTTCGGAATAGAAGTTATATTGTTATAGATCCTCCAACATGTAGTGCTTGCTTCCACCTCATATTAGCGAAAACTTCCGCACCAAGTAGAGATACTACTTGTGCATCCATATACCCTCAACCCAGTTTTCCCATGAGAGTACACCATACCTACCTATGGATTGAGTAAGATCCTTCAAGTAAGTTGTCATCGGTGCAAAAAGCAATAAGAATTGATCCTAAATATGTATGATCTTTTATTGTAAAGGAAAATAAGCTTTGTACGAACTTGTGATAGTAAGGAAATAAAAGCGATGGACTGCATAATAAAGGTTGCGATCACAAAGGGAAATACAAGCGGCGTTCCTTTGCATTAAGGGTTTGCACATCCCAAAACAAAAAGCGCATGACAACCTCTGCTTCCCTCTGCAAAGGGCCTATCTGATACATTTACTTTTAAGTACTTACCTTTATGCAAGAGTCATGGTGATCTTCATCACTTCCTATATTTTACCTTTTTCGCTTGGCAAGCATTATGTGTTGGGGAATGATCTAAACACATATATCCACTCTTAGGTGGGTGATCATGAGTTATTATTTTTGACATCACCCTTGAGGTGAGTAGTTGGGAGGCAAAACAATAATCCCCTATCTTTCTTTGTGTCCAATCGAAGCTTTGATCTCATGAGTACCGCGTGAGTGTTAGCAATTGTGAAAGACTAAAAGATGATTGAGTATGTGGATTTAGTTTACAAGCTCTTATATTGACTCTTTCCGATGTTATGTTAAATTGCAAATTGCTTCAATGAGTGAGAGCACAGTTTGTTAGTTGTCAATAAAGTTCTTGGTTCATCCTTTTACCCTGTGAATGAATTGTTACTCCAGCATAAGAATCATATATCATTAAGTATTGTTGTTCTAAAGATCATCATGATGCCCTCATGTCTGTATTTTATTTTATCGACGCCTCATGCCCTCATGATCATGATGCCCTTATAAGTCTTTTTATAAGTAATCATGTGAATTTGGTATTCGTTCGTTATTTGGATGAGATGTATGTTGTCTCTCCTATGGTGGTGTTATGTGAACATCGACTACATAAAACTTCACCATTATTTGGGCCTAAGGGAAGGCACTGGGAAGTAATAAGTAGATGATGGTTTGCTAGAGTGACAGAAGCTCAAACCCTAGTTTATGTGTTGCTTCGTAAGGGGCTGATTTGGATCCATATGTTTCATGCTATGGTTAGATTCATCTTAATTCTTCTTTCGTAGTTTCAGATGCTTGCGAGATAGGTTAATCATAAGTGGGAGGTTTGTCCAAGTAAGGGCAGCACTAAAGCACCGGTCCACCCACATATCAAATTATCAATGTAACTAACGTGAATCAAGTGAGCGTGATGAAAACTAGCTTGACGGAAATTCCCATGTGTCCTCGGGAGCGCTTCACTTTATATAAGAGTTTGTCCAGGCCTGTCCTTTGCTACAAAAAGGATTAGGCTACCTTGCCACACCTTTGCTACACTTGCTACTTGTTACTCGTTACAAATTATCTTATCACGAAACTATTTCTTACCGATAATTTCAGTGCTTGCAGAGAATACCTTACTGAAACCGCTTGTCATTTCCTTCTCCTCCTCATTGGGTTCGACACTCTTACTTATCGAAAGGACTATGATAGATACCATACACTTGTGGGTCATTAGGCCTTAATATCCCTTAGTTTCCTTATGGACCCCGCTGCCACAGGAGGGTAGGACAAGAGATGCCATGCAAGTTCTTTTCCAGAAGCACGTATGACTATATACGGAATATATGCCTACATTATATTGACGAGCTAGAACTAGTTCTGTGTCGCCCTAGGTTATGACTATTATATGATGAATATCATCCAAAGAATACATAGATCCAATGCCTATGAGTTTTCCACTTATTGTTCTTTCTAAGTTACTATTGCTGTTGTTACTATTGCACTTGCTACAAATTACTACTGCTATTGTTACTGCTACCACTACTATCAAACTATCATATTACTGTGCTACTGATCGCTTTGCTGCAGATATCTATCTCCAGGTGTGGTTGGATTGACAACTCAACTACTAAGAGTCTCAAATATTCTTTGGCTCTCCTTGTGTCGAATCTATAAATTTGGGTTAAATAATTTACCCTCGAAAATTGTTGCGATTCCCTATACTTTTGGGTTATCAAGACCTTTTCTGGCACCGTTGTCGGGGACCATAGCTATATTTGTTGAGTCACTTGGATTTATATCAACTTATCACTATGAAGAATCTAAAGGATACTAAAACCAAGATTTTTCTCTCTAAGACGACAGGAGGTACGGAACTGCCATCTAGATCCGCACTTGATTCACCTTCTGTTATGAGTAAACTTGCAACACCACCACATGCTATCAATCCTCATATTGATGATGCTACTTCTAATATTAATGATGTTTATGATGATGTTAGTACCATGCTTGATGATAATGTGCCTTTAGGTGAATTTCTTGATGAACAAATTGCTAGAGCTAGAGAGAATGAAATCATTGAATCTGCTGAAACTGATGAGAACTTTGAAACTGATGATTATGAAATACCTAATAGGCCTAGCTCTCCTAGATTTGAAATGCCTAAGATACCTGAAGGTTATGCTTTAGATGGAGAAATAGCTAGAGAGATTCTCGCTTGTAAGGATAGAAATGATCTTAAAAAACTACTATGCAAGTATAAAGAAAAGACTTTGAATGCCAAAATGAAATGTGATCCTAAGTTTGCTACTTCACCCATCTTTATTACCGCTAAGGATTATGAATTCCCTGTTGACCCAGAGTTAATTACTTTGGTTGAATCCTATCCTTTTCATGGCTATGAAACTGAAACTGTGGTAACATACCTTAGTAGGTTGAATGATATAGACACCCTATTTGCTCATGATGAGAAGATTAGCTACTATTATATTCTCAAATTATTTATGTTCTCATTAAAGGGTGATGCTAAAATATGGTACAATACTCTTAATCCTGGTTGTGTGTGTAGTCCCCAGGATATGATTTACTACTTCTGTCAAAAATATTTTCATGCTCATAAGAAACAAGCTGCCTTATAGGAAATATTTAACTTTGTGCAAATTGAGGAAGAGAGTATCCCACAAGACTGGGGGAGGATTATCCAATTGCTTAATGCTTTGCATTATCATCCTCTTAAGAAAAATGAAATACTTGATATCTTCTATAATGGACTAACTAATGCTTCTAGGGACTTCCTAGATAGTTGTGTTGGTTGTGTTTCCAGGGAACGAACTGTTGAACAAGCTGAGGAACTGTTGAATAATATATTGAAGAACTATGATGATTGGACTCTCCCTGAACTACCAATTGAACCCACTCCGAGGAAGGGTGGTATCTTATTTCTTAGTCCTAAAGATATTGAAGAGGCAAAGAAATGTATGAAGGAAAAGAACATTAAAGCTGAGGATATTAACAATTTACCACCTATTGAAGAAATACATGGGCTGAACACACCACCACCTCCACAAGTGGTAGAGGTAAATTATTTATCAAAGTTTGATGAAGGTGATATCCCTTACAATAAACATCCTAGTCAATGCTTATATGATTTTGATAACTACATTATGAAACAAGAGCACTTCAACGTGAATGTTCTGAAACACTTGCAATATAATTCTGATATGATTGCCCGCTTGAGAGACTTGCTATTTAGAATCAGTAATGATGTTAGAGGTGTAGTAAAACATGCCTCTATGGTTCAAACTCAGTTATAACATGTTGCTAAATCTTAAAGAGGATTGCTTGATGAAATGAATAATAATATGAATGATCATGCTATTAGAGTGGTAATTAGAGGAGGTAGAATGACCCAAGAACTTCTTTATCCTGAGGGTCATCCTAAAAGAATTGAACTAGACACTCAAGGAATTGATGTTGATACACATAGTCCTTCTAAGAAGAAAAAGAAAAATGATAGGACTATGCATGCTTCTAGTGAACCTGAGATAGAAAAACCTCCTGATGATAATAACGATGTTTCTGTTTCTGATATTGAAACTCAATCTGGTAATGAACATCCACCTAGTGATAATGATAACGATAGTGATGTTCATGAGGATACTCAACCTAGTAATGATATTGAACCAGATAATGATGTAGAAATAGAACCTGCTGTTGATCTTGATTAGCCACAACCTAAAAGTAAATGATATGATAAAAAAGACTTTGTGGCTAGAAAACATGGTAAAGAAAGAGAATCATGGGTTCAAAAACCCATGCCTTTCCCACCTAAACCATATAAGAAAAAGGAAGATGAAGAATTTGAACACTTTGCTAAAATGATAAGGTTAGTCTTTTTGCGTACCCGCTTAACAAATATCTTAAAGATGCATTCTTACGCTAAATACATGAAAGACATCATCACTAATAAAAGAAAGATACCTGAAGTAGAAATATCCAACATGCTTGCTAATTATTCTTTTAAGGATGGAGTACCTAAAAACTTGGAGATCCTG
The DNA here is from genome assembly GCA_022496015.1 of Hordeum marinum. NCBI lineage: Eukaryota > Viridiplantae > Streptophyta > Magnoliopsida > Poales > Poaceae > Hordeum > Hordeum marinum. Next base: position 386,180,405 of record CM039675.1, read on the forward strand.
GAATACCAACTATACCTTGCTCCATTAAAAGAAATTATGTCAAAACTGCTTTGTGTGATTTAGGTGCTCGTGTTAGTGTTATGCCTTTCTCCTTATATAAAAGACTTGATTTGAATAAACTCACACCTACTTAAATATCATTGCAACTGGCTGACAAATAAACTGCCATACCTATCGGTATTTGTGAGGATGTGCCCGTTGTTGTTGCAAATGTTACTATCTTAACAGCCTTTGTTATTCTTGAGATGCCCGAGGATGACAACATGTCGATTGTCCTTGGTAGACCCTTTTTGAATACTGCACGGGCTGTTATTGATAGCAATAAAAGCAAGGTCACTTTTCATATCAATGGTAATGAGCATACGGTGCACTTTCCGAAGAAACAATTCCAAGTGAATGGTGTGAATGTTATTGAAAATTCTCCGACACTCATTATTGGAAGCTTTCAAGTACCTCTACCTACTATCAAAAAGAAATATTATATTATTATGGTTGGGGATATACCTATCCCCGTTGAGGTAACCTAGTGTTTTATGAAAATTCTTCGGTTTCATGCTAATTAAAAGTGGTTGTTAATAAGCCTTGATCAACCTTATTAATGAATCAATTTCAAGAGGTATGAAAGTTGATGAATTTAGTAGACACAACTCTCTATATCTATTTTTAGTTTTCTGTTTTCTTAGTTAAATAAAATAAAATGTCATGTTTATCCTGTTTTCTAAGGGGGGAAATCATGCAAATAAAAATGCCCCAAAAATAAAAGTTCTGAGAATGCCCTGAATATTTAACATGGATTTTTTCTAATTATTTGTGAATTTCTAGAACAAATAATACTAGAGGGGGGTGCACCTGGTGTCCACCCTCCACCAGGGCAATCCAGACCACCCTAGCGCAGCCTGGTAGAGGGTGGGCCCTAGGTGGGTCCCCTCACTTAGCCCTGTAGCCCATGTAATCTCCTATCTCCTAAAAAAATTCACCATTTCTCTCTCCCTCGTGTTCTTGCTCAAGAACCTATAGATTTCGATCTCTTTGCTCAAAACTCTATTTCCAAAGCTGTTTTAGAGGATTGCTTCTCGGTATGTAACTCCCCCATTGCTCCAATTAGTTTTTGATTCAGTGGTTTATTTTCGGAATAATTATGTACTCTTGGTGCTGCTGTAGATGAGCTTGCATGTTGAATTCTTAGAGTTCTAACTAGTTTGAATGCTTGATATGGACTCTATGCATCCATAGGAGTAGTTGCTATCAATCTTATTCAGTTTTGCTACCAAATTTTTGTGGAAAAAATTCAGAATTTTATTTGCAGAAAATAACATGAATTTATTTAGGAAGTACTGCTCAAGAAGAATGCTAAGGGAGTTATTGGGGATTTGTCTGATAGTGACCTACACATTCCGAGGAAGGAAGAAGTGCGGCTATGCAAATGCCACATATCCCCTTTATGGAGGAAGCCGGTTTCTATCAAGAATTTTCTCAATTTATTGACAACGCTGGGCTGACCAACTTCCTCGCAGATAAGTGTGACCAGTATCACATCCTCACAAATTTCTTTGTGCAAAGTTTTAATTTCCTAAGTAGGAATAACCCTCCTAAGGTGCAATTTAATCTATATGTTGAAAACTAAAAAATACTGTTCACTGACTTTTGTGACATATGGCTGATTCCTTCTGACGGGGAATTAAGAGAGCCTAGAGTAGCAGAGTTTGAGGACATTCTCCTCACTTTAATAGTGGGTGACGAAAGAGGCATGTCAAAAACCACCGCCACAAGTTTGCAGTTTCCTTCTATGCACTACTTTCCTGTATTAATTTATAAGTGTTTAACCGCTAAGGAAAAGGTCGGTGCACTCAGTGCTCTGGACCTCGCCATTTTACGACGTGCATTATATAATGATCACACTTTTAGCCTAGGAGCTATCGTTGCACGACGTCTACAACTAAACAAGAATAAGGGCCACATACATGGTGGTGCTACCTCTTGAGCTTGTGTTGGATTTCCCTCGAAGAGAAAAGGGTGATGCAGCAAAGTAGATAAGTATTTCCCTCAGTTGTTGAGAACCAAGGTATCAATCTAGTATGAGGAATAAGCAAGTTACCAATGGATGCACCTACACAAACAATCAAAGTCTTGCACCTAATGCTATAAAGGGGTTGTCAATCCCTTCACGGTTATTTGCAAGGATTAGATCCAATAGAGATAGATGTAAACGAGAACGGAAAGTAGAAGATAAATAAATTCAGCAAAGTATTTTTGGTTTATAGATCTGAAAATATATTATGGAAAGTAGACCTGGGGGCCATAGGTTTCACTAGAGGTTTCTCTCATGAAGGCAAGTATTACGGTGGGTGAACAAATTATTGTCGAGCAATTGATAGAAAAGCGAATAATTATGGAGATATCCAAGGCAATCATTATGCATATAGGCATCACATTCGTCTCAAGTAGACCGAAATGATTCTACATCTGCTACTATTACTCCACACATCGATCGACTCCTGCCTGCATCTAGAGTATTAAGTTCATGAAGAACAGAGTAACGCATTAGGTAAGATGACATGTTGTAGAGGGATAAACTCAAGCAATATGATGAAAATCCCATCTTTTTATCCTTGATGGCAGAAATACAATACGTGCCTCACTACCCCTACTATTTCACTGGGTGAGGACACCGCGAGATTAAACCCAAAACTAAGCACTTCTCCCATTGCAAGAATTGCCAATCTAGTTGGCCAAACCAAACCAATAACTTGAAGAGACTTGCAAAGATATGAAATCATGCATATAAGAATTCAGAAAAGACTCAAAAAATATTCATAGATAATCTAAACATAAACCCACAATTCATCGGATCTCGACAAACACACCGCAAAAGAGTATTACATCGGATAGATCTCCATGAAGATCATGAAGAAGATGGTATTGAAGAGCAAAGAGAGATAAGAAACCATCTAGCTACTAGCTATGGACCCGAAGGTCTACGGTGAACTACTCACACATCATCACAGGGGCAATTGAGTTGATGTAGATGCCCTCCGTGATCGAATCCCCCTCCGGCGGATTACCGGAAAAGGCTCCAAGAATGGATCTCACGGGAACCGAGGCTCCTGGCGGCGGAAAAGTGTTTTCTTGGCTCCCTCTGGTATACAATGAATATTTGTGAATTTATAGGCCGAGAAATAGGCTTAGGGGAGCTGTCGTGGGCCCACAAACAAGAGGGGCGTGCCCTACCCCCCTGGGCGCGCCCCTGTAGCTTGTGGCCACACGATGGCTCTCCCGACGTCATCTCGAAGTCTTCTGGGCTGCTTCCGGTTCCAGAAAAATTATTCCTAAGATTTTATTCCGTTTGGACTCCATTTAATATTCCTCATCTGCAATACTCAAAAACAAGAAAAAAACAGAAACTGGCACTAGGCTCTAGATTAGTAGGTTAGTCCCAAAAATAATATAAAATAGCATATTAATGCATATAAAACATCCAAATCAGATAATATAATAGCATGCAACCATCAAAAATTATAGATACGTTGGAGACGTATCAAGCATCCCCAAGCTTAATTCATGCTTGTCATCGAGTAGGTAAATGATAAAAACAGATTTTCTCATGTGGAATGGTAGCTAACATATTTATCCATGTAATATTCTTTATTGTGTCATGAATATTCAGATCCATAAGATTCAAAACAATAGTCTAATATCAACATAAAAACAGTAATACTTCGAGCACACCAACAAGGCAATCGTGTCCTTTCGAAATAACGTGGCCTTAGAAAGTTATCCCTACAAAATCATATGGTCTGGCTATGCTCCATCTTCCCCACACAAAGTATCTAAATCATGCACAACCCCGATGAACAAGTCAAGCAATTGTTTCACACTTTTGGTGTTCTCAAACCTTTTCAACTCCCACGCAATACATGAGCATGAGCCATGGATATAGTACTATAGGTGGAATATAATATGGTGGAGGTTGCAAGGAAAAAAAGGTAGAAAATAGTCTCACATCAACTAGGCGTATCAACGGGCTATGGAGATGCCCATCGATAGATATTAATGTGAGTGACTAGGGATTGCCATGCAAAAACTGCACTAAGGGCTATAAGTGTATGAAAGCTCAAAAACAAAACTAAGTGGTCGTGCAAGAAGAAATTCCACTAGTTATATGTAAGTGACAAAATGGGAGACTCTCTATCATGAAGATCATGGTGCTACTTTGAAACACAAGTGTGCAAAAAGATAGTAGCGATTGTCCCTTCTCTCTTTCTCTCATTTCTCTTTTTAATTTATTATTATTATTATTATATATTTTTTACTTTTTTGGTGGGCATCTTTGGCCTCTTTATTTATTTATTTGGGCTTTGTTTGCCTCTTTAATTTTTTTGTAAACTCCGGAGACTCATCCCAACTTGTGAAGGAGTCACGGCTTCCATCATCCTTTTCTCACACGGGAAAATGCTCTAATAATGAAAATCATCACACTTTTATTTACTTACAACTCAAAAATAAAATTACAACTTGATACCTAGAACAAAATATGACTCTATATGCAGGATGAAAGGGATGGTGCACGTCATGAAAAACAGAACGGTGGAAGTTGCATGGAAATATATCTCGGAGTGGCTATGGAAATGCCAAAATAGGTAGGTATGGTGGCTGTTTTGAGGAAAATATATGGTGGCTGTTTTGAGGAAGGTGGGCTTGATGTACCGGCGAAACTTGTGCGGTACTAGAGAGGCTAGCAAAGGTGGAAGGGTGAGAGTACGTATAATCCATGGACTCAACATTAGTGATAAAGAACTCGCATACTTATACCAAAAGTCTATTAGTTATCAAACAAAGCATTAGAAGTATGCTCCTAGGAGAGAGGTTGGTAGGAGTTAACCATCACATGCTCCCAACCCTCACACAAAGGTTGACAATCGTTAAACAAATCATGCTCCGACTTCGTTACATAACGGTTCACCATACGTGCATGCTACGAGAATCACAAACTTCAACACAAGTATCTCTTCCAATTCACAACTACTAACTAGCATGACTCTCATATTACCATCTCTATTATCTGAAAACTATATGCAGGGAATCAAACTTCTCATGGTATTCAATGCACTTAATATGAAAGTTTTTATTATATCCCTCGTGGATGCCCATTATATTTGGACTAAAATCATAATCTAGGCAAATTACCATGTTGTTTTTAAGAAAATCTCAAAATAATATAAGTTACGTACGATAGTTCAACACTTTCTATAAAATATAACACCACCATTCTCTAAAAAGATATAAGTGAATCACTAGAGCAACATTGCCTAGCTCAAAAGATATAAGTGAAGCACATAGAGTATTCTAATAAATTCACGATTCAGCGTCTCCCTCTCAAAAATATGTGTGTGGAAAGTATGATTCTAGAAAACTAAAAATCAAAGAGTCATATCATACAAGACACTCCAAGCTAAACACATATCATGTGGTGAATAAAAATATAGCCTCAAGTAAATTTACCGATGGATTGAAGACGAAAGAGGGAATGCCTTCCGGGGCATCCCCAAGCTTAGGATTTTTAGTATCCTTGTATATGGCTTGGGGTGCCTTGAGAATCCCCAAGCTTAGGATCTTGCCACTCTTTATTCCATAGTCCATCAAATCTTCACCCAAAACTTGAAAACTTCACAACACAAAACTCAATAGAAAACTCATGTGATCCGTTAGTATAGGAAAAATAAATCACCACTTAGGTACTGTTGTGAACTCATTCTTTATTTATATTTGTGTAATCCTACTTTATTCTAACTTATCCATGGTTCATCCCCTCGATACAACCCATAGATACATCAAAATAAGCAAACAACAAAAAGAAAACAGAATCTGTCAAAAACAGAAGAGTCTGCAGCAATCTGTAGACTTCGAATACTTCTGAAACTCTCAAAATTCTTAAATCTAAGCACAATGAGGGAAATTTGTATATCAATCTTGTATAAAAATTTCAGATCAAAATCACGTTCCAGTGAATTTAGAAAATTCCTTGACTGAGAGCAAAAGTTTTTGTTTTTCAGCAAAATCAAATTGCAAACACCGTAGACCATCCCAAAGGTCTTATATGGCTCAAACACTAATTTAAACAAGAAAACACAATTATTACAGAAGTAAAAATGTGCAAAACACACCAAAACAGAAAGAAAAATAAAATTGGGTTGCCTCCCAAGAAGCGCTATTGTTTAACGCCCCTAGCTAGGCAAAACAAAATAGATCTAGGTATTGTCATCTTTGGTATGTAATCCATAAGTAGCTATCATAATAGATTCATAAGGTAATTTTATTTTATTTCTGGGAAAGTGTTCCATGCCTTTCCTTAAAGGGAATTGGAATCTAATATTTTTTTCCTTCATATCAATAATTGCACCAATCGTTCTAAGGAAAGGTCTACCAAGAATAATAGGACATGTAGGATTGCAATCTATATCAAGAACAATGAAATCTATGGGCACATAATTCCTATTTGCAACAATAAGAACATCATTAATCCTTCCCATAGGTATCTTTATAGTGGAATCCGCAAGATGCAAATTTAAGGAACAATCATCAAATTCACGGAAACCTAGCACATTATATAGAGTTTTTGGAATCGTTGAAACGCTAACACCCAAATCACACAAAGCATGGCACTCATAATCTTTAATTTTAATCTTAATATTACGTTCCCACTCATCATAAAGCTTTCTAGGTATAGAAACTTCCAACTCAAGTTTTTATTCTAAAGATTTCATCATAGCATTAATAACATGTTTAGTAAAAGCTTTGTTTTGGTTATAAGAATGAGGAGAATTCAACATGGATTGCGACAAGGAAAAACAATCAATCAAAGAGTAACTTTCATAATTAATGTCCTTGAAATCCAAAAGAGTGGGTTCATTGCTATTTAAAGTTTTGACCTCTTCAATCCCACTTCTATAATTCTTAGCATTTAGATTTATAAACTCTGAATCATTGGGACACCTTTTAACTAAAGTTGACTCATCTCCAATCCCATGTTTATCAAGATTTACATTAGAAAACAAAGATTCAATAGGAGTCACATCAATTGCTTTAAGATCTTAATCAATATTCAAAGATTCTAGCTTTACGGCAATTTTATTAACTAAGGTAGCTTGTTTGTCGCAAATTTGGCCCACTAAGTTTTCAAGGTGTGCAAATTGAGATTTCAAACCATAGAACTCTTCGGACATATCATCAAGTTCCTTATTCATGTACTCCCACATAGTCTTTTGTTCTCTAAGCTTATTCCTAAAGAAGCTCTTATGATCATATTGAAGCGACACGAAACTTTTAACATTATCCTCCGTATCTTCCAACTTTCTAAGATAAGGATCAAAGCCTTTGGGTAGAGCTATAGAGACGAGCAACTGATTTAACACATAAGCAAGCGAAAGGTAAACGAAAAGACGAACGGAAGAAGGGCGAACAAAAAGGAAGATCTTTTTGGTATTTTCTGAAAATCGTTTTAGAAGTAGGGGAGAGGAAAACGAGAGGCAAATGGAAAATAATGTAAATGCAAGAGATGAGTTTGTGATGGGTACTTGGTAGGCTTGATGTAGATCTTGTCTTGACTTGCTATGTTTCCTCCCCGGCAACAGCGCCAGAAATCCTTCTTGCTACCTATTGAGCTTGCGTTGGTTTTCAGTTGAAGAGGAAAGGGTGATGCAGCAAAGTAGATAAGTATTTCCCTCAGTTGTTGAGAACCAATATATCAATCCAGTAGGAGGAACAAGCAAGTTACCAAGGGATGCACCTACACAAACAATCAAACTCTTGCACCCAACACTTTAAAGGGGTTGTCAATCCCTTCACGGTTATTTGCAAGGATTAGATCAACTAGAAATAGATGTAAACGAGAACGGAAAGTAAAAGGTAAATAAATTGCAGCAAACTATTTTTGGTCTTTTTGGTTTATAGATATGAAAATATATTATGGAAAGTAGACCCGGGGGCCGTAGGGTTCACTAGAGGCTTCTCTCATGATGGCAAGTATTATAGTGGGTGGACAAATTACTGTCAAGATAGAAAAGCAAATAATTATGGATATATCCAAGGCAATGATTATGCATATAGGCATCACGTCCTTGTCAAGTAGACCGAAACGATTTTGCATCTACTACTATTACTCCACACATCGACCGACTCCTGCCTGCATCTAGAGTATTAAGTTCATGAAGAACAGAGTAACGCATTAGGTAAGATGACATGATGTAGAGGGATAAACTCAAGCAATATGAAGAAAACCCCATATTTTTATCCTTGATGGCAACAATACAATACGTGCCTCGCAACCCCAACTACGTCACTGAGTGAGGACACCGCAAGATTGAACCCAAAACTAAGCACTTCTCCCATTGCAAGAATTACCAATCTAGTCGGCCAAACCAAACCAATAACTAGAAGAGGTATAAAGATATGAAATCATGCATATAAGAATTCAGAAAAGACTCAAATAATATTCATAGATAATATGAACATAAACCCACAATTCATCGGATCTCGACAAATACACCGCAAACGAGTATTACATCGGATAGATATCCATGAAGATCATGAAGAACATGGTATTGAAGAGAAAAGAGAGAGAATAAGACATCTAACTACTAGCAATGGACCCAAAGGTATGTGGTGAACTACTCACGCATCATCGGAGGGGCAATGGAGTTGATGTAGGTGCCCTTCGTGATCGAATCTCCCTCCGGCAGATTATCGGAAAAGGCTTCAAGATTGGATCTTAAGGGAACCGAGGCTCCTGGCCGTGGCAATGTGTTTTCATGGCACCCTCTGGTATACAGGGAATATTTGTGAATTTATAGGCTGAGAAATAGGGTAAGTGGAGCTGTCGTGGGCCCACAAGCAAGGGGGCACGCCATACCCCCCTGGGCACCCCCCCCTGTGGCTTGTGGCCGCACGATGGCTCTCTCGACTTCATCTCCAAGTCTTCTGGGTTGCTTCTGGTCTAAGAAAAATTATTCCGAAGATTTTATTCTATTTGTACTCCATTCAATACTCCTTATCTGCAATACTCAAAAACAAGAAAAAAACAGAAACTGGCACTAGGCTCTAGATCAATAGGTTAGTCCCAAAAATAACATAAAATAGCATATTAATGCATATAAAACATCCAAATCAGATAATATAATAGCATGGAACCATGAAAAATTATAGATACGTTGGAGACGTATCAAGCATCCCCAAGCTTAATTCTTTCTCGTCGTCGAGTAGGTAAATGATAAAAACAGATTTTTTTTGATGTGGAATGCTACCTAACATATTTATCCATGTAATATTATTTATTGTGGCATGAATATTCACATCCATAAGATTCCAAACAATAGTCTAATATTGACATAAAAACAGTAATACTTCGAGCACACCAACAAGGCAATCGTGTCCTTTCGAAATAACATGGCCTTAGAAAGTTATCCCTACAAAATCATATGGTCTCGCTATGCTCCATCTTCCCCACACAAAGTATCTAAATCATGCACAACCCCGATGAACAAGTCAAGCAATTGTTTCACACTTTTGGTGTTCTCAAACCTTTTCAACTCTCATGCAATACATGAGCGTGAGCCATGGGTATAGTACTATAGGTGGAATAGAATATGGTGGAGGTTACAAGGAAAAAGGGAGAAGATAGTCTCACATCAACTAGGCGTATCAACAGGCTATGGAGATGCCCATCGATAGATATTAGTGTGAGTGAGTAGGGATTGCCATGCAAAAACGCACTTAGAGCTATAAGTGTTTGAAAGCTCAAAAACAAAACTAAGTGGTCGTGCAAGAAGAAATTCCACTAGTTATATGAAAGTGACAAAATAGGAGACTCTCTATCATGAAGATCATGGTGCTACTTTGAAGCACAAGTATGGAAAAAGATAGTATCAATTGTCCCTTCTCTCTTTCTCTCATTTATTTTTTTAATTTATTATTATTATTATTTTATATATTTTTTATTTTTTTGGTGGGCATCTTTGGCCTCTTATTCATTTATTTGGGCTTCGCTGGCCTCTTTTATTTTTTTGTAAAGTCCGGATACTCATCTCAACTTGTGAAGGAGTCATGGATTCCATCATCCGTTTCTCACACGGGACAATGCTCTAATAATGAAAATCATCACACTTTTATTTACTTACAACTCAAAAATAAAATTACAACTTGATACCGAGAACAAAAGATGACTCTATATGTAGGATGAAAGGCATGGTGCACGTCATGAAAAACGGAGCGGTGGAAGTTGAATGGAAATATATCTCGGAATGGCTATGGAAATGCCAAAATAGGTAGGTATGGTGGCTGTTTTGAGGAAGGTGGGTTTGATGTACCGGCGAAAGTTGCGCGGTACTAGGGAGGCTAGCAAAGGTGGAAGGGTGAGAGTGTGTATAATCCATGGACTCAACGTTAGTCATAAAGAACTCACATACTTATTGCAAAAGTCTATTAGTTATCAAACAAAGCATTAGACGCATGCTCCTAGGGGAGAGGTTGGTAGGAGTTAACCATTGCGTGCTCCCGACACTCAAACAAAGGTTGACAATCATTAAACAAATCATGCTCCGACTTCGTTACGTAACGGTTCACCATACGTGCATCCTACGGGAATCAAATACTTCAACACAAGTATCTCTACCAATTCACAAGTAATCACTAGCATGACTCTCATATAACCATCTCTATTATCTCAAAATATATTCGAGGAATCAAACTTCTCATAGTATTCAATGCACTTATTATGAAAGTTTTTATTATATCCCTCTTGGATGCCCGTTATATTAGGACTAAAATCATAATCTAAATAAATTGCCATGCTGTTTTTAACAAACTCTCAAAATAATATAAGTGAGGTATGAGATTTCAACAATTTCTATAAAATATAACAACACCATTCTCTAAAAAGATATAAGTGAACCACTAGAGCAACATTGCCTCGCTCAAAATATATAAGTGAAGCACATAGAGTATTCTAATAAATTCATGATTCAGAGTGTCCCACTCAAAAAGATGTGTGCATCAACGATGATTGTGGAAAACTAAAAATCAAAGACTCATATCATACAAGACGCTCCAAGCAAAACACATATCATGTGGTGAATAAAAATATAGCCTCAAGTAAATTTACCAATGGATTGAAGATGAAAGAGGGGATGCCTTCTAGGGCATCCCCAAGCTTAGGCTTTTTGGTATCCTTGAATATGTCTTGGGGTTCCTTCAGAATCCCCAAGCTTAGTCTCTTTCCACTATTTATTCCATAGTCCTTCAAATCTTCACCCAAAACATGAAAACTTCACAACACAAAACTCAACAGAAAACTCATGAGATCCGTTAGTATAAGAAAAATAAATCACCACTTAGGTACTGTTTTGAACTCATTATTTATTTATATTTGTGTAATACCTACTGTATTCTAACTTCTCCATGGTTCATACCCCCGATACAACCCATACATACATCGAAATAAGCAAACAACACAAAGAAAACAGAATCTGTCAAAAACGGAACAGTCTGTAGCAATCTAGACTTTGAATACTTATGAATATCTACAAATTCTGAAAACTTAGAACAATTAGGGACATTTGTATATAAATCCTGTGTAAAAATTTCAGATCACAAGCATGTTCCAGTGAATTTACAAAATTCCTGGACTGAGAGCAAAAGTTTCTGTTTTTCAGCAAAATCAAATTGCAAACACCGTACACCATCCCAAAGGTCTTACTTGGATCAAACAATAATTTAAACAATAAATCACAATTATTATATAAGTAATAATGTGAAAAACACACCAAAACAGAAACGAAAAATAGAAAGCAAAATAAAATTGGGTCGCCTCCCAACAAGCGCTATTGTTTCATGCCCCTAGCTAGGCAAAACGCAATAGATCTAGGTATTGTCATCTTTGGTATGCAATCCGTAAGTAGCTCTCATAATAGATTCATAAGGTAATTTTATTTTCTTTGTGGGAAATTTTTCCATGCCTTTCCTTAATGGGAATTGGAATCTAATATTTCCTTCCTTCATATCAATAATTGCACCAATCATTCTAAGGAAAGGTCTACCAAGAATAATAGGACATGTAGGATTGCAATCTATATCAAGAACAATGAAATCTAAAGGCACATAATTCCTATTTCCAACAATAAGAACATCATTAATCCTTCCCGTAGGTTTCTTTATAGTGAAATCCACAAGATGCAAATTTATGGAACAATCATCAAATTCACGGAAACCTAGCACATCACATGGAGATTTTCCAATCGTCGAGACGCTAGCACCCAAATCACACAAAGCATGACACTCATAATCTTTAATTTTAATCTTAATATCAGGTTCCCACTCATCATAAAGCTTTCTATGTATAGAAACTTCCAACTCAAGTTTTTCTTCTAAATATTTCCTCATAGCATCAACAATATGTTTAGTAAAAGCTTTGTTTTGGTACGCATGAGGACAATTCAACAAGGATTGCAACAAGGAAATACAATCAATCAAAGAGCAACTTTCATAATTAAAGTCCTTGAAATCCAGAAGAGTGGGTTCATTGCTATTTAAAATTTTGACCTCTTCAATCCCACTTTTATCATTCTTAGCATTAAGATTTATAAACTGCGAATCACTAGGACAGCTTTTAACTAAAGTTGACTCATCTCCAATCCCATCTTTATCAAGATTTACATTAGAAAACAAAGATTCAATAGGAGTCACATCAATCACTTTAAGATCTTCATCAGTATTCAAAGATTCTGGCTTCACGACCATTTTATTAACTATGGTAGCTTGCTTGTCAGAAATTTGGCCCACTAAGTTTTCAAGGTGAGCAAATTGAGATTTCAAACCATAGAACTCTTTAGACATATCATCAAGTTCCTTATTCATGTACTCCCACATAGTATTTTGTTATTTAAGCTAATTCCTAAAGAAACTAGTATGATCATATTGAAGCGACATGGAACTTTAAACGTTATCCTCCATATCTTTCAACTTTCTAAGATAAGGATCAAAGCCTTTGGGCCTAGCTATAAAGACGTCCAACCGGTTTGGCATACAAGCAAGCGAAAGGCAAACGAAAAGACGAACGAAAGAAGGGCAAACAAAAAGGTAAATCTTTTTGGTATTTTCTGAAAAACATTTTAGAAGTGGGGGAGAGGAAAATGCGAGGCAAATGGCAAATAATGTAAATCCAAGAGATTAGTTTGTGATGGGTACTTGGTAGGCTTGATGTAGATCTTGTCTTGACTTACTATGTTTCCTCCCCGGCAACGGTGCCAGAAATCCTTCTTGCTACCTCTTGAGCTTGCATTGGTTTTCACTTGAAGTGGAAAGGGTGATGCAGCGAATTAGATAAGTATTTCCCTCAGTTATTGAGAACCAAGGTATCAATCCAGTAGGAGTAACAAGCAAGTTACCAATGGATGCACCTACACAAACAATCAAACTCTTGCACCCCACGCTTTAAAGGGGTTGTCAATCCCTTCACGGTTATTTGCAAGGATTAGATCCAGTAGAGATAGGTGTAAACGAGAACGGAAAGTAAAAGGTAAATAAATTGTAGCAAAGTATTTTGGTATTTTTAGTTTATAGATATGAAAATATATTATGGAAAGTAGACCCGGGGGCCATAGGTTTCACTAGAGGCTTCTCTCATGATGGCAAGTATTACAGTGGGTGAACAAATTACTGTCGAGCAATTGATAGAAAAGCAAATAATTATGGAGATATAGAAGGCAATGATTACACATATAGGCATCACATCCTTGTCAAGTAGACCAAAATGATTCTGCATCTACTACTATTACTCCACAGATTGACCGACTCCTGCCTGCATCTAGAGTATTGAGTTCATGAAGAATAGAGTAATGCATTAGGTAAGATGACATGATGTAGAGGGATAAACTCAAGCAATATGATGAAAACCCCATCTTTTATCCTTGATGGCAACAATACAAGATGTGCCTCGCTACCCCTAGTACGTCACTAGGTGAGACACCGCAAGATTGAACCCAAAACTAAGCACTTCTCCCATTGCAAGAATTACCAATCTAGTTGGCCAAACCAAACCAATAACTAGAAGAGACTTGTAAAGATATGAATCATGCATCTAAGAATTCATAAAAGACTCAAATAATATTAATAAATAATCTGAACATAAACTCACAATTCATCGGATATCAAAAACACAACGCAAAAGAGTATTACATCGATTGATCACCATGAAGATCATGAAGAACATGGTATTGAAGAGCAAAGAGAGAGAAGAAGCCATCTAGGTACTAGCTATGGACTCGAAGGTCTGTGGTGAACTACTCACGCATCATCGCGGGGGGGGGGGGGCAGTGGATTTGATGTAGATGCCCTCCGTGATCGAATCTCCCTCTGGCAGATTATCGAAAAAGGCTCCAAGATTGGACCTCATGGGAACTGAGGCTCTTGGCGGCGAATAAGTGTTTTCGTGGCTCCCTATGGTATACAGGGAATATTTGTGAATTTATAGGCCGAGAAATAGGGTTAGGGGAGCTGTCATGGCCCACAAGCAAGGGGGCACGCCCTACCCCCTGAGCACGCCCTATGGCTTGTGGCCACACGACGGCTCTCCCGACTTTATCTCGAAGTCTTCTGGGTTGCTTTTGGTCCAAGAAAAATTATTCTGAAGATTTTATTCCGTTTGGACTCCGTTTAATATTCCTTATCTGCAATACTCAAAAACAAGAAAAAAACAGAAACTGGCACTAGGCTCTAGATTAATAGGTTAGTCCCAAAAATAATATAAAATCGCATATTAAAGCATATAAAACATCCAAATCAGATAATATAATAGCATGGAACCATAAAAATTATAGATACGTTGGAGACGTATCAAGCATCCCCAAGCTTAATTCATGCTCGTCGTCAAGTATGTAAATGATAAAAATAGAATTTTTTTATGTGGAATGCTACCTAACATATTTATCCATGTAATATTCTTTATTGTGGCATGAATATTCAGATCCATAAGATTCAAAAGAATAGACTAATATTGACATAAAAACAGTAATACTTCGAGCACACCAACAAGGCAATCGTGTCCTTTCGAAATAACATGGCCTTAGAAAGTTATCCCTACAAAATCATACGGTCTGGCTATGCTCCATCTTCCCCACAGAAAGTATCTCAATCATGCACAACCCCGATGAACAAGTCAATTAATTGTTTCACTGTTTTTGTGTTCTCAAACCTTTTCAATCCTCATGCAATACATGAGCGTGAGCCATGGATATAGCACTATAGGTGGAATAGAATATGGTGGAAGTTGTAAGGAAATAATGGAGAAGATAGTCTCACATCAACTGGGCATATCAACGGGCTATGGAGATGCCCATTGATAGATATTAATGTCAGTGAGTAGGGATTGCCATGCAACAAATACACTTAGAGCTATAAGTGTATGAAATCTCAAAAACAAAACTAAGTGGTCGTGCAAAAAGAAATTCCACTAGTTATATGAAAGTGACAAAATAGGAGACTCTCTATCATGAAGATCATGGTGCTACTTTGAAGCACAACTGTCGAAAAAGATAGTAGCAATTTTCCCTTCTCTCTTTCTCTCATTTATTTTTTTAATTTGATTATTTATTTATTTTTTAATGGTGGGCATATTTGGCCTCTTTTTTTATTTATTTGGGCTTCACTCGCCTCTTTTATTTTTTTGTAAAGTCCGGATACCCATCCCAACTCATGAAGGAGTCATGGCTTCCATCATCCTTTTCTCACACGGGACAATGCTCTAATAATGAAAATTATCACAATTTTATTTACTTACAACTCAAAAAGGAAATTACAACTTTATACCTAGAACAAAATATGACTCTATATGCAGGATGAAAGGGATGGTGCATGTCATGAAAAATGGAACGGTGGAAGTTGCATCGAAATATATCTTGGCATGGCTATGGAAATGCCAAAATAGGTAGGTATGGTGTCTGTTTTGAGGAAAATATATGGTGGTTGTTTTGAGGAAGGTGGGTTTGATGTACCGGCGAAAGTGGCGCAGTACTAGAGGGGTTAGCAAAGGTGGAAGGGTGAGAGTGCGTATAATCCATGGACTCAACATTAGTCATAAAGAACTCACATACTTATTGCAAAAGTCTATTAGTTATCAAACAAAGCATTAGACGCATGCTTCTAGGGGAGAGGTTGGTAGGAGTTAACCATCGCGGCTCCCTACCCTCACCCAAAGGTTAACAATCACTAAACAAATCATGCTCCGACTTCGTTACATAACGGTTCACCATACGTGCATGCTACGGGAATCACAAATTTCAACACAAGTATCTCTTACAATTCACAACTACTCACTAGCACGACTCCCATATTACCATCTCTATTATCTCAGAACTATATGCAAGGAATCAAACTTCTCATAGTATTCAATGCACTTAATATGAAAGTTTTTATTATATCCCTCTTGGATGCCCATTATAATAGGAATAAAATCATAATATAAACAAATTACCATGGTGTTTTTAAGAAACTCTCAAAGTAATATAAGTGAGGTATGAGAGTTCAACAATTTCTATAAAATATAACACCACCATGCTCTAAAAAGATATAAGTGAAGCACTAGAGCAACGTTGCCTAGCTCAAAAAATATAAGTGAAGCACATAGAGTATTCAAATAAATTCACGATTCAGCGTGTCCCTCTCAAAAAGATGTGTGCGGCAAGGATGATTGTGGAAAACTAAAAAGCAAAGACTCATATCATACAAGATGCTCCAAGCAAAACACATATCATGTGGTGAATAAAAATATAGCCTCAAGTAAATTTACCGATGGATTGAGGACGAAACAGGGGATGCCTTCCGGGGCATCCCCAAGCTTAGGCTTTTGGGTATCCTTGAATATGGCTTGGGGTTCCTTGAGCATCCCCAAGCTTAGGCTCTTGCCACTCTTTATTCCTTATTCATCAAATCTTCACCCAAAACTTGAAAACTTCACAACACAAAACTCAACAGAAAACTCATTAGATCCGTTAGTATAAGAAATATAAATCACCACTTACGTACTATTGTGAACTCATTATTTATTTATATTTGTGTCATACCTACTTTATTTTAACTTCTCCATGGTTCATACCCCACGATACAACCCATAGATACATCAAAATAAGCAAACACCTCAAAGAAATAAGAATCTGTCAAAAACAAAACAGTGTGTAGCAATCTGTAGACTTCGAATACTTGTGAAACTCTAAAAAATTTGAAAACTTAGCACAATCAGGGAAATTTGTATATCAATCGTTTGTAAAAATTTCAGATCAAAAGCACGTTCTAGTGAATTTACAAAATTCGTGGACTGAGAGGAAAAGTTTTCGTTTTTCAGCAAAATCAAATTGCAAACACCGTAGACCATCCCAAAGGTCTTACTTGGATCAAACACTAATTTAAACAACAACAAAAAATTATTACAGAAGTAATAATGTGCAAAACACACCAAAACAGAAACAAAAAATAGAAATTAAAATAAATTGCGTTACCTCCCAACAAGCGCTATTGTTTAATGCCCCTAGCTAGGCAAAATGCAATATATCTAGGTATTGTCATCTTTGGTATGCAATCCATAAGTAGCTCTCATAATAGATTCATAAGGTTATTTTATTTTATTTCTAGGATAGGGTTCCATGCCTTTCCTCAACGGGAATTGGAATCTAATATTTCCTTCCTTCATATCAAATAATTGCCCCAATCGTTCTAAGGAAAAGGTCTACCAAGAATAATAGGACATATAGGATTGCAATCTATATCAAGAACAATGAATTCTACGGGCACATAATTCCTATTTGCAACAATAAGGACATCATTAATACTTCCCATAGTTTCTTAAGAGTGGAATCCTGAAGATGCAAATTTTAGGAACAATCATCAAATTCACGGAAACCTAGCACATCACATAGAGTTTTTGGAATCGTCGAAACGCTAGCAACCAAATCACACAAAGCATGGCACTCATAATCTTTAATTTTAATCTTAATATTTGGTTCCCACTCATGAAAAAGCTTTCTAGGTATAGAAACTTCCATCTCAAGTTTTTCTTCTAAAGATTTCTTCATAGCATCAACAATATGTTTAGTAAAAGCTTTGTTTTGGTTATAAGCATGAGGAGAATTCAACATGGATTGCAACAAGGTAATACAATCAATCAAAGAGCAACTTTCATAATTAAAGTCCTTGAAATCCAAAAGAGTGGGTTCAATGTTATTTAAAGTTTTGACCTCTTCAATCCCACTTTTATCATTCTTAGCATTAAGATTTATAAACTCCAAATCATTGGGACGCCTTTTAACTAAAGTTGACTCATCTGCAATCCCATCTTTGTCTAGATTTACATTAGAAAACAAATATTAAATAGGAGTCACATCAATCACTTTAAGATCTTCATCAATATTCAAAGATTCTGGCTTCACGGACATTTTATTAACTAAGGTAGCTTGTTTGTCAGAAATTTGGCCCACTAAGTTTTCAAGGTGAGAAAATTGAGATTTCAAACCATAGAACTCTTTAGACATATCATCAAGTTCCTTATTCATGTACTCCCACATAGTATTTTGTTCTTTAAGCTCATTCGTAAAGAAGCTATTATGATCATATTGAAGCGACATGAAACTTTTAATGTTATCCTCCATATCTTCCAACTTTCTAAGATAAGGGTCAAAGCCTTTGGGTCGAGCTATAAAGACGACCAACCGATTTAGCACACAAGCAAGCGAAAGGCAAACGAAAAGAAGAACAGAAGAAGGGTGAACAAAAAGGCAAATCTTTTTGGTATTTTCTAAAAATTGTTTTAGAAGTGCGGGAGAGGAAAACGAGAGGCAAATGGCAAATAATGTAAATGCAAGATATGAGTTTGTGACGGGTACTTGGTAGGCTTGATGTAGATCTTGTCTTGACTTGTTATGTTTCCTCCCCGACAATGGTGCTAGAAATCGTTCTTGCTACCTCTTGAGTTTGCATTGGTTTTCACTTGAAGAGGAAAGGGTGATGAAGTGAAGTAGATAAGTATTTCCCTCAGTTGTTGAGAACCAAGGTATCAATCTAGTAGGAGGAACAAGCAAGTTACCAATGGATGCACCTACACAAACAATCAAACTATTGCACCCAACGCTTTAAAGGGGTTGTCAATCCCTTCATAGTTATTTGCAAGGATTTGATCCAATAGAGATAGATGTAAACGAGAACAGATAGTAAAAGGAAAATAAATTGCAGAAAGTTATTTTTGGTATTTTTGGTTTATAGATCTGAAAATATTTTATGGAAAGTAGACCCGGGGGCCATAGGTTTCACTAGAGGCTTCTCTCATGATGGCAAGTATTACAGTGGGTGAAATAATTACTATCGAGCAATTGATAGAAAAGCAAACAATTGTGGACATGTCCAAGGCAATGATTATGCATATAGGCATCACGTCCATGTCAAGTAGACCGAAACGATTCTGCATCTACTACTATTACTCCATACATTGAGCGACTTTTGCTTTCATCTAGAGTATTAAGTTCATGAAGAATAGAGTAACGCATTAGGTAAGATGACATGATGTAGAGGGATAAACTCAGGCAATATGATGAAAACACCATCTTTTTTATCCTTGATGGCAATGATACAATATGTGCCTCGCTACCCCTACTACGTCACTAGGTGAGGACACCGCAAGATTGAACCCAAAACTAAGCACTTCTCCCATTGCAAGAATTACCAATCTAGTTGGCCAAACCAAACCAATAACTAGAAGACACTTGTAAAGATATGAAATCGTGCATATAAGAATTCAGACAAGACTCAAATAATATTCATAGATAATCTGAACATAAACCCACAATTCATCGGATCTCGACAAACACACCACAAAAGAGTATTACATCGGATAGATCTCCATGAAGATCATGAAGAACATGGTATTGAAGAGCAAAGAGAGAGAAAAATCCATATAGCTACTAGCTATGGACCCGAAGGTCTGTGGTGAACTACTCACGCATCATCGGAGGGGGAATGGAGTTGATGTAGATGCCCTCCGTGATCGAATCCCCCTCCGACAGATTACCAAAAAAGGCTCCAAGATTGGGTCTCACGAGAACCGAGCCTCCTGGCGGCGGAAAATTGTTTTCATGGCTCCCTTTGTTATACACGGAATATTTGTGAATTTATAGGCCGAGAAATAGGGTCAGGGGAGCTACCGTGGGCCCACAAGCCAAGGGGCGCGCCCTACCCTCCTGGGCGCGCCCATATGGCTTGTGACCACACGGCGGCTCTCCCGACTTCATCTCGAAGTCTTCTGGGTTGCTTCTGGTCCAAGAAAAATTATTCCGGAGATTTTAGTCCGTTTGGACTCCATTTGATATTCCTTATCTGCAATACTCAAAAACAAGAAGAAAAAACATAAACTGGCACTAGGCTCTAGATTAATAGGTTAGTCCCAAAAATATTATAAAATAGCATATTAATGCATATAAAACATCCAAAACAGATAATATAATAGCATGGAACAATCAAAAATTATGGATACGTTGGAGACATATCAGGTGGCATTTACGACACTTGTTTAGCGAATCGTTTAGGAGTTCACATACACCCTCATGATTATCTTTTGCCCAAGGTTTATCTAGACTATAGGTCGTTGCGGGATTATCACTTTATTAATGAGGCTGATCTCTTTCATAATATTCGTTATAATCTGGTATTTAGCGTCATAATCCGTGATGTTATTCCGTTGCCAGCACCTTCTTCGTTTGATTCTGTTGCTAAGAACGGATACAGAATTATGCCAGATGATATAATCGCCTACCAAAACAACTAGGCTACGACAGAGGAGGAGCCCCAGGAGTGGGATGCTCACGTACCTACGCCACCACACATCAACATGGGACCGAACGGCTACCACAGATGGTGATCACAAAGTTAGGCGAAAAGCCTAAGCTTGGGGGAGTACGTATTCCCACCGACATTACATTCATGTTCACACTGTCCATTTCAGTTGTCGATGTCCACACTCTTTCATTGTATTATCCATGATAGATTTATTGTTCTCGTTTTCTTCTTGTGTGTTTGAAAAACTTTGCGAAAATCCAAAAATACTTCTTGTTTCTTTTCGGTTGTTCTTTTCAGTTTAGTTAGTTGTAGTATTGAAAGAAAACCCAAAAAGATTTCTCATTGCTTCTTTTGCTTGTTGGGAGTTCTCTCGTGTAAATAGTTTTTCTCATTTTTGTTTTTCCTTCTAGTGTTTGCTTTCTTCAAGAAAAAACTAAAAATCCAAAAATATTTTAGTGTGTTTCTCTAAAATTCTCTTTCTTTTATCGAGTCATACCAAGGAGAAGACCGCAATGAAAATATTGAGTGGGTCTCATATGCATTACTGTTGATCTAACACAGAGCCATATTACTTTGTCTTCTCCTCTTGAATAAAATGTTTGCAGATTCCAGCTTAGTGCACGACACTCTTGCACTATTATTATTTCCATATCATTTGATTGTGCAAGGGAAAGGCAATAATGACGTTGATTAATTGACTGTGGTAGAGAAAAGCAGGTATGAACTCAACTTGTTATTGTTTTTGTCAATATGTTTAACCTAGTATCCATGATTCAACACATTATGATTGAACATGTTTGATATGAAAAATAGAGATTATAGTGGTTCATGCCATGCTCAAGTAGCTAGTTCTGGAGCTAGTTCTGTGTCGCCCTAGTATTAACGAACTGGACCTAGTATTAACGAACTGGAGCTAGTTCTGTGTCGCCCTAGGTTATGACTGTTATATGATGAATATCATCCAACGAATACATCGATCCAGTGCCTATGAGTTTTCCACTTATTGTTCTTGCTAAGTTACTATTGCTGATGTTACTGTTGCACTTGCTGCAAATCACTACTGCAACTGTTACTGCTACCATTACTATCAAACTATCATATTACTGTGCTACTGATCGCATTGCTGTAGATATCTATCTCCAGGTGTGGTTGAACTGACAACTCCATTGCTTATACTCTCAAATATTCTTTGGCTCCCCTTGTGTCGAATCTATAATTTGGTTTGAATACTCTACCCTCAAAAACTATTGTGATCCCCTATACTTGTGGGTTATCACCTAAGGACCCGTAGGTCTATGGTGGACTGGTCACGCATCATCGGAGAGGCACCTATGATGAATATGAACCCCTTCGTGATGGTGTTGGATTGGATCTTGAGGTTCTGGAACTTGCGATGGCTCAAATTGTGTTTCGTCGACTCCTCTAGGCTTTTCTTATTTTCTAGGAATTTATAGGCTTGATAGTCGGTTGAGGGGACTCCCGAGGTGCCCACCCTCTACCAGGACGTGCTAGGGGCCTCTGGCGTGCCCTGGTGGAGGGTGGCCACTAAGGGAGTCCTGGATTAAGGGGTCCTCGGGAGGCCGACCTGTTTCTTATGGGCCGGACTGTATGGGTCACTTGTCAAGCATTGGATCTATCGAAGGCCCTATCTCCAGGAAGGAAGCTTCGGGAATCATGGCTTGTCCTCCATGTTTGATGTAGCGAATAGGCATGTTCATCCCTTCGACGTGTAACCGACCATGTGTGAACCCTAGGTACCCTCGACGTCTATATAAGCCGAAGGGTTCTAGGTTGTAGACAGAGAACAACTCATCTAGGGTTTAGCAATTCGATCTCGAGGTAGATCAACTCTGTAACCCATATATCATCAACACAATCAAGCAGGACGTAGGGTATTACATCCATAGGAGGGCCCGAACCTGGGTAACCCACCACCCACTTGGTAGCCACAGTCGAAGATTTAACCGACATGTTGGACTATGCCTCCAAGGATGCAGAATACATGGATGAGGAGGATTGTGCTCCCACCCCCGTTAACACCGGGCGATGGGCCGCCACCTCCACATACAATGTCTACATGGTGGACACTCCTTCCTCTAATGGCGAGAACACGCCTAAAAACGATGGCCACAAGTCGAGCAAAGCGCCGTCAAGGCATCGGAAGCCGCATAAACGATCAAAAAGCAAAAAGGGAAGGAAAGCCATCATCGGCTCCGGGGACAAAGATACCCCAGAAGACCTTGGCGATCCCGATATCCCCAACACCTGCTAGAGGGTGTGGAGAGGCCTGAAGACCAGGGCAACCCCGATGACCTCAATGATTCCGAGGATGATAATTACCTCCCCCTGTCGAGGAGGAGGACATCCCGGAAGCTGATGACTTCGCCATCCCTGGTAATCTTGAAGATCAGGAACTATTCAGGCAACAGCTCATAGCCATGGCCCGTCGCCTGAAATCAAAAGAAAGGCATCTTAAAGTTGAACGAGATAACCTCAATGATCGATGGATGAGAGTCCTCTGAGCCGAGGAGGGATACAGTATCGACCTGTCGGACCAAACTAAGAGCTATCCATGCAGAAGGCTGCTGCCGCAATTCGATGATGAGCTCATCGATACTCCATCTCCCAAACACACCCCATACGACAAGCTAGACCGACCTCCTCGAGAGTGATGCCCCAAAGACAAGGAAAGGAGTTAGAGCCTGATGATAGGTTCGACCTACGACACGACCTGGACTACAGAACAGGTCGTACGAGATCCATCTATGGATCCAGAGGGTACTCACCCGATAAACGAGACGGGTACATGCCTTGGCTCGACCACAACAATAGAGGCTGGGAATGAAACCGGGCTAGAACAGATGCCGAATACTGGTGTGATATAGCTCGGGTCAGAGGCGTTGCCCACCCACTATGCTTCACAAACGAGTTGATGCAGCATCAGTTCTCGAAGGGGTTTAAACCCATTAACATAGAGAGGTACGATGGGACAATTGACCCAACCATATGGATTGAGGAATTCCTCCTCCACATTCACATGGCACGAGGAGATGATCTCCACTCCATCAAATATCTCCCCCTAAAACTCAAAGGGCCAGCTCCACACTGGTTAAACAACGTCCCCGAAAACTCCATTGGATGCTGGGAAGACCTAGAGGATGCATTCCGATCTAACTTCCATGGCACCTATGTTCAGCCGCCGGATTCCTCAGACCTAAGCTACGTCGTTCAGAAGCCCGGAGAGTCTGCGCGGCAATTCAGGAATCGGTTCTTGACCAAGAAAAACTAGATTGTTGACTGTCGGGACGCCGGGGGAATAGCCTCCTTCCGGCACAATATTCGGGATGAACGGTTGGCCCGCTAGTTTAGCCAGGATAAACCTCGGACCATGTCCGCCCTTACATCACTCATGACCCGCTTTTGCACGGAAGAGGATAACTGGCTAGCAAGACGTAGTCACAACTCCGAAGATCCCGGAACCTCTGAAGTTTGGCATAGCAACGGGAAACCAAACCGCAACAAGAACAAGCGCCGGCACAGCAATAGTGATGCCAATGACACGGCCGTTAACGTCGGCTTCTGCAATTCCCGACCTAGGCAGGGAAAGAAGCCTCCTAAAGGCAATCGCGATGGACCCGCCTCGCTGGAGAAGATCATGGAAAGGCCTTGCCAAATCCATGGCACTCAAGAGAAGCCCGCCAACCACACACACCGTAACTGTTGGGTGTTCAAACAGGCCGGCAAACTCACGTCCAAGGATTAGGGCAAGAGCCCTCGTAGCGAGGATGAGGATGACCCTCGAGGTCCAATTGGTGTCGGACAAAAGAAGTTCCCTCCAGAGGTGAAAACAGTAAATATGATATACGCCACGCATATACCCAAGAAGGAGAGAAAGCGCACCCTTCGAGAGGTCTATATCGTAGAGCGTGTAGCCTCGAAGTATAACCCATGGTCAGCATAACCGATCACCTTTGATCGACGTGATCACCCGACCAATATCAGTCATGGGGGTTCGGCCGCCCTCGTCCTAGACCCTGTTAGAAATATGCCCTAGAGGCAATAATAAATTAGTTATTATCATATTTCCTTGTTCATGATAATCGTTTATTATCCATGCTATAATTGTATTGATCGGAGACTTAAATGCATGTGTGGATACATAGACAAAACCATGTCCCTAGTATGCCTCTAATAGACTAGCTCGTTGATCAAAGATGGTTAAGGTTTCCTAGCCATGGACATGAGATGTCATTTGATAACGGGATCACATCATTAGAAGAATGGTGTGATGGACAAGACCCAAACTACAAATGTAGCATATGATTGTGTTAGTTTATTGCTATTGTTTTCTGCATGTCAAGTATATGTTCCTATGACCATGAGATCATGCAATTCACTGACACCGGAGGAGTGCCTTGTGTGTACCAAACGTCGCAATGTAACTGGGTGACTATAAAGGTACTCTATAGGTATCTCCGAGGGTGTCTGTTGAGTTGGCATGGATCAAGACTGGGATTTGTTACTCCGTGTGACGGAGAGGTATCTCAGGGCCCACTCGGTAATACAACATCACAACAAGCCTTGTAAGCAATGTGACTAAGTGTTAGTCACGGGATCCTGTATTACGGAATGAGTAAAGAGACTTGCCGGTAACAAGGTTGAACTAGGTATGGAGATACCGACGATCGAATCTCGGGCAAGTAACATACCGAAGAACAAAGGGAACATCATACGGGATTAACTGAATCCTTGACATAGAGGTTCGACCGATAAAGATCTTCGTAGAATATGTAGGAACCAATATGGGCATCCAAGTCCCGCTATTGGTTATTGACCGTAGAGGTGTCTCGGTCATGTCTACATAGTTCTCGAACCCGCACGGTCTGCACACTTAAGGTTTGGTGACGTTTCGGTAGTATAGAGTTATGTATGGTGGTGACCAAAGGTTGTTAGGAGTCCCGGATTGGATCCTGGACGTCACAAGGAGCTCCAGAATGGTCCGTAGGTAAAGATTGATATATAGGAAATCCCATTTTGGTTGCCGGAAAAGTTTCGGGTTAATCGGTAATGTACCGGGAGTGCCGGTAGTGTACCGGGAGGCCACCGGGAGGGGTATTTCGACCCAAGAGGCTTCATGGGCTGTGGGAGGGTAAATACCAGGCTTTTGTGGGCTGGTGGAAGTCCCACAAAAGGCCCATGCGGCTAGGAGAAAAATCCCAAAGGAAAAAAGGTGGAAAAAGGCCAAAAAAAGGAGGAATCCTAGTCCTACTAGGATTGGAGGAGGAGTCCTCCTCTCCTCCCCAGTTTGGACGACCCAAGGGCTGGCTTTTTGGCAGCCAAGCCTCCTCCTCCTCTAATCCTATATATACTAGAGGATTTTAGGGTTTTGGCACAGAATTTTCAGCCACGTGCTACCCGTTCCTCTAGTGCATAGTTTCTCCTCTAGATCGGTTTTCTGCAGTGCTTAGGCGAAGCCCTACCGGAATAGCTCCACCACCATCGCCGGAGTGCCATCATGCTGCCGGTGAACTCATCTACCTCTCCGATCCCTCTTGCTGGATTAAGAAGGCGGAGATCGTAATCGAGCTGTACGTGTGCTGAACGCGGAGGTGCCATCCGTTCGGCGCTAGATCGGAAGGACCGTGATCAAGATCGCGAGACGGATCATGATGAGTTCGCGGGACGAATCGTGATGAGTTCGCGGGAAAGATCGTGATGAGATCGCAAGAAGGATTGTGATGAGTTCGCGGGATGGATCGTGATTGGATCGCTGGACGCTCGGCGATTTGGATCGCGAAGACGTTCGAGTACACCAACCACGTTTCTTTACGCTTCCTGCTTAGCGATCTACAAGGGTATGTAGATCCACTCTCCCTCTCGTAGATGCTCATCACCATGGATAGATCTTGCGTGTGCATAGGAAAAATTTTGTTTCCCATGCAACGTTCCCCAACAGTGGCATCATGAGCTAGGTCTATGTGTAGATGAGATCTCGAGTAGAACACAAAAGGTTTGTGGGCGTTGATGCTTAGATTGCTTCCTCCCTTGGTCGGATTTTGGTTCAGCGGTATTGTGAGATGAAGCGGCCTGGACCAACATTACTCGTACTCTTACGAGAGACCGGTTCCCTCGACCGCAACTTGTTGCATAGATGGCTTGCAGGTGCCAGTTTCTCTCACTTTAGTTGGATCGGATTCGACAAAGGAGGTCCTTGAGAAGGTTGAAAAGCAACTAGTGTATCACCGTTGTGGTTTTTTCGTAGATGAGAATTGTCTTGCTAGATACCCGTAGCAGCCACGTAAAACATGCAACAACAATTAGAGGACGTCTAGCTTGTTTTTGCAGGGTATGTTGTGATGTGATATGGCCAATTACATGATGTGATATATGTGATGTATGAGATGATCATGTGATGTATAGATTATCACGACTTACATGTCGATGAGTACGGCAACCGGATGGAGCCATAGGGTTGTCTTCAATTATTGTATGACCTGCGTGTCAATCATTAAGCGCTATGTAATGCTTTAATTTATCACTAAACAGTAGCAATAGTAGTAGAAGCATGTTGGGAGCGACAACCCCGATGGCGACACGTTGATGGAGATCAAGATGATGGAGATCATGGTGTCTTGCCGATGACGATGGAGATCATGCTGGTGCTTTCAAGATGGAGATCAAAAGCACAAGTTCATGGCCATATCATGTCACTTATGATTTGCATGTGATGTTAATCCTTTTATGCACCTTGTTTTGCTTAGGACGACGGTAGCATTATAAGGTGATCCCTCACTTAAATTTCAAGATGAATTCTGTTCTCCCCGAGTGTGCACCGTTGCGAAAGTTCATTGTGTTGAGACACCACGTCATGATCGGGTGTGATAGACTCTACGTTCACATACAACGGGTGCAAGCTAGTGTTGCACATGCAGAACACTTGGGTTAAACTTGACGAGCCTAGCATGTACAGACATGGCCTCGAAACACAAGAGACCGAAAGGTTGAACATGAGTCATATAGTAGATATGTTCAACATGATGATGTTCACCATTGAAACCACCTCAACTCACGTGATGATCGGACTTGAGTTGGTGAATTTGGATCATGTTTCACTCGAATGACCGGAGGGATGTCAATTTGAGTGGGAGTTCTTAAGTAATATGATTAATTGAACTCATTATCATGAACATAGTCATTAGTGACTTTGCAAAATTATGTTGTAGATTACTAGCTCACGCTGTAGCTCCCTTGAATTTTTATATGTTCCTAGAGAAATAGAGTTGAAAGATGATGGTAGAAATATTGCGGACTAGGTCCGTGATCTGAGGATTGTCCTCATTGCTGCACAGAAGGCTTATGTCCTTAATGCACCGCTCGGTGCGCCAACCCCTCTAGCGTCGTCCGTAGATGTTGTGAACATCTGACAGGCATGTTCTGATGACTACTTGATAGTTTAGTGTGTCATGCATTACGGCTTAGAATTGAGGCTCTGAGATGTTTTGAACGTCACAGAACATATGAGATGTTCTAAGAGCTGAAATTAGGATCTCAGGCTCATGCCCATGTTGCGAGATATGAGATCTCCAACAAGATTCTTTGCCTGCAAGATGAAGGAGAATAGCTCAATCGTTCAGCATGTGCTCAGATTGTCTGGGTGCTACAATCGCTTGAATCAAGTGGGAGTTGATCTTCCAGATAGGATATTGATTGATATAGTTCTCCAAGTCACTTTCACTAAGCTACTAGAACTTGGTGATGAACTATAAAACGCCAGGGATAGAAATAATGATCCCTGAGCTATACGCGATGTTTGACACTGCGAAGGTAGAAATCAAGGAGCGTCAAGTGTTGATGGTTAGTCAAACCACTAGTTTCGAGAAGGGTAGGAGCAAGGAGGGAAACTTCATGGATGGCAAGTCAGTTGCTGCTCCAGTGAAGCAACCCAAAGTTGAACCCAAACCTGAGACTAAGTGCTTCTATTATGAGGTGAGCGGTCGCTGAAGCGAAACAACCCTAGATACTTGGTAGATAAGAAGGCTGGCAACGTTGACACAAGTGTATTTGATATACGTGTTATTGATGTGTACCTTGCTAGTACTCCTAATAGCACCTGGGTATTGGATACCGGTTCGGTTGCTAAATGTTAGTAACTTGAAGAAAAAGCTACAGAATAAATGGAGACTAGCTAAGGGTGAGGTGACCATGTGTGTTGGAAATGTTTCCAAGGTTGATGTGATCAACATCGCACGCTCTCTCTACCTTCGAGAATAGTGACGAACCTAAATAATCTTATTTGGTGTTTTTGCGTTGAGCATGAACGTGATTAGATCATGTTCATTGCAACACGGTTATTCATTTAAGTTAGAGAATAATGGTTATTCTATTGACATGAATAATACCTTCAATGGTCATGCACCCAGTAAGAATGGTTTGTTGAAACTTGATCGTAGTAATACACATGTTCATAACATTGATGCCAAAAAGATACAAAGTTAATAATAATAGTACCACATACTTGTGGCACTGCCGCTAAATGTCATATTGGTATAAAACGCATGAAGAAACTCCATGCTGATGGATCTTTGGACTCACTCGATTTCGAATCGGTTGAGACATGCGAACCATGCCTCTTGGTCAAGATGACTAAGGACCACGTTTTCTATTTTGATGAAGCGGGCAAGTGATTTATTGGAAATGATACATGTTGATGTATGCAATCCAATGAGTCTTGTAGCGTGCGGTGGATATCATTATTTTCTTACCTTCACTGATGATTTGAGTAGATATAGTGTATATTTACTTAATGAAACACAAGTCTGAATCGTTTGAAAGGTTCAAGCAAATTCAAGAGTGAAGTTTAAGATCATCGTGACAATAAGATAAAAATGTTTGCGATATGATCGTGGAGGTGAATATCTGAGTTACGAGTTTGGCATACAACTTTAAACAACGTGAAAGTTGTTTCACAACTCACGCCACCTGGAACACCATAGTGTGATGGTGTGTCTGAACGTCATAGTCGTGCTCTATTGGGTATGGTGCGTGCTATGATGTCAATTATCGTTTTGTTACTATAATTTTGGGGTTATGCATTAGAGACAACTACATTCACTTTAAATAGGGCACCATCTAAATCCGTTGAGATGACACAGTGTGAATTATGGTTTGATAGAAACCTAAGCTTTCATTTCTTAATGTTTGAAGCTGCGATGCTTGTGTGGAAAATGTTTTCACCTAATGAGTTCGAACCCAAAGCGGACAAATGCATCTTCATAGAATACCCTAAGAACAGTTGGGTGAACCTTCTATCTCAGATCCAAGCATAAAATGTTTATTGCTAAAACTGGGTCCTTTCTCGAGGAAAAGTTTCTCTTGAAAGAATTGAGTGGGAGGAAGATAGAACTTGATGAGGTTATTGAACCTCTCTTTCAACCAGAGACTAGCGCAGCGCAGAAAGATGTTTTTGTGGAAACTACGTCAGTTGAAGATGAAGTTAATGATGATGATCATGAAGCTTCGGATCAAGTTACTATCAAACCTCATAGGGCGACAAGGATGTGTACTTCTCCTGAGCGGTACGACAACCCTGTCTTGGAGGTCATGTTGTTAGACAACGATGAACCTACGAGCTGTGAAGAAGCGATGATGGGCCCGGATTCTGACAAATGGTTAGAGGCCATGAAATCCGAGAAAGGATCCATGTATGAAAACCAAGTGTAGACTTTGGTAGACTTGCTCGTTGGATGGCAGGTCGTTGAGTACAAATGGATGTTTCAAATGAAGACAGACATTGATGGTAAATGTCACCATTTGTAAAGCTCGACTTGTTGCAAAGAAGTTTACGACAAGTTCAAGGAGTTGACTGTGATGAGACTTTCTCACTCGTAGCGATGCTAAAGTCTGTTGAATCTATGTTAGCAGTTGCTGCACTTTCAATTATGAAATCTGGCAGATGGATGTCAAAACATCGTTTCCTTAACGGTTTACTTGAGGAAATGTTGTATGTGATACAACGAGAAGGTTTTGTCAGTCCTAAGGATGCTAAAAGGTGTGCAAGCTTCAGTGATTCTTCTATGAACTGAAGCAAGCATCTTGGAGTTGGAATATGCACTTTGATGAGGTGATCAAAGTTTTTGAGTCTATACAAAGTTTACGAGAAACTTGTATTTACAATAAAGTGAGTGGGAGCACTATAGAATTTCTGATAAATATATGTGGATGACATATTGTTGATCGGAAATGATGTAGAATTTCTGGAAAGCATAAACGGTTGTTTGAAAAGAGTTTTTCAAAGGAAGACCTGAATAAAGCTACCTAATTGTTGAGCATCAAGATCTATAGAGATAGATCAAGATGCTTGATGAGACTTTCAATGAGTGCATACCTTGACAAGATTTTGAAAGAGTTCAAAATGGATTAAGTCAGAGAGAAGTGTTCTCGCCTGCTTTGTAAGGTGTGAAGTTGAGTGAGACTCAAAGCTCGACCACGGCAGAAGAAAGAGAAAGGATGAATGTCGTCACCTATGACTTAGCCATAGGCTCTATATAGTATGACATGCTACGTACCGCACCTGTGTGTGCCTTGCCATGAGTCCGTCAAGGGGTACAAGAGTGATCCAGGAGTGGATCACTGGACATTGGTCAAGATTATCCTTAGTAACTAAAAGACTAAGGAGATGTTTCTCGATTATGGAGGTGATAAAGAGTTTGTCGTAAAGAGTTATGTCGATGCAAGCTTTAAACACCAATCCGGATGACCCGTAGTAGCAATCTGGATACATATAGTGGAGCAGCCATTTGCAATAGTACCAAGTGGAGTGTGGTAGCAGTGTTTACAGTTTGACATAGAGATTTGCAAAGTACACATGGATCTGAATGTCGCAGACCCGTTGACTATAAGACCTCTCTCACATGCAAAGCATGATCGAGCCCCAGAACTCATTGGGTGTTAGATTCATAACAATGCGTATCACATGGTGATGTGAACTAGATTATTGACTCTAGTGCAAGTGGGAGACTGTTGAAATATGCCCTAGAGGCAATAATAAATTAGTTATTAACATATTTCCTTGTTCATGATAATCGTTTATTATCCATGCTATAATTGTATTGATCGGAGACTTAAATGCATGTGTGGATACATAGACAAAACCATGTTCCTAGTATGCCTCTAATAGACTAGCTCATTGGTCAAAGATGGTTAAGGTTTCCTACCATGGACATAGGATGTCATTTTATAATGGGATCACATCATTAGAAGAATGGTGTGATGGACAAGACCCAAACTACAAACGTAGCATATGATCGTGTCAGTTTATTGCTATTGTTTTCTGCATGTCAAGTATATGTTCCTATGACCATGAGATCATGCAATTCACTGACATCGGAGGAGTGCCTTGTGTGTATCAAACGTCACAACGTAACTAGGTGACTATAAAGGTACTCTACAGGTATCTCTGAGGGTGTCTATTGAGTTGACATGCATCAAGACTGGGATTTGTTACTCCGTGTGACGGAGAGGTATCTCAGGGCCCACTCGGTAATACAACATCACAACAAGCCTTGCAAGCAATGTGACTAAGTGTTATTCATGGGGTCTTGTATTACGAAACGAGTAAAGAGACTTGCCGGTAACGAGGTTGAACTAGGTATGGAGATACCGACGATCGAATCTCGGGCAAGTAACATACCGAAGAACAAAGGGAACATCATACGGGATTAACTGAATCCTTGACATAGAGGTTCGACCGATAAAGATCTTCGTAGAATATGTAGGAACCAATATGGGCATCCAGGTCCCGCTATTGGTTATTGACCATAGAGGTGTCTTGGTCATGTCTACATAGTTCTCGAACCCGCACGGTCTGCACACTTAAGGTTTGGTGACGTTTCGGTAGTATAGAGTTATGTATGGTGGTGACCGAAGGTTGTTCGGAGTCCCGGATGAGATCCCAGATGTCACGAGGAGCTCCGGAATGGTCCGTAGGTAAAGATTGATATATAGGAAGTCCCATTTTGGTCACCGGAAAAGTTTCGGGTTATTCGGTAATGTACCGGGAGTGCCGGTAGTGTACCGGGAGACCACCGGGAGGCGTATTTCGACCCAAGAGGCTTCATGGGCTGTGGGAGGGTAAATACCAGGCTTTTATGGTCTGGTGGAAGTCCCACACAAGGCCCATGCGGCTGGGAGAAAAAGCCCAAAGGAAAAAAGGTGGAAAAAGACCAAAAAAGGAGGAATCCTAGTCCTACTAGGATTGGAGGAGGAGTCCTCCTCTCCTCCCCACTTTGGACGACCCAAGGGCTGGCTTTTTGGCAGCCAAGCCTCCTCCTCCTCTCCTCCTATATATACTAGAGGATTTTAGGGTTTTGGCACAGAATTTTCAGCCACGTGCTACCCGTTCCTCTATTGCATAGTTTCTCCTCTAGATCGGTTTTCTGAAGTGCTTAGGCGAAGCCCTGCCGGAATAGCTCCACCACCATCGCCGGAGCGCCGTCACGGTGCTAGTGAACTCATCTACCTCTCCGCTCCCTTTTGATGGATCAAGAAGGCAGTGATCGTCATCGAGCTGTACGTGTGCTGAACACGGAGGTGTCGTCCGTTCGGCGCTAGATCGGAAGGACCATGATCAAGATCGCGAGACGGATCGTGATGAGTTAGCGGGACGGATCATGATGAGTTCGCAGGACGGATCATGATGAGTTCGCAGGACAGATCATGATGAGTTCGCGGGATGGATCGTGATGAGATCGCGGGATGGATCGTGATGAGTTCGCGGGACGGATCATGATTGGATCGCAGGATGGATCGTGATGATATCACGGGACGCTCGGCGATTTGGATCGCGAAGACATTCGACTACACCAACCGCGTTTCTTAACGCTTCCCGCTTAGCGATCTACAAGGGTATGTAGATCCACTCTCCCTCTCGTAGATGCTCATCACCATGGATAGATCTTGCGTGTGCGTAGGAAATTTTTTGTTTCACATGCAACGTTCCCCAACAGACCCCATTATAGACAGGTATCACCTCACAAAAGTCCTAATGGACGGAGGAAGTAGCCTTAACCTGATTTACTCAGACATGGTCAAAAAGATGGGTACAGATCCGTGAAGGATCAAACCCAGCAACGCTACCTTTAAAGGAGTCATCCCAGGCGTCGAGGCCCGGTGCACGTGCTCCATAAGCCTAGAAGTAGTGTTCGGCTCGCCCGACAACTTTCGAAGCGAAGACTTGATCTTCGACATTGTAGCCTTCTGCAGCGGATATCATGCCCTGCTCGCCCAAACATTGTTTGCTCGCTTTAATGTCATCCCGCACTACGCGTACCTCAAGCTCAAGATGCCCAACCCCAAGGGGGTCATTATTGTCAACGGCAACATAGAGCGCTCTCTTCAAACTGAGGAACATTCATTGGCCCTGGCGGCCGAATTCAATTGCAAGGATGATCGGCAAACACCGACATCTGTCGTAAAGGCACGCAACGTTGGGAAGCGAGCATGGCTTTAGCGCGAGCTTTCAGAACCCTCCTCTCCCTGTAAATAGGGACTCACCCCCCATCGCACAACCCTAGGACCAGCAAAGCACATGCCAAGGAGGCATAACTTCGTAGTTAAATTCCATGGGCAGCGGTGGGGGAAAAGGGCAAATGTTCGGCTGAATCGAACTACTACCATCAAAATGTCTTCAGACAAAATGCACGTACCATCAAAGGGCCTGCCAAAGGCGTAAAGCTAATCCACACTTCGGCGACTTCTCAAGACCTTGTTTGCAAGATCCGTTCGCGGAACA
The DNA here is from genome assembly GCA_022496015.1 of Hordeum marinum. Lineage (NCBI taxonomy): Eukaryota > Viridiplantae > Streptophyta > Magnoliopsida > Poales > Poaceae > Hordeum > Hordeum marinum. The sequence goes on from CM039675.1 coordinate 386,215,053, forward strand.
GTACCACCCATTGAGGTGCACCACTCCCTAGGACACGTAGGAGTAGAAAAGCGACATGGCACATCGAGAACGTAAGGTCACAAATCGAAGACCCCTAGTACAACCACTCCTGTAAAATTTCCTTATTCAATACCTGTAAATAGTTGCTTCGGCCATCCGAGCAATAAGAGTTGTTGAGAAAAATATAACATCATTATACATATTTGTCTCGCTGTCCTTTTTGGCACATATTTTATTTTCTCCCTCTTCTCGTGAAACTGTTCGATATATTACGATGCAACCAGTAATAGACCGGGGGCTCGAGTTTAAAAATAAAAAGCGCCTTATGCACAATTGATTATGCGTTTGGCGTCTTGGAATTCGCTTTATATGTATTGGTTCCAAACTATGTCTTGGGTCAATAGTTGGGTTGCCCGGCTCCTGTGCTTACCCCTTTATGTTCCGCTCGTTCGGCTAAAAGGGCAAAGGGAGAACCTCTGCGATTGTGTTTCCGGCTAGCCTGGTCAAGCACCTCAGGGGAGAAAGCCGAAAACTGACTATCATAGTATGCGAAAACCGGGCTATGAATCTGAGCTTAAAGTGTTATACTCCAATCCTCATCAGAGGATATTCCGTGTCAGACGAGTGGTTTGTTCTTCATACAAACCATGTGATATTGGCCTTAGCCGCAGTTCGTCCGAACATCACAAAACACCGGGGGCTCGTGATCAGCCCCCACAGTCCTTTTTGCGCCCCTACGGCTAAGTGAAAGCAATAAAGCATTATGGTCTGATTGCCTGGTCCGCCGCACTCCACTGCCTTCGGGTTCCGATAGCTCGGCTAAGGGTGATAGTGCATTGGTAGAGATACCCCATGTAGTATCTACATGGGGGCTGAAGCCGACGACTCACAGCTTTTAGTTTCAACGGCCACACAGAAGTTATAAGGAACACAAAACATTGAAAGCATGATAAATTACAACCTTAAACCGTTAAAATGTCTTCAGACATACTACAATAAATCTACTCATAAATGCTTTCTTTCGAACACTGCGATTCTATCGCCCGGGCACCCTCCATTACTCCGGAGAAGTATAGCTCGGGGCGCCTATGCTCCTTTCAAGGAGGCAGAGGTGTGGTGGCTATCTTCATCCGATCAAGCCCCAGCTAGTGCACCTTGGCCTTTGCAAAGGCCATCCGAGCTCCCTCGATGCAGGAGGAGCGCCTTAGTGCGTTAGGACGGGGCAAGGCATCGATCCGCTTCTGCACCAGGATGAAGTACCTTCTCGGTAGTGGCTCATTGGGCCATAGCCGGATACAGAGATCCTTCATGGCCGGCTCCGCCATCCGTTGTAGTTCCATCAGCTGCTTCAGTTGCTCAATAAGGAGAGGAGAGCGTTTGGGGGCTTGAATTTGCGCCCGGAATACATGAGCTTCATCTCCTTCTGCCTACGAAGCATAGAGTTGATTTGCATCCGTTGTGCTCTTCTGGAGGTCGGAGCAGGCGCCTCAAGAACGCCACACCTCGATAAGAAACTCGAACTTTCTATCCTCGAAGACCATCCATGATAACCTTTGCTTGGGGGAGTTGCTCCTCAAAGAACCGCATATCCACCCACTCCTTTTAGAGATCAGTTTTCAGGGTGGATAGTTCGGTAGCATGCTCCTTGCTTTTCTGCTCAAGGTCCTCGCACTTTTGGCCGACGTCTTTGAGATGCTGTTGGATCTCCTCCACCCAAGCCTCATGCTTGTCGCTGGTGGCTATTAAGGCGGAAAGCGTGGTAGCCGCTTGTTCGGCCGCCACCTTCTCAACCGCCACATCCTCCTTCGCATGCCGTAGCTCGGCCTTGAGATTCTCTATCTCTTTCACTGAGGCTGTGTAAGCATTAATAATATGAATACTACATTGATAGTACGATGATGGAAGTTCCCGGATAATGACTTAAGCTTACCTTGAGCCTCGTCAAATCTCTTGTTCAGAGCATCAAACTCGTCTTCGGAGCTCTTAAGCTTCCGATTCAGCTCGTCTAGCTCAGCGGCATTCATAGCCGCGGCCAACGACAAAGCCTGTAAAAAACAAATCATAATCAGGTTACATGGGATCAAAACCTCGAACTGTCTTCAATCTGATTCTATGTCCGGTCCTCTTAAGGGTTGTTAGAGCATTCCAAACATATGGATCAATATATAGTTCGGATAATGATCCATGATTGACCCTTAGGTGAGTTAAAACTCACCTAGGGCTTCGGGGCTGCCGTGTATACAATAATAACACAAAGAAATCAATATTTCACAAAAAGAGCATTGCGTGGATCACCTGAAACCCTGTCAGGAGACCGTTGAAGGCCTCCTTCAGTCCGTTGTTGACGGACTGAATACTCTGCAATACCGACCATAGAGCCTCCCCATAACCGGCCACCCATTGGTTGGTGGGGCCGGTGGTGATCGGACAACCCGATCGCCGACCAGGGATTTAACTGGTGCCTCCGGAGGCATGGTGCACTCCGGAGATGCCCTCGGACGGGACTGAACGTCCCCTCGTCCGGACTCCTCGGTATCTGGGTGGAGTTCCACCTGAGGGGGTCCTGTATTAAGGGGTCCTCGAGAAGCAGATCTGTTTCTATGGGCCAGACTATACAGGACACTTACCGAACACAGGGATATTTGAAGGCCCGGTCTCTAAGATGGAAGCTTCAAGAAGCATGGCTTGTAATCCATGTTTGATGTAGCGAATAGGCATGTTTGCCTCCTCGGCATGTAACCGACCATGTGTAAACCCTAGGCATCCTCGGCGTCTATATAAGCCGGAGGGTTTTAGGGTGTAGGGACAGGACAACTCATCTAGGGTTAGCTATTCGATCTCAAGTAGATCAACTACGTAACCCCCATATCATCAATACATCGAAGCAGGACGTAAGGTATTACCTCCAAAGGAGGGCCCGAACCTGGGTAAATTTGTGTCCCCTTCGTCTCCTGTTACCATTGATCCTAGTCTCACAGTTCGGGACCCCCTACCCGAGATCCGTCGGTTTTGACACCGACATTGGTGCTTTCATTGAGAGTTCCACTATGAGGAAGGAGGAACCAATGTTGCGCCTTGTCATCAATTAAGAGGTCCACAACATGGACACTTTCGTCCCTGGGCAGATCTTCGCCTTCGACAGTGTGGTGCTGCATGCTGACCCCACCGGCCATCTAGGACGTGTTGAGAGCTTCGCCCCTGATTGTGAGGTCAGATTCGGAAACCTAGAGTTCTCCATTGATTCCCGGGGCGACTTGTCGCTAACCGGGCTCGCAGCTTCGCCTATAGCACCCAAAGACTCTGAGGCTTTAACCTCGAGTCCCTTCTTCGGACACGCCAATGGGCTTACCTACGGCGATTGACCGATTCTTGTCTTGGTTCGGCCATTGTACCAAAAGTCCGGACGTGTGTTCTTACCGAACACTCCCCACGCCAGGGTACTTCGGAGGTAAACTCCGTAAGTTCCGAATAGCCTGATCCGATCGGGCTCTCAGAGGTTGATGAGGCCCTAGATCGGATCTCGTCGATGAAGATCACCGACGACCCAACCTTGGTCCATGCTTGGATCGGTTACGGTGCATGTCAGGATGAATTTTTTGACCCACCCACCACCCACTTGATAGCCACTGTCGAAGATTTAACTGACCTGCTGGACTACGCCTTTGAGGAAGCAGAATACATGGATGAATAGGATTGCGCCCCCACTATTGTTAATACAGGAAGATGGGATGCCACTTCAACATATGATGTCTATATGGTGGACACTCCCAATGGCAAAAAAACGCCTAACAATGACGGCGATAAGTCAGGCGACGCACTGTCAAGGCGCCGAAAGCTGTATAAGCGGTCCAAAAGCAAAAAATGGAAGGAAAGCTATTATCGGCACTGGGGACGGAGTTACCCCCGAAGACCGTGGCGACCCTGATAATCCCGAACACCCGTTAGAGGGTCCGGAAAGGCCTGAGGACCAAAGCAACCCCGAAGACTTCAACGGTTCCGAGGACGACAATTACCTCCCTTGTCAAGGAGGAGGATATCCCGGAAGCCGACGACATGGACATCCTTGATAACCATGAATATCAGGAGCTATTCAGACAGCAACTTATAGCGATGACTTGCAGTCTAAGAGCCAAAGAATGGCAGCTTAAAGTCGAACAGGATGACCTTAATGATCGATGAACAAGAGTCCTCTCGGCTAAGGAAGGCATGTCGCCGGTATGTCGGACCAGACGAAGAGCTATCCATGGAGAAGGCTGCTGCCATAATTCCACGATGATCTCACTGATACTCCGTCGCCAAAGCATACTCCATACGACAGGCCAGACCTCCCTCCTCGCGGGCGTGATCGGATGGCTGATGACGCTAGTTATAGACCAGCAATACACCGAAGACGGGGAAAGGAGCCACTAGAGCCAAATGACATGTTCGACCTGCGAGATGACTTGGATCACAAAGCAGGCCGTACAAGACCCATCTACGGATCCATAGGATACTCAGCCGATAGATGGGATGGGTACAGGCCATGGCTCGAACATGGTAATAATAGAGACCGGGAATGCACCCGAGCCAGAACAGACGCCTATCACATGCATGATATAGCTCGGATCCAGGGGCGCTCACCCGCTGTGTTTCATGGATGAGGTCATGCGGCACCAATTCCCGGAAGGGTTTAAACCCGTGAACATCGAACAGTATGATGGAACTACTGCCCAACCGTTTGGATTGAGGACTTCCTCCTCAATATCCACATGGCTCGAGGAGATGACCTCCATGCCATCAAATACCTTCCCCTCAAACTTAAGGGGCTAGCTCAGCACTGGTTAAACAGCCTCCCCGAAAACTCCATTGGATGCTGGGAGGACTTGGAGGATACTTTTTGTTCCAATTTCCAGGGAACCTATGTTCGGCCGCTGGATTCTTCCGACCTCAACAACCTCGTCCAGAAGCCCAGCGTTTCTGCTCGACAATTCTAGAATCGGTTCTTGACTAGTAAAAATCAGATTGTCGACTGTCCGGACGCTGAGGCCATAGCCACCTTCTGGCACAATATTCGAGACGAATGGCTGGCCCGCCAGCTAGGCCAGTTCAAACCACAGACTATGTCCGCCCTCACCTCCCTCATGACCCGCTTTTGCGCAGGCGAAGATAATTGGTTGGCAAGATGCAACCACAACTCCGAAGATCCCGGAGCCTCTGAAGTCCGAGATGGTAACGGAAAACCAAATCTTAATAAGAACAAGCACCGGCACAATAACTGTGATGCCGACGACACGCTCGTTGACGCCAACTTCCGCAACTCCCATCCTAGGCAGCGGGAGAAGCCTCCTAAAGGCAATCACGACGGACCCACTCAACTAGAAAAAATAATGGAGCGAACTTGCCAAATCCACTGGACTCAGGAGAAGCCCACCAACCACACACACTACAATTGCTGGGTGTTTAAACAGGTCGACAAGCTCCCACCCGAGGATTAAAGCAAGAGCCCTCACAACAAAGATGAGGATGATCCTCGGGGTCCGATTGGTGGCAACAAAAAGAAATTTCCTCCGAAAGTAAAGACAGTAAACATGATATACGCCACCCATATACCCTAGAAAGACAGGAAGCATGCCCTTCGAGAGGTCTATGCCGTAGAGCCGGTGGCCCCGAAGTATAACCCATTGTCGACATATCCGATCACTTTTGATCGGCGCGATCACCCGACTAGTATCCATCATGGGGGTTCGGCCGCACTCGTCCTCGACCCCATTATTGACGGGTATCACCTCACAAAAGTCCTAATGGACGGAGGAAGTAGCCTTAATCTGATCTACTCAGATACGGGGGGAAAGATGGGCATAGACCCATCATAGATTAAACCCAGTAACACCACCTTCAAAGGGGTGATTCCGGGTGTCGAATCCCGGTGCACGGGCTCCGTACCCTGGAAGTTGTGTTTGGCTCGCCCGACAACTTTCACAGCAAAGACTTGATCTTCGACATCGTACCCTTCTACAGCGGCTATCATGCCCTGCTTGGTTGGACATCGTTCGCTCGTTTCAACGTCGTCCCGCATTATGCATACCTCAAGCTCAAAATGCCAGGCCCCAGAGGGGTCATCACTATCAACGGCAATACGGAGCAATCCCTACGGACTAAGGAGCATGCGCTAGCCCTGGCAGCCGAATTTAGTTACCAAGATGATCGGCACGTTCCGGCATCTGTCGTAAAGATAGGAAAGGTTGGGAAGCGAGCTCGGCTACAGGCCAAACTCTCAGAGCCCTCCTCTACCCCCAAATAAGGACTCGCACCCCACCGCACGTCCCTAGGACCAGCGAAGTACGCGCCAAGAAGGCACAACTTTGCGCTTAAAATTCCATGGGCAGCGGTGGGGAAACAAAGGCAGGAGTCCGACTGGACCAGACTACTACCACTAAATATGTCTTCGGACACAATGCAGGGACCATTAAAGGGCCCACCACGGGCATAAAGCCTTCCATAGTTCGACGACTTCTCAAGACTTCGTTAGCAAGATCTGTCATGGATTTGTCACGACAGATGTCCGGGTGAACGGACTTAGGTTTGGGGCAGAAGCACAACTATGTGGCGGCTTGAAGGGGTTGGTCGGAATCGAGAGACGCGGAGTTTACCCAGGTTTGGCCCCTCTGATGGAGGTAAAAGCCTACGTCCTGCTTGTCTTGTATTGATGATGAGAAAGATCTGTTAGTTACAAGGGTGCTGTTTTGCTACCTCTAATCACGAGAGCCTCTAATCTGTCTATCTCTAATCTCTTGTGTCTGTCTAAAACTTGTGGACTTGTCAACTTGTCCCTCTAGGGGTGCTCTACCCCTCCTTATATAAGTGGAGAGGGTAGGTTTACAAATAGAGTCCTACTCCCGGTAGGACTAGGACTGGTCTTTCTTGAATCCTATTCCGGGTCTTGTTTCCTTGTAAGGGAATCCTCTCTCCTTTGGGCCATCTCTTGTGAGCCGCCTGGCGCCGACTTGCACACCAGGTCATGGGCCTGGTCGTCCTGTGACCCGCCTGTCGGGTCACTAATAAAACGCCATGTATTGACTGGGTCTCCTGTGAGTCGACAGGTCGGTTCATATTGCGGGGTATATCCCCGACATTAGCCCCAAGGTTAGCTTGAATTTATTCATGGTAACCTCCTGAAATAAGAATAGTAAATATGTTAAGTGGCCGGGTTGCTCCTTTGGCTGGCTTGTGAAGTGTCTCCTCAGAAATCCGGGTCTTTTCTGCATATGAATGAGTTGTCTTGAAAATCGTTGGGAATTGAACACCCATATGCCATTGAGTCGGCTTCCAATACATTGTCTTAATGAAAATCTGGAAAATAAGAAATCCTCATGACGTAGATCCGGACCTCCACTGTTGTGAAACAGGGCGGCTTATATAGATTCTGGCGGGTTATGATCTTTTGATAACACCGGGTCCTGAATGTTGGTGACACCGGGTCTAACAACTGAACTCCATAATTAACATTTTTTATATGTCCATATTACCTCTAGCACCCAAGCACCGAGATTATCCATGATAACTTGGCACTTTGCAATAATATATGTGATTGTGTAGCCCCCAAGTACCAGGTAGTCTTGCCTGCAACAGCCTGGGACTTTGTAACTGTCTTATACTTTATAAAGCTTCGGCGGTTGTAGCCCCCAAGGGCCGGCTCATTAGTTTGTGATGGGTCGGGTCTTCAATTTGAACCTCTTAATCTTCTTAAACAGCTGAATATTGTAGCCCCCAAGTGTCAGGTCGCACGCCTGCGCCGACTTAGGACTTCAGAAAATTTGATCTGAGCGGTATAGCCCCCAAGTGCCGGGTCAGTAAGAATTACTGGGCTGGTACTTAGAAAAATATACAAAGTCCGGCTCATCTCTTTGAGATAATAGGGTCTTGCTGACAATGCAATGATTTGAAAACCAGCTTGCATTAGCCCCCAAGTGTCGGGGTGCGTGCTTGTAGTGACATGGGACTTGCATAATTGATATAAACTGGACTTGAATAGTGTATCCCCCACGTGTCGGGTCGTCTGCCTGTGGCGACTTGGGACTATGTAAGAATAATATGACTCACCACAATTTGTTGAATGAATCCTTGACCGTGGTTGTAATATAACCCGGAATGAATATCCTGGAATAATTCCTTTGTCTTTAACATGAAATCCCTGCTCGTAGTTGCAGTGCAACCCGGCAAATATATGTTTGAGAAATCCATGAGTGTTGTAGATTACTACAGAGCACATGTGAAGAAATCTGATAACCGGTCAATTAGATGACACGACATTATATCTGACATGGCGGCTCTTGAAAAATAATAAACTCTCCGAGCTGGCTTGAAAACCCAATCATTTAGTACTGGTTATGATAAACCATGAAGATCCAGCCAAATTGGCTATTAAAGATCCATTTGTTTTTGCAGAAGTTTTTCATCATACTTAACGGCGGCCCATCTTAAGAGATAAGACCTACAAAAATAAACAAGACAGAATATATTATGCATTGTTGTAAGGGCGGCTTTAAAAAGCACAACCTGGAGATGTTATATCTTTTCTGATTTGTTTTTTGAATTTTTTGAACAACTCATGTGCCGGGTCTACTGGGCTGACTCGCCACTTAAAACTCCTTAGTAGTACAGGGTCTCTATCGAGATTGGACGTCAAGTTCTTTGAGCGGCTCAGGGTCTCTAAGCAAGATTAACTGAAGGAAAGTGTGACGTCCCAGAAGAGACACGACAGGGCATGAGCACCCTGATAGCCCATAAACTGCCTCTCACATGACATAAATTCGTCGTTTTAACCTTAAACAATGCAGAGTCCTTGAAGGATTAACTGTCTAAGAGTACGAACGGGCCACATAGCGGAGAGTCGGCAGTAGATGGGAGAGTTTATCCTTGCTTTCGGTAAGCCGGCCCTCACGTGACAAGAACCGCCGTCTTAACCTTAACCGGTACAGGGTCTCTATGAAGATTGGCCGTCAATTTCTTTGAGCCAGCTCAGGGTCTCTAGGCGACATTAACTGGTAAGAGTTCGGTGGCTCACCTAGCGGAGCAGCATCAGCTTATAGGCAGGTTTAACCCTGTTTAGCTTAAGAGCCGATCAAGAGGGTGTGTAAGCTAAACCCGCGGGTTGGAAGCCCCCAAGTGACCTTTGTTGACGGAGTCAATTGTTTGGCTTAAGAGCCGACCGATAGGGTGTGATAAGCTACACCCGATGGGTGGGAAGCCCCCTTGACGATCATGTTGATGGAGTCAACTATTTGGCTTGAGAGTCGACCGATAGGGTGTGATAAGCTACACCCGATGGGTGGGAAGCCCCCTAAACGATCATGTTGACGGAGTCAACTATTTGGCTTGAGAGCCGACCGATAGGGTGTGATAAGCTACACCCGGTGGGTGGGAAGCCCCCTGGACAATCATGTTGACGGAGTCAACATTTTTGGCTTGAGAGCTGACCGATAGGGTCTGATAAGCTACACCCGGAGGGTGGGAAGCCCCCTGGACGATCATGTTGACTTGTCAACATTTTTGGCTTGAAAGCCGACCGATAGGGTCTGATAAGCTACACCCGGGGGTGGGAAGCCCCCTGGACGATCATGTTAACTTGTCAACATTTTTGGCTTGAGAGCCAACTGATAGGGTCTGATAAGCTACACCCGGAGGGTGGGAATCCCCCTGGACGATCATGTTGATGGAGTCAACTGTTGTGCACCATCTTGTAAGTCGCCATCTTGTAAGCCGCCATCTTGTATGAAGAAACAGCAGAAGCCTCCACGTGACTTTATGATGATCCAATAAATCCAGGCACCCGTGTTTGAATGGTGTATCTCGGCGGTTCGTTCTCTTGGGAAACTTTTTAATTCTTCCGCCAATAATGTGGTAGCCCCCATTGGGTTAACTTTTCTTGCAATGACCCGGGGTTCTTGTTGAGAAAGTGATCAAATGCGTCGAGCTATGTCTGTAGCCCCCGAGTCTTAAGTTGACTCGAAGAGGCGGCTTGAGAATCTCCACTGAAGGGTGATGTTGATATTGGCGGGTTATAGTTGATCCCGTATGATTTGTTTCGATGATCCTGTCAATGGTTCGTCCCGGCTGGTTGTTGAAGGTAACCAAACTGCAATGGCGGCGACTCATGCGCCTGTTTGTCGGGCGGCTCGTATAGACGAACATTGCACCGATATGCTGTAAATCAGACTGTGGGCAGCGTCTTGCGCGCGTCCGTCGGGCGGCTCGTACAGGCAAGGACTGCACCGATATGTCGATGTAGATCAAACTGTGGGCGGCGTCTTGCGCCCGTCTGTTGGGCAGCTCGTACAGGCGAGCACTGCACCGATATGTTGATGTAGATCAAACTGTGGGCGGTGACTTGCGCGCGTCCGTTGGAATGCTCATACAGGTGAGCCCGGCACTATTATGTCAATATAGATTGGACCGCAAGGCGGCGATTCAGAACCGTCTGCTGGGTGGCTTGTACTGGTGTATGCAGCCACTGGCGTGTTGATGTAGACGTAGAAAACATCCGCGACATTGTAAGCCGGTGCTGTTGTGAAAGACGCCACAACGTTGTAAGACGGCCCGGATGACGAGAGACGGCCACAGTGTTGTAAACCGGCATGGATGGCGAGAGACGGCCCCGGCATTGTAAGCCGGCGCAGATGGCGAGAGACGGCTGCGGCATTGTAAGCCGGCGCGGATGGCGAGAGATGGCCACGGTGCTGATTGAAAACCATAGCGTGAATGCGGCGGATTGTCGCGTCCATTGGGCGGCTCATACTGTCGGGTTAGCGCGCGCGGTACCGACGCGTTGATGTAGACCGGGTAGACCGGGTCGCGGCGACGGTGCTGCGCGTGTCCATTGAGCAACCCGACATGAACAAATACCAGTATAGAATGACGTGGCGTGTGCTTTGTCTCCGTGATACAATGTCACTTTGGCAACGAATAATTTTCCTGTGTAAAACATATTACAGCTACAGTGTAATTGTTCTTTTAAAGAAATTAATGTATATCGATAAAATAGATGGAATAAATAGCACCTGGTTTTTGTTGTCGGATGAATATGGTATTAGCATGAGATAATGATGGTCATAGTAAGACAATCGGTTCAAATGTACTTTCAATATAATAATTACGGGACCGCTGTCCTGGTATTTTTTTGGATGGATGCTCCGCTTCTTTCCAGCCGGTTCCATTTTCTCTGTTTGTCTCGGACGACCAGCTCGAGAGCATGTGGAGTGTAGCTGGCTATGGGAGGTGAAGGCGCGAGCGAGCCGCGGGGCAGAAACCAGCACCAAGACGCGCGTGGGCACGGGGAGGCAGAGCCAGCGGGCGGCCAGTGCGCAGCCAGCTGGGGTGGAGCGGGGCGAGCGCGTTTGGCCAGGGTGCCGCCGTGGTGTGGGTACGTGGAGATGGCGAGAGATGCCCAGTGTGCTCGGAGCGAGTGGAGGAGCAACCACGGGTGTGAACGTGTCCACAGGGACACGCATAGGAAAGAGGGAGCCTGGCACAACAGCTGGACGGAGGGGAGCGCGCGGACGGGAACAGTAGATGCGCATGCGCGAAGGATGGAGCCAAAGCCCGGGCGTGGCGGCGGGAGCCGGAGCCGGCGGGCGGCCGGGGCGTGGTGGCACGCGGGTGTGGCCCCGCAGGGGCGAGTCGGCACGCGATAGGGCGGCTTGGCAGTACGAGCAGTGGCGGGAGCCGGAGCTGGCGACACGGCGACGGTGAGGTTGTGACCGAGGCGGAGATGACCATATGTTGCTATCTTATATTCCTTCCCCTTTTCTTTTCTTTTTTGGGCTGGCCACGTGACCAGCAACCCATGTGAGGGAGAGTAGCACGATGGTCTTCCGCTGATGGAGTTTCATTTTTGTTTTTGTTTTGTGGATGGGCAGTGTTTTGACTTTTCCTTGTATGCATGAGGCGCTGCTAGGCATGCTTGTTCTGCTTTCCTTTCACCATGAAGTGGAGAGCAAACAGCCCGGAACGTTGCAACCTGGCGGATTGATGCTCTCGCCGGATTTGAACATATGCCTTACATGTGGACACAAAGCTCCAAT